>CM052441.1:10620955-10658121 GCA_028533085.1 Varecia variegata | reverse complement strand
TGTAACTCAGTAGTCTTTTAATAACACAACTAATAGAAGTCAATTGTAAGAAAATCAGAATATAGAGGAACAAAAGAAAAACTACCAATAATTCTGCCACCCAGAGAAAACAAGTTTAAAATTTGGTGTATTCTCTCAGGTAATATATAGACACATTTATTTTTAACTTTTTCGTTTGTTTGTTTTAGAGATGGAGCCTTGCGATGTTTCCAAAGCTGGACTCAAACTTTGGGGCTCAAGGGGTCCTCCCCACCACCTCCTAAGTGGCTGGGTTTCAAGCTCGTGCCACCACTGCTAGCTCAATGTACGTACCTATTTTTTAAAGAACAAAGGCATTGAGGTGAGAAAGCATTCCCTGTCACCCCGCCTTGATTCAGCCCTGATTCCACCTCTCTGGGGACAATCAATTTAAACTCTTCAGGGCAGACACTGCAGTGAGCCTACAAGGTTTGCCTCAAAGCTCTGCTCCTTGCTGGCTGTATGACATTTGTCAACTCACTTCCCTCTCTATACTTCAGTTGTCCCTTCTCCATGATAGATATAATAATATTACCTACCAAAGGGCTGTTGTGAGGATGAGTTAATATATATGAAAATATTGCAACAATGCTTAGCACATTATACACAATACATAAGTATTACTACAATTGTTTTTGTAATTACTATTAATTGCATAATTCTAAATAGAGTGCTTATATTACTAGGTATTGATTTTTAGTGTGAAGATAGTAATGATAGACTACTTTGTGCTGATGATGCTTTAGTTCATTTGCATTGTCAGGTAATACACACATCACCCATTTACCTAACCTACTACTGTAGCCAGATCACAATTTTTACTTAAGTCAAAGAGTATAATATGATGAGATTGTATGTTCTAAATTTCTTTGTTTTTGTATTAGTATGGCTTTGGGAGGAAATGAAGGTAAACACATGTTCTAGCCACCATGTTGAACTGGAGGGTTCCTGTGTCCCATTAGGTTCTAGTTCTGACCCAGCACTGCATTGACATTGCTCAGGACTAAGTCACTAATGACTTCCACAGTATCAAATCCAAAGGCAACATTTTTGACTTCAGTTGACTTCTGCATAGCATTAGGCATTATTAATTGATTTATCCTTGTTGAAACACTTTTCTTTCTTGGTTACTCACTGGACACCAATAGTTTGAAGTGTCCCAGGACTTCATCCTCACGTGCTTTTCTTCTCTTTCCCATTCTTTCTCCCTAGACAATCTAATCTGCTCATATAGGTTTAAACAGTACCTAAATGTTAATACTTCAAATATATATATACATATATGTATATATTTTTCCTCTCACCTCCCCAGAGCTCAAAAACATACATCAAATGGTTTAATTGATATTGCCAGTTATTTAATGGTTATCTTAAAATTAACATAACCAAAACATAAATCTTTATCCCTTACACTACTGCACATAACTATAAAAAGTTAAAATTTTAAAATCCTGCTCTTAAATTACTTTATCACCCAGCTGATAAAGTCAAGACTTAAGAGTCATTCTTGACTCCTTTCATTTCCTTATTTTAGAAATAAATCTAACATTCAAACCTGTCAGTTCATTCTCCAAAAATATATCATGAACACACTTATTTTCTCCAACTTCCTTCTATCTACCTAAATATATAGTTTGCTTTTCAAAAAATAGTGACTATTTATGAATTGATTCAGTAAGAATAACATTAGGAATGTGAAGCTCATCTATTAGAAAATACATATAAGATGAAATTTTATGGTAAGCTTTCCACAATGTAACCCTTTGATAGGAAAACACCAAAGCAATTTTATTTCAAGACAGTGTAACAGAGAGCAATAAAAGTCTGCTTTTAATCACGCCTTCTTTTCTTTATCACTATTCTGTTTTCCTACTTTCAGAATAAAGTATTCCCCTCAGAAGTAGAATATTAACTGGCAAATCTTATAATTCAGATCTATACTGGAAACAATAGCAATAGGTAATATAAATAGATAACTAAAAATGTGTTTCTGATGTGAGATTTTTAACATCAATTTTAATACATTCTAGCATTCCAGGAGAGTAGCCCTACTGTTCTTAATGGTCTAGTTTGCATAATACTGCAGTCTCCAGAGTTTTCAGCCAAAACAAAACAAAAAACAAAGCATATGTAACAACAAGAAATATGCTTTTACCTCTACCAGAACTTTCCTACACAATTACAAGATGTAATTAAATAGACATGTTTAAAGGAAATAATTTAAGTAAGCATAAGTTTTCATAATAAATATTTAAAAAGTCTAAAATTATATTTGTTTAAAAATACAATATTATATCTTTAAGCAGTGTCAGTAATGATTATTGATATTCCTAGGTGTCACTTTATTCAACTCTGCATCTTTGCTTTTGAAAATCTAGAATGTCATATTCAGATCATTTATAATATAGGAAAGTTCCAATTCTGCATTATGATGTTTTAATGGAAATATCTGAAATTATTAAACAACCTGAATCATAGGTAACATAGCATTGTATGTTATTTGTTAACCTTTTATGTCCCACCTTTTTTTTATTTTGGTTTGAGGTCTATCATCATATGGTAGTATTTATCCAAATTCCTACACTAATAAATTACCACCCACAAGTGTTGCTATGAATGTTTGTGTCCCACCAAAATTCATATGTTGAAACCCTGGGATTAGTGCCCTGATCAAAGGGACACCAGAGAGCTAGCTCTTCCCTTCTGCCATGTAAGGATACAGCAAGAAGACACCATCTAGGAGTAAGTGGCCCTCACCTGACACTGAATCTGCAGGCACTTTGATCTTGGACTTCCCAGCATCCAGAACTGTGTGAAATAAATTTCTGTTGTTTATAAACTATCTAGTTTATGTTATTTTGCTATAACATCCCAAATGTACTAAGAGAAGTATATAATGAGCCAGAATAGTAAATACTACATAGTTGTTATTATAATACCACCTAGAAATATTTTTCTACTACATTTAAAAATTATCTTAAGTCCTTGGTTATGAAGGAAAATGTTTTTCTAACGAAGGTGGATATTTCTAATGCTCACAGTATGTGCTATTTCTGTTCCCTAAGTGTTTTTCTCCATATGTAATCAAGCTGAATGATTTAATCAAAAACAGATGAGTGTCTGAAGATAATGAGGTGATTTCCATCAAGATTCTTCCTCATTTGCTTTATTTCCAGCAACAATTTCTTTTTATAGGCTGGATCTATAGTAGAAGAATAAAGAACAGAATAGGGTTAGCTTTATTTTTAGATCAAGGGTATACAAAGAGAGTAAAATTAGGCAATCCAGAAATGGGAATTATGTACATTTGGGGACCTGTGTCCCTCAGAGTGGTTGGAAACTGAATAAATCCACAAAATAATTGCTCAAATCACTCTCTTTACCAGAAGGTTTACTTTTAATGTTTTGGCCTGTTTGGTTTTTAGTAGTTTCCATATTTTGATATGCTAAGAAAAGGGGTGGCAGGTAAATTTTAAATTCTAGCTGATTTAAATTCCTGTTGATTGTAATTCCTCGGGATTATATCTTCCAATTTCTTTTTTATTATATAACCCCCAAATTTTTAAGATCCTGTGACATCTTATTAGTTTTAACACAAGATTATTTATATTTTTATCCATCTGTTTATTCATCTATGTTTTTACATAAATCCCATGTTGTTACAAAATAATTTGAATCTGCATAAAATAGAATAGGATAGCATACATTCTAATAATGCATGTCAGGAATACATAAGAAATATAAGATGACAGAAAAAAAATTTAAGTGTATGAAATAAAATCAGTCAGAAATTATTTTAGTTCACAAAATACATGCACTGATACCTTATATAGTTACTAGCTATGAGTTTCTAGTTTATAACAAAAATATAACAGAAATGATGGTAACGAGAGTCACCACCAAGAATTCTTGCTTAATCTGTGCTAGACCTCGAACTAAGCTGTTTACATAATTTACTTCATAATTACCTCAACCCTGAAATTAATTCATTTTGTATATAATGAAATTGACATTTAAATGCCCCAAATTTTATCCAAAATAACAGATAATAATTGTAGAGCCTAGAAATTGAAACTGCCTTATTTGAATCTAAAGCTGAATCTATTAACTCTGGTCATCACAGCCTCAATTAATTTTTGTCACCTTTCTCTTTATTATACACTAAGGGTCAAAGATCATTTGAATACCAACAGCTTTATGTTGCCCGATGGCATTGACCCATCTAACTTAGATTCTCAATTCATCTTCCAGGAGACAGTAGTTCCTTTTACAGCAGGATGAGGTTCCTAGGTATAGCTCAGTGAAGGGAACTTTAGGTTTGCAGAAATCTTTGTAGAGATTGAACATTTTATCAACCTTCTAACTGGTTTCAATGGAAATCACATGAGTGTGTGAAGGTCAAGCAGTAAATTGAGTTTCGTTTGAAGTCCTTGGGATTTTTTGTGTAGAACATCATGTCATCTGCAAATAGTGACAGATTTATTTCTTACTTTCTGATACGCATGCCATTTCTTTCCTTTCTTCTCCTTATTGGCCTGGTTAGGACTTCTAGTATCCTGGCTATGGAAGAAACAGCACTGTATATTGATCACTGAGTAAGAGCACATCTTGTATAAACCATCAGAACATAGAACTGCAGGTGTTATCCCCCAGTTTGTGCCATAATTTACTCTTCAAAATGCCATTCAAATATTCTAAAAATCCATTTTCTTCATAGAGATGGTGAACTTGGTGAGAAGAGTGAAGTCCATAAGCCGTGAGCCCACTTCCATTCTTCATTAGGTGTAAAATGAGTTTGCCTTCCTTCAGGGGGTCCCAGCTCTATGAAGTGCTGCAACTCTGGAAAATGGCTGATGTGCCATGATCTTCTATTATGCAGATTCAAGTCAGACTTATGTTCATTATATCTGAAACCTTTCCACTTATGTAAATCGAGTAAGATTTTAGTGGGCTACCTATCAATTTCGGTTCTACAGACAGATGATCGGTTAGAGAGCATCAAAGTTCTCTGTGAGTCGAATCATTATGATCACTGCTTTGGATCCACCACTCATTGTTGTTCCTAACCTCTGGCAGTTAAGTGCTGCCACCTGGTCTCTGCCATTCCTGGATCTCATCATCCTCATTAGGTTGAGAGAGCCCACTTAGACAGCAAAAATTCTCACTGTTTTTCCTGGACCGCAGAGAAGAACCAACACGGAACTCTTCACAGTTGCTGGGGCACATTTCACCAGTGTGTTTCTCAAAGCCTTGATGAAGGAAATGTCTGCAGGACTTTTATACTTAGGGTATGAGTGAGGAGATCTTACATAAAAAAATCTACACCAGCATTTCGATATCTCTAAGCCTTTGATTATCCTCTTCTAGAGCATACCAAGGAAGTTCTGGAGCCTGAAGTTCACTCAGTGTGGGCCATTTTTGGGTTGAGGTTTCGGTATACCAATCAAGCATATTGGTAGAGCCATTTGCAGCCATTCAAGCTAACACACTGAATACAGAATCTTCACTTAGCACTCATGTTAATATATTCAACCTGATCCAACATTATATTCCTTCCTCTCAGATCCTACATGTTATATTATGTTCCTATATATATTCTCCAGGTTTATGTTATAAATTGGCAAAATCATGCAACTCTTTTGGTGTGTAGAGTGACTACTCATGGATCATACTTTGCCAGATTTCCTAGGCCAATTGAAACTTGCTTCTGTTTATAGGTCTAGAACAATGAGAGGTGGTGGGAATGGGACCTGCAGAGTATTATCAATGCCCTGCAAAGCACCTACTTTGCTGGAGGCAATTTCAGAAAAGTTTTCAGACAAAGGGGGGCTAACCTCTTCTGAGGGGGAATAAAGATTCTTCTACAGGCAAATGAGGCTCAGTAACTTAAGAGTTCAAAGTGTTCAACTTCATCACAATATGCTCAGAAATCTTCATCCAAATTTTCAAGACTCATGCCTTTCCAATCTATGACCTAACTCTAACATAAGAAAGCCTGTGAAGTTGAGAATTGAGTTTGCATAGTAATTCAGGCATCGGTAGGTAAGAATTGGAGTCTAGTCTTCATAAATCTGGATCCTGAAGCTACAGGGAATAGGATTTATTTTAGGGTAGTAATAAAATTTTTCTGGTTCCCTACTTGAAACTTGAGCTTTGAATTTAGATGTCTGAGCTTATGATATTCTTTCTCCAAGTTCTCCATACATTAGAATCAAACCATCTATTACTCTCCTTAGTTTCCATTAAAATATTTTCTGGTAGCAAATACCTCTTCACTCAAGTCCTTGCCTTCTGTAAACATTTGATTACAGGTGATAATACAATAAAAGTTATTCTTTTTGCCACTGTTTGTTGTAGATGATTAGCATCTGCTTAGCCAATGATAGCAGGACCATTAATGTTTTAAATGTAATCATATCAGAAAACTGTTATAATTACACATTTCTATCCTTAAGATTCTGCTCTGCTGGACCAACTTCTGGTACTAATAGTGGTATCAGTGCATGTTTTGCCAGAGTAGAACTTCCATGTGTGTTATAGAACAAGGAGTTCGTTATGGGAAGAGTTGTGGAAGAAGCTGGAAAATAAGATTTTCTGGTTTTTTTTTAAAGACCTTTAAGGGGAATTAGCAATTTAGAGAAAAATCGCTAACCATCCCTTCTATAGCCAGAGTTGGAACATAAGGAGACGTGATGGAGACCTGGAAAAGGGCCTGGGGTCACTGTGAGTTGTCAGGCCCTAGGTAGCAGGCCCAGGAAGGAGAGCTGTACGTAGAGTGAGGAAAACAGGGACAGGCTGGACTCTCGCCTCCATTTGTTTCTCCCGGACTCTAATTAAGATGAGTTCCATAGAGTTGTCACTTCTGCCTTCCAAATCTCAAATAATTTTTTTTTTTTATTTTGGTCAACTCCAACACAGACCATACATGCAAGGGGATTCTGGGAAATACAGTCTTAGCTTAGTCCAGTTGACAGACTAGTAAAACACCTTAGATGCTAACATATTCTCTTTACAGACATCTAATCTATAAGCTGACACCAAATAAAAAGCTAGCCAGCATGTGAATACATTTGAACAGATATTCTATTATTTCAACACAAAAAATTTTCATCAATTAAACATCAACTCTTCTCAAATAGATCTTTTGACACATTTAAGAACTCTTAATCAATAAGAAATATGCTGAGATTGGGTGAATGTAAATTTTAGATCATTTGTATTAACTTAGTAGTAGTGGCTATAAAACATAAAAATCTACTTAAATGTCTCAACATTTTATTGTTTAGCTCACTTTAAAATCATATGAAGTTAAACCTCTAGTTGGATGGTTAAATTTGAGACATACCTGGATGTTTGCATTATAATAATAAGCAGATGCAACAAAGGCAATGAAAGGCCATATGTAAGTAAATACTGTTAAGAGAGTTAATCAGTCATTTACCAAAGCCTAAACATTTCTTCTGTAACTTTTATAGAACTTATAGTGGGAAAGCACAGTATATTGCATCAAATCCTATTGCAAAAATAGAAGAGTAAAATGTAAAATAGTAGCGTAAAGTTAAAGCACTGAAAGTAACATGTAAGCAATCCATAGAGTTTTAAATAATTAGTGGTTTGATTACAGTTCTGACTATAGGTGTTGAAATTTTTCTATTGCTCACATATGTAAACTTCTTGACATGTCATCATCCATCCATCCATTTGAGAGAAAGAAACATGCATTTTGCAGAAAATATTTTCAAATTCTACTGTGGACAGGAAATCATATAAATATTGATTTAAAAGGAAATTAGTAGCCACAGTAAGTTCATTTTATTTCCCTGATATTTACTTCATTTTTTTCTTGCTGAGCTTAATTTAAAAAATCTTGTATGGAGAAGTTCAATGCAATTTAATCAGCAGGAAAATGCATTTGTTATGGAGAAAGTACTAAGAAACAAATAAAAAGGACTGCTGGGAGGATTTATTTTGGCAATACCACCCAGAGGGCTAAGGGTAAAGATTCAATTTATGCTCAACAGGAATGAAGAGGTGAATAGAGGAGGCAGAATGACTTAGTTAACAAGACATTTTGTGGTACAAACAGTCCACACAAAATAGTCAAGTTGGTTTCGAACTGTGATTGGAAATACCAGCAGAAAATAGAACAATGGAAAAAAATCATCTGAGTTTTTGTAGTCAGGAAAAGAGAAAAAAAATAAAATAGTATTCTAAGCAAGATGCCATGGGAACAAAGAGAATCTAGCTTCTTTGGCTAGGGTAGATTGTGAAGAGTCGATCAAAGAGATATAACATTAATTGGAACTGGAGAATTAGCTGGCCATCCTTGATGCTAATTAAGGAGTGAGTGGTGATATTCCAGCTAAGAAGACAAACAGGTTTGACATTATGGCAATCATGGAGTCTCAGAAATGTGCTGGGAAAAGGGTAAAGTGAAATTTAGAAACATTGTCTGATATACAAGAAGTATTGATCATCTGGGAGGTGGGCCAATGGTGGTAGGAGGAGAGAGGGAATGAGAAGTGTTGATTCCTTGATGATTGCTTAGGGCCATATTGTAAATGACGTTTGTACACTAAACCAAGAGGATTGGGCGGAGGAGATTTAACAAAAATGGCCAAATTAGTAAAATGATAAGAATTTATATTTTAGGAAACTATAGCAACAAAACATAGACTAGACTAGTGTTAGAAGAGAAAAATATTTGCTGCGGGAGATACAGCTCCATCTGAAGCCTATGGAAGAAGAATGAAGAATTGCAAGCAAATATTAGATAGAGGTGGGAGATAAGCATTTAGAGACATTAATAATAAAAGGACCAAAGAAATATTATGGCTTCTGAAGTTACAGGAAAAATAGGGATCAAATAAAGAGAAGTGTAGGTCATGATAAATGAAAGAATATGAAGCACAATTACATAAGGTAGATAAATCTGAATCTAAACTAAAGCTATATCATAAAAAGTTGACAGAATTATAACGCTAAGGATCCTGACTCTGAAACTAAAAAAAAAAAAAAAACAGAATCAAATCACTAGAGACATTTTGGAAATATAAAAATGTCTTCAGTATTAAAGAGCAATCATTGCCTCTGAAGCAACTGGGGAAAAGAAGCACAGAGAAGATTTTTCTATAACATGTATAAATGGAAGTGTATCTCACAGGAAATTAAAAAGCAGTTTGTAAAAGATATGATAACTCTTTCATTTTTATTTATTTATAAGGGCGGTAGGGAGATGAATTCAACCACATCTTGAACCTGTGCTTTAAATCTGACAAACTTGCTGATCCTTCTATTTTTTATCATAGGATCACATTATATATTGATCTTACATTCAGTATTTTCACTTAACATTATATTGTTTATTCTTACCCAAGTCATAAAATATTCTTCAATATAACATTTTAATAATGTGTAATATTTGATTTCATATATGTAGCATGACTCATTTAACCTCTTCCCAATTGTAGATCCTTTGTACTGTCTTGTCTCTTTGGTATTATAAATAGCATCTGATGAGCCCCCAAATACAGCAACCGAGTACAATTTTCTTAGGGTAAGTTTCTGGATTACTGATTCAAGGGGTTAAATATGCTTAAATCTCTTGGAAACAAAATGCCAAATCATATTCCAGAAATTATATAACAGATGCCCATTAGCAGTGTGTAAGAAAGTCCATATAATTTTATGCATGCCTCCATTCAATATTAACATTTAAGAAGTAGTTACCAACCTGAGATAAAAATTAATATTTTGTTGATTTGATTGTTAGTAAAGCTGGCTATTTTTTAGTACACTTATTTACTATTTGCATTGGTTTTGCACAGTTTGCCCTATTTTCTATGAAAATTTAACTCCTACAATTTTATCTAATGTCAGCACCAGAAATGAACACATCAATTTATGTATATCAGTTGCAGAATGCTTTTGAGATAAACTGTGAAGTGTCCCATGGGGAGGAGGGTACAATTGGGTTTAAAATATTTTGATCTTGAAATAATTGCTTAAATACATTTAAATAACAAATTAAATAAATTAAAAAATAATGACAAAAATATTTGAATAAAAGCATTGCCTATTATTGAAATAAATATATGTGGCATATAAAATTATATAATATATAAATTATTGATTAGTTATTATTGGTATGTATTTTAATATATACAATTAATATTCTTATAAGATGCATTACAAATACAAAATACATTTTAGTGACAATTAAAATTTTAAAATACAACTTACTGCAATACTATTTTAAAGTTCCAAAATCATATTAGCAAAAAAAAACCTACTAAAATATAACAAAAAAAAGAATTGAACGAAATAAGTGCATTCACAAATATTTCTTGCATAACATAGGTGGAATAGACAAAAATAATTTCATTCTTGACATCAATAACTAAAGAAAGTATAAAATATTTACAAAACTTTAAATATTAACATTAATAAAAGTACTGGAAGACTGTCTTCCAAACTAAAAATTCAGGTAAGACAAATTATAAACTATGTATAGCAAAATAAATCTGTTAAATGAACAGCATTAAAAGCCTAGAAACAAATAGCATGGAACAAAATAGAAAAATGGAAGTTCAAATCAAAAACATACATGCTTTAAATTCCCCAATTACTAGAGCCATGTTCATTGCTTGGATTAAAAATTAAATACAATGCTCTCAAACATAATAGGTGCATTTCTGAAAGACACTAAAAAGATCAGGACTCATGAGAAACATAGGGTTGGAAATAGATCTCTGAAAATTTATGCAACTTTATAAACAGGAGGTATCAAAAACAATAACAATCCTGAACGATATCCTAGAACAGATGAAATGACATTTTAAAATCATGACAAAAAAATAAATAGTAATTTTTATTTTAGTTTGATATAGTAAATTTAGAAGTATATCATCAAAAAAAGATAGCGAGAGATAATCATACAATATGTGTGCACTATTCAAGTGTAGTCAACTCTAGATCTATCTAATAATTTATAGAAAATACAGGAGACAAAGAACATGTTAGCTTCTTAAGAGTGCAATCAACAAAGTCTGGAATTTGTGAACATTTATAGAACAAATGACCTGATTTATTTGACAAATATTTTCTAAGGATTAAAGAAAAAGGAAAGTGAAACTGTAGAATAAAAGACATGGATAATATCAAGAAATATTGGCCAAATGCAATGTAAGGGCCTTGTGTATATCCTGATTATATCATTGTTAAAAATAATTATGAAATAACTGGGGACATTTGATCATTTTGATGGTATTTGATGATGGAATTGTCATTTCTTATGTTTAATAATGATATTAAATTCATGTTTAAAATGGTTTATCTTTCAGAAATTAAAATTACAATATTTATGAGTGTAATTACATGATCTTTTGGGTTGGTTTTAAGATGACTTGTGGGCAGAGGGAAATTGGTAAGGACATAGATGAAGTGAAATTGGCCATGCTTTGATAACTGTTGGAGCGAGATGCTGGCTGGGTACATGGGATTTCATTAAACTATACTGTGTGCTTATGCAGGTGTTTGAAATTTTTCATAAGAAAGTATTTAAAAGAAAATAAAGACAAAACAAAAAAGAAGATGTATGGTAGAAGTGATGAGAAGGAAGTTTCAGGCTACTGAGTTTTGGAGTCAAGGGAAACTTCACAAAGTATGTAGAGAATAGTTCAAAACACACTTTGCTTCCAGAACAGAGCCAATGTCCACACTGAGCCGTGAGAAAGGACTTGCAGTAAGCAGACATTGTGTACAAGATTTGCACACAGCTTGCTGCATTCAGTAACGTTGGTATACTGAACATAGCAGCTGGCTCAACTGCTATTACTTGGTTGCCCCTATGTGCTAATTATTAATGAACAAATTCATGTTAAAGAAATGTGCATTTTAGCAGAACAGACAGTAAATAAGAAGAAAGTATGCATGATAGCTATTAAGTCCATGTCTAATTAAAATGGATTAAACTAGACAAAGGGGTTTATTCATTTTACCTTGATAAATACACAATCTTAACTGAGTATGAAAACCATTAGCATTTATAGATGCCTCTTACTGTACTATACAACAGCACATTATTTTTCAACCATGTTTATATATATTATTTCATGATTAGTAATAAATATGTTCTTTGTCTTTTCCTTTGAGATTATTTCTCAGTTTTGTGTTTTACAGTATTTACTTAAATTTTATAAAACATCAAGTGTGTTATTTATTTTCTGCAAGAAATGTCAACAATATTTGGATACTAGTTTTACCATTTAGTCTCAATTCACAATACAAATTTGATGAAAACAGTGAAGCATTGACACAAAGATTGACACAAAGGAGCCTTTTAATAGGGTGTGATGCTAATGTTGTGAATAAAGTTTCACCAAATATAAAAATGTATGGGGAAATGAATCCCAGACAGAGGAACCAGTAGACATTATGATATGTATAGAGAACTTCAGGTAGTTTACTTTTGCTAGTGTAAAGGCTCAGTGAGAAGACTAGTGAGATGGATAAGAGCAATGTGTTAGTTTGCCAGGGTTGCCTAACAAAATACCATGGACAAGGTGGTTTAAACATAGAAATTTATTTCTCACAGTTCTGGAGTCTAGAAGTCTAAGATCAATGTGGCTGCAGGATTGGTTTCTACTGAGGCCTCTGTCCTTGGCTTGCAGACGGCCACCTTCTTGCTGTGTTCATACGTGGCCTTTTCTGTGCATGTCCTTAGCATCTCTTCCTCTTCTTGTAAAGACACACATCATATTGGATTTGGGCCCCACTCTAGTGGGCATATTTTAACTTAATCACCTCTTTAAGGACCTTATCTCCAAGTGCAGTTACAATCTGAGATATTAAGTGTTCAGACATCAACATATGAATTTTTGGGGGACACAGTTGAGGTTGTAACAACCAATATTTTTAAATTCTATTAGATGAGATTACATGGAATTTGATTTTTGTTTATCTCTAATTTATCCTATGCAAGGGACTCTCTATAAAATTTTATGTATCAGAGAGATACAGTACATGGAGATTTTCAGTACATGTGGGAAATACGATCATAGGATTCTCATATTTATTATTTAAAAAACAATACTGCGGAGGAAATAATTTAATATTCATATTTGTAATAAATGTCTAAGCAGAGAACATTCTTACCAAAACTGTGATAGGAAAAGTAATAAAATAGCCGTGATAAGGTTGCCACCAGCTTTGTATTAACCTTCCTTAACTACCACGTAAGATAAATGAATGAGGTATTTCTGCTTGTTCCCAAATAATTTTTTACTAGTTCTTCAGATTGAAGTAGGTATCATACGTGTGTGTTTGTGTATGTATGTAGGTATTTGCTATGGTTTGAATGTGTCTCCCAAATTTCATGGGAGTTGGGGCCCCCATGAAGGAACTGGTGACTTTATAAGAAAAGAAAGACCTGAATTGACACACACGCTTTTGCCATCTTGACCTGTGATGCCATTTCATGACACAGCAAGAAGGTTCTCACAGATGCCAGCGCCACGCTCTCAGATTCCTACCCTCCAGAACTCACAGGAGAAATTTCTTTATAAATTACCCAGAATCTGCTATTCTATTATAGCAATGACAAAAAAGAACTAAGAACTATTATATAAAATTATAATGAGGTCATTGCCTAATTGACCATAGAAAATAGACACATCTTTAACTGATTCTTAACGACCTTGGATTATTTTGTACATTGATATTTACAGCTCCAGTTTTATTTCAGAATAAACATGGAACTCTTACCACCATTGTTGTTTGATTGCTTCCACATTACACTTCACAGTCTGTCTTGAGTATTGCTTGAACATAGGACAATTTACTTTTTAAATTATTCTCTACATCTTTAGTTTCTTCCTTCATGACCTCATTCAGTGATATTTTATCAAACATCAATAAATGCTAGAAACCTTCTATCCTCTGGAGATATGGCAGTAAGCAAAACAGTCAAGGACTCTACTCTCATGGCAATTAGATTATAAATATACAATAAATAAATAAATGAATAAATATTATCAGGTTGTGGTTTATGTGATGATCTGTTCTTCTGCTATTATTCATACCCTCCAGTGAATTTTCCATAACAGATATTTTACTTTTTAAAAATATAGAATGTCTATTCTGTTCTTTTTTTTAGAGTTTACTTTCTTATTTTTTCTATTCTTTTCTTTTCTTTCTTTTTTTTTTTTTTTTTTTTTGAGACAAGGTCTCACTCTGTTGACGGGGCTAGAGTGCAGTGGTGTCATTATAGCTCACTGCAACCTCAAACTCCTGGGCTCAAGTGATCCTCCTGCCTCACCCTCCCAAGTAGCTGGGACTACAGGTGCACACCACCATGCCTGGCTACTTTAATTTTTACTCTTTTAAGAGACAGAGTCCCATTATGTTGCTGAGGCTGGTCTTGAACTCCTAGCCTCAAGGATCCTCCTGCCTCAGCCTTTCAAAGTGCTAGGATTACAGATGTGATTATAGTATAGCTTATGCTATAATTTCCATTATGTTTACCCATTTTTGTCTATATTTTCATCTAATATTAGTCTTAAACATTTATAATTATTTTAATGTTCTTGTTTGATAATTCCAGTATCTGAAATGCTTCTACTAACACATTTTTTGATATTGAGTCACATTTTCCTACAATTTTATGCCTAATAATTTTTAAAAATCATATCTTGGACATTGAATGATACAATGCAGAGACTTTGCATTATGTCATTTTTCTCTACAGAGTGTTGAGTTTCAGTCAAGTAGATAATCAGATTACTAGCACATTACCGGGGCTCTATTGAAGCTTAGTTTTAAGCTGCGTAGAGTGAAGATAGTTCACTTTCTCTCTTAATCTTAAGACATTGTCCTTACTTCTGGCGCGTGGTTCTTACCTCCTTCTGGCGACTCACGTGAATGTCTGAAATGTTCACCAAGGTGCCTCCATTCTGGCTGGATCAGAACTTCAGTGTGCGATGCCTGACATCTCTGATCAGGTCTCAGCTTACCAAAAGTTGGTCTCTGATAGGCCTCATGAAATCTCTTTGCCCATGAACAACCCAGCATTGAGCCTAGGACCTCTGAGTAACCCTGTACAAATTTCCGGAGCACCTGTGTATCGTCCACTTCTGTGGTGTCCTGCCCTTCCAGTTTCAGCAACCTCAGTAGCACAAGATCAGGAGCGCTGCTCACTGCTGAGCTCCCACTTCCCTGCAATGCACTTAGAAACACAGAGAGCCAGGGCAGGTATGGTACTCACTTGTGCACACACTCCTCTCCAGGATGCCAGCTCTATCTGCCTGCTATCTAATGCCTGGAATCAGTTTCTTCATGTATGTTGCCCAGTTTTGTAGTTATTTACAGTGGGAGGGTAAGTCTGATGCCAGCTACACCATCATGTCTGGTGCTATAATTACACTAACATTTTTTTATGTAGTGCAGAGTTAGAATCCCAAGTGAAAAAAAAACATATTTACTGCTTCAACGTTTTATTCTCATAAAGTGGAAGTTAAAGTCTTTCTCTTTTTACTTATGTCAGGCATCATACATTTATTTTTTAATTTAAGTTAATTTTCTACTGCCTAGCTATTTTATTTTATCTCCCAGAAAAAAATTGTTTCTAAGGTAGTGTTGTTTTTATTTTTATCACTATCCTTTACTCTGGTCTGGTTAACCTGATTAATTTAAAGAAAATAGCATTGAGCCCAGTATTTGGAATCGTAGAGACACAGAATGAGGTTTTCAAGTACTAGTCTATCTAGCACATAGTAGAGACTGCTAGATAACCAAAATTTCTCTAGCAATCCTACTGTATAGCATACATATTTTTATTAGTTCGGACACACTTAGAATGTAATTTGAGTCACAATTGTTTTTTTTTTTTTTTTTTTTTTAGACAGAGTCTCACTCCATTGCCCGGGCTAGAGTGAGTGCTGTGGCGTCAGCTTAGCTCACAGCAACCTCAAACTCCTGGGCTCAAGCGATCCTTCTGCCTCAGCCTCCCGAGTAGCTGGGACTACAGGCATGCGCCACCATGCCCGGCTAATTTTTCCATATATATTTTTAGCTGTCCATATAATTTCTTTCTATTTTTAGTAGAGACGGGGTCTCGCTCTTGCTCAGGCTGGTTTCGAACTCCTGAGCTCAAACAATCCGCCCGCCTCGGCCTCCCAGAGTGCTAGGATTACAGGCGTGAGCCACCACGCCCGGCCCACAATTGTTTTTCATATGAGTTTATCTTATATAAATGATTTACAAATCTGTGATTATATTTTCATTGTTGAAATATTGATACTATCTTTTTGACCTGGAGATACAAGATGTGGAGGAGACATTAGCTGGTATTTTGGCAGATCCTTGATTAGGAATTTCAAACCAATAGGTCTTCTTTGGAAGCTGTAATCTATGGAGATGGAATGGAGTAAAATTTGGTTGCTCTTGAATATTTTTTCTTTTTAGTTATTATGGCTAACAGAACTTTATTCTGAAATAACACGGTCTCCCTGAAGTGGCAAAATTTACATACATGGAAACAGTACAAAATGTTATCTTTTGTATAGATTATGCAATGGAAATTATAGTTTGTATAATTTGTTTTCTAATAATGGGTAGCATTGAAAATGGTGGAAATACTTAATTGTTCTACATGGAGAATAGATACATTATACATAGCAATGTGTACATAGATATGCATAGGGGTGGGCACTGGAACAGTAATTGAATTATTTCACCTTAATATAGTTTTAAAAAAGCCCAGGTTATCAATGGTCCTATAGATTTAGCTGATGTGAATTAATGAACACACTAATTAATATGTTTAAATATTTCTCCATACCTCTAGTAGGCTCCTTTCTAATTACAAAATTTTTATTGGGCACTTAATGCCAAGATACTTTTAGTTGTTTTTATTGTTAGAGATAGATATCCCATGGATAGAAAGTAAGTAAAAATATTTTCTTTTTTTGTTGAACAAATTATCCAAGTTAATTTCTCTTTTAATGAAATACACTTTTTAAAAGCACAATCTTATTACTAAAGTGAACTAATCCTGATTCAATAGGAATTTATATTTTCTTTCTTTCAGAACTTCATGCAGTTTCCAATTCCATGAGTGTTTTAAGTGATTTAAATTGATAATTAACTTGCATAAAATTTTTAGGATCTGTTTTTGGCTGCTTTAGGAGACGAAAGGAACATGGTTCTGCAGAAATGGATGCCAAATAGGGGTAACCACGTTCACAGATTGTATCCCCAGTTCTACCACAGACTTGGGGACTGTAGACATTTTTTTCAATTATGCTTAAAAGCCTAAATCCTGGAGGTGGTCAGACCCAAATTTGAATTTGGCTCCAGCACATATTGACTGCACAATTTAAGAAAAATTAATTAAATTTTTTGGCTTAATTTCATCTTTTTAAAATGTTCATAATAATTATATATCACAATAAATAAAAGAAAGTGTCTAACAAACATTTAATGGATATATATTTGCTCTTTCTGTTGCTCTTTCTGCTCTTTCTGCTACTTATCAATAAATGTACACCTAATATAATATATTGACTTTTAAAATTGCTCAACCCTTCTACCTCCCTCCCACTAATCTATGGTTATATAACTTGAAAAACATCACTACTTCACTGCCCTCCTTTAAAAAAATTCTCCCTTTCTTCAATTCATTCCATTTTTTCTCTCTGAATCATTTGTTACTCTCTATAAACCTGAGCAGAAAGAACCCGTTAATACCTGTTTCCAACATGTTTTTATATTGTTTTTGCACAATATGTTTGACAACTCTTGATAAATAATTTTAAATGATGCTATAGAACTACACATTAAATGTTGAATAAGATGAAAAGCAGCAACTCTTAAAGACAAGTTGAATGCAATCATTTGATGTGAGTTGCAAAGCGCCATTAAAATTATGTGTTCGCTAAAATTATATTGAATGCAGACAATAAACGAAGTCATGGTAGCATACAGTGTTATCATAATTTTTTTTAGTATTTAAACCTGGAAAAATAATTCTCAATCAGGCAACTCTATCTAATTGAGAGGTAGGCTAGTGGGCCATTGCCTGGATTTTTGACGCAAAAAGAGACAGATTGCAAGGATTGAGAATTAGATTGGAGAATGGAACATGATCATTTATTTGATTTGTGGTGATTTCATTATTGATATAGAGCATATTTTTCCTACACTGAACACTTTTCTAAGCTAAGGGGTGTTTCACATTGCTCGCAAAGGTCAATCTACCTCAGTGGACAAATAGGCATTTGACTGCTTTTCCAGTAAGAGAGGGAAGGGCTTCAAGACGTCACACCTAGTTTGCAGTCACACCTAGTTTGCAGTCCCACCAGCAGTGTATGAGTGTTTCGATCTCTCCCCATCCACACCAAGGTTTATTGTTTTGGGACTTTTTGATGAAAGCCATTCTCACTGGAGTTAAGTGATATCTCATTGTGGTTTTGATTTGCATTTCCCTGATGATTAGAGCTGTTTTAGTAGTAACATTCACCCAGTGTCGGGCAGGTGTGAAGGGGGAAAAGGGGATGGGTATATTCACACCTAATGAGTGCGGTGCACACCGTCTGGGGGTGGACACGCTTGAAGCTCTGACTCTGGTGGGGCAAAGGCAATATATGTAACCTAAACATTTGTACCCCCATAATATGCTGAAATAAAAAAAAAATTTAAAAAAGATGTCACACCTAGAAATTCAGACACACATCTTAGTGTGTGCACAGGACACTTTATGGAGGTAGTCTAAAACTGGCTTGAAAAACTTTTAAAGGACATTTGTATGGCTGAGTAGTACTCCACGGTACACATATACCACATTTTATTCATTCACTCATGAATTGATGGGAGATGAATTAATGGCTTTTGCAACAATCTGGATGGACCTGGAGACCATTCTTCTAAGTGAAGTATCTCAAGAATGGAGAAACAAACATTACATGTACTCACTATTAAATTGGAGCCAACTGATAAACACGTGCACAGAGGAAAGTAAAACACCGTGGAAATCAAACAGGGTGTAGGGGGAGGAGGGTTGCGGCAAAAACCTATCTAATGGGTACAAGGAACACTATTTGGAGATGCGCATACCTATAGCCAGAATTCAAGCATTACAAAAGCGATCATGTAAACTAAAGCATTTGTACCCCCCTTAATATTTTGAAACAATAATAAAGGACATCTGTAATGTCCAGAGGGTTAATACTTCATGATGTAACTAATAGATTTACCATGAGTCAAATGTTTGTTAAGAGGGAGCAGATCCATCAGGAAAACAGGTTTTGGGCTCAGACAGCTATGAAAAGTGTCAGGGCCCATCACTTACTAGTTATTTGATCTTAGGAAAAAATATTTAACCTCTCAAGCTCCCATATTACTCACCTATAAAATAGGGCATTTACTCCTATCTTATTAGGTGATGGTAGAATGAAAATGAAATAATAAAAATAAAACTCTCACAGTGCATGGCTCACAGGAAGTGTTCCTAAATGACAGCCTGTATTATTTTTAGATGTTTTGAATATTTAAGTGGCAAATAAAGCAACATATTTGTATCCTTACAAAACAAGTAATCTAATGTTTCATGTATATTCACTTACTTGCACGAGTTAAGAGCTCCCTCACCTCCAAATCACATAACAACCAATGAAAATAAGAAATGTTTATTAGTACTAATGGTGTTTAGCATTTCTTGATTGTTTTTCTTTTGTAAAACATATTGCTGGAGACATGACATGACTCAAATCAAGTCTTAGTCTTTTAGTCATTTATTTTTGTCCCTGTTCTAGAACAGGAGTAATAAAGACAGGGAAAATAATATTCCTAATTAAGTTAATTATGCTCAGTCAGTTAATCACAAGGTGCATAAATTTATCTCTACACTGCATGAGCCTGAAGATACTTACTGGAAACTACACATTTCTCTTTCAAAATTGAGAAAATTGAGGGCAAATTATATTTAAGGTTTTTTGCCTAGACATATTTTGCTCTGATTTGATTTTAATAGAACAAGTCTGGCAAGAATAAGGCCATGGTATTCTGTCAGTTAATATAACAGTTCCTAACAGCAAGTAGGATCAATCTGATATATTTCATTATCCTTATAAATTAGAAGGACCTGTTCAGACCTGCATAGAGATGTGGGTGGCAGGGAGCTGCACTGGTGCCACCTGACCTGTTGCACTTCACAGTTCAGACTGTGGGAACCACCCTCTGGGGCCATCTCAGATCTTTATGCCAGGTCTTCATTTAACCTGGCACATTCTACTATAGAGAGACATAGCATGCCTGCTATAAAACTGGATATTTATCTTATTTGTATTCTAACCTTTTCCATAATATAAGCAAGAGGGCCATCTATATCACTGAATAATGTATCAATCTTATAGGTACCTGTTTATAGCAGTTTTCAAGAGTGTGAAAATGAAATTATATGAATAAAGCTCTCATAGTGCATGACATACAATACGTGCCCCCCTAGCAGCCGCTATTATTTGTAGATGTTTTGAGTATTTAAGTGGTAAGCAATACAATGTATTTGTTCTTCTTACAAAACAAGTAATGTTGAGTTTTCTTTGCCTTTTACAAAGAATTCAGATATAATCAATTTCAAAGATGTGAAAAAGGGGAAAATTACAGGGAATTAAAGTGACTATTGCTTTTTCTGTAGGCCTGTTTGATTAAGGAATACTGGCTTTTTTATTTGTTTTTCTATTCTTTGTTTTATTGCTAGAACTGTATTAAAGGATTCAGTTTTTGGTGTGTTTCTTTCTGCTCCATTGAAGTCTAGTCTTCCATAAAATGAGATCAATTCAGAAAGAAAATGCTCATGAGTAGATGCAACATTTTCTGCTGAATTTGAATAACATTTTTTCTATATATTAAACTTTGTGAATAAATTCACTATTTATTAAGTGCTTACCACATGTTTATCTGTGCCCTAGGCAATGCATGTAATGCTAATTCGGCTATATGCTGCTGAGGTATATGTTAAGCAAAGAGAAATGTAAATTTGAGTCAGGACATACATTTTTGTCTTTTGCCACAGAGTTCTGTAGACTCTGACAATGTGAACTGGGAGGTGCATATTTTTCTTTAAGGCCCAATTCTTAAGTATTACTAACTTCCTTCAGACTGTCATGTTGGTCTTTTCCAAAAGAAACAATTTATTCCAAGTGTGACTAATGTGTTCCTAATTAAGCCCATTAAGTTACTAACATTTTAAACAGAGTCTAATAGATGCTTAAACTGGCATTTTTAAAAGTTCAGTATTAGTTAATGTATCGTACTAAAAAAATTCTATCATTGCTGATCCAATTGAAATTTTTATTAGCAATTAGTATTCAGACCGTATTACCTAACACACTTCTCAGTGCTGTGTGCACTGTTGAGCACGCTGTTTTATCTTTTTTGCCTGACATTTCTAAAAAATAAATTGGTGGAGATAGCAGTATTCCTAAAATGGTCATTTTGAGTGTTAAGCCAAGTCAAATAATTAATGCAAAGTGCTTTGCATAGTGTCAAAATATGCATTCATATGTTACTTGGTAATGATGAAAGGTTATCTTTAATGTTGCTTTTAAATTTTCCAGGTAATTCTCCAAGATCAATCTTACAATGTTGTGAAAATAAGAAAGAAAACCAAAGAAAAAATGAACATTAGAGAAGCAAAGAGGAGTTTCTCTTTGGGCACCTCCACACTCTTTGTTGCGAGGCAGATGAGGTGGAGTAGGATAAGGGACAGGGGTGAAGAGGAAGGACAGATGGTTCTATCATGAACCTGATCATAGTTGAAGTGAGCTTCCTTTGCACATTCTTTACTCATTAAAAATAAAAGGTAAACAGTGACAAAAATAAATCACTATCTAGATTACAGTTATTACTGTGAAAAGAATATTGGTAACACTGGCTTGCAACGTGAAAGTTCCCGTCAGTAAATCATCCTACCTTTTGCTTTAGTGAGGATTAATCTTGCAATTTTAGCTTATTGGTGCCAATTTTTCTTTTTCTGATACTTCTTAGTAGAATTAAACCTTCAAGCTCCAGTGAAGGTGGTTGAAATGTTATTATTTTTATGCCTCATCAAATTATTTACCTTGCCTGGCATTTGCCACCCACTCTTCTTCTGGAATTTCAAGTCATATTTATTTTAAAGAACAAATGTGTTGCCCTCACTGTTGAGGAAAGAATGTTAACAGAGAAACATAGGAGAAAGACACCAAAAAACCCATCAGAAAAGAGCATTTGTTTTTGTAATGCCATTTAGGATGTGATAGATTTGACGGGGAAGCGCTGATGAAATACACAAGCATGTAAATCAATTTGTAGGAGTAATGGCCAGTTCTCTAAGGATTCTTAACTCTCATCTACTCAATTATGGCACCACATTTGTCTTGCCTCTGTCAGGAAATTCACTTGCAAGTATTTTAAATCCTTACATGGGTTTTAAGGTAGCTCACTTTTTGAGGCCAGAGAATGTCTTCTATTTTATTGTATTTATTTTTGGTCTCTCATGCTGAAGTGAGTTGAGGATGGTATGCCTGGGTGTGGTGCAGAGAGAGACATAAAACACGCAGTCCACATTCTTGTGCTTCCTGTTCCACTTTCCTTCCTTCTTCTGCCCCTCCATCCCTGACCGCCACCGTCACACTCCCAAAGAACACCTCAGGAAATAGTCTAAAAATGACTAATCTGTGAGTATTTATGTTTAATGTACATGGAAAGTTTTGAAATCATTAGTATGATGTCACCTAATACTTTGCTATCTTTCAGTGCTTGATACTTACATTGCAAACCCGTGACATGAAAGTATAGGAATTTTCTTTTCATGTAAATTAATTAAATTACAACATATTCCAGAAAACTTCTCTTAACTAGGCAACTAAGGTTAGCTCAGGCTCCTTGAGGAGGATGCGTGGTAGAGCGTCAAGAAGATAGTCTCTGGGTTCCTGGGATGATGTATGCTTCTCCGCTTAGTGACCTTGTTCAGCTATCCTACTCCAAGTTCAGCTGGCAGCTCTGTGAAATGTCAATAGTGACATTTATCACATAGGATTAAACAGGACAGGTGTATAAATCACCTTTCCTTTGAGAAAATGTCGAAACCCTCAGAATAGCCTTCCTAGTTTTATCTACGGTTACTAAAACAGCAACAACAAAATTGTTGCTGGCTACGTGAATGTTAACTCCAGGCCACACTTGCTCCAACACGAGCCCTAGGGAGGGTCTTCCCATCCCACTGTGGGATGGGAATTATGGGTAACAGGGGAACTTAAACACATGTGAAGATCTCTGCTTGATTTAAATATCCTCCTAAAGGAGCAGCACAGGGGGAATAGAAACAAATGAACCACAAAGCAAAGAGCACAGGAGAGGAGACAATAGCAAATGAAAAACATCAATAAACTTCTAGAGGTTGAGAAGCAGGTGTATTAGCAAGAAGAGGCTTAGCAGAGCCAGGAAGGCTAAAATCCAGGGCCAGCAGAAGACAAAGCCAGTTAGAAACAAGCTGATTTACAGGGCAGAACCCTTACTGGCCAAGGAATTATAAGCACTAGAAACCTCAGGATGTGGACACAAGAGTTGGGGTGAACACTGGGAGACTAGCTGTACATCTCTGTAAGAAGCCTTCAAACTCCTTAGAAGAAATTCTTCTTCATCTGTGCTTATATACAACTACCCTCTCCCCCAGCGGCAGCATGTTCATTGTACGCATAATTAGAAACTAGAGGAAAAAAGGAAAGAATGAAGGTTGGAGACTAAGGTACTTTAGTACAAATACAAATCAGATTAAAGTTTATATACTTCAGACTTCTTTTCTTGTTTCCCTTCCCAAGGTTATTGAAAGATTCTTCTTTGAAAAGTTGAATGGCTCAAAGAAACTACCTACAGACATTGCTTTTTGGCAAAAGCTTAGTGAAACATCTGGGTCCTTGCTCAGTCTTTCTTGATTAAGCCCACCAGTTCACAGCCTGTCTCCCCAGTACACTGAGATTTTAACTGGCTTTTTAGTGCCTAAAGAAAAAAGAAAAGAACTCTAAGGAAATACAGGATATTTATGGAAAAGAAAAGAAAGCACCAAAGAAATGATAATATCCTCTGAGAGAAAAAAGAAAATATTGCATCTGGAAAGCAACCACTATATGCTTTTTTTTTTTTTGGAAAGAGAAAAAGAAAGAGCTCTTAAATATATTCTGCCATCATCCTTAGGAATGCAGAAAAAATAAAGTTGAAGAACTATCTCAGAAAGAACAGGCATATATGTAAAAATTGCAGAAGAAAGACAAGAAAATTAGAGGATCATTGTAGAAAGCCCCTACATCCAAATAATAGGAGTCCCAGAAAAAGAAAATAGAGAATTTCTCTGAGAAGGATCTGTGGACCATCTCTACTCACTATCATTGAAGAGTGGACCCTACCATGCAGAGAGTAAGAAACAAATTCCTAAAAATTAAATTCATCGTCTAGCTTCAAGAGTAATTGTGCACTGGTGTTTTCGTTCACTCTTCTCACAATAGGTGTCCAAGAGTGAACCCAAACATAAAGGAGGGGGGTCTCCTACTCCCATCAGCAGTGGTCAATAGGGTATCATACAGTGGGATAGAACTGGCTTCCATAGATGCCATTGCATCCATTACCAATAGTAAACAGAGGGCTCCTTCTGGACACCTGTGCTTTCCTTTGCCTCAACACCTAGAGCTCCACCCCTATTATCTGCCTTGAACCCACAATGACTCATAAATATTATTACACTTCTTTTCTTTTTCAGATTTATTTCATCTAGGTCACTCTTATTTTTTACACTAATTTCCACAAAGTTCTATATCCCCTGTTCTACTCCTTTTCCCCACCTCATCACAAATTTTGGAAACTTTTTCATTGTTTTTCTAAATATCATGGTCCGTCCGTCATTAGCAAAATCTCACCATGAGCATGTCTTAAGGAAATGTCCTTATTATCCCTCATTGTTGTTTACAAACCATTCTCCTTCCCTCCTCCCTAAATCCTCTCTTTGACTATCATATCATCAGATTGTATTATCAACTGTCTTATTCTTGCTTATTTCTTGATGATGTAAATTTTTGTTGACTGTCACTCTAACATTACTTTGCACTTTCTTCCTGTTGATACATGTGGATAATACTTCCAACACATTGACCTCTTTCTTTCTAAGATTTCTCTCCTTTGATAATCTTGTTGCCCTTCATGCTACCTCATTCATAACTCTGGTAGTCACATCCTGGAAGTTGTCCTTGCCAATAACTCTTTTAATTTTATAATAGCTCTTTTATAATTTCAGTTACATACATTCCTACTGACCACTTGTCATTTCACCTGATTTTATCTAGTACTTCAACAGTTTTTCAGTCCTACAAGGACCTCCAATTCATAGGTTCTCTTTTACTGTAAGTTCTTGACATTCTCTTTCCTTTCTTGATTCATCTTAAATTCCGTAGTCAATAATTACGATCACTCCCTTGTATAAGACCTTGACTCCCTTGTTCCTATTCTTCTCCCTTGTTCTTGCCTGGTGAAATCTCAGCCATGACTGTATCCACCTTTCTGTCTATGCTATGCCTACCCGTGTGAATGTAGCTGGAGTTAAATTCACAGCTTTATTATTCTGATTTTAAATCAGAACAAAGAACTTCAGTGTATCTTTAAAACTGATCAGTAATACCATATGCTTAGTAATCATACTGTGTTACTCTAGTGTGGTTAATTCATTCTCTCACTCTCCTAAAAGGGATTTTACAACTTCTCTGCCTTCTGAACTTCTAACATCTCCTCCTCCATCTTCACTCTCAGCTGATCACTTTGCCTCTTACTTTCCTTAGACAATTGAGTAATCAGAAAAGAATTTTTACAGATTATCATCTCCACATCTATCTACATCCTATGTTAGAAATTCTGTATTTTGTTTTTAATCCATTCTACAGCTTTACTAAGCATCCTAATGAGCTAGGGCACAGGGATACAAACATGAATCAGGCATGGTTCTTGCCTTCACAGAGTTCATGATCTCAATGTCTGGCCCACCAGTCTTCTGGGAAGGTGGGATTCAATTACCTTTCCATTGGGGACATAAGTTGGTTACCTCTGCTCTATACTCAAGCTTTAGAACTACCAAACTTCCTTTTCAATTTTTGTCTACTTGACAGCAGAGAGGAGAATTAAACAGAACATAATTATTCAAATTAGAAAGTATCAAGTTCAGCTTGTAATCATAAAGAAAAAAAAAGCATGGCACTGTTAATTACTGAAAATGATTGAGTCTTTTGAGTGAGAGCTGAGTGCCTGCACTTGAGGGCTGGCTGGTCCCATGGTGATCGCCAATCTTGGCTCAAAACTCGATCCACCAGGAAACGAGCCTCAACAGTTGTATAACTGTATTGACAATTCTGTTTCCTAAATCATGTTTAATTTCAAAACTACTCAAATATATTAAGAGAAGAAACCCAGTGTCATGAAATAAATAATAATGAACATACAATTTTGAGAACTGGAAGGGACTTTAGAGATCATCTGGACTAAACTGTTTACTTTATAGATGAGAACACTGAGGTCCAGATACCATATATGACTTTTCAAAGGTGACATTATGAGCATGGGATGGAGCTGGATCTAGGAATTCCAAATCAGTTATGTTTCTTTTTTAAATTAAATTAAAGTAAGTTAATTTTTTTTTATGTCAGTATATTATGGAGGTACAAATGTTTAGGTTATATATATTGCCTTTTCCCCACCTGAGTCAGAGCTTCAAGTGTGTCCATCCCCCAGATGGTGCCCACCGCACCCATTAGGTGTGAATATACTCATCTTCTCCTCCCCTCACCGCCACCTGCCCAAAACCTGATGAATGGCACTACTATATGTGCACTTAAGTGTTGGCTAGTTAAGTCAGTTAATGCCAATTTGATGGTGAGTACATGTGGTGCTTGTTTTTCCATTCTTGTTATGCTTCACTTAGTAGAATGGGCTCCAGCACTGTCCAGGACAATACAAGAGGTGCTAGATCACTATTGTTTTCTGTGGCTGAGTAGAACTCCATGGTATACATATACCACATTTTATTAATCCACTCATGGATTAATGGGCTCTTGGTTTGTTTCCACATCTTTGCAATTGTGAATTGTGCTGCTATAAACATTCAAGGGCAGAAGTCTTTTTTATAGAATGTCTTTTTTTCCTTTGGGTAGATGCCAAGTAATGGGATTGCTTGATCAAATGATAGTTCTACTTGTAGCTCTTTAAGGTATCTCCATATTATTTTCCACAGAGGTTGTACTAGTTTGCAGTCCCACCAGCAGTGTATGAGTGCTCCTATCTCTCTGCATCCACACCAGCATTTATTGCTTTGGGACTTTTTGATAAAGGCCATTCTCACTGGAGATATCTCATTGTGGTTTTGATCTGCATTTCCATGATGATTAGAGATGTTGAGCATTTTTTCATACGTTTATTGGCTATTAGTCTGTCTTCTTTTGAAAAGTTTCTGTTCATGTCCTTTGCCCATTTTTTGATAGGGTTGTTTGATTTTTTCTTGCTGATTTTCGTTAGTTCTATATAGATTTTAGTTATCAGCCCTTTATTGGATGTGTAGCATACAAATATTTTCTCCCATTCTGTAGGCTGTCTGTTTGCTATCATGACAGTTTCATTGGCTTTGCAGAAGCTTTTTAATTTGATCAGATCACATTTATTTATTTTTGTTGTCACTGTGATTGCCTTTGGGATCCTCTTCATAATTTTTTTGCCTAGGCCAATGTCTGTAAGAGTTTTTCCAACATTTTCTTCTAGAATTCTTATAGTTTCATGCTTAGGTTTAAGTCTGTTATCTTTCTTATACATCTATATTTCATTCCTTATTTTCCACACTCAGCTAGCTGATTATATGTTAGACATTACATTATATAAATTATGGTTATATTAAATAAGTATTTATATTACATAACTTAGCCTCTTTATAGATGGGTGTGAATGGTGTTCTAATCCAATTTCCTTTTTCATTTTACTGATGGCAGTTACCTAAGGACACATTCACCTTCTCTGACTCATAGCCAGAGCTCTTTCCTCTACTTCTATGTTGTTTTAAAAGATAATCTCCAACATACAGATGGTTGGTTAATAATAAAATAAAATAAAACAAACAAAAAGATGAACAGCATACCTTAAATTTGTCACAGATTATAATAGCATTATTTTTAGTTTTTAATAACCAATTATTGTAGTTTTGAAAAGCTGTGTTCTCTCACAAAAGCCAAAATATTATAAATTTAGCTCTCCATTAATGCCTGGAAAAATTACCTCTTGCTGTTGCCAAAGCCATGTTATAGTAACCGTAAGTGACAACCAGATGCTTATGTATTGTGTTGTTTAAGAACAGAGTTAACGAGATGGGTGTCCTTGAAAATCTGGAAATGCAAAATCATATATTTATCTCTCTTTATATATTCTAGGAACTCAGAATTGGCATTTGCATTGGACAGAACCTTTGAGGGAGAAGGAAAAAGGACAAACTTGGTTACTAGATGGGTCATCTCAGAATACTTCTACTGGGACACACAGAAAGAGTCCCAGCAAACTTTAAGCTATGACTGCTACCTGGTAACTTCAAGTTCTTCATGCTGAAAGACCATCAGATGAGGAAAAGAGTTACTGTACTCACAGTGATATTGTCATTGACACTGATTGTGAGGAGAAGATAGGACTTTTATTTCACTATAGGAATGGGCAAGAATATGTTCAATGTTCAGGTGATGCATTGGGCCATCTCTTGGTCCTCCATTGTTACTTCATTTTAACTGTGAATGAAAAAGTTCAATAGTCACAGATTGAGATTACCACAGTAAACAGGTGCTCAGCCCTCCTGTACCAACAGCAGTGCCAGCAAAGAGGGAGGACAATATAGAATGGGTAGTGAGGGAAGAGGATGATTCTGATTTATGATTTGAGATCAAGTGCAGCAGTGGAGGCTGCACTTGTCCCGCTGACATTTCCTTGTAAGTTCCTGGTATCTGAGACTCAGCAGCATATGCAGAAACCGTTCTGTGATGTCAGGAACTTACTATAAAAAGCAAGTATAGTTGAGAGACACAAATGGTTGACCTAGTGGATATTGTGTTGTCATAACCAGATCTCTTTAGCACTGACATGCCCATCTCCCAAATGCTGATCATACCTGGGGCTGGTGGCTCACTACCGAGTGTTCACTGGAGATTTCCCAAGAGAACTGCCTTATCCAAAGTAACACCTGTTCCTAGGAGCAGTCAGTGGCTAATGAATCACTATTTCAGATAAACAAAGTCCCTTTCCTCTTGCCTCAATTTAGAATAACTCTGAAGGACTGTAGCTCTAGACTTCCTGTAGGATGAGCTGAGGTCTCGTTAGCGCCTGCACTGGGAATCACCTCGTGTAACTGCTTAGTGTAGCTGTGCTTGCTTCCTTCCTGCTATATCTCTTGAGAGCATTCCCTAAGGAGCCATCTGCATGTAACTTCCCATGGAATCGGAAAAGTTTTT
Organism: Varecia variegata; assembly: GCA_028533085.1. NCBI lineage: Eukaryota > Metazoa > Chordata > Mammalia > Primates > Lemuridae > Varecia > Varecia variegata. The sequence continues at coordinate 10,628,563 of CM052441.1, read as the reverse complement.
TCCAGGGAATCCAATTCAAGTTCTGCTTATGTCCTTCAAAGTTAAACTGTCCCCTTTTCACATACACAGAGTTCACCATCAATCAGCCTTCCAAATCAGGAAGGAGAGATACTGGGGAAACAGGAAACGGGTTCATATACCAGAAGCAAAATTGACCCAAGCTACCGATATCCAGCAAAGAAGCACTTGATTGATCATAAAAGTGATTGATATTCAAAGACTCTCTGACTTTTGAAGGAATGCAGCAGCACAAAAAGGAAGACCAAGACGACTAAATAGAATAATTATTCCTTGAGGAAAGAGAGATAATTGGGCAAGAGAAAAGGAGGCTAACCTTTTTAATTGGTACTCTTGCTCTAACTGTAATCTGTGTTTTAATCAGTCTTTCCCCCTTTACCACTGAGGCTGAGCAGATTTTTATATTCTTATAAGCCATTTCTGTGTTCTCTTCTGTGACTTCCTTGTATATATTGTTTAATAATGTGTTGGCTGAGCCAGACATATCTAATTTTCCCAGAGGAAAAAAGCTTTGCTTGTTTTTGTTCTTGTTTTTTTCCTTAACTTCATAGCTCCCTTGATTTCCCCCTCCCCTCTTTCTGCTGTGCCTTAAACCAATGTTCTTTTTCTAAGGACTGTATTCTTCATCTTACCATAATGTAGGAGTCATTTTTGTCTAGTTTTGGTGGGAAGAGTGGCTTCCTTATTCAAGTTTCAACTAAAACCAGTTTCCCAATGGATAGGAACACTAGGTCAGGACCCTCTCTGTGGAATTCCATTAAATGTCCTCTCCTGGCTGTTCTATTTGAGGGCCTATGCACATAACCATTATTGATACTAGTGGATATGCTGCACATGCCCTAAGACATTTTCCACTAGATACACTTGAGTCTGTAAGTGGTGTTGAGAGAGAGGAGAGTGGGAGAGAGGGAGAGAGACTTATGTAGAATGTGTAGGCTCTGGATCGTCAGGCAATTTAGAAGCAGTTATTTGGATACAAAGAATGCACAAAATAATGGCTAACTATTAAATGTTTTAGATCCAGCTCCAAGCTAGGTAATAAGAGAAAAATTTGGTATTTCTAGAAAGGATGTTGCGCTGTAATTCACCTAACTTGTACTCTGCATTCAGTATCACTGGGGGAGCCATTCACATAATGCAATGATGAAGAGAGCAGTCTCTGCAGCCTAGGGGCTGTGTTTGAATCCCAGCTGTGTCCTTTTAGGCAAATCACTTAACGTCTCAGGACCTCAGTTCCTCCATTTGTGAGAAGAGGGTAACAGTAATACCTGCTTCCCAGGGTAGCTGTCTGAGTTAAATTTATGAGACTAGTACCTAAAGTATAGTAATCACTATATGAGAGTAAATTATCATTATTTTCTTTAAGATTGCTAGCAGAGATTGAGATAAACAGGCTAATATTCATAAATCAGTTTTAAAAGCCATTTAGAATTATTTTTAATTTTGGTTCAAATTAAAGAGGGTGATTTAAAATTACTAATAGTGAATTCCATAGAAATATCATTTGGTTTTATTTATTCTGTGAATATAGAAAAATTAATAAAAGTCTAACATGTCTGCTAAAAATCAGCTCTTAAATCTTTCTACTTGTAAACTGCATTATTCCAATTGTTGTAGATAGACATATTTAAGTAATGTTTTCTAATAAGATTCTGTTAGGTGGACATTATATAAAACTGGTTAAGATTATCTTAATTGTCTAAGGTTTACTATGGAATAGCACATAGAGCTAAATATGGTTTCTCTATGTTTAATACAAGATTTTATTAAAATGTGACTTAAGCAAGTTCTAAATAGGACTCAATGCTTCTGTCAGATTAGATTTGAAACCAAGGTTAGATTTCAAGATGTATTTTTAAAGATACTGTTTTACCTAGGGACTTATATCATTTGATGATCTTTGTTTCACTTCTTAGAATTGTTTAAAGTACTACTTTGAATGAATATATATATTATATATGCACTAATAAACTATAAATATATATTATATATACTATAAATATGTATTTATATATATACTAATATGCTAATACTAACACACTATATAATAGCTGCTTGAGACATCCATCTTCACTCACTTCCTATGAACACTCATTGAAGCAAAATTCAAGGATGTTAAACTGCTTGTTCTAGACAGTTATATTCTTAAAAATTTGAAAATAATTAAAGAAAAATCAACCTTTCTAATAAACCTGTCCTATTCTTTTGTTTTTGTTTTCTTTCTACTTTTCAATAAGCCCTTCCCGCTAGGTACTGCTCTTGCTAATGGAACCTAAACTTCTCACTGAGGTATTTCTGTCTTTACCTCAAAGACCACCTTGGCCACACTTCCCTTCCTTACTCGTTATTCACTCATAAATCTTAAATTTAACTCCTCATTAGCTGGTGAATGGAGGGAGAAGAATGTTGGTTGACCTTCAGTGGAAGGAAGAGGCAAAGGAGGAAAGAAATCTCTGAACATGAGTCAGGAACTCAGAATTGGCATTTGCATTGGAAAGAATTTTTTCAAAAAGGTGGCATTATTAATATAGGCTTAGTTATATTGATAAAGTCCTGATAAAGAGTATTAACTGAGGAAGCTTTGCTATGATAACAGTCTGAGCCTATGGGTTAATGGAATGGAAGAAGTGGAACAAAGAGGACTGGTGTTAACTACTTTCCTTGATGATTTTGTATTATGAAATTTTTCTTTCTGTAGGAACATAGTGTCTCTGCCTGCCATCAGACCACCTACTCTATTGGTCTCTCTTCTGCTCTCTGACTCAAAAGGTCTTTCACAATATTGCTTATGTGGCATATTATGGTGTCCCTGTGCATTAAGAGATCGGGGCAGAGGATGGATATGGGTCCTTATTTCTTTACCACACCCATCTAGTTAGCAGGTCACCTACGCTGGCCTGGCCTTGGGGTAGACTGGCCAGTGGATCACCTTTCTCTTTCCCTTGACTTTGTTATTACATGTGGCCAATCAGAAGCTGTTAATAATATCCCAGGAATTATATGTGGGTTTAAATAGGAAGTGAGGAACTCTCACAAGCTTTTGGCTCAAAGGACACAGCAAAATTGTAGTTCCAGACATCATCCCAGCTAATGATATATTTGTGTTCTGATTTCTATTTATGTTACTTGGGTATAAATCCCTCAGGAAACCCACTAGGATGATTGTTCATAAGCAAGCCAAGAATTGGATGTTCCTGTGTTTAAGGCTCTCTCAGATAATACTAAGAAGAAAAAAATCAACCTTTTATTTCTAAGAGTTTACACAAGTTTTTAAATATGAAAATGTTTAGAATTATATCACAAAACTTTGGTTCATATATGCCAAATATTGTTGTTTTTAAATTTCTGTTTAAGTGTATGCCTGGTTGGTGATTGTGTTATTCCTTGAGGCCAGAAATGTTCATTAGCATCTTTGTAGGGAGTAAAAGCAGCCCTGCCATATGCATGTGTTTAGTCTCAATAGGAGAGAGAAAAAACATTTCTCAGTAGATTAAAATTATACTCTATCTCTTTCAGAATATCTGTAAGGGTACTTATAAAAAGATAGCCTAATTATGTAAGACATTAAATGCATTTTCAAAATGGCAGAAAATTTATTATTTCTTTAAATATTGCAATAAATTTATAAATTAAATACATATACAGATAGTATTTCTTAACAGTAGTAGGGCGATAGAGTTCAGAGGCAATACATAGGGGTTAAAAGTACAGATTCTGAAGCTATATTGCCTACATTAAAATTCCAAATCCTTCAGATATTAGATGACTAACCCTTGGCACTTATTGAGACTTACTTGTTCTTCAGCAATGTCACTTTTATAATGTGGATAACAAAAGTACCAATCTTGTAGCATTATGCTGAGGATTCAATGTGTTAACATATCAAAGCTGTGCTAGGCTTATATTAACTTTGTTAAATTAAATTTGGCCTGAGGTGTTTCTACTTAATGAACTGTGTTAACTTAAAAATCACAAAATCTATAAATTTGGAAAGGAGAGCTTTATTTCTCATAAAGCCTGTGGCTTTTAGAACACAGTTTATTCTTTAAGTGTAGGAATGCATAACTTAACCCTTGCCTGGCATGGCCTTAGGTCTTGTTTATAAGTTGGTATCTTATTGCCACCAAGACTTCATTCTGTTAGTCTTATGATCTATTTTAGTATCAATGCTGGTCAGTTGTTGTATCTAAAACCCCAAAAGGGAGGGAGTATAACGAGGCATGCCTGACCTCTCTTCCCATCATGGTCAGGAACTATTTACACTCCCCTAAAATGACACTACAAGTTGTTGCTGTTTCAAGGCATAAATCCCAAAAAAGCAAAAAGAATGATAAAAGAGGTAAGTGTAAAAACATGTTTGACACTGAGAGTGAAGCAGTTGGCATTCTGACTTAGCAGAAAAGAACAGCTGAGAGCGATGTGTGGGGGACGCTGTGAGGTGCCATTCAGATCCATGGTATTAACCCAACTGCTGGGAGTGCTGAGGACAGATAACCCTCAACTGTCGCATTGCTTTGAGAATAGCCTCAGTTGACAAAAACTGTCAAGTCCCAGGGAATACTGCCTTCCCAGGGTATCTTACATCCAGTGTCTGACTGACACTGATATAAAGGCCCCATAAAGCCTGTAAGGTGGCCATTCTGACAGGCTGGAGGTGTAGCCTGGTCTAAAGACCAGGGACAGGCATGCTGAGGGAGGGAGGGGTAAGACAGGAATTTAAGGTGAATGGGTTGGCCAAGTATACATATTCAATGGGTTACAGGAGGAGTTATGAATATTCATGAAGGTGGTCCAGACACATGTGTACTGGACAAATATGCATGTGACATATGATCCATGTTCAATTTGGGGTGGAGACTTAACACTTAAATGTATTACAATCAAGCCCTATACATCAAAAGGTCTTTTCAGAACAAAAAGGCACTCAAGTATGTAGCCTCTGTAAACTGGCCAGAACCAGTCCATGGCTGGTGGTCTTCTTATCATGAGAAAGTTACTGAAATCAGTCTCTTGCCCAACCAAAGCTGCAGTTAGGGCTCGTGGGTCAGGGGCTGGGGGTCAGCATCTGATGGTGAGCTGCAAATTGTAAATAGTAAACAGAGGAAAACACATGTTACTTTATAAATCTGAACTCTGAAGTAGCATTTCAATTGGGCAGTGTGAAAAACACTGTTCCTACTTCTGACACATGTGGTCTCAGCTTTCATTGCACTTGTTCCAACTCCAGGTGCCTGGTCAGAAGGCTTTTCTAGGAAATCTAGCATCATCTCGGGCCCATAAGCAGGACAGGAGCTGCGCTGGGCAGATCCTAGTGTTTATTATATTGTCTAGTGTCTAGGGCTGTCAGCCAAAGAAAATTGCTGTAGTAACAGAGAAACATACGGCAAGCCGAAACACGGGGAATGAGGCAGGCCGTGACACCATCCTCTAGAAACTCCTTCCTCCTTAGCCTGTGACCTGCATCTCTCTCACACACGCTTTTTAGGTAGGGGAACGGATTTGAAGTGACATGCAGAGAACACTGTTCTGCTGTTTAATTTCATCTTGACTATACATGTACTCTTGTAGCCTGGGGAAATATTTATTACATATGTATTCAATTAAAAAGTGAAAAAGCTGAAAGAATGACTGCACTGATATTTAGAAAGCATGTCTTTATCAATGCTAATTTGCCCCTAAAGTAATACAGTTATTATGAACTACATAATTTAGAGTTTAGCCTGAAGCCTGTTATAAGAAAATCTTACTTAGATTTAGGTTGCAGTGTATCATTTTGTCAAAAACACAGATCTTCAGTTGCTGTCTACCTTAATTTTGGTGAGAGCTCTTATCTGGTTCCCAGTTGGGTCTAGCCCATTTCTTTATACTGATGACAAACTCAGGGGGATGATTCCCCCAGGGTTTTTTGTCAGTCAAAGAATCATCTAGAAATGAAGGAAGATGGAAGACTCTCTTAACTCTGAGTAGTTGGAGTTTATTGCAGAATGAAGCTACTTGATTTCCTGTCTGAAAGGAAAGAACAAAGGATGGTGAACATTGTCACTCCAAAATACAGAGTTACAAAATTTCTATACACTTTGCTCTGTGGCAGAGATCATTAATTTTAATAGTACATTGGCTATTTCACCAGTATGAATTTTCAGGTGAGTAAACTGAAATCAATGGGATTAAGTCATGTGCTTAAATCCACACAATTATTGAGTGACAAAGCTGAGAGTAGACCCCAGCGTCATGGTCCCTAGAGTTGGTTCCTTTCCACTAATAATGAAGAGATTGGTGTCTTCTTGTTTGCTAAATTGAATTAGATGATTTATCACATCCTAGTCATTGTTCTTTTATCACTCTAACCTTTTTTTAGTAATTTTTTTCTTGCAATGTCTATCATACTGACTTGCCAATTTTAAGTTTCCACAAATGTCTAAGTAAGATGTCTTCTTCTCTTCCTAATATTCCTAATATTACAGCCCATCAAGTCTACCATGATTTTTCAGGACTTTTATGAACATATTTTTGTGGTCACTGGCACCCACACTTCACCCACACCATTTGTTAGTAATGAAACACAGGACTACCCTTTTTCAACACCTTATCATACCAGCTCGTGTCCCCAAAATACATGAGCTCATAGTCCTGTATGTTTTATATGACTTTTATAACCCTTTTATAATATTTTATTCAATAACATTTATCTTAATTAATAATTATATTTTATAATATAATTGCTTTTAATTATTTGATTAATTTCTTTCTTCCCATATCTAAACTGCAAACTCCATGAAGGCAGGTTTCTATCTGTTTATATAATTGCTGTACTTCCAGTACCTAGCACAAGCCAAAGTACATAGAAAGTGCTCGATAAATTTCTTTTGTATAAATTAATGATCCAGCTCTCTTTGTATTCCTTGATATATGTTCTGGTGATGTCACTTATACTTTTACAATTTATTACCCAAGATTTTTTTGTATTTTTCATTGTTGATTATTTCTCTAGCACTTACGTCCATAATTATTCATAATTTTTTATTCATAATTATAACTTTTACTTTTACTTCATTTAACATTCTGTGTCCTCAAATTCTTTGGAAGTGTGGTTCAATAATCAGAAGAGAAGATAGTCTCTTAGAAATAGAATTAATTAATATTGCAGTGTTGCAATATTGTGTTGTTTTGGGTGGAAGTAGGCAAGAAGATACAGGAACAAAGTCTCTTGTTTTAGAAGCCCATCATCTCCTTATACCTGTATCAAAACACTAACAACAAAAACAACAACAATTTTTTAGTATGACTCTATGCTAGGAACTGTGCTAGCTATTTTGCACATTTTTTTTATGTAATTCAATAATAGCCCATTGAATCTGATGCTTTCAACCACATTTTATAAATGACATAATTTGCCTAAGTCCACACAACTAAGATGTGGGATTCAGAGCATAGTTTGCATACATTAGTCACTCAACATTTCATCACTCATCATGAAACAACTTCAGAAAGTTATGTTTATGTAAAAACTATTAAAATATCTGTGATAAAAATCAGTTGCATAAGTGATAACTATTATGCCAGTACATACAAATCAAATATTTTCTTTCT
>CM052441.1:10589975-10620455 GCA_028533085.1 Varecia variegata | reverse complement strand
ATACTTTCTGAGTATATAGTTTCTTTAGCTGAGTGCCTATTCAAATTTTGCCCATTTTTAATTGGGTATGCTTTTTTGTTTTGTTTTATATTCTCAAGTTTTGAGAATTCTTTATATATTCTGGATACAAGGCTTTGTTTCAGATATGTGGTTTGCAAATTCTTCTCCCATTCCATGGGAGAAGAATCCCAGTATGATATTGAAGAAACAGGAAGAAAAACAAACACCAATAATAGCAAGAAAACTTCACTTCAACAGCCAGTAGAAAATAGATTTTGTTCTACATACTCTATTCAAAAAAGCCAAGCAGCTCAATGCAGTATGATTTTCAATAAAATATGGTTACGATAAGGAAGTAAGTGAGAAAAGCCTTTTTGCCTGCCAAAAATCATTACTGGTAATTAATCTTCAACTCTATAGACAATGGATATAATACGCATTCCTGGGTATTATACAGATCACAAAATTACAGTCAGTAGAAATGATAATACTTTTAGAAAGCTACTTAGAGTTGATTTCCTATTCAGTCTACTCAACCTGATGCCTCCTATAGGACCTCGAGTTAATAGAGAAGCCGAAGTCTTTTGATGAATTTCATCTTATGGCTCAGAGAATTTACTGCCATCATCATGGCAAACTGACACATCTGCTAGTGTTTTTAAAGAATACTTTTATCTCTATCTAATTTCTATTACTCTATACCTAATCTTTAGAATTTTGAGTATAAATTGGACACATAATTTGCATAAGTAAGTGAAGATGTTCATTCTTGTGACTACGAATTTTTAAAAAAGAAACTATTTTCTTTTATTTATTCCTAGTTGTTGCCATTGATATACTTTAGTATTCTTTTTGTGTTATTGCCTCTAAAGCAGGATGTTTATTTTCCTGTTACTCTGGGGTTTAATTGAATCGATTCAAAAGCCTTGCTTGGGAACTGGTTCTGATTAAGGTGAGAGCATTTCTGCTTTGCTGGTGACTCCTCTCCAGCACACTGAAAAACAACTTGCATAAGATATTAAAATCAGAAATAATAAGAAAGATCAGTGATTAGTTTTGAAGAGCAACTTAAAATATATGTAGAATTGATCCGAAGGACCTATTCTCTGCTCAGGGGAAGCCGCATTTGTGGAGAAAACCATGCAAGACCTTGGAAATAAGACTTTCAGAAAACGCCATAAATTAGGAAGAACAATCCCTTTTTTATTTTAGCTCTATGCTAAAATAGGAGACATGTATCAAAATGTAAGAGTTATATGACTCAATGATGTATAAAGTTGGTAAAAGTGGAAGTTTAACTCAATATTTTGTATTTGAATAGTAGCAAAGTCTCTTTCTAGGTATGTGATTTGGGCAAGTTTTTAAGCTTACTGAGGCTAGTTTTATCATCATTAAAATGGGGATAATAATTGCTGGCTCACAAACACTTAGTGAAGTTTCAAAGAGATAAAGTGTATGAAATTTTTACAAGTAGGATGATGATGTAAATTACTGTTCAACCCAGGACACTGCTGCAAATGAAAGAGGGGGCCATTAATTATTTCTCTAGGAAACTGGGTGTAAACCAAAAATCTCATAATTATTTTAAAGCACTTCCCTTACAATTCTAACCTCTGGGTCATTTTTGGGTCTGGTTCTCTATATACTGGATGTTTATCTTGACTATAAACTGTTTTCTTATTTTGTTCTTACTTTTTCTGTGTGTCTCACACATTTTGATTTAATGTTAGGTCATATGTGTACCAGAACAGTGGACACTGAAGTCATTAATGTTCATGCCTAGAAATGGACAGGTGTCTCCTTTTGAAAAGTCTTTAATGTGAGATTTTTGAGTTAATCTAATCAGGAATTGGTCTGGGTTTAGGTTTTGTTTTTGAGGTCCTTGTTTTCAGTGCACTAAGGACTACAGATCGTTTCAGAATTGGATTGCTGCTGTCTTGTGCTGGGTTTGCGACCTGGAGTGATAGATTGTTTTTCTCAATGTTCCTGCTTCACCTTCAACTTACAGCAGGTCCCAGGTGCCTGGCCCCCTGAGGAGATTTCTCTCTGGTCCTTTCCCCTTCACTACACAGTAGCCTGCTGTTGTTACTCTGTAGGAGGGGGTGGTGGGTACAGGAAGTCTTCATCTCTTCTACTTCAGCTTCAGTCTTGGGCAGACCTTGTGCCTCTGGGCCTCTGCTGTGGAGCTTTCTCAGGTTACCGCTCCTTTCTTTTGTCAATAAAATTCCGCTTTGTATCAGTGAGGGGGTCTTGAGTAGCAGTAAGTTTCCTGGCATTCCCCCTGTGATAGGAGCTCTCTGCTTGGTATTCATACCAGGTCATAGGCCCAAGCTGTTTTCCTTCTCCCTGCCCTACACACCTGCTATTGTGTGACTGTGTTCCTCCAGAATTCCTGTGTTGAAATCAAATCACCAATGTGATGCAATTAGGGGATGGGGCCTTTGGGGAGTTATTAGATTGTGAGGGCAGAGCTCTCTTGCATGGGATTAGGGCCTTTATAAAAGAGACCAGAGGGCTACCTTGCTCCTTCCACCATGGGAGGACAGAGAGAGGTGCCATCTTTGAGTGAACAAGCAGGCCCTCACCAGACACAGAAACTGCTGGTGCCTTGATCTTGGACTTCCCAGCCTCCAGGACTGTAAGAAGTAAATTTCTATTAATTATCAGCCACCCAGTTCATTGTATTTTGTTATGGCAGCCCAAGTGAACCAAGACACCACCAATGGCAGACAGCTTTTGGGTTTAACCCTTTGTCAGAATCATGAAATGTTTGCTTTGTGCCAGTAGTCAGCAGTGTTTTCTCCCCTTTGATTAGTGGCTTCCAGCTTTGCTTCGAATACAAAAAATGAAGGAAGCATCTGGGAACCAAGCAAGGTTTCTTGCCTGTGTGTCACTGAGTGGGGTTTCTCAGGTCTCCTATTATAGCCTCAATTTTCTTGTAATCGCTCAGTGAGAGGCACACAGAAAATAGCTGGTGAGTGAATCTGAACTACCTGTGAGTCACAGGACCCCAGGGATACTAAACTATGCTAGCTCATACTTGACCTTTAAGCATTCGTTTAAATTTCAGCTGTTTTCTATCTACTGGCTTTTTATGGTGGTTCATCTGCCTCCTGTACTCTGACAAAGTGAAACAGTTCATGTGCCCCATTCCTGTGCTGGAGGCCTGGCATCCTCTAGAATTCAGTATACCTGGTTGCCTGATGGTCTCAGTTTTCTATACAAGAAAATTTATGATTGGAGGTTACCAGGTTATCCAGTTTCTTCTAAGCAGCAGCAGGACCTATCTACTTGTTTATTAGCTATACAAGTTTTACATTACTTTCATGTTGGCTCTATGAATTATAATATAATTACTGATCTTTTCACAGTCTAATTAGAGTTAACGTATTTGCAAACATGACGTTTTTATATTATTTTATCATATATATGTCAACTACATATATTAAAACCCTAAAAGACCATGCTAAAATATTCTTATTTAAATAAGTATGTGTATGTTAAATACATTAAAACAGCAAAGTCGTCTTGTATTTTCTGAGATTTTTACCATTTGGAATGATTGTCATTAATTCATCAGGATAAAAGTTTTTATCTGTCATCAGATCTCTTGGCCTGAAGACTGTCCTTTAGCATTTCTTGCAGTGTGTATTTAGTGGTGATGAATTCTGCTACATTTCTTTATCTAAAATGTATTTATTTCCCTTTGATTCTAGAAGGATATTTTTGCTGATTACAGAATTCTGTGTAGTTTTTATTCCTTTCAGTATGATAAGTATGTTTTACTATCTTTTCATGTTTATACATTCTGAAAAGACATCCATGAGCATTTGAACTGTTCTTCCTTTTATGCAATTTGTCATTTTTTCTGTGCATTTCTTCAAGATATTCTCTTATCTTTATGAGAAATACACAGTTAGGTTTATGCCTACCTTCTTGAGTCTGTAAATTTGTACTTTTCCATAAATTTTGGGATGTTTCAGTCATTATTTCTTCAAATAATAGTGGTTTTTCTGTCCCATTCTCTCTGTTCTCTCTCTCTTAGCCTAGAATGGCCCAACGTTAAAATTTTTGATCTTACTCAAATGTTCTTTTGTTTTGAACATGTTTTGTTTTCAAAGTTTTAATTTTTTCTTCTTTATCTTGAATTTCTATTGATCTATTTTAAGTTAATTTACTCTTTTCTCTGTTATCTCCATTTTACTAATAGCTCAAGTACTTTTTAAAATTTCAGACAATATATTTTTAATTCTAAAATTTTTATTTGCTTCATTTTTATATTAATATAGTCCACTTATCTGGTGAGATTGCTTATCTTTTCACTCATTATAAGACTTTTTTTCTTATCTCTTTGCACATACTTAGAATAGCTTCTTTTAAATTCCTTGATGGATAAAGCCAATGTCTGCATCATCTGAGGTGTGACATTTGATGATCATCTTCTCCTCAAGAATGGGTCACATAATCTTTCTTCTTATTATTTCAAATAATTTTGGATTATAATCCTGGATATTGTAAATTCCATGTTTTGGAGATTCTGAACTCTGCTACTGATATAAGAGTGCTGACGAATTTGTTTTAACAGACCAGTAATTTGGTTAGATTCAAAACATTTTTGTCTCTGTTGCATGGCAGGCCCAATTTCAATTCAGACTTCTTAAACTCAGCTTCATGCATCAATATGGGGTCGTTAGCCAAATAATTAGTCTCTGAATTTATATACAGAATTTTGGAAAGGGTAAGGAAGAGAGAGGCCAGCTTTTATCAGTCATCTTTAAGATTTAGTTATTTATTAAAATGAAAATTTCATGCACATGGATCTCACATACCATTAGAGAAAACCATACCTGAACCTGAAAATCAAAGTAGAGGGATACCAAATTCACTTGGGCTATTTTGGGGAAGTACATACAATGTATTTTTATAGTTTCTTATTTTAAAGAAGGCGCAAGAATATCACAATAAAGGCCCACATAACTTTTATATATGTTCAATGATTATTACTAATTTTTAAATGTTTTCTCTTTCCATAAATAATAAATATTATCAATATTAATTTTGCAGAAATGTTCAAGAAAAGCTACTGACATCATGACTTAAATACTTCAACCTATGTCTTTTAAGACCAAGGAATTTTCCTACGTAGCTATCATGTAAGTATAAAATTTGGTAAATTTTATGTAGATATAATATTTTATTGTAACTTGCAATCTGTATTTAGATTTCACTAGACATTGCAATTATGTCTCTATTTGCCTAATTAATAGTAGTACTTTAAAAAATTCTGGACAAATATTAAACTGGACTGAACAATAAGAACAAGAATTACTATCTAATCAAGCCAAAAGACCTCTTTACTTGATTAATTCACCCTTCAATTACTCTGTCCCTCATCCCCACTGCATCCTATTTACTTCAGGTAATTTGCTTTATCTAATCTTCAGACCTTGATCTAACAATTAATCTCATTGTCACAGCTTATGCTCTTCTACCTAGATAACCAAGATTAGACTTGCAAATACATATTTAATTCTATTTGTTTAGATCTCAAATTCTTCTATCAAGATTTGGCTCCTGTGAATTCTAGCTTCCCAGTAAGTTCAAACATCTCTTTCTTAGTAAGAATTATTTCACTATTACAAAATGTTATTTTATTTCCTAGCAGAGACCCATCCATCAATATCTCAAAAGGATGTCAATCATAAGCAGAAGTTTCTAACACGATAAATTTATGATGTAGTATTTATTAAGATATTTTCATCATTCCCAAATTTATAGTTCATGAATGGGTTTTTCACTGTAACAATATATCTTTTGTTAAATATTGTTTTTCTACCCAAAGGAAAAGAAGTCATTAAATCAAAAAGACACATGAACTCATATGTTTATTGCAGCATAACTCATAGTTGCAAAGATATGGAATCAACCTAAGTGCCCAACATGCCCTTCAAGTGCACCTAAATGACGAGTGGATAAAGAAAATGTGGTATACACACAAACACACATACATGCACACACACCATGGAATACTACTCAGCCATAAAAAAGAATGAAATAATGTCTTTTGCAGCAACTTTGATGGATCTGGAAGCCATTATCCTAAGTGAAGTATCTCAGGAATGGAAAAACAAATACTACATGTTCGCCCTTATAAGTGGGAGCTAAACAATGGGTATAGATGGTCATACTGAAAAATGGAATAATGGACTTTGAAGACTCAGAAGGGGGGAAGGTGGGAGGAGAGTAAGGGATCAAAAATTACCTATTGGCTACAATGTATACTATTCTGGCGATGCATACACTAAAAGCCCTGACTGTACCACTATACAATTCATCCATGTACCTCCTAAACCTACTGAAATAAATAAATTAATAAATAGGTTTACCAATCTTTATTAGCATCATTCATATGTCCTTTCTGCGAGCAATTTGCCTAGTGTTTTCTTCAATTCTAGTCCAGTGTATTTTCATTCATTCATCCATTTAGCAAGTTCATCAAAGAATCAGACACTAAAATAAAACGTTTATTTACAGATGCTAACAAATCTCTTATAGTATCTCAGAACCCATATTAGATACTAAAGATATAAACAGAAGTCGAACAGGATTCCATCCCCAGAGAGGAGACAGACAAAGGAACTGATGGTGAAAACAGCAAGGGTAAAAAGTTGTTCAGGATGCCATGGGAATACATATAGGCAAAATTAACCCCAGGGATATTGCAGGCAGGGTTGGAAGTAAGAGGTAATGCTTGAATAGTCTTGATAGACAAGAAATTAGTCTGGCTAAGAAAGGCAGACCTCTCATGGGGAAGACAGCTTGTTTTGCAGGAGCATGGAAACCTGAGAAAACATGGTGTACCTGGGGAATGCAAACTGGTGGGTTATCGGGAAATAAAATAGGTGCTATAAACCAAGATCAAACGTGAATGGTAGTCAAAGAAATTTGACTGTATTGGAAGCAGTAGAAAGTCAAAATAATCTAGAATATGCATTATGATAAAATGATTATCAAATTTTAGTTAGAAAAGATTCAGTGTTTACTTTCAGATTTCTGATGTATACAACTGGGATGGTTTGGGAGGAGAGATGTTGGATTCAAGGTTATTCATGTTAATTTAAAGTAAAAAGTACCCATGTGATCTGTGGCTCTTTCTAGATGGAACATAAATTTTTCTGAAATATTTTTGCTTTATTTTTTAGTAGTAGTGGCCTCATTTCATATCTTACCTGCCTCATTGGTCTTTTAGATTGTGCTGTATCAGTCCTTAACAGAGCAAAGGTTGTTTGAAGGATTTAAATCAAAATATGAACTCCTTGAATTTTCAATGGAGGGGTATGAAAACCAAGTGAAAGATTTTCCGATGGGAAGCACTGCTTTTATAGTGATATCTAGGACTGCTTTATTAATGCAAATATGTATCAAGTTGGTGTTGTGTGTGTGTGTGCACACGCATCTGTGTAAGAGACATTTGGGTGCTGGGGACACAGTGGTGAGAAATGATCCTTGTTTTCATGGAGCTTACAATATGGTGGGAGAAATACACCTTAACTACAGGCTTGTATAAATATATCCATCCTCATTATTCACAGATCCCATAATTGCAAATTTGCCTACTTGCTAAAATTTATTTGTTATCCCAAAGTCAACAGTCACTGCACTTTTGTATCATTCATGGGCATGTACAGAGTGGCAAAAAATTTAGTGGCCTAATGTGCACATTGCAGGCTGATGTCGAACAAAGGGATGCTCTGCCGAAGAATTTTGTTTCAGCTCTCATATTGTAAACAAGCGTCCTTTCCATGGCTTATTTAGTGCTACTTTTCTATTCTTTTGCATTTTTATGGTTTGTTGTTGTTGTTGGCAATTTTGTTGTTTAAAATAGCCCCCAAGCTTATTGCTGAAGTGCTGTTTAGTGTTCCTAAGCACAAGATTACCATGATACACCTTAGGGAGAGAATGCATGTGTTAGATAAGCATTGTTCAGGCATGAGTTATAGTGCTATTGCTGTGAGCTCAATGCTAATGAACCAACAATACATATTAAAGAAGGTGCTGCTGTGCCGAAACACACATAAAACAAGGTTATGTATTGATTGGCTGACACAACGCTGTGACCAGAGGCTCCCGGGAATGTAACCCTGCATTTCTCCTAGGAGGAGTGATTCAGTGTTCACTAACTCAGGGTTCATAGCAACTTTATAGTACATAGCTACTGTGAATAATGAGAGTTGACTATACGTATACAATCATAATTAAGGTAAGTCCATTTCAGGAGAGGCAGCTGGTATTAGGTAAGTGCATGCTTTGTGGGTGGAGAAGTCAGATATAGTGTTGTGATATGTTGTCAGGGAAGACATTCCTGAGGAGCTGGTGTGGTATTAAAGTTTAAAAGCAGAGTAGGTTTTAATAAGATTAAAGGAGAGTGGATACATCATCCCAGACCTCTTGGTGAGAGAGCATGGTTTCTTTGAGGACCTGCGAGAAGCCAGTGTCATGGGAGCTTAGCATTGAGCCATAGTCATCAAGCCACGTCTAGACTATGCAAAACCTTATAGATCTTAACTTTAAATATTAGGACGCCATTGGAAGAGGCAAGTGGTGGAATGATATAATCAATTTTTATTTTTGAAAACAATTTATCTAGCAAAGAGTAACACAGAGATATATCTTAGGAAACAGTGGTGGCAGAAAAAAAGAAGAGAAAAGAGGAGAGATTCTACCTGTATTTAAGGCCATCTAAGTTAATCAGAAAGTATTTCCATGAAATGACCTGGAAAGATCTAAGTGGTGTATTTTATTTGTCTGAGCTAGTAGTAGCTTAAGACAAAGTAAGACCAATACCTAAATTAAACAGTTTGAGTCAAAGTGACAAAGTGGCAGGCCATTCTAACATGAATGAGAAGAATAAACAAAAGTAAATCACTTTTCATATTTTAATATCATTTGGTGAAAATCCACTGTATATTCAGAAAGTAAGAGCCCATTTTTCTTTTTTCCAAGAGAGAAATGAGGGGTAATTCACAGGAGAATAAGCGATCATGGTCTTGTGGCACACAAAATTACTTTCCTTTCATGAATAGAATATAATTAAATGCAAGCAGTTTTTTAATTAAAAAAGTTGAAAACTTTTATTTTGTTTGCCGAATTTTTGGCGCTAGTGGTAACAGTTGGTTCAATTCTCTGCCTTACGATATTATATCCATATTCCTTCTTGCTTTTTGATATTATTTTTTCAGAAAGACAAATACCTTCTCCAACACCTTACTATTATTTTTTTCTTTCTGAAATTCTTGGTTATATATTATGGCTTTTAAATAAATGTTTGCATGATTCAGAACAGGTAAATATTTTGACTCAGAGATTAATCATCTGAAAATGATTTTTTTAAAACCAAGGGTTTATATAGTTAGAGAGGTCTTTAAAGATCACTAAGGGCAAATCTGCAATTTTGGAGGGAAGTAAAGTGAAGCCCAGAGAGATGAAGTGACTTTGGAGGTGAGAGTTAGTTTGTAGCATTCCTTGCATCAGATCAATGGCTCCACATTGCACAACTCCAGAGATCCCTGTTGAGGTACAGGGCACACTACACAGGGCCATGATGGAACAGTTCCTGCTTCTGAGACCAATGCTATTCTGCAATAGGTGGCTTCCAGGAGCCACCTTATTAACAGGGCACAACTGAGTCACCATCCTCACAAAAATCCACAATATGATATTTGACTGACTCATTATGTGGTCAGCACTAAGACGTATGCATACTGATGATTATCAGTATATACACAAAGGCAGAATTCCCTGAAAACTACTACACTTTTGAGACACAAAATAAAAACGTAGAGCAAGTACAGGTAGCCGTTAATTATCTAAAGTGCTGAGAAACATTTCTGCTTTCAGAAATTTCTGTGTTTTAAATTTCATGCTGCAGCCATGCCAGCAATGAGGAAAGGAGTCTATGCTTTTTGTCGTGATGTGATGAATGGTGATTTCCCAGAGTAGAAGGTGGTATTTGTCAGAGAAGAGGCAATTATTTACATAATACTCTTTGCCAAGCACTCTTCCTTCCTTTGAGATGAAAAGGGTTTCCAATATTGTACAATTAATTGTTAGCAGCTATTGTGTGGGATACATTCCCTCTGAAAGACGATGTAACAAGGACATGGGAAGAATGCCTGAAACAATTCACAGGTTTGAGGTGCAATACAGAATTCAAATATCAGTCCCAAAGTGGGAAGCAGGCATTTAGACCTTGTCAAGTGCAAAAGTAAGTGATTTGTAGGAGGGAAAAAAAAGTTCATTTATAAAATAATAAAAGCAAGAGAAAGGAGAGAAGTGTACTACTTTCTCCACTGTTTCAGATGACACTGTCGGATTTGAGTCATACCAGTTTTTTTTTTTTCCAGAAATCTTGACTAACAACACTTGAAAAAAGTCTAAAATTCAATCGGAGAAGAAATGTTTAAGTACAGTGGATAAGCATTATAATGGGCTGCTGAGTCCAGAAGCACTTCAGGTATCATGTGAAGTTTGTAGTTTTTCTTTTCTGGTTGGATATTTCAAATGACATGCTATCTTTATAATCTTTAAACTGCTGTATTCCAAGTTCCTTCCTCTCATTCTTCTACTATTATTGTCTCTGAAACTCAGTTCTCATGTGTGATTGGAGTATTTGCCCACCTCTGTGATATTTGAAAGAATTAGAAAAAAATATAAAATTTTCATATCTCCCAGTCAGGTGTGGAGTTTGTAGAGCATAAATTTCACTCTTAGAGAGTATATTTAAATTAAAAGTATTTTCTACATGTCCCATAGAAATGCTCCCAAGAGGGAACCATATTAACCATATATATTCAGTAATGCCTAAATATGCATTATCAAATGTTCTTTAAAAAGATATTTAGAGACAAAAGAAACTAAATTACCTACAACTTATTTTCTCCCCACCAATCACCTCTAATTTATCTATCTTAATGACATTAATGCTGTCCTGCCTTTTCATCTCTGTACCTACTATAATTGTAGGGTTTTATTCAAATTAATGTATCTTTGTGTGTTTTCAAATAATGTAATTCCTCTCTTTAGCAGTGAATATAATTAAGCAGAATTACTTTCCTTAAGCTAGTATCGCTGAACGTTAACAGTGACAAAAAGCTTTCTATGTTACACTAGCCGTTCCTGGTTCTTATAATGAGCTCTTGTGTGGATACTTCATGGTATGTTTTGGCCCTATATAAGTGAAAAAGGGAATTTTGACCTTCCTCTTTAGTCTGCAAACTTTCCATAGGCAGGGACTCTGCAGAGTACTGAATTTATTCGTTTTCACTTCAACAAAAATATTGGCTGTGTGTGACTGACTAAAAGAGCATATAGTAGAGAAATGTTTACAACTGTAACACAAAACCCAACTACCAGAGGTTTGAACTGTGAGGATGTTCATTTTCTTCTCCTCTTGAAGACTGCAGGGAGTCAGCCACGAGGTTGTCTTGACTACTTTACACTTCAGTCGGGCCCAGATTCTCTTTCTGCTGTGGTGTGGTGGGCTTTTCGTTAAAAGTGACCTTTTATTCCTATAGCTACAAATCCTAGTTCATTTAGGGTCAGCTGTTCTTTCTATGGATTATATAATATGAAATTTCAAAACTCTATCTCTGTATGCCACCAAGAAAGGCAACGAAACAGCACTGGGGCATAAGAAGGGTTTAGGAAAGGGAGGAAGCCTAATGCCCCACATGTGCCTCAAATGCCTCCCCATCAATAATCCATCCTTCCTATCACAAAGTAACATCCATCCACAATCTATGGATGATTTATCCACATTTATCACAATTTATGGATGATTCATCCATAAATCATTTCAATTTTGCCTCATTCTCTATTAAGCAGCACAGTGATCTTTTTAAAACAAATAAGAGCATATCTGGAGCATAGTAAGATCCACAGTCCCTGGAATGTCCTGGTCTGGTCCCCCCCCAGCACTTGTGGCCTCACACCGACTGCTTTCTCTCTGTCCCACATTGCTCTAGCCACCAGCTTCCACCCTCGGCACACTAGACACGCTCGGAGTCTTGTATTTGCTTTTTCTTCACTATCATGTTCTTCTCCACTGGTATTTCATTTTTGCTTTTTTCTCACCTCCTTGAGTGCTGCTTCTCAGAGAGGCCTTGCCCGGCTACTCTTTCTACAAGTGCTGCACACCCAAACTCAACTCTTCCCATCACTCTTCTTGCCTCTACTTATTAGGACATACATAGATGTCTCTATATTTAAATTTTTGTCACCTAGAGAAAAATGTATGTTTTTGTTTTTTGAGGGCTGGGATTTTTCTCTTTATTCAGTGCAGTAACTCTGGCACCAGTGGCAGTTCCTGAAATTTAGGAAATATTCTTTCAATGAGTGAATGAATGAACGAATGAACGTAGCCCGAGAGATGGAGGATTTGGGAAAACTGAACTTGATTTCAGGCTCTCAGGCAGGGTGCAAGGTGAAGGTGGCAGGGCAACCAAGATTTGTTGCTAAGAGACAAAATATTTTGTCTTGTATGTAGTTTCCCATTTTTTCTTTTTCTATATGGGACTATGTATTGATGTTTTATATTTTTCTCCCCACTGTTGAATATTGTATATGTTTAGGAGATGCTTGGATTTATCTTTGGATAGGAAAAATAGCCAGGTTTTTTAGCTACTGAGTCACTGTCTCACGGGATGATTAATCTGGGCCAAAGGGAACAGAGAGCTAGATTTGCTTGCTGCTTCCTTCCCTGTTCCCCTACCCAGTTCTGTCACTATGTATTCAAAATAGGAGCTAATCTGAGCAATGTCAATGAAGCTCAGTGGAATGATTTCAATAACTATTTTGATAATGAAATCAGTGGCTGACTTTAGAAGACAAGTGACATGTGCTCTTGATACCTTCTTTCAACCTGGTATAAACAATAATCAATATATCAACAATAGTAAATTCTAACATATGCTTACTAAGAGTCAGGCACTTATCTGTTTAGCATAGATTTAACATACTCTTTGATGTTCATGACAATCCTATGGGGTATGTACTATTTTTATTCCCATGTTATATATGAAGGCTTGGGACACAGAGAGTCACTTAACTTGCCTTTTTTTCCCTTATTTGAATATTCACTTTTTCCAGTAATGTTTATTGGAAAGGCTTTTTTATTCTTATTAAATTATCTTATCATCTTTATCAAAAATTAATTTATAAACACATGTGAATCTATATCTGGAAACACTATTTTGTTTTCTCTATTATTTCAAATCCTATTCCAATTTATATTTTCATAATTACTGTAGCCTTATAGTATATCTCTAAATCATTTTTTTTAATTGTCCAATTTTGTTTTCTTCCAAAATTGTTGGCCATTCTTCATGCTTTGCATTTATATATAATTTTTAGAAATAGCATGTCAGATTCTACAAATGTACAATTACATTTAAATTATTTCCATACAAATTTAGAAAACCAATGTTTTGAATATGAATAATTTTATGTCCTTTTCCTAAAATAATTCATTATACTTATTAACCTTTGATTCTTACAGCAAGTTGTATCAATTTTCAATGACTTTGTAATTCTTTTACTAAGCCTCAAAAACTCATTCCTAGGCAACTGAATCATAAACTTCATATATATATACAGCTTTGTAGTTTTTTGTACATAAAAGCTCAAGTAAATTGGGAATGAATTGTTTTTTGGTTTTGTTCTCTTTTTTTTGTTTAATATTGGCAACCATCTTAGAACTAGCTTTCTCCATGTGCTTTTCCATTTAATCTTTTAAAACTAATTTTTCTACTGCAGCTTATAATTTAAATTAAATTGACTAAGTATGAATTTTCCTGCTGCGCCTCTCTAAGCATTTCTTTGATATTAAAATAGTGTTTTCCACTTGGATGTCATCAGGGATCTGCCCTGAAAGGAATACATTAGTGAGAATGTCCAATATAGCATTTATGATTTTTGCTCAAATTAATTTTATTCAACTAGGAAGACAATAGACTTTACAAACTGAGTACAAGTTAGAAACCAATAATTTTAAATGCCTATCATCAAATTTTTATGTTAAACAAGTCAGATAAATTGTTATCATTAATGTAAGCTCCATGTAAGGTAGGATTTTTGTTTGTTTTGTCTACTCCTATACACCAAGCATTTAGTTCAGTGCCAGGCACATTGGAGGATATTGATTTGTGGAATAAATGAATGCATTAGACCCCAATTTATTTTTAATGCTTAATATTTTAGTAATTCCATGTAGAGTTATATCACCAAAAGAAAAATTTACTTAAAAATGTGTAGGATAGTTTTATGCTTAATAGAATGTATAAAATGACTGCCATTAACTCCATTTACCTTTCCTCCTGAGCTCATAGGTAAACTATCTTTTTAAACCTCTCTTACAGTTAGATGTGGTCATATGACTCATCTCTGTCCAATGAAATGTAGGTAGAACTAATGAAATCACTTCCATGCCTGAGTATACAGTCTTCTGATCTCTGTCTTCCCTTTATGCTGAGTGGATATAAATGCCCAGTGTGGATATGGAAATCATGCATAGAAGACAGCAGAGATTGCATTATTAGCCTGGGATCTTCATGGAGTAGACAATCCTCAGCAATCCCAACACCTCTACGTAGGCTTTATGTGAGTGAAAAATAAATACCTACTGTGCTACACTACTGAGATTTGGCAGGGTTACTTATAACAATAGTTAGAATTATCTCAATTAATACAAAAGTATTATCTTAAAGTGGAGTGCTACCATGACAAAAATCTAAATGTATGCCATTGGTTTAGTAATTTGTTGGTGGGAAATAATGAAAGTTATTTAAAGAGGTAGAGGACACTGTTGGTGATTATGCAAAATGGAACAGCCACTTCAGAAGACAGTTTGGCAGTTTCTTACAAACTAAACATACTCTTACCATAGGATCTAGCAATCACAGGCCTTGGTATTTACCAAAGGAGTTGCAAACTTATGTCCACACAAAAACCTGCCCATGGATATTTATAGCAGCTTTATTCATAATTGCCCAAACTTGGAAGCAACCAAGATGTCTTTCAGTAGATAAACGGATAAGTAAACTGTGGTACATCCAGATAATGGAAATGAACTATCAAACAATGAAAAATATGGGGATTAAAACTTCAACATATAAACTGTGGGGAAACATAATTCGACTCATAATACCTACCAAACCTAAAATTGTCGGGGAGCAGATTAAAATAGAATATTAATAGGGTATTTTGATTGATATTAGCTGAGCATCAGAAGGAATATAAAGAAAAAGACAGGCTTAGATACCAATTGGGTGGTATAGGCTAAAAGAATGTGAATAGTGTAATTCCAGAAATACGGGTCTTCAAAGAGTTGGAAAAATCACAAATAGTAGGAAATACGATTGAAATAGCTTTGAGTGACAAAGATCTTCCCACTCAACCTAGAAGTTGTCAAGATAGCTACCGCTGTACAGTTGAAGAGAATGGATTAGAGCGAGATGCCAAAAATCCAATGTGGACTTGATAATTATTTCTAGGAAAAAAAACACCTTTAAATGTGATTATTGGCAAATGAAACTGAATTAAAATATGCACATAAGAAGTCTATTAATCAATTGAAGGAATGAGAGAAATTTTAAAAGGGCTTTAACCATTCAGTTCTAAAACAACTTTTAGGTTGTCAAGTATGAACTGATAGGAAGTAGGCCATGAAAGCTATGTAGCTCCTAAGCAGGGGAAAGTTGCCCAAACCAACTTCAGATGTGCTCGTGGAGGAAAATAGACACAAAAAATCTCACAGAAGGTGGATTCAGTGGCCACCAAGGACATGGGATCTTTTTCCTTTCAGAGAGAGAAACAGAATCATTGAATGAATTGTGCCTGCATCTGGGATAGGGGACCTCCAAAAGGCTTGATACAGGGTTTCCAAATTACTATGTCCAGAGAACACATTGTGGGTTTAAAATGCTTCTCTGGGACTGTAGTTTCTATTGTTGTCTTTGTTTTAGTTCCACCATGGTACACTGGGTGTGTGGGAAGACAGTAGTGAGGCAGTTTTCTTGTTTCTAATTCCTATATTGCCGTAACACAGGGGCATAATTGCAGAGGAAGGAAGGACAGTGCATAGAGTGAAAATCCCAGTCCTGTACAAATCAGGAGATGGAGATTAAGGATTTCTCCTCGGGAAACAGGTGGGAAGTAGAGGGCTGCATTGTATCAAAAGTGTTTTATCAGAATAGGAACAAAACAAGTATGTGGTGACCAGAAGGAATGACAACGGCAGTGTCTGTTTTGTTGTTCATCTAATTCTTTCCTCCTGGGCAAAGAGCTAGAATTTATTTTCTACCCTCAATTGCAGTTAGGTATGGCTACATTACTAAATTATGGCCACTGCCATATCTGGACAATAAAAATCACTTCCATGACTTCCTACTCCTTTTTCATCTGCTTGCTGGATGTCAATGCCAAGGACATCTTTGCAAGACACATGCTGAATGTTCCAGCTTCCATCAGTCTGGGTACTTGAATTGTTTGTGAGTGGTTGTTATACTTCCTCATGCCCAGGGAGTCTTACATAAGTAAAAAATGAACTTTTATTTATTGTCACTGAGATATGGGGGACTATGTATTATAGTCGTTAGTATTACCTTAATTAACACAAATATCTTTGTTATATTTTATCTTAAGTTGGGTTATCAGAGAAGCAGTCCCCAGGAAACAGTTTGAATGCAAATATTTTACATGGAATATTATTGTAGGATGACAAGGGAGTGGGGATGTGAGACTATGAATGGAAAAAAGACAATTTAGTGTGCATTAATCAGGTTACTTGCTCTAGTCAACCAGGGCTTAATAACCCTTAGTGATTTCTAGGAAAGTGTGTGGAACATGTGTTAGAGATGAGCCACCCACCAGGCTAGAAAGCTGTGTCATTGGATGAGAGCTTCTTCTAGAGACATCAACCCATTGATCCTTTCAGCCTGTGCATACTTTCTCAAAGAATGCTGTTGTAGGACGAATCATGTCCCTCCCAAAATCATGTGTCAAAGCCCTAACCCCCTTGGAGGTAGGGCCTTTAAAGAGGTAAAGTTAAATTAGATCATAAGGGTAGGGCCCTCGTCTAATAAGATTAGTGTGCTTATAAGAAGTGAGAGAGACACTAGGGACTCCTGAAATTGATTTTTCAAGGTGGTGTCTTCTCACAGTTCCCAAGACTTACAACAGAAAGTTAGTGAAGTGAGTAGCATTCTCAACTTCTGCATTTGGTCCTGAGCTGTAGTTGATACTCATACTCCCCCTCCTCTACCTCCTCTACCTCCATTCCTGATTCTCCTTAATCCCATCTGACTGTTCTGCTAGTCTAGCTTGCTTGCATGTGCACCAATGACTTGCACCCATGCTGGGTCTCAGTTCCTGCTTATCATGTCCTTGTCACATTATGGCTGCTTCCATCACTCATTCTGGCTGTCACCAGGCATACAACTGACAAGAGGCATCCAGTAAATAACCAGAGTCCCAGACAACCCCCCATTGCACCTCAATTCCTTTACACTCATTACTGACTTTGCTCCAGGAAGCCACCATTCTGATTTTTATTATTTTTAGACATAGGGTCTCGCCCAGGCTGGAGCGCAGTGGCTTACTCATAGCTTACTGTAACCTGGAACTGCTAGGCTCAAGTGATCCTCCTGCCTCAGCCTCCCAAGTAGCTAGAAATACAGGCACGTGCCACTGTGTCCAGCTAATTTTTATTATTATTATTTTTTGTAGAGACAGGTCTCACTATGCTGCCTAGGCTGGCCTCGAACTCCTGGCCTCAAGCGATCCTCCTTCCCCAGCCTCCCAAAGTGCTGGAATTACAGTAGTGAGCCACCACATCAGCTTCTGATTTTTATCATATTTAAAAAGACATTGTGTTGCTTTGATAGCTGGCTCCTTTTACTCAATAGAATGTCTATAAGACTCATTCATGTTGTATGTATCTGCAATACACTCATTTTTCTTGTTAAGTAGTGTTCTATTGTAACAATATAACCAGATTTTTTTATCCACTCACTTGTGGGTGGACATTTGGGTTCCAATTTTTGACCATTATTTCCACTTATTAATGGTTATCAATGATGCTACCATAAACATCCTTTAATAACATCTGTTGTGGACCTCTATTTCATGTTATAAGAAATTGAAAAAACAGTTGTTCCAAGTGGATGTACTATTTTATGCTCTTACTCTTAATATGAGAAACTCAATTGTTCTGTAGCTGTGTAAGTATTTGGTTTGGTCAGTCTTTTCAATTTTAGCTATTCTAAAGGGAGCAATTGGCATCTCACTATGGTTTCAGTTTGCCTACAGGTGCTAACATCTTTATAGAATTTTGGCCCTGGGGGTGTTACTAACATGTGTAGGTGTTCTTTTTCATGATGAAATAAAATTTTAAGATAAAAAAACATAAAATAAGACACACTGAAATTGGGACTGGGAAGTAGATAAGTAAAAAAAAAAAATCAAACAGCAGCAAGGAATATTTAAATAATGATGAGATGTTCATTCATATAGAATAATGTATTTATAATGAAATAAGAAAGTAAACCAAAATACAAAAAGAAAAAAAGAATAAATGGGAAAAAGTTAGGAACCAGACCACAGAGAGTTTGGTAACGTATAAGCTGACTACATAATTTATTGTTCAATTAGGTCACTCTGGAGAGTGAAAGGGGCATTAAAGAATTCTTAAAATGATATAATTTAACAACATATTTATTTGTTGACCAAAAAATTAGCTTTCTTTTATTGGTGGACCTCTAAATAGCTTTATGCAAATAAAATTTTCAAAAATACTTTTTTTCAAAAAACATATAACAAATCCATGTACATTAAACATTTTAAAAAATATTTTATAATTATATCTAAAAATAATGATGTACATATTTGAATATTGTAATTCTATCCTTGAAATGTGGAATATCTTGATGTGTAGAAAGAATAATTTGATGGATTTCATATATTTTATTAAATCAATTTATATCCTATACCAGAATCAAATGAATATAAGAAATCCTTCAATTTTGTACCACCTAAATTTGGCAAAACAACCCAAATAACCATATGTATAAATATTATTTGATGAGTTGCATAACAAAAATATTTGCTGAAGAAAGAGTCTCTGAAATGAAGCCAAAAAATAGTACCTGTGGAATTATTTGAGCTGTAATATTAATACATTTCATGTGACAAATTTATTACTGAGAATAATCTCTAGCTAATAATTTTGTACTTTGTAATTCTGCTAACATATATAGGGATAATATTTTTGTGAAACATATTTTGGTTCCCAGAGATAAATTGATTAAAGTCAAGAATTCCAAATTTAATAACCACAAAATGTGACTTTGATAAACATATATGTATACATTTTTTTAAAAACCAAGAAATAATAAAAACATGATAAAAAATTCTTTAGAAATAGCCAAGCATATAGTATTAAAGATAGATATGCATAGAAAATATTGAAATATGTATGTACACCTTATCACAATTTGTATTCTATAATATGTTCAAATTATCAATGTAAAATGGTTAACAAATGTTTTGAACCAAATGTCATATGTTGTTATTATTATGTTTCAGACAGGATTTTCTTTTTCAAAATAGTTTTTGAATAGTATTTTAAAAATCCATAAAAATTGGCAATAATAAAATTTTTTGGCAACTCTCAAACATGTCCTCATTTGAAAAGTACATTTATTTTATGGTTACTCAATGTTACCAATGTCTTTGAAATAAATATAATTCAGTGCAATTCTGGTCAGAATTCCTACAGGAATTTTTGTGGAACTTAAATTGCTTTTTAAATTTATATAAAATCCTAAAAATGTGCACTACCGTACATTATTGTAGATCTAACATGATTAAAGCTAAGTGGCATTGGGTCATGGATAGAATAACAGGTGAAAGGAACAGGATCGAGAACTTAGAAATAGAAATGTGAATCCATGGAAGTATGAGGTGTGACAGAGCTGGCACTGTACACCAATGGGAGAAAGTGGATCAGACAATAAATATTTTTGACACATGGGAATATAAACATTGTCCTAATTTCACACCATGCAAAAAAATCAATTCCATGTGAATCTGAGACTTTAATGTGTAAAACAAACCTTAAGTGTGAAGCAAATTTGGTGGGGCTAGTTTTAAGATATCAGGGTAGAGAGAATATTCTTAAGCTATATATTTTTATGCAGAGGCCATAAAGTAAAATATTAAAGCATTTTTCCTGAAGGAATAAAAGTTCTCATTCATCAAAAGACAGCATAAAAAATTTAAAAAGAGCAAACGAGTGGGAGAATTACAGCACAGCCTCTGAATATTAAAAGCAAAGAATCATCCCACTCTTCAATTAGAAAAATGCATTGTTATGAATAGATAATTTGCAGAGAGGGGAAATGCAGTGCAGATTAAAAGCACATGACAAAAGTCTGACGAATCTGAAATTGCTCGGGAAGATGGGGAATGGACACTTGTCCTGCACTTTAGGGGGAGTGTGAACCCATAGAGCGATTCTGAGAGAAATCTGTCCTTGTTCAGTGGCATGAACCATATGTATACCATGTGACACAGCTATCCTATTCTAGGCATACAATTCAGAGAAATTATCACACGGCCCTGGAGGGACGTACGTACGTGAGTATATTTATCAGAGCATTATTTAGTGGGCTCAGTAGACAGTCTAAACCGCTACCTGGATCAGTTTGCTAGAGCTGTAGTAACAAGGTACTACAGACTGCATGGCTTAAACAAAAGAAATTTATTTTCTCACAATTCTGGAGGCTAGAAGTCTAAAATCAAAGGGTCAGTAGGGTTGGGTCCTTCTGAGGGCTGTGAATCTGTTCTGTGCCTCCCTGCAGCTCCAGTGTGTCAGCAGTTTTTGGCATTTGGCACGTAGGTGCAGCTCCCTGATCTCTGCCTTCCGTTTCATACAGTGTTCTCCCCGTCTCTGTGCCCAAATTTCCTCTTTTTATAAAGACATCAAAATATTGGATTAAGGCCCATCCTAATGACCTCATCTTAACTTGATTAAATCTGTAACAAACTTATTTCCAAATAAAGTCACGTTCAAAGGTTCTGGCCTTTAAGATTTCAACAAACTTTTTTTTTGGGGGGGACACAAGTTAACTCATAGCACTACCAGTGCAGGTACAAATAGCTAAAACATATAGGATACTTCAAAGGAGTGGATTGAAAATATAATGTTGACTTTAAATGCTAAAATTTATTAATAGCTCAGTATCATTTAAAGTAAAATTTAAAAAATACACAAAACATTATGTATTTTATAAACATTCATGTATAACATCATAT
This sequence comes from Varecia variegata, assembly GCA_028533085.1. NCBI lineage: Eukaryota > Metazoa > Chordata > Mammalia > Primates > Lemuridae > Varecia > Varecia variegata. The sequence goes on along the minus strand of CM052441.1, from coordinate 10,599,086 downwards.
AGCCACATATCCTAAGCATTAGAGAAGTACATAAGGAATGGAAAGGAATATGTACCCAGAGTAGGATGAAAAGAAAAATGAAATTAAATTACATAATCAAATTATGTTAAAATAAATCTAATTAAATGTATAACTAAAAGAAGAACTGGGTCTTACAAAATTGATTAGAACTGTGTATCATGTACTGAGATATATGACTAACTTAGATCTGTGCTCCCTAATTCCAAAAGTAAAACCAAATAAATTTAAAACTCAGGAGATTCATGCAAACATTTTTGTTTCTATCTTTTCTTGAAAACTTCAAAACCCAGCCTGCTGGGTCTTTATTCCTTTATGCAAGAAAAACGCTGTTTCTGAGCAGCAGCTGCATCTTTGAAAAGGGGCTTGTGTTCTTGCGATAGCATTCAATCTGGCCTCACTCATGCGTTATCACCTTGGCCCACGTAAAACTTTGAGTTTGTTACACTGTTTCAAGGTATCTAGAAGAACAAGTGAAGCAATATATTAATAGATCAATAAGAATTTTGATCCTGCCGGGAATGCATCATGTTCAAAGTATTTTTGTACATTCAGGTTTGGGAAATTATTTTAATTTACTATCTAAGCCCTTTTGCCTACAACACTGTCTCTAATTCAGAATTCATAAAAGAATCTTTTTCTTGGCCTCAAATGTTATTTATTTCATTTCCATACAGTTTTTCCTATTATAGTGTTATATACATAAAGAGAGACTACCGTAAGTAGAGCTATTGGGAATAATATCATTATTTTGGAATATAACAAATTTGCTTATTTGTTATAATGCATTTTATTTCTGACCAATAAAACCCAACCTTCCCTAAACTGCATGTATTTTTAAATTTTGTAACTTTGTATTCAAATAAAAGCAATTCATACTTAATTTCACTAAGCATTGTCACATTTCTCCCAAAAATGTTTGTACCAGTTGAAACTTGTACCAATAGCACTCAAAAGTATCTATATTTTTTCAGCTCCTCTTCTAACTTGTACTCTTATGTTATTATTTTTTTAAAAGATGTAAAATTGTCTACCATCCTCAATAATTATTGTAAGCAAAGGCAACACACAAACAAACACACACACATACATCCCTCACATTTAGAATTCTTAGTATACTTTCTTGTGACAGCACTTTTCATTTTGTAATGCCGTTGAATTTTATTTATTGGAAACACTCAGAAGAGACTCGGGGATTGTTACATAAGTGGTGTTTCATGAGCAGGTCAGCTCTCTTTAGATTTTGTGAAAGCCAGAAAGGAAGTCTTTAGGCTTATTACTTTGGGAGTGATTTAACCAAAATTGCCTATCTTCTGCTAGAGATGAGTGGTGAGTCATTGAGGTGATAATAATTCAAAATCTCACTGAAGTAAAAATGCATACTTTTATATTTAGATATAAATGAATCACTAGGAAAGAGAGAGAGAATATGTTAGAACAAAACGACAACAGAACTAAGCTTTTTCTCTTTGTTCAGTGAGGACAAAATTCAAACTACATCCTTTGCAAACAACTTCATTTATGGATTACATTTGATCTAGAAATAGGATTATAAAGGAAATCCACAAAGATTAACTTGATAGAGTTATTAAGTGAATACATGAATGCATGTTTTTTATCACAGCAAAGAGCATAGGCATTCCCTTCTGGTTACTAACATGACTTGATTTTGTAAAAACTAGAGTTCCTATGAGAAATGGCAGTTCTTATTGGCTTCATTGGAGAGTCTTGATGTGTGTACAAAATTTCCTTGAAGTAGCTCAGCCATGTGGTAGAATGCTAACAGGTGGGATGCAAGCAGCGCCTCGGTATGTGCTTGTGAGTTTGGACTTGCCCTTTGTGTCTTTGCTATTGCCATGACTAGTGCAATCTAAGGAGGCTGTTGCCCGTCAGCATGGGTCTCAGAGTAAGACGTGGCACATCTGAGAAGGCCAGGCCTGCAGAGTGAAGCAGAGCTATCCTGCCAAGCCCAGCCAACGCCAGCTAACTCCCAACTGACTCCCAGACGTGTGAGCAAACCCAGTCAAAATTATACAGCTGCAGGGGTGGATCTGCAGATGTGTGAGAAAAAAAATTCTTAATGCCTGATGCCACTGGGATTTGGGAACTGTATATTTTAAAACAAAATATACAGTTAGCTACAGCAAAACTGTTAGCTACAGATTGCAACAGAAATTTTGGATATTTTCATTTTCTAGTTGTATAGCAAGGTGTTTCATTATGTAATTCCTGATTTTTCTTCAAATCTCAGGAAAATACTCTTCTATTCTCTTCTATTATTTCTTTGACTATTGCTTTAGTTGGAATTTTTGTTGTCTTTCTTTCTTGTTATCTGTTGTCTCTTCATTGATCACTTTTTAACCTGCACTCTGAGTGGACTTCAGCTGATGTGGGAGAGAAGGTTGAACCGCCAGTGGTTGAAGTGGCTGATTAAAGCAACAATGAACCAAAAATGAAAGAGTTAAACATGAGTCTTATTTTAAGGATTGTCACCATATTATCTTGTCCATTAACAAAATTTCCTGTATGTTCTCTTATTTTTTATAATGGCTATGTGTTCATTAATTTATTTTTTAAACATGTTTAACATGTTGAATTGGTGCATTTGAATGTGTATGAACACATATCTGAAATCCTATAGACCATGTCCATGGAGGGCCCTGCTTCCTGTGCTTGTCTTGTTGTGGTCATCTTGTTGTGGTTGTCCTTGCAGAGTGGGAGGAATAAGATGGCGCCTGTCAATTGGTAGTTCAGGCACTGCTACATTATTTGAATGCTTTTCAATTGTGATATAATTGTTTTATAATTTAAAAAAAAAGCAAAAAGTAGCTGTCAGCAAGATGAGATCCTGCTGAGAAGTGAAATAAAATTAAGTGCTGATTTATTATATATTTTTTCTATTTAGCAACAGAAAGTAGGCCATTGGGAACCTTGGCAACAAAGTTTTAGTGATAAAGCTTAATAATATCAATTTTTTTAAAAAAAGTTAGGCATTTAAGTCTAATTTGTTAATTCAGAGCATTTTAATATTGATTAAAACATTTTGCAAGAAAAGACAGTTACCTAAACAAGCAAAATTTTAAGGCACTGAATATAAAGATATGGTACCAAAACAGATCTTATGCTTCTCTTTAGAGAGTACTTACTAATATATACAGAAAATTTCTCACAATAAATTATACTTTAAGTTTATCCACATTCAACATTTATTAGTTCTAATGATAATCGGATATAAAAATATTTTGTGAAGCTTTAAATTTAAGTGTGTGCTTACATACTTTTTGACATATAACTTTTAAATATTTAATGGAAACAATGTTTTAAAATTAATCTTACAATATCACACTGCTCATTCTGAATTGTCAGTTTCCATGAATTTAATCATTAACAGTCTGAATTATGTATTCTTCATGTTGCAACAAATCACCTAATTATTTTAAATGATCTTCATATACAGGCGGATAACACAATATTTTCGGCATATTGTTAAATTACCAACATTTGGGTAGCACTTAGCAAGTCAGGCAACTAATTTGTTAGTTTTTAATACTAATCTTGTTAACACTTCTCAACCAGATTTTTTTGTTCCCTTATAACCAACCATTTTTTTAATAAAATTATTGTCAGGTGAAGAGTAAAATAGTGAATTTAATGAATCAAAGGATGAAGAAGGTAAGTTTATTAACTGAAAGGATTATAGAGGTCTGAGCTTAACACAAGGTGAATATTCATCTTAAATGACATAAATGGAATAATGAGAAAGAAATAAGCCAAGTGAGTATTTCAACATATTCCATCCAGGGAATGGATTTTGGGCAAAATATAAATATGTAATGAAAGTGCAGATGTGGAGAAGGACAGGCAACATAGCTTCATTAACCTACAGGTGTTTTTCATTGTCCAGTGTCCTTGGTGAAGATTAGATTCCATCAGTGTCTTCCCAAGGGCACCCTGGGAGATGGTGGGTTTTGAGAGTTGACAAACTGGCTTCCACAAAAATAGCTGAACTGTATCTATTATTTTCAGTCAGTTTTCTATAAGAATTTCTGCAAATAAAGTTTTCTATTCCTAAATTTTTACAATAATAAAAATAATAAAATGTTTTTTTCCTATTGCCATTCTTTTGTTCTTCTTTTCCTTTTAAAAGATTACATTATTTTGTAGCATCTTTTAATATTTCCAACAGATGGAAAATAGCCAGTATTTTGTCATATTTCCTCACAGGTTCCCCTGATTTAGAACTCCACTTTTTTATGTCTTGCCTTTTTATATCACCTACTCTCCTCTATTGATTCTTGTGCTACTATTAAATCATTTTGATAACTGTAACTTGAAAATATTCTTTTTAGTGTCCAGCAAGGCAAGGAACAGTTAACCCTTTAACAGGTGAGACTCAACTAGAGAGGGAGATCCAACAAGAGATATAATGGATTTATTTCAAGAAATTGGAGTCTGTGATTATGCGGGCTGGGTAAGCAAGTCTGAAACACATAAAGCCAGCCAGAGGAAGGGCAGCCTGGCACTCTTGTATACATAATAGCTGCCCTTCATGGGGGAATAGCTCTTCCATTAGGAAGCCCCAGCTCCTTCTTAGAGCCTTTTAACTAATTGAATCGGACCCACCCAGATTATGTAGAATTAATTATCTGAGATAATCTCCCTTATTTAAAGTCAGTTGATATGGACTTTAATCTCATCTGCAAAATACCTTTACCTCATTACCTAGATTAATACTGGAATGCAGACTGCAGACTATACTTTAATCAAGGTGACATATGGAAAGACCATCACAACTCTCTTTACTTTTCTTTTCCAACACTATTTACTAGCGCCTTCCTTACTCCAAATAAATAGCACAGTGGCTGAAACATAATAGTGCAAGATGTTATAAAATTAATTAGTGTTTATTACTGATAAAAATTGTTATAGCTTTTGTACAAGAAACAGAAAGAGTCATTATAATGTGCAAGACACTTTAAGCAAATAGGAATTCAATGACAGTCACTGTGAAAGCAAGTTAAAATCATTGTGTTACTAAATTAATGCTGAAAGTATAGCTATGTGTGCCAAATTGTAGGACAAAAAATTTCAGTAGAACTGCCTATTCATTAACACTCTTTTGGGAAGCTTCTAACGTATCAACTATCTCTTGAGTACAAAGCAGTGTGACAAGATAAAATACTTTATGCCTAAAGTGTATCAGTTAATTAAATTTTAAGAATTCCTATCAAGTACTGATTTTTTAACAATTAGAAAAAAATAGATTATCATCAATCTTTCAAAGGAAAAAGCACTGCTTAATATTCATGTGTAAATTAATGCAATTGCCAAGACACACACACACACACACACACACATGCGCACACACACACACACACACACACACGGAGTCATCCCATCGTATCCATGGGGGATTGGTTTCAGAACCCTTGCAGATACCAAACTCTATTGATGCTCAAGTCCCTTATATAAAATGGTGTAGTATTTGCATATAACCTACATATATTCTCCTCTATACTTTAAATCATCTCTAGATTGCTTATAATACCTAAAATAATGTAAATGCTATGTAAACAGTTGTTATACTGTATTGTTCAGGGAATGACAAGAAAAATTTGTACATATTCAGTATAGATGCAACCATTCATTTTTTAAAAATAATTTTTATCTGTGGTTGGTTGAATCCATGGATATAGAACTCACAGATATGGAAAGCTGACCGTCCATCTATCTATAAATATAAAATTATGTATATAATTAACCTGCCAGATACACACACTAACATGCCATTGCTGATTTGTCTTAAATTTTAATAATGATATTTCATACCATAAAACTAATTTTACTGTAGACATATCTAGTAAGTATCAAGGTCCTATTTTACAATTTAAGAACATGACAATTTTACACACAAATACACTCCCACATACACACACAGAATATCTTCCATATATGTGTACAAGGAGAAATAGCAGTATTAAAAATGATTTCTGCCAATAGGAAAACAACCAACACAGATGTTAACATTGCAGTAAGGATTACTTGGAGACCAAAAATTAACAGAGTAAATAAAATGGAATCATAAAAGTAAAATGATAGAGAATAAAGTTGGTTTTCAAATATTTTATTTAAAAATCAGATGAATGTAAAATAGTAACTTTTTGTTTAAATTTGCATTCTTTTGATTGCTAATGAAATGAATATTTACATTGGATTATTATTAACTGCCTGTTCCTATATTTCCAGTTTTGTTTTTTTTTTGTCTTTTTCTCTTTGATGTGAGAACGCTCTTTAAATATTTTTGGTATGAATACTTTATCAGTTTTGTGGCTTATAGACACCTTCACCCAGTCTGTGGCTTTTATTTTAATTTTGTGAGGTTTTTGGTTGTTAATATTTTGGGTTTCTCCTTTTTGGTATAATGGTATATATGCATATCTTTGCCACAATATTAACATTGTTTCAACTATAATAGTTTGAAAAAATGTTGATATCTATTAGAGAAAATAATTCCACCTTTTTTTCCTTAATATTCTTTTCTGCTCTTGGTCAATCTTTCATATTCAAGATCAGCTTTTCAAATCTCATACAAAAACTGATATTTTGATTGGAATTGCATTGAATTTATAAATTAGACTGGGCATGGTAGCTCATACTTGTAATCTTAGCACTCTGGGAGGCCAAGGAGGAAGGATCCCTTGATTGCTTGAGGTCAGGCGTCCGAGACCAGCCTGAGCAAGAGCAAGATTCCGTCTTTACTAAAAATAGAAAAATTAGCTGGGCGTGGTGGTGTGTGCCTGTAATCTCAGCTACTTGGGAGGCTGAGGCAGGGTGATCACTTGAGCCCAGGAGTTTGAGGTTGCTGTGAGCTAGGCTGATGCCGGTGCACTGTAGCCCAGGTGACAGAGCGAGACTCTGTCTCAAAAACAAAAAAAAGAAAGAACCTCTAGATATAATTTATAGACAGATCAATTGTTATATTTTCTCCTATAGGGTCTTTTCTTATTTATTGAGATCTGGGAATACCACAAAAATGATTCAGTCTATCACAGCTCCCATGAAGTTGGTCCAGTCACTAGATATGGATGAGATCCTATGCAGTGGATCGGAATCAAAATGGTACATTGATCCTCTTGAGCCATTGAATGGTCCCTATTGTACAATACCCCCAGGACTGCAGAATGAAGCAGATTCTTTTTATTGTGAATCATAATGACATATTTTTCTTAAGATATGTTTTATTTCTTTGCATTGAGCATGAGAAAGATAAAATGGCTTATTAAAAGTAATAAAATCAATGTAATCACTTTATTTTGTGTACATTATTTTGAAAAACTTAAAAAAATAAAAAAGACGAATGAATAACATTACTTTCTACAAACATAACTGCCCTGTTAGCCATTTTATAATTCTTACAAAAATGTCACATTATAGACATTCAGCCCATTTTATTAAAAAAAAAAAAAAAAAACCTGAGGCTCAGAGAAACTTAGTAACTCAGTCACAATGCTACCTAGAGGCAAAGACTGGATTTGATTTTATATGTCTCGCAATCTGCCACTCACACTGTAGGGGGATATATTGCTTTTGTGTGCTGAACTAACTTAGTACTACAGTCCTGTGTCACTTAACGAAAGAGATACATCCTGAGAAATGCATTCTTAGGTGATTCCTTGTTGTGCAAACATCATAGAGTGTACTTACACAAACCTAGATGGTATAGCCTACTACACACCTAGGCTATATGGTGTAGCCTACTGTTCCTGGCCTACAAACCTATATAGCATGTTACTTTCCTGAATACTGTAGGCAATTGTAACAGAATGCACAATTGTACAATTGTAACAATGCCTGAAATTTCCTCAAAGAAAATAAGTCACAGAACTTTCTTTGTTTCTGACCATTTTGAGATGTCATTGCCTGAAAATTCACATTTCTGGGTCTCCTGTTGACTAGAATAATACAAAATTTAGGATAATTTGCCACTTTCTTATCTAAAAGTATTTTGTTGCTGCTTCCCTAGTGGTTTTGTTCCCTGCAGAGCACTCTGAATTTCATGATGCATTTTGTTGTTTTTAGAGAAGCAATATTTTCATGCTTTAAAATCATTACTTGGTAAGAAAGAACTTAATGATTGTTCCATTAAATGATAAGTGCATTTGGCTCAGAAAACTTAATTTTTATATTTTTATTTCTCTATAAAACTCTAGTTGTAATTAGGAAATGTGTTCCTTCCCAACCATCTTATTTCTCTTTCTTGCTGTAGTTGATCTTAATGAATAAGAAGTAAAAGCAAAACAGAAACAAGAATAACAAAATCATTTAAATAAAAAAGAAAAAGGGCAAGTTTTAAAATTTGCTTTTGAAAAATTTAGAAACTTTAAAAAGAGGCAGGACTATTCTCTTCCTGCCTCTGTCTTATTTGGTATTAACATTTAAAAATATCAAGAAAAACAATGTATTTGCATTATTATGTTTCTATTTGGGAAGCAAACAGACATTCATGAATTTCCTTGTGGAAAAATATGCATATTTTAGAACTCCAGATATTACAGTGAAATAATTAAACTGAAATTAATGAAGGTTGAGAATTACTTTACATCATTACATAGTATTTCAAAAAATTTCAGCTTCCCAAATATTTGGAATGTTTCAAACAAGTGAATTTGTATCTGTCTTGGGAAATGTTTTACTCTATTCCTTTACTCTTTATTTTCAAGTATTTTTTTTTCTTCCATTGATCATTTATAAAAGTTTCCACAATGGATAAGAAACTATATCTGACCATAAAAAAAAAAAAAAGACATCAATAGATGTTGGATGACTTTTTAGTTTTATATATTCTTTATAATTGTTTTGACATGCACCATTTTCCCTTAGTGGCTTTCAGAAAATGTCTAAAACACGAAAATAACTTTGCCTATGTACGTATTCTGATTAATTAACAAAGAAAGATACAGCTGCTTAAAAGCTAGATTCCTTTACCTGAAAAGATGTGTGTTCCTGGTGAGTAAACTCAGTGAGCAACTGATAGATTAGAAGGTGGTTAATGAACGAAGAGTTAAAGCAAAGGCAATGAGATGTTATTAAGAG
>CM052441.1:10571984-10589475 GCA_028533085.1 Varecia variegata | reverse complement strand
GAATAAGTCATTATTGCTCCCTTGTTTTTTAATTAAATGAAAATACTCATACATTGTACTGTGTCTATTTTATTTTCCCCATCTTTTTTTGGCCATAGCTTTCCCCAGCTATCAGAATACCTGCCTGTAACTGCCTCTTCTTCCCACTTAGTTTGCTATTTCTAACCTATTGTTGATTTAAAAATCAGAATGTCAAGGATGCGGTACTTGTACATAAAATAAAAATAAATTATTCCAAGTGTTGACTTACATACATACTTTGCATTGAATTTAGCATTAAGCAGTACTGTATTTCCTCAGGAGTGTTATGTTAAAACTGGTGTTATTGGGTGTTAAAAGCTGCTTTATAAAAAAGGATTTAAAAGTCAGAAACATCTTATAAATTATGGAATGAGAAAAGAGCAGAAGATATTCCTTTCGGAAACGATCACTCAGGGCCTGGGACAGGCAGGGCTCATAATGAATGTGGAAGAGGTTGAGATTTCATTTGCATTTCCACACGTATCTCATTACACACTTTTATGTTGTTTTTCTTGAGAACATCTTTCAGGACCAATATTCTAAGGATGCTAGTTTTGGAGATTTTGGTTTATACACATTATGATATCCATTTTAGTTATTTAGAAGCATTTTATGCTTATTACCTAGGCTTTTTTTTAAAAAAAAATGTCGATTTTTAAACAAGTAATACATTTATATGTAACATAAAGGTTTTGAAGTTAACAATATCTTTCTCCTTATAAATCCCAGTCCCCCAGTTTCTCTCCCTGAAATTAACTTTTAATGTGCTTTTTAAAAATCATTCCAGAGATATATAGGATCTATCCTTTAGCCAGCATATTTTTCTGTGTGCTACTTTTTCACTTAATAAAACAACTTGAAAATCATTCTATGTGAGTTCCTAGAGTGATGGTTTCCTTTGTTAGATACGCATGTGATTCAAAACAAATATGTTCCATATTTTGTCCAACAAGTCTCCATTGATGGCTTGTTTCAAATCTTTTCCTATTACAAAAAATGCTGTCAGTGATACACATACCTGTAAATACAAATGTCTGTACATATGTGTGGACTATGCTAATATGTCTGAAGGCTTATTATTAATTGTGTTCCAGGAAGGTAAGTGGGTAAGAGTGAGATGAATCAGAAATGTGAGGCATTATAAATTTTTGCTTTGGGGTATATGTCTATGTGTGTGTGTGTGTGTGTGTGTGTGTTTATATTTTTATATATACATATATAGGGTGTATATGTATATATGGAGAGAGATTAAAAATCTTTTAATCAAGATAAAAAAGAGGTAGGTTTTTCTAGATGAATTTTCTGTCATCCTGATTTTTTAAAAATATTGTATATTCATAGGCCATTTTCTTTTTGTCCTAAATATGTGAGGTAGGAAATACAAGTAGCTTATTTTGTTATTTATAGTTACCCCCATTGTCCTTAGCATAGTTGAAAGACAGTCAATATTGTGGTGTGATCGAGGGAGTTTCTAATGGCAGAGTGTTCTTGTTTTGTTTAATCTATTCTATTACATGAGTACAATGTCCCATTCATCATCTAGTGTTCTCTCCAAGCCTCTGTTTCACTGGAAATAGGCATGTGCTATTATAGTCCTAAGATCACTGTGTATAGCCTTCTTTGGCACATCATGCAGTATTATTCTACAAGAAAAAGACAGACTGCATTAAGTCCATGCATGCTATGATTATTTACACAGAAGAAAGACATAAGGCTCATGCTTATCATCGCACACAAAAAAATCTCTACTGCCACTGGAAACATTGCATCCATATCTCCATGTAAGTTTACTTATCATCAAAGACTACATCTTGGGTGGAGACCCTTACCTAGCAACTGAAACCCTCTGGTTCTTACCCAGCAGAATGCTTGACCCATTTTCTGACCAATGTGATAATGATAGTTAAAGACATGGGTTCTGGAAATAAACCACCTGGGTCTGAATCCCAGTGTCTCACTATGAGCTGTGCAATCTTAGACGACGCGTTTTGTTTTGCAGGGGAAGAAAAATAATTTTCTCTCTACCATTTATAGTTCTTGACTTGTACTCCTTGTAACAAAAGAAAAATTAGCAAGAGAAAAACCAACAGGAGTTTAATAATGTATACACTGTGTGTATCCTGGGAGATACCCCAGAGAAATGAGTAAATCTTTAGTGTGGATCTCAAGTCTCTTTGTCTCTAGGTTTTGTCAACCTAAAATAATCAAAAGAGTCAGAATCTAGTTTAAAGAGAATTTATCCAAGCACAAAGTTTGAGGACGGGCCACCTAAGGGTGGACTACCTGGGGAGCATGGATTCTGAAGAATGGAAATTAGTGTTCCAAAGTGTAGGAGTTTGGGATCATTTATATAGACAAAGTTCAGGAAAGGTTTAACAGAATTTTAACATCTTTCTATATAAGGCTTAATGCTTAGTTATAATGATCTGATCAGTTGAAGTGGTCTCTCTTTTTTTTTTTTTTCAGGAAAGGTATATTTAACATTCCACACTGAAGATGTAACTGTCATGGGGTCTTGGATGCCATCTGGTCTGAGTTTGGTACAGGACAATGAAGGAACTTAATCTGTAACAAAGATCAGTAATTGGAAGGGGGAAGGTCTGTTCTCTGGTCTCTCCTAGTCATTTATAGAAAAAGAACAATAAACAAGAGAGTTAAGCTGTAATTTAAGAAGTAGAATTGCAAACATGCTATATGACTGTCTTTACAGCTTAACTTCTCCCTTGATGTAATAAATTTAGAAAGTCCTGAAATTTTACTTTCTTTTGTAGCTTAAATACCACAGTACTGTCAACCCTCAGTAACCAAGGGGGATTGGTTCTAGTCCCGCAGATCCCAAAATCCAAGAATCCTCAAGTCCCTGATACAAAATGGCATAGTATTTGCATATAATCTATGTGTATTCTCTCCTATACTTAAATCATCTCTAGACTACTTATAATACCTAATACAAGACAAATGTTATGTAAACAGTAGTTATACTGCATTGTTTATGGACTAACAGCAAGAAAAAAGTCTGTACGTGTTCACTACACATGTAATTTTAAGAAATATTTTCTATCTGTGGTTGGTTGAATCCATGGATGTGGAATCCATGGGTACAGAGGCCCATTGTATTCTGAAAAGAGAAAGAAGGGTGTGGGGAAAGCTCAGTTTGGATGAGATAGCCAGGAAATGTAAGATTTGTTACAGAAATTTAGGTCAGTTTCTTCTTCATTGAAAAGAGTCTATAGTGATTTAGTCATCTTTCTCTGCCTGGTGCAGAAAGGGAGTGAGGAATAAAAATAAAATCCCAAGCCCTCACTGACTGAATGGACCTACTCTTGCCCAAGGGGACCCCAGAGAAACGCCAAAACTGAGCTCCTGTCTATGATGGGATGGGAGGTCAGATATGCCTTGTTTAGCCACCATCAGGCTTTCTTCCCTAAGAGCCAAACAGAACCAGCCTTTTGGAAAGACTTCTTCCTCCTCTGATTTCAATCAGCTCCCTAATGCTGTTCCTCCCATTTTGCATTTTCGGCACAATTGACCAGAATTCTTTCCTGATAAGGGGCCACCAACCATGGAGTGGTTCTAACTGGACTATGCAGTAAAATTTGGGGGGAGTCAAAAGTTACAAGCAGATTTTTAACAGCATGGGGAGTCAGCACCCCTAACTAACTCCTGTGTTGTTCAAGGGTCAACTGTACTTTGAGATTTACTCTTGAGATTTACTCATTTCTCTGGGTTAATTCCCATGGATATAGGAGTTATACATGTTATTAAATTTCTGTTTGTTTTCCTCTTGTTAATCTGTATTTTGTTACAGAAAATCCCAGATAAGAACTCATGAAGGGTAGAGAGGAAAATTATTCTTTCTTCCCTACGATATGTTTCAATGTTTTCAGATAAGGAATAATAATGAGTCATTATTTTCTAACATTGGATGTAACAACTATTTTTAGTATAAATTACATTATGCACCTTACACTTTTTACCTGGCTTTACGTCATTATTAAAAGCAATAGTTAACATAGCTATTAAATATTTTCTGAGTTTGACAATTTCTCACACTGAAATGTGAAACAAAAATTTGGCATTCTGTGATTTGACTTCTTATTATTTATGATCCTCTTTCAGACCATTGTCTATTTGCTTGCTCTGCTCTTCAGTGGAGATAAACATATCAATCTTTTCTCTGGGGTAGTCTGCATTTCATCTGCATTTGTCTGTTCTTGAATGGTTCATTACACAGACAGACCTGAATTGACTTCCTAAATGTGTCAGTAAGTATAAAAGAAAAAGGGTCTATTGTACTCACGATATTTTGAAAACTCTTTCTCATTTTTTCTCTTTCTTTCTCTCTTTCTTTGGCAGAGGATAAAGAGTTGTAAGGAAACCAAACAAAAATAATTTCACTTGTTTTTGAAATAAAAAAGATGGCATTGAAAACTCTTAAATAAATTCTGGAATGCATTTATCTTGAATTTTCCTTTCATTAGCTTTAGAAACTGCTTTAGATTAGTTTTAGAAACAGGAAAAATAAACAAAACAAAACTATCACTAGAAAGGAAATCCTTTTGCTACCAACTGGTTCATATTTATAGCTAAAGAATTAAAATGAGTCACATTTATATTTTTTCTTAAGTACCTAAAATAAAATTTTAGCAATTGAAATCTATTTTAAATTTTATGTTATTTGAAAGTCAATTGCTTTTTCATTGCTATCCTACCCTTAAAAAATTAAGAAAAGTAAAATTTTTATCGCTTTTGACATCATAAAACCTCTAGAGACCTCCTGAATAAAACATCAAGGGAAGTGTTCATCAAAAGACTAATAGGTAAGCATGCTCTTAAAACTGAAATAATAAATAATAAATGTCAATGCATAATATTAGTAAAGTTATATTTTAAATTGAAAATAAATCTTATACTTACTATAGGTCTATGTTAGTGTCAGACTATAATTATTAGTTTGTAAATAATTAACTACATCATTCATATACCAAAAATATACCAAATACTGTATAATGTCCTCCATATTTCTTTCATAATTTTAAAGTTGTCTCTATAAATATTAGAATTGCATATTCAAAGCCTCTTAAAATTTGAATTAAACATTTAAGAAAAAATTTAAATCAAAACATATTTTCTAAATGTAAATGTAAATAAAAATGTTTCAAACGTAATTGGTCCAGAATAAACTTGAACTCCATTTTTATTGGTGAAATCGTGAGACTTAAGATGTATATATATATACTGAAGGCTTTCAGAAATGATAATGTTTATAGAGTTCAGAGAAAACCTCCAGTCCCCTCAACTAGGGCTGCCCCTTGAGTGTACAGGGTCCAGGGCAAATATTTTGTTGAGAAAGAGCTTCTCTATATAAACAATTTGATTAAAAAATGTATTACAAAATTCATGGCCCCATGTAAGATTTGATGATATATCATTGAAGATTTAGAAAAATGGGTAGAGAAGAGTTACTTAATTGTAAATTTTCCAATAAGTACATGTATAGATTCGTTATACTGTCTAGGTACCACCTCTCCCTGCTTACTTTCAGGAAACAATCTTTCCTTCTCTATTTCAAATGCATAATTCTGGGCTAATTTTATATCTTTTTGCCATGAATGAAAGGTAATGACGTTGTTGTAATTGACAATGCCATGGGTTTTTGGAAACTGTTTTTGTTAAACAACATGATTCTTGTTGCCTTTGCAGTTCTTTACTACCATTTATTAAATGCTGGGTAGATCATTGTTCAAGACAGTGTATTGTGCACATGAAGCCCATGAATACTAGGTCCCTGTGATTCTTTCAAAGGCTGATGCTGTGCTATGATTATGATGACCAAAAATGCATGTCTTAAGCAGAATATGAAAAAATGTGAATAAAAATTGATTTTCTGGGGAAGGAAGGAAGGAAGTTGCTTTAGTTATTAAACCATAAATTGTTTCCAATCAGTAACAATTAGAAAAAATTTCAATGTTAATAATTAACCATTAGACTGTTTTGGAAATCAAGAGTTACTTATTCAATTTTTTCACCCTCCTATCCATATATTTATTTTAGAAAATTAGGTACTAGAGCAACATGACCTCAGCCACTGGTCCCATTTCACTGGCCCAAGTTCATTAGCACCTAACTCAAGCAGGCCAACAAATACATCCTTTAGGACACTCAAAACTGGGTCAGAAATATTGTAATGTTTTTTTCTCATAGCTAGGTAATAATGTCTAATATTTAGAATATATTAGTGGTTATGTTTCTTTCCCACAATGGGAAGACAACCACTTTGAACTTGGAGGAACTGAAGCCAAACTGAAGAGATATGCAGATGGACCTGGTAGCATGTGATTTTTATTAATATAAATTCAACTATTACTGAGACTAAAATCATCCCAGACACTCCTCTACTTGATCATTTACACTTTTTTTTGAATTTTATGAGTCTATGCAACCTTTTGCTTAAGTTGGAATTCTGCCATTTACAAATTTTAAATACCTGTGTTAAACACATATTTCTAAAAAACATAAAATATATAGTAGGTCTATTATAACTATAGTGCTAGGAATCAATTGCAAATAAATCAAATAAAGAAATGCATATGCATTTGAAATATATAAAGACTCTTTTTCCCCTTAAACAATGAGTAGTCAGTAGATACTTAAAATAACTAATTAAAAACTAATAAAAACAATCCTATCAATATATATCCAATTTGATGGTATACTACCAAGGCAACAGAAAAGAATTTGGGACCTAAATATATTTACTGGGAATTGTTTCAAGTTTTCAAGGAATAGATTATTACTATGCTATGGAATCTACTCCAAAAGCAGTTTTGAAACCCAGCTGAGTAAATTCCTTTATGTTTTAATGCCTGAGAATAATCCTCTATGGTTCTTTGCTTTGCCCTCTGGGCCCACACTGTGCCCTCTGGGTTATCCTTCCTCTATTCCTCTACTCTTAAACAATAGAATGTTTTACCAGAGAACTAGTTCAGTCAATCTGTTTTTCATCATTCAAATTTTATGGTCTAACAAACTTTAATTGCTTTTTCACTGACATTTTTAGTCTGAACTGGTAGTGTTTCTGCTGGTCTGAAATTCCCAAGAACTTTATGGGTCTCTCATGTATGTCATAGGAATTCACCTTGTTAGATAAAAGGCTTGTGTATAAATCCTTCCTAGATAATTTATCCTCCATTTTTACCTCCTGCTGAGATGGCTGAGGGATAATGACCTTAAGATTCCTAGACAAATACCCTTATTCTGTTTTAATTTATATTACTATGTTATATTTTCTTCAGAAAAAAGTACTAATACAATATTGGAGTAATGTAGAAAAAAATCAAAGAAATAAATATACATTACTAGGAAAAAAAAATTCCTAGAAGCTCCATGGTTTGGTTAAGAAGGATGATGAATCACTCTCTTAATCACGTCAAAGATTCTATGTGACTAAATACTCTGATCTTTTGATCTTTCTGATGTTTTTGAAAAAAGTTGCAAAGCCACACACTTGGGTATTTCTCTATGCCACATTTTGGAATAAATCTCTTAATTTTCCATTTCTTTGGTTTTTTTTTTTTTTGCCACCTGGATAGACCAAACATACCCAAATCATTCAATCCCGGTTTCTGTTTGTTTAACAGTATTTCCCTCAATTCATCTCCCTCCTCTCACATTTTACTATAAGTCATGAGAAGAAACCATGCTGTGCTTTCAACATCTTGCTTAGAAATCTCAGCTAAACATCAGGGTTCATTATTTATAAGGACAGCTTTCTACATCCCTGCAGGATAAAAATGATAAAAATCTGTTGAGCTTTCTGCCACTGTGTAAAAAGAATTCCCTTTGTAACACATTTCTTACTTCCTTCTGTGCTCTCAGCAGTAACACCTTTAAAGTTCATATTTCTGCTAGTAATCATTAGTAGAAATAGGATTCCCAATGATTGACGTATTCTGTAAGGTGAGTTAGGATTCTCTGCCATGCTCTCTCACTTCCTTCTGAACCCTAACTAGCAGAGTCACTAACATCCATATTTCTACTAGTCTGGTCAGTAGTAATCTAGGCTTGCTCTATCTCACTCCTCAATATTTTTCAGCCTCTGCCCACTGTCCAATTCCAAAGACACTTTTATGTCTTTAGATATTTGTTACAATAGCACTCCACTCTTAATATCTGTATTAGATTTCTAATGCTATATAAAATTTATCATAAACATAATCATTTAAAATAAGACATTTATTATTTTAGAGTTCTGTAAGTCAGTAATCTGCATGTGTTCTTACTAGGAGGCTGAGGGAAAAGTGCAATCCAAGCTTATTCATGTTGTCAGCCAAATCCAGTTACTTACAGCTGTAAGGACTGAAGCCTCTATTTCTTTGTTCACTGTCAGCAGAGAACAGCCCTAAACTCCAATAGACATCTCTGATCCTTCGCCATGGTTTCCTATATCTTAGAGCTAGCATGACATGTCAAATCCTTCTCTTTCTTGGTATTTCTCTGACTTTCCATTTTGCTGTCTCTCTCTTATGTTCTCTGACATAAGAGAGATTCCAGTCAGATAAATCTCTCTGCTTTTAAGAGGTCATATAAATGGAATGAACCTACTTGAATTATACAGACCTTAATTCCATGTGCAAAATCTCTTTGCCATGTAATATAATATATTAACGGATTTCAGAGATTACAGAATGGACATCTTTGTGAGGCTTGTTTACTACACAGATCATTCTTATAAAGCTAATGAAATTTGGATTCCAAAATCAGAAAGACAATACAAGAAAAGGAGATTATGTACTGATTTCACTCATAAAGGACAATTCAAACATATAAATAAAATGGTAGCTAGTCAAATCCAACAAGTATAAAAAATAATGTCATAAGGAGAAATTTATTTCAGGAATTCATTATCCAGTATCAGTTTATTTTTGTACTATATCAAATAACTACATTAAAGGTGCAACATGAAATTACTGTGCCAATATATGTAGAAAAATTATTTGATGAAGTTCAATAACTGTTTATGAGTTAAAAAAGAAAAACTCTAAGATACTATAGATAAAATGGAACTTCTAAATGTTGGTTTTACAGAACAATTTCCTCAAGCAAACATTATACTTAATCTTTAGTTTCATTTTAAGATAAAGAGACAGAAATTTTCACTGTCACCATGACTATTTAGCCTAATTTTAGAATTTATAGCTATTTTTGTGAAGAAAGACAAAAAAAGAGGCAAAGGAAAGAAAAGATGAAAATGTCATTATTTGTGTATGCTATGGTCAGTCATATATCTGGAAAACCAACAGAACACTTGACATTCTATTTAAATTAAGAAGAGAATTTCATCGTGTCTCCTGATATAAAATCAATTTACCAAAAAAAAAAAAAATCCAAGTAATTTTTGAGCTATAACAACCAACTGTGAGAAAAAAAAATTCATATACAATTTACAACAGGAAGAAAAACTGTCAGGTATATGTAACATCTGAACCAAATATTAATGTTATTCAAACAAAACTTTAAAACTCATAATAAGGAACTTAGAAGATAATACAATGAAGTGAAATTTCATTTCTTGGACAAGAAGACTTCATGTTATAAAGACACCAATTATTCTCATATTAATCTCTAATCTGCAATTCCATAAGCCAAAAATTGAAATTCCAGTTGATTTTTTGAAGGACTCAGTAAACCTATAATAAAATGCATAGTGAAAGAATACAGGTCTACAAATACTTAAGTCAACTTTAACAAGAAATAGAAATACAGATAATTTACCTTAGGAAATATTCTAGAAAGTCATAATAATGTAAACAGAAAGATATCACGATACACAAAAAAAGAAAATAGACCAATATACACACTGAGCATGCACAGATACCCAAACCTACAACATATAAAATGATGGTATCACAAATTAGTTGGAAATATTCATATTGTATAATTGGGAAACTGGTTCACTTTATGTGGAAAACTAAAATGGACCTCAGCAAAAAGATGGGCTCAACACAGACGAAAGAATTACAAGTGAAAAAATAAAATAAAATAATATAATAAGAAAAATTTAAGAGACTATGTTTATACCCCAAGGATGGGGAATGACGTATAAAACAAAATTAGACATCATGAAACATAGAGTAAAATACCAATGAATTTGAGTACGCAACAATAAGGATCTCTGTTTAGTGAAGAACATCATGTACAAAGCTAACGGAGAGATGACAGACTGGTAGAAAATGATGACAATAGTCTAGAACCAACAAAGAATTATTGCCAAGAATGGAAAAATAAGCACCACA
The DNA here is from genome assembly GCA_028533085.1 of Varecia variegata. Taxonomy (NCBI): domain Eukaryota; kingdom Metazoa; phylum Chordata; class Mammalia; order Primates; family Lemuridae; genus Varecia; species Varecia variegata. The sequence continues at coordinate 10,579,159 of CM052441.1, read as the reverse complement.
TGTACTCACCAGAAAATTGGTTTCCCTGGTCAACACCTGGGTGCACATTTGGGAATGATACCAATTGGGTATCGGACAGAGGTGGGGGGAGGGGATGGGTGTATATCTACATGATGAGTGCGATGCACACTGTCAGGGGAATGGACATGCTTCAAGATCTGACTCGGGGTGCTGGGGGTGGGGGAGGGGACGGGTGTTTACCTACATGATGAGTGCGATGTGCACTGTCGGGGGAATGGACACTCTTGAAGCTCAGACTCGGGGGGTTGGGAGGGGCATGGGCAATATACTTTAACCAGAACTGTTGTACCCCCATAATAAGCTATAATAAATAAAAAATAAAAAAAAATAAAAAAAAGATTTATAAGAAGCTCAAGCAAACTGTCAAGAAAAAGTTAGCATTACCAACAGAAAATAGGGCAATTTAAGGACAGGAAAACATCAAAAGCTAACATCTATAAAGAGATGCTCACACTCATTCTAAATCAGAGTTGCAAATTAAAGCAACACAAAGCTATCATTTTACATCTATTTGCAGGTAATAAACCATGATCATTTTTCCAGTTCAGTAACATTCAGAATTCAGCTTCTATGCTATTTTTTGTATCATCATTTCTCTTACTCTTGTGTCACTGTGAGCATAATTACAATTATTATGACTAGCATTTTAATACTTATTTTGAATACTTGCCCCTCACCTGTTCCTCCTCTATAACTTAGGGATATAACTTCCCTGTGAAATTGGTAAAAGTAACTAACAGCCAAGCATGCCATTTGTGAGTCCTCCAGCTGATAACTGGGCTGGATTTGCCTTTTGGAAAGTTTGTGGTTTTCTCTTGCCACACTCCTTTTCCCCTGTGCTTCATGCACCTTGACACTTTTAGATTTCCTCCTAAATAACTAATTCACCAGACCTTTCCTAGCTTGGTCACAGTGGAACCAAAACATTCTGCTCAACTCTTGGAAAGTCAATGAATTAATTTGCTATCCATAATTATTATTAAAATATCATATGTTTCATCTGATTGGTTTGAATGACCTACGGTTGACAATAGCACTGATTTGGTGAATCTTCCGTTTGACAAAAATAAATTCCAACAAAACATTGCCAGAAAGGAGGAACAATGCGGTGTTTATAATATTTTTTTTCTCAAAGCAAATGAGTAATCACATTATAAACCTCTTACTATAAGGCTGTTGTAATAACAGGAAACCCTTAATGTCAACTATGACAAATGTTGATGCTTTTATATAAACCTTTTAAATGATAGTGAGACATTTTCCTTGTCATGGATAAGAAAGGAGCAATTATTGAAGGGAATGAATTTGAATTAAATCCCCCTGAAGAAAACAATAAACAGGTAAACTGCTGAAAATTATGAGGCTCATTTATTTCCCAGGTGAGACAAAGCAATTAGATAGTTCCTTCAACTGCCTGTAGGATGTAACAAATCTTCCTAATTATTACTGCTTGGAAAAGCAAGCTCCTTTTTTTCTTTCACATTCTATTTGGGAACTCCCTTTGTTCTGATTTTCTAGTAAATATTATATTTCAGTTACATTAACAAATTCCTAACTGTGAGTACAGAAGACTACCAGCTACATCGAACGTACTCAAACACGATTTCTAACAGACATTGGTTAGAAACCAGAATGAAAAGAAGCAATGAATGAGGCTGTTGCCCAAAAGGGGAGCAAAATATCCAGGAATGCTGAGACCATGAGCAGTGTCCTGTACAGTCCAATGGACAACATTTTCTTTACAATTTGGACAAATTCATTAGGAGGTAAAGTCTCTGTTTTATTGTCCCCATGAGAGAATTTCCTTTGTGGGTTTTTAAAAGATCAGATGAGTATGCACAGCAGATAAATGAACACTTATTACTTCAACATGCACCGAATATTATTGTGGTTTTTTTTTTTTTGTCTTCCACTTGTTTTCTGCCTTCTCTGGTTTTAATTGAGCATTTTCTATGGTTCAATTTTCTCTCCTATTTTCACATATCAATTACACTTCATTTTAATTGTTTTAAGTCATTGCCCCGTGTTTATAGCATACATTCACAACTCACACAAGTCCACTTCAAATAACACTATGTCCCTTCATAGGTATTACAAATGCCCTGTGACCAAGTATTCCCAATCCCTCCTTCCTGTCTCTCATAATATTACTGTCATTCTTTTCACGTATCCATAAACTACAATTACTAAATTCATTGTTGCTATTATTATTTTGAATGAACTGCTATCTGTTAAATCAATTAAGAATGAGAAAAGTAAATGATTTTATTTTACCTTCATTTATTCCTTATCAAATGCTGTTCTTTTCTTTATGTTCATCTGAGTTTCTGACCTATATTATTTTCTTTCTCTGTGAAGTTCTCTGAGGAACCTCTAACATTTCTCGCAAGGCAGGTCTATTGGTAATATACTTCCTCAATTTTTGTCTGATAAAATTATTTTACTTCTCCTCTTCTGAAGGTTAATTTTGCAGGATACAGCATTCTAGACTAGTGATTTTTTTCTTTCAACATTTTAAATATTTCAGTCCACTCTCTTCTTGCTTGCATGGCTTCTGAAGAGAAGTCCAATGTAATTCTTCTCTTTGTTGCTCTGCAGGTAAGGTGTTTCCCATCCCCCAGCCACTCCTAACATGGCTTTTTCATGATTTTTCTCTTATCTTTTCATGTTCTTTAGTTTGCATATCATATATCTAGTAGTAGGTTTTTTTGATATTTAATCTGCTTATGTTCTCTGAGCTTCCTGGATCTGTCATTAATTTTGGAAAAATCTCAGCCATTATTACTTTCAGTATTTCTTCTATTCCTTTCTTTTTTTTTTCCTAGTATTCCCATTAGGCATATGTTATATCTTTTGTATTTAATAATTGTTCCAAAGTTTATTAATATTCTGTCCAATCTTTGGTATTCTTTTTTCGCTTTGCATTTCAGTGTTGAAAGTTCTTGTTGATATTTCTTCTACCTCACTGATATTTTCTTCAGTCATTTTTCATCTATCAATGAGTCAATGAAAGGCATTCTTCATTTCTGTTACAATGTTTTTGATTTCTAGCACTTCCTTTGGTTTTTTCTTAGTTTCTATTTTTGTTCTTACATTACTGATCTGTTCTTGCATGTTGTCTACTTTTTCCATGAGAGTCCTTAGTGTACTAATCATAACTATTTTAAACTCCTAGTAATATACTTCCAAAATCTGCCATATCTGAGTGTGGTCCTGATGATTTATCTCTTGAGACTGAGTTTTTTCCCTTTTTCCCAGCTTATAATTTTTGATTGAAAGCTAGACATGATATATTGGGCAAAAGGAATTGAGATAGAAAGGTCTTTACTGTGGGATTATATGTCTATCTGACTAGGAGGTAGGTTGTGTTTATTGTTTGCTGTTGCTCTGGTGTCAGAGGCTAAAATTTCCTCTAGCGTCCTTGTTTTTGTCTTTTCTGTTGTCTTTGGGCTTTCCTAGAGACTCTTGAAATAGTTTTCTAAAGCTTGCAATTCTATTAGCTGTGATCCCCAGTGACATATACGAGCCCTACTGATGTGGTGTAGAATGAAGAGAAGCATTCAAAAGTCCTATGATTAACTCACAGTCTTTAGTGAGTCTGGATATTCCTCTGGCCCACATTAAAAGCTAAAGTGGCTGAAGTTGGATTTGTTCTTTCCCACAAGTTGAAATCTAGAGGGGGATGGATTTGGGTTTTTTTCCATCTCCCAGGTTGGTTAAGCTTTGATAAAATACCAGTCATTTAGAAACTGGAAAAGTATTTTCCTTTGTGGAAAGGATTTGTTAAGGAGAGCAGAAAGCTCTGGACATATTTCAAAGCGGTTACCTTCCCCCTTCATCTGCTGGAAGCACAAGGGGACTTTTCTGTGATCTTTGCAGTAAGAACCTGGTATGGCTCCCAGAGGTAAAATTCAGGAAACTGTCAGGGCCCCTAAAACGGAGCCCATTAAGAGTCTTTAACTCTCAAGCTAGTCTACCTTGAGCCTCAAGCAGTTCATCAATCACAGTCTAAGGTGTTCCTGTACCATACTGGCTGCAGCTGTGGGCTTCTCTGCCTGCACTTCTGCTCTGGTAAACTGAGACTCTCTGTAGCCACCTGTCGTTACCAGTTTTCAGAGCAGCAGTTTTCCATATGAGCTCAATTCCCTGATATATCTAAGAAGAATTGTGGATTTTCAGTTTATTCAGCTTTTTTCTTGTAAGGACAGGAGTGATGTCTTCCAAGATCTTTACATGACAGACTGGAAATCAAAAGTCTCTTTTTTTTATTATTATCAAAAATGATAGTTAGAAGCCAAGATCTGGGTACTATATGTGCTCATAGCTATTGGTATTTAGGATTTAGGCCCTGTCAGTTTACAGAGTTTAAAATAACTCTCTATGTAATTTCTTTATCTGTCTTTCTATCTATGTATTACAAACCATGAGTTCATATTACTACCTCCAATTTCACTTCAACACCACAGCTCATTATAATTTTCTTCTTTTTTACATTTTTAACCATGTCATTACAGTGAAAAGCACAGCTCCTTTTATCTACTTTATACTTAGTTGTTTACCTGGAAGAATACACTTCAACAGGGTTCAGAATTGTTAACACACACCATTGTGAAAAACAAACCTACTAACAAGAGTTTAATATTTATGTATACTTCTTTTTGTTTTTAACCTGAGAGTGTTTTTTATTTTATTTATAAGTTTTGGGTATGTGAAATGGTAGGATGGTTTTAAAAATCATATTTACAAGATGTTATGCTCACAGAAGAGTCTTTCTCATTATGTCTCTTCTCCATATTGCCATTCCCCATACGTTTACCTCATTTACACACATCCCTGTAATTAACCTATCTTGTTGCATTCTGCTTTACCCTTCTTACGTTCTTTTTGTACAAGTGAGCATTTTTCAGATAAATTTTATTTTAAATTTTTTCTTACACAAAAAGTCACATATTATAGATAATCTTTGGCACTTCATTTTTTTATATAATGATATATCATGGAAATCACTACGTATCAGTTCATAAAGATTTTCCTAGATTTTTAATAAGCTGCATACTATGTCTATGTTTATTCAGCCACTCTCCTAAATATACACATTTTGGTTGCTTCCAATTATGCAATAACAAGCAATGCTGCAGTGAATAGCGTTGTATATATACATTTCTGTATTGTTGCATGTGTATTTCTAGGGTAAATTCCTAGAGGTGAGTTTGGTTAAAGAGTAAATGCATATGTAGTTTTACAGGATATTCCAAAATTCTGCTCCAAAATGATTACTCTAACAACAAACTTTCAGAATGCCTGTTTCCCCACAACTTCACCAATGGTGTTGTCCTACTTTAAAATTTTCTCCAATTTGATAAATGAGAAATTAAATCTTAATGTATTTTAATAAGCATTTTTTTAGCTGTAAGTAAAGCTTAATATCTTTTCATAGGATTCAGAGTCATTTTAATATTTTTTCCTGTGACTTTTTTACTTACATGTTGAGTCCATTTTGCCATCAGGTTTTTGTTCATATGCTTTAATTTTTTAAAAATGTTCTATAAACATTTGGAACATTAGTCAAATATATATAATGTAGGATATAGGCATTTTTACCCAGATTTTTGTCTTTCATTTTGTTTATTGTCTTTGTTGCCACCCAAAAGTTTTTCTTTTGTGTAATCAAATTTCTCAATCTTTAATTTATCTAAATGTTGAGTCATAATTAGAAAATTTACCCATAAACTTAGGTTATAAAAAATTCACTCATTTTTCTTCTAAGATTTATATGGTTTATTTATTTATTTATTTATTACATTTAGATCTCTGGTCAGTTTGAACATTATTATTTTTTATGGTTTGAAATGTGGATCTAATTTTTAGATTTTTATAAGTAGCTAATCAGTTGTCAAAGCAATATTTATTAAGTAGTTCATCTTTATCAAATTGTTTTTAGATTCTCACTTTGTTATATACCAAATAACCTTTCGTATTTGGGTCTATTTATGGAGTTTTTATTTCTCTTCAAGACTCTGCTTATCAATTGATGGGCCAATACTGAACTTTTTTAATTATGAGGCTTAATAATGTGTTGATGTCTGGTGTAGAAGGCCTAATATGACATTTTAGCTTTCTTTCTTTATTTCTTAAGTATTTTTCATGTTTGATTTTCTATATGAATTTTAACATTGACTTGTCTCACTCAATATAAGAAGTTTGTTGTTTTTTTAAATGCAATTGTGTTAAATTTTTTAATTAACTATAGAGAATGACATTTCAAAATGCTGGGTCATTCTATTAAAAGGGGTAGATATTGTCCCATGCATCTAATTCTAATTTTGTTGGATTTAGGATTATTCTAAAGTTTTCTTCATAAGGGTTTGCATGTTTCTATTAAAAGTTTATTCTTAAGTATTTAATCTTTGTCCCTATTGAAAGTGGAATTAACTCTACCTTGTGATTATTATAATGATATGTTTAAAAATACAGTGGAAGCTTTTAAATACCAGTAGGTAACAAACAGCTATAAAAATATAACCTGTAGGTTTTGATACAGGCATACCTAATTTTATTACACTTTGATTTATTGTGTGTCACAGATATTTCATTTTTTACAAACTTTTTCATTATTATTATATCTGTTATGGTGGTCTGTGATAAGTGATCTTTATGTTATGTAACTGTTTGGGGACGCTGTGAATCGTGCCCATTGAAGGTTAGTGTGTGTTCTGATTGCTCCACCAGCTGGCCATTCCCCATCTTTCTCCCTCTCCACAGGCCTCTTTATTCACTGAGACACAACAATATTGAAATTAAGCCAATTAATAACCCTACAAGAGACTCTTAAGTCTTCAAGTAAAAGGAAGAGTTGTTTATCTTTCTCCTCCAATCAAAACCTTACTACCTCACAAAAAATTTGTATAATTATGGTTAATTCAAAAGTATTGTGGAGATAGAGTTGATCTACAGCCAGACTAGAAAAGGTTTATCTCTAGTTGGGGGATGCCTGGATGTCTGGCTTTTGACTTTTGATAAGCTCACTGGAGTTACCATGTGCTGATTGAAGTCCAGGTACCCTGGTGACTCCACGGTTAGGTCTTTTTTTTTTTTTTTATTATAGCTTATTATGGGGGTACAACCATTCTGGTTAAGTATATTGCCCATGCCCC
>CM052441.1:10552362-10571484 GCA_028533085.1 Varecia variegata | reverse complement strand
AAAATTTTTTCCCATTCTGTGGGTTGTCTGTTAATTCTCGTGATTGTTTCTTTGGCTGTGCAGAAGCTTTTTAATTTAATCAGGTCCCATTTATTTATTTTTGTTGTTGCTGTGATTGCCTTAGGTGTCTTCTTCAAAAATTCTTTGCCTAGGCCAATGTCTTTAAGAGTCTTTCCTACATTTTCTTCTAGGATTCTAACGGTTAGGTCTTTATTTAAGAGTTGCATCTGACCTAATCATGTTGACAGGCCTAGCTCAATTACATGACTAAGCAGATTTCTAAGAATCCCCCACTGGCAGCTTCTCTGAGCTCTCTGAAGCCAAGATGCCTCTCACAGACCCTGGTGGTTAATGCCACATGTTCAGTGTAGTCCGTTATCTGTCTTTGGTCTCACGGGGAGCTTGTGCTGCCAGAGGTCTCTTGCATTACCCATGATTGCTTGAATCCTCCTTCTCTTGCTGCACCACATTCTTTGCCTTTAAATAAAAGCCTCTGTGACTGTACTCTGTGGAGTAGAGTGAGTCATTTCAAATATACATACTTGGGAAAGCAATATAAATATCTGCACAGTAGCTGTCAGTAAGATATTTATATTGTCAGTGAGCATGTACATACTGACTTTGCACATTCCCAATTCTAAAAGTTAAGTAGCTGGAATTCTTCTACTATATAGTGGAGGAATATCTCTTTGAAGGGATGTTCTTTTTCAGTATTGGTTAAATTAACAGGCTAATCAGGAGAATGAATTGTCAGTTTAAAATGAGTATACCATTAGAAAGAACACAAGGATGATGATAGCATCTGTGAGTCAAATTATATTCCATCTGCTCAAAATCAAAAAGCATTAGTAAAATAAAAGTGACACTATATTGACCTCAAATAGGTGAATTGGCTTTAGCAAAATAATAACACATCATATTGTATTAATGTCAATATCAATATTATTGCTTTAAAATACTTGTTTTTATGCAATTCATAAATACATTTTGGAATTGGAGTTCAATGTTTTGAATTTAAGAATTTTATACAATATGAATGCACTTTATGAAAACACATACTTAAATAGCATTCTGATAATAACTTTTACTTATCATTGAAGCCAAAGTCTTTTTTCACTAAAATACATATTACATTGCTCAGGATAAATTGCTTTAGAATGTTTGCCTATTCAACATTAGGACTTTTTTTTCTATTATATTTATCTAGATCTCCCCCACCTTAAATGTATACATTTGAACACATGAGGTCATCCAAAGTAAGATGCCAATTTTGTGTCCTGACATTCTAAGATTTTTCAGAAAACCACAGTGTGGAACTGTTCCAATAATGACAATATGATTCAGGAAAGGAGGGGTATAACTATCTTGCCTGCTGGGGTATATTGTGTAAAACATTCTATAATCTACATAAAATTCAGATGAAACGCATTTCTTTGAAACAAAATTGAAAGAGTGCATTCCTCTCTCATCTGAGGTCTCTCAACTTCACATTGCAAATGAAAAATTTTGAGTAATCACAAACAGCTTCTTAGCCTTTATACTTTATTCTAAAACTTCTACTGTGGCAGCAGCAGTGAAAACATGGTCTTGAATTATAAAAAATAAGCTTCCATCAATTTCTGGAAAATACTTATTTATGGGCCTTACTAAATCATCATTCTCTTTAAACTAGATGACTTGTGTTTGCATAAAATTCTTCATGTAGAAAAAGTGGTGCAATATTTGTAATTTGTATGTTGGTATTTCAAGGCAGGGCCTTTTGCTTAATTACACCTGTGAATCATTAAAAAAAAACTACATAAAAATATACAGATTGCTTTCCACTAGAAGGCAAGAAAGTGTTCCATTTAAGAATGAAAAATGTAGGTGTCTGGGGAAACCTCTGCTTCTGGAAAGAGGAAGTAGATGTACTTTTCCCTATCCCTCTTTCTAAGTACAACTACAACCCTAGATATTATATATAAAATAAACATAGATAAACATAGAATATTTCTGAATGATGAAGAGAAGAAGGTAGACCAGCTAAGAATCTTGAGATCAAGATGTAACGTGGTGGTGAGATTGGAGGTTTCCTTTCCATACATTCCAGACTCGAGATGAAGAAGCCAGCAACCCAATTACACCAATGGGCACAGACCAAAAAAAGCCCTAACAAAAGTGTGTTCTCTCTAACAAAACACTTAGGAAAAGGCAGCCTAGAAAGAAAAGTTTTGACAAGAGTCACTCTACTCCAGCCAAACGCCATAGAAAAACCTGTGGCTCCATCCCTACCTCCACCAGCAAAAGCCTAGTGGGGAACCTAGACTTATACCCAGGGCAGTCCCTTTACCACCTGCAGGAGTGATTCCAGAGAAAACCCAGAAGGAAATCAGGGCTTTGAACCCCACTGGGTGGTAATGAGGCTAATTCTGTCCTCAGGGGAGACCAGGTGGGTAGTCCAGCAGTAATGAAGTGTCCCACACATATGTATGGGAGTGGTATCAGAGGAGACCTAGTGGAGAGTCAGGACTTTCCTGTGGTGTCCGTGGAGGTCACATGGGAAACAGGAACAATGCATGTCTGCCTCTTTCAGCCCTATCTCTTGGAGGCATCAGTGGAGGCCTATTGGGGAGCTGAAATTGCCACTCTCACCTAGAAGTAGCCAGGATCCACACTCACAACAGGGGTCTGTGAATGCCAAGGAGAGAACCTGGACTTCTACCCCTACCTGACAATTATGTGGCTACACATTAAACCAGTATATCAATTTAGGAAGACTGACATCCTTACTATGTTGAGTGAGTCTTCCTATCCATGAACAAAGTGTGTCCCTCCATTTATTTAGAGTTCCTTTGATTTCTTTCATGAATGTGATATAGTTTTTAGCATACAAGTCTGTCAGTGTTTTGTTGGTTTTACACCTAAGCATTTTTTGGTTGTTTTGAAGCAACTATAATTGCTATTGTATTTTTAATTTTGGCATCCATGTATCCATTGCTATTGTACAGAAATACCATTGGCTTTTTTTTTATTTCAGAATATTACAGGGATACAAATGTTTAGGTTACATATATTGCCTTTGCCCTGCCCAAGTCAGAGCTACAAGCGTGCCCATCCCCCAGATGGTGCGCACTGCATCCATTTGCTGTGAATATATTCATCCCCTCCTCCCCCCTGCCACTTGCCTGACACCTAATGTATGTTACTACCATATGTGCACATAAATGTTGATCAGTTAATACCAATTTGATGGTGAGTACATGTGGTGCTTTTTTCTCCATTCTTGTGATACTTCACTTAGTAGAATGGACTCCACCTTCATCCATATTACTTTCTATAAAGGCTGTACTAGTTTGCAGTCCCACCAGCAGTGTATGAGTGTTCCTATCTCTCTGTATCCATGCCAGCATTTATTGTTTTGGGACTTTTTGATGAAGGCCATTCTTACTAGAGATAAGTGATATCTCATTGTAGTTTCAATCTGAATTTCCCTGATGATTAGAGTTGTTGAGCATTTTTTTCATGTTTGTTGGCCATTAGTCTGACTTCTTTTGAAAAGTTTCTGTTCATGTCCTTTGCCCACTTTTTAATGGGGTTGTTTGATTTTTTGCTTGCTGATTTTCCTGAATTCTCTATAGATTCTAGTTATCAGCCCTCTACTGGATGTGTAGCATGTAAATATTTTCTCTCATTCTGTAGGTTGTCTATTTGCTCTTATGATAGTTTGCTTGGCTGTACAGAAACTTTTTAATTTGATCAGGTCCCATTAATTTATTTTTGTTGTTGCTGTGATTGCTTTTGGGGACTTCTTCATAAATTCTTTGCCTAGGCCAATGTCTATAAGAGTTTTTCCAACATTTTATTCTAGAATTCTTATAGTTTCATGCCTTAGGTTTAAGTCTATTATCCACTGAGTTGATTTTTGTGAGAGGTGAGAGGTGTGGATCCTATGTCAGTCTTCTACATGTTGCTATCCAATTTTCCCAGAACCATTTATTGAATAAGGATTCTCTTCTCCAGTATATGTTTTTGTTTGCTTTGTTAAAGATCATATAGCTATATAGGGATGGTTTTATATCTGGGTTCTCAGTTCTGTTCCATTGGTCTATGTCTCTATTCTTGTGCCAGCACCATGCTGTTTTGGTGACTATAGCCCAGTAGTACAGCTTGAAGTCTGTCATCCCCATTTATTCTTTTTGCCTAAGGTTGCTTTTGCTGTATGGTGTCTTCTCTGATTCCATACAAAGCATAGAATTATTTTTTCCAGATAGGTGAAAATAATGTTGGAATTTTAATAGGGATTGCATTGAATCTGTAAATCACTTTGGGTAGCATAGACATTTTAATAATGTTGATTCTGCTGACCCATGAGCATGGCATGGTTTTCCATCTGTTCACATCCTCTGCTATTTTCTTCCTCAGTGTTTCATAGAGGTGCTTTCACCTTCTTAGTTAAATGTATTTCTAGATATTTTATTTGCTTTGTTGCTATTGTGAAGAGTATTGAGTATTTGATTTGGTTCTCAGTTTGACTGTTGTTGGTGTATATGAATGCAACTGATTTATGTGCATTGATTTTGTAACCTAAGACTTTTGGTATTTTGGTATCCATGTATCCATTGCTATTGTACATAAATACCATTGGCTTTTAAAATGATTTATTTTATATCCCATGATGTTGCTGAATTCATTTGTTGGTTTCAAAATTTCATATAGATGCCTTAGGATTTTCTAAGTAGACAATCATGTCATTACATATAAGGACAGTTTTATTTCTTCCTCTCTAATCTGTTTGTCTTTATTTCCTTTTCTAGCATCATTACACTGGCCTGGGCTTCCTGCACTATGTCAAATAAAAGTAGTGAAAATGGATGTTCTTTCTTTGTTCCTGATCACGGGGGAAAAAATCTCCAGTCTTTCATCATTAAGTATAATGTTAGCTGTAGATTTTAGAGATGCTCTTTCTCAAATTGAGGAAGTCCTGCCTCCTGTTTATATGAGAGTTTTTTTCATAAAGGAGTGTTGCATTATGTCAAACACTTTCTGCATCAATTGATATGATAGTGCAATTTTTCTTTTTAGCCTGCTAATATGGTAAATTACATTCATTGTTTTTCAAATAGCAAAATGGCTTTGCATTCCTGAAATAAATCTCATTTGATTATGTTGTATGTTTTTTTTTCTGTATCTTCACATGTCCATCTTCTTATAAGGACTCCAGTCACAGTGAATTAGAGGTTCACTCTCATCTTAATTTAACTAATTTCATCTACAAAACCCCTATTTCCAATAAGGTCACATTCTAAGGTACTGGAGACCAGGACTTCAACATATGTTTTTGGGAGGACATCATTCAACCCATAAAACAAGAGAAGTCTTCACTCACTCACTCATCAACTCTTTCCCATAGGTCTCCACCACTCAAAAGAAAGTTTGAGGAAAGAAAATAAAAACTTAACAGAAACTTAACATTATCCAATGGCTCTGAATAAGCACAAGATGAGAATCATCTAGTGCTAACAGATAGGTATAAAATCTACCTGTGCCCAAGACCCTTCTTGGATATGAAATGTTGTAGGATACAATATTAATATACAAAAGAGACAAAAATTGATCATAGTTCTATATATTAGCAAAGAACAATCTAAAAGTGAAATTAAGGAAATTATTAAAAAGTAAAATAAAAAACAAGTCTACTTTAAACCGCATGAAAATTATAAGATAATTAGAAATAAATTTGAAAAAGAGTATAAGACTTGTCCAGTACAAAATATTGTTGAATGAAATTAAGATGACCAAAATAAATGGAAAGACATTCATGGAGTTAATATTGTTATGACAGCAATAATTCCCAAACTACTATACATACTCAAATTAATTTCTATTAAAATCCCTACTGGCTTTCTTGCAAAACTGAACAAGTTAAGCCTAAAATTTACAAAAATAGTGCTAGAGACACAATTTTGAAAAAGAAAAACAAAATAAGAGGACTCACACTTTATAATTAAAAAGCTTATGACAAATCTATATTACTATATGAATATGGTATTCCTAAACTATAATATTGCATATAAAATACTATATGTAGCATATAATATTAGTAGATATAATATTAGTATATGTAGTGGTATATATTACATAATACAGTATTGGATATTACTATTACTATATTACTGCAATGTAGTAGTACATAACATTGTTGAGATAAAGAACACCCAAAACAAATTGCCAGATATACTGTGTTTGCAAATCAGCAGTTCCAAGATTGTTAAAATGTCAGTTTCCTCTAAATGATCTATCAATTTAATGTAATCTTAATTAATATCTCAGTATGCTTTTTGTAGACATTAACAAACTGATTGGAATATTTATATGGTAATGCAAATGTTCTACAGTAGCCAAAACAACTTTGAAAAAGAACAAAGTGAAACCACCCACAGTATCCAATTTCAGGGCTATTGTAAATATTCAGTAATAAGACAGTGTGGAATTGGTTTCAAGATAGACAAATAGACCAGTGGAACAGAAGAGAGAATCCAGAAATAGACCCATACATACATATTCAATTAATTTTTGACAAAGGCATTGTAGTAAGTTGTAAGTAAAAGGGGAAAGGATATAATCTTTTCAACAAACTTTGCTGAAATAATTATGTACCTATGTGCAAAACAACTAAAACAAAATTTAAAAATTCGATCCTTATCTCATCACATACAAAAATTAATTTGAGATGGATCATGACCTAAATGTAAGAGCTAAAACTATCAAACTTTTAGAAGAAAACACAGGAGACAATATTTGTGACTTAAGGTTTGGCAAGATGTCTTTAATGTGACCAAAAGAAAAAAGAGAAAGAGAGAGAGAGAGAGAAAGAGAGATTGATTAACTATTAAAGAAATAAAAAATTAATGAATTGGACTTCATCAAAGTTATAAACTTTTGTTTCTGTAAGGACACTGTTAAGAAAATAAAGAGCAAGCCATAGCCCAGAAGAAATTAGTTGTAAAACATATATCCTAAAAAGGATGTTTACCTAGAATATATAAAGCCATATTATAACTCAATAATAAGAGAGACAACCTGAAAAAACAGACAAAAGGTTTTACTAAACCCTTCACTAAACAAGATATGCAGATGATAGTTAAGCACATAAAAATAAACTCAGCATCATTAGTCTTTGGGGAAATACAAATAAAAATCACAATAAGGTATCACTACACATGCACTAGAATGATTTAATTAAAAAGACTACCCATACCTAGTGTTAGATGTTAAAGGTGAAGCAAATGCCACTCTCCTACCTGGCTGGCGTGATGGTAGAATGGCACAATTACTTTGGAAACACATTTATCATTTGCTCAGTTATTATCCACTCACCATATGATCCAACCATTCTATTCCTGGGTATGTTTTCAAGGGGAAAAAACAAAAACAAAAAATGCCATTGCCACAAAAACCTACATGTATGCGTTTGCAGTGGCTTTTTGCATAATTGCCAGAAATTGGAAAATATCCCTCAACTGGATAATGAATAAACAAACTTTGGTACATCCATAAAATAGAATAACAACAGACAATGAAAAAGAATACATAATTGATACACACAATATGGCTGAATGCAGATATATTATGCTAAGTGAAAAAGCCAGATTCAAAAGGCTGTATACTGGATGATTCCATTTATACGCCATTCCCGAAAATGTGAAATTATATAAAGACAAAGCAAATTAGTGTTAGCCAGGATCTGAGGGTGGAAGGAAAGGCTGACTACTACTAAGTTGCACAGGGGAATTTTGTTCTATATCTTGATTCTGGTGGTGGTTACACAATTTTATGTATTTTTCAAAATTTACAGAACTTAAAAAAAAAAAAGTAATTTTTTTTTCTGTATGTAAAGTATACCTTAATGAGAAAATGAAAAATAAAGTCCAAAAACCATGCCTGGGTCATTTTGTATCTGAATTTATTAAATATCTAGTGATCCTTGATCAATTATAATTACGCATGAAGGACTAGCCTAATTATAATGGATAGCTATGGAGGAGGAATTCCTCTGGTCAGTCACACAGACAGATCTTTTTCTTTTCTTAAACAGGTGGGCCTCTGTGAGATCCATGCACTGGACAGAGAGTGCAAATAGCTTGCTTAAATTAGGGCATGAAATAGGAGACAGGCTTCCTCTTCTCGCTCACAAATGGTAAAGGAAGGAGAGTTTCACTCTTGGTCACCTAAACCGTTCTGGGAGTGGAGCCCTCCCGTGGTTGATTGCGGTATTGCAGTTTTATCCTGCAGCCCGTTCTCTGTACTCTGCACACAGTTGGAGAGGAGAGTGAGAGTGAAGTGGGTCAGATTCTTCTTCAGACAGTCCTTCGCTCACCTGTTTGGATTTGAGGAAAAACTTCTGAGTGCACCGTGGCTGTGGCTGCCTTCTCATGCATTTCCTGGGCTGTGGTTCTGTCTAGTCTCCCTTTTTCTTACGATCCCACCCACTTCAGTCTGCAGAAGTTCATCAGAAACTCAGGTGTATCTCTATGTGTCCCCTCCTCAACACTTTTACAGCTTCTGAAGTGGGCTGCTTTATGGGTATTTTAACAAATTTTTAGGAAATGCTTGCCCACTTGGAACAGTATTGAGAGCACGTTTTTGGTTTTGTTTAAATATTAATTTTCTTAAAAGTGGAGCCAAACATTCTATACAAACCAATTTTATATGCATTGTATGTTTCTTCGCTTTGCTTATTTCTATTCATAATATACTCTGTCATAAACAGCAAGAAACTAGAAATGTTTTTATCCCCATTGGTAAAGCTAAGCATGGAAGTAATCTTTTAGATTATCTTTTCCCTTTTTAATTATTTAATTTTTGCTAACTTATTATTTTTTCCTTTTTTTTTTGAATTTTGCTACTTATACAACCCTAATGTCTTCTTATGTTTTCAAATCCCATGTACTCTTCTTATATGTTGCTCCTCTTTTTAATGTCTGAGACTTCTATAGTTTGTGTCTCTTTTAAATTTTGATTTTTGTATTGTATTTAATTTGACCTCAGGTCTTTAAATGGTACTTTCATTTTTCTACTCTACACACTTCTTTTTTCATAGGTTTACCGGTTTGTTGTTCATTTCAGTTTGACTCAGAAAGCATCAAGCACATAAAAGCTTATTAATAGGTACCATGAAAGGCAGGCCTTGACTTCAAGGGAGAAAGGGCTCTTCTGTGCAATGAAGCAACAAAACAAACAAACAAACTAAATCTCTGCTTCACGCAAGGATCACACAGGAAAATGCTTGCAGGAATCGTGTAGGGTGTGGCAGGAAAGGTTTCAAAGATTTGTTTCAGTGATTTGTTTCACTCTCAGTTCTCATGCTGGCTTAATGATTTCCTGCTCGGAAAAAGCCAGATATATAGTGCCTTGTTGCTATGGTCTGAATGTCTGTGTCCTCTCTCCCCCAAATTCATATGTTGAAATTCTCACCCCAATATGATGGTATTAGGAGGGGGGGGCCTTTGGGAGGTGATTGGATACTGAGGGCAGAGCCCTCATGAATGGGACTAGTACCCTTATAAAGAAAGAGACCCCTCATCCTTCCACCACATGAGGACACAGTGAGAAGGTGCCATCTATGACCCAGAAAGCATCTATGACCAGAAACTAAATCTGCCCTTGATCTTCCCAGCCTCCAGGCCTGTGAGAAATAAATTTCTGTTTATAAGATACCCGGTCTTTGTTGCTTTGGTATAACTGTTCAGATGGACTAAGACACTTTTCTTCTGAAGCTTACATTCGAGAGGGACATACATTAATAATAGCAAACTGATTTTAATCCATTTTACACCATAAACCTCACATAGCACATATTTAAATTATGAATTTATAGTGTCCACTGGAAACAGCTTAATTGTTTATTTTTATTTTTTCTGCAGAGAGAGTATGAAAATATTATTTTAGTAATGGGATTAGGAACTGTAACTTTTCTTTGCCCCTTTATTAATAATGCTAAGGCTGTTAGTCACATGTAGTTCTCTTTTCCATTGCTCTTTCAGATATCTCTCTCCTCTTCAATCTTTTGATTAAGTGCTGCCAGCTGTGAACCTTTGAGGTGAAGCTATTGATTTAGAGACTCTGATAGAGTTGCAAACTAATAAATTATATTGTCCTAACCATTTAGGGCATGCCCAGTTTGATGTCTTGAGATCTGTGGCCAAGGCTGTATGTAGGCCCTGCGACAATAGGAACAATCCTGTCATACAGAGAGCTTCTAGAAGGCTGTCTCCTTTCACGCTCCCCAGATGTTTTGTTTGCTTGTTTGATTTGTTTCGTTTTTTGCAATTCCTGCCCAAGTTTAGGTAATTGTTGTAGCCATTTTCTAGCTGACTCAGGCAGCCCCCTTCTCTACCTCTGGCCTACTGTTCACCTGACAAATATTTTTCCACCCTGACTCCAGGGTACCTGTTGCACAGGTGCCTCCCATGATGACAGCCAAGTGGGGACAGGTGCATTGTACTAGCCAGAGTCGCTTTCTTGCCTTGAAACTTCCCAAATAGGTGTGACCAGAGCATTCCTTCACCATTCCCCTCTTAGTGAAAATTGATAATCTGTCAAATGCCTTCTTCTTTGCTAGTAAATATTTCAGTCCGTGAGAAAGTGGGTAGTATATTGGCACCGTGTGTCAACTTTTCATTTTTTCCAATCCTTTCCAATTCTTGGCACTCTCCACATCTTATCTGAGCTCTCTCTCTGGTTCCTAATTTTCTCCTCTTCTTCCCTATTCTCTTTCTCTATTTCCTGCTGCAAAACATTTCTTCTATCAAGTGATAATAATGAGTACAACTTATAGAAAGATTCCTTCATCCCTGTGCAGGTAACTCTTTATAACTGTTTATTCTTTCTTCTTTTACAAATGAGAAGACAGCATTTCAGGTTATAATGTTCTGGACCTGAGCATGCATGCAGTTGCCTGGGTCCACATTCTCTTTAAGAAACTTCACAGCTGTAGATCAATTCAGTAGCGAGGTAATAGTCTCTGAAGACACTCTGGAGCAGGATATTCCTCCTACTTACGGCGTTTTGCAGAGTAGATAATTTTGAGGAGTTCACAGGGTCCCACAAAGCCCTGTACACATAGCACCAAGGTGTTGGGAAGATTTCATGCAGCTGCACAATCTCAGTTTTCTTTGCATAGCAGGCGCTGCTGCAGTCAGTCTCCACCTTCACAGTCTGTGGCTCTCTGCCCTGACTCAGGAGCAATCCGAATGCCACAGGAAATCAGAGTCAAAACAATGAATCACAAATACCGTTAACCTTAGACAAACTCATACTCACTTTGGTTACATGTCATAGAGGCAGTTAAGATGAGAAACCATTAAAGGAATACCTAGACTTTAAGCTTATGGACTTTATTCAAAAGCACCCTACTTTCTGTGATGCCAGATCATGCTAATCTGGACAAAACCTACTGCTGAGAACACTGGCAAGAGGAGACCAAAGTCAATTGCTAGTCAGAGCTTCCAGTTTAGCAGTACGCTTACTTTTGTCCTGGAAGGAAGTTTCCCCACCTAGGAATGACCACAAATCACAAAGACCTGGCAACTTTCAAGCTTGTAGGAATGGGAAACACTATGCACAGGAATAACGGGGTGACAGTAAGGGGGCTACTGTCAGTGCTATTTCTTCATTCACATTTTATGTATTCTAGGCCCTGAAGACACAGGGCCATGTATTATTCATTAGTTCAACCTTGCCTCTGAATCATCTATCCCAGTAGATGGTAGTTGAGATGACAACTAGAGAGCAGACTGGTAATACGTATGTGAAGATCAAATCAACAGGGTTGAATTTTGATGAGAGCAGGGTATAGAAGAATAGGAAAAATAAACTATTAATACTTATTTTGGTTTGAGTAATTACAGGCATGGGAGTGCCATGTATTAAAATTTATAGATATATAATCTGAGCAGACCGTATACATAAAGTTTGAGATGTGAGACAATCGATTTGAAATGTTAAGCTGGCAAGAGGATATGTGAGTTTGTAAATAAGACAGGAGGTCTAAAGGTGCAAATGCATCCTATTCATTCATTATTAAATATTTTTTGAACTCCTGCTATAAAAAAATCTTAATGTAAGAAGAGTGACAAGTCTATAATTCAATTACAAGTAACTTGCTAGAAAAAGTGGAAAAAGAGATTATACAGATAATATACGAGACAACTATAGGCTTAGATGAGTTTGGCTGAAGATAAATGTAAGAAGCAGGGAAGAATCAGACACTGAGAATCACCAGGATGGATCCCATTTGGGGTGTGGACATGTAGACAGGAAAGGAATGTAAATTGCTTCAGCAAAGAGGAGGAAGGACACAGCTGTGTGAGAGAAGAAACATGTATCTATTATTTTTGAGGTAAGAAGAGCATATATGAGCAAGCTACGAAAAATGGCTTCATGTTTTTAAAGAGGTTAAAAGTAAGGAATAAAAGAAAGCTGTTATGGGAAGAAGTAGAGATCAGTAAATAAATAAGGGAAATTGATAAGTCATCAGGGAAACAAACAAGAGATTGACGTCAGTATTACTGGGCAGTTTGAGCAGAATGTCACGGTTCTTGGCGGTCTAGCAATAGAAGGAGAATAAAGTAAGTGTCACCATGGGGCAACATATTTTTGACAATCAGCTGGGGAGATAAGGACAAGGGGCAGTGAGGGGACAAAGCATCCAAGTACATGCAAGTGTTAGCAGCCTCCTAGTGGAGGTTTTTCCAGGTTCTTGGTGATCATTGGGAGAAAAAAATTTCAGGATGCACCACATAAGCCAAACAAGCAACAGTTTTTTTGTTTTTGTTTTTTTAATTGAAGGTGCACTCTCAAAAAGAGATAGAGCAGGCAGGCTTGAAAAGAGCAGGGGCACCAGGAGGAAGTGGTTTTTTTTCTTTTGTAGTCTTACTAATTGAAGGGAGGAATATTGAAGGTTAAGGCATTGACTTTTACTAAGAATTTGGGTAGTAATTCCTAGAATTGGGCTCCCTCCCATTTTTATACTTTATATGGTTGTCTCGGAACTGTCATGGTGATTTCAAGGATGGAGAAATTTTAAAACTGCAATGGAAATGCTATTATAATTAGCCACAGTGCATGTAAGATGACAGAGATAGCTGATAAACTTGAAGCTGGTTCTTGCCTGTAGTTATCAGCCCCTCTAGTTAGCTTCTGCTTCAGGGTTGTTTGCTTTAACACCTGCACACAATCTTCAAGCCTCTGCATCTAGTTTAATCCCTGCCTCCTAGTCTCCTACTCTAACAACTCCTTATGTGAAAGGAAAGGCCATGCCTGCAGGCAGAGTCATGCAACACCCCCATCTGAATGAATAACTTCCTAACATTATGCCTTGGCCAGAGTCCCCACAGAAAGGGAAAAGGCCTTAGGCATCTATGAAGGAGGGCCCCACAGATCATTCATAACAAATTCCTTGCTGACCTCCCATAGACAAGGACATGCAAATTGTAACTTTAGGTTTGCAGGCTAAGTCTAGCTCTTAAACTAAAGTCTGTTTGATTCCACACTAATAACATTGATTACAAGTTTATCTTCCCAGGTACAGACAAAGAAAAGATCAATCATTCTTCCACCTACACAGGGACAACTACCTAATTGATTTTTCCTTCACTCCCTTTTTCTCTTTTAACATTGGCATTATCTTATGCAAAATGTTCAGTTCCTGGGCCTCACAAGAATGTAACTCGTTGCACAGTTCCCTCCTCCTTTTCCTTTCTGTATGTTCTATCCCCTGGAACGTCTCACTTCTCAAATGCTGCTTCAGAAAACAGTCACAGATGTGTCTGTGGTTTGTGTTTCTCCAGGGTGCATCCTCAATCTCTGGCGTAATAAACCTCCATTGATCCAGATCTTTGCCTCAGACACTTACTTAGGGTTTTCAATGTCTAGGAAAGACTGTTTTCAAACATTTGTCAAATAATGTGCTTGAGAAAATTATAATATTAAATGGTAACATTTCACCTCATAATTTTGGTTTGAATGTTATAAGAAATAGGAATAACCAAAGTGTTCTTCCTGCTCTTACACTCAAGTCAGCACTCAGCACGGAACGCTTCACCTCTGATCAGCAAAATGTGTGATTTCTTCCCTCCAACAACCACTTCTCTGGTGAACACCAACTGGGTGTCCTATAATTTAACTCAATTGTGACACTATCTGCCTAGATCCAGAGTCGGATCCCACAGGTTAAGGGCTCAGTTTCACAAGACTACCCTATCCCCCACTTCAGATGCTGATTACAAGTGCTAGGTTGTCACCTACACTTCCAAATGACTGGCTATAAATCAGGGTTCCCATTACCCCCTTCTTGCATGTGATTAATTTGCTAGAAGCATCACAGAACACATGGAAACACTTACTTATGTTTGCCAGTTAATCATATTAATAAAGAATATGATAAAGGATATAGATGAAGAACTAGACAGATGGAACACATAGGGCAAGGTAAGTGGATAGGGGCACATACTCTCTGGGGGCACCACCCTCCAGGCATTTCTGTCACATGTGTTCAGCAATCTGGAAGCTCTCTGAACTCTGTCCTTTTGGGTTTTTATGGAGGCTTCATTATGTAAATGTGATTGATTACATTATTGGCCATTGATAATCAACTCAACCTACAGCCCTTCTCCTCTCCCCTGGAGGTTGGTGGGGGTCAGGCTGACAATTTTAACTCTCTAATCACATGATCAGTTCCCGTGGCAGCCAGCCCCCATCATGAGGCTATCCACGAGCCCACTAAGAGTTGCCTCATTGGAACAAAAGATGTTCCTATCACTGAGGAAATTTCATGGGATTTAGAAGCTCTATGTCAGATGCTCTTATCACTTACAAAATTACAAAAGTCAGGAGCTGTATGCCATGAACCAGGGTTAGAGACCAACTATTAGAACAAAAGCTTCTCCTAGCACCCTTTTATACAATGGTTTTAAGAGCTGTGTCTCAGGAACCAGGAGTAGAAGCCAAATATATTTTTTATTATAAGTATAAATTCAAAAAATAACTGATTGATGTGAAATGGAAGTGTTCATATATAGAATAATAAAATTTATATAAAATAAAAGATACAGAATAAAAATTATTTTATTTTCTAATGTGAACTATAATAACTCTTAATAATTTGTCTTAAGTGTTATAAGAAATATATTTACATAATTTTAGTGTTATACTAAAATGGCTGTCTTGACACTATCAAGCATGCCTTAAATGTTTTTTCAAAAAGGGGGAAGCCACCGAAGGCAAAAAGATTATTTAATCAAGTATGACAATGGACTCCTGCTCACAGAATTCACTGGCCTCTTTATCACGTTTTTTTAAGCCAAATAAAGCAGCGGAATTGACTTGTGTATCATATCAGGAAGCACATGATAGAAGTTTTCCCAATATTGTTAATGTTAACTTTGCCTTGTTTGATCAAGCAGTGTTTACAAGCTTTCTCCACTGTCAAGTTACTCCTTTTCTCGCTGCAATTAATAACTCCTCTGTTGGAAAATACTTAGAATCAGTGCATACAGCCTGGTCCTCAGTAGTTTCACCCAATAGTTCTACCAACCATTGATGATTCTTGCCTGAAACGTTTGCTAAAATGGTGTTGAAGAATAATGATTTTAAATTGCATTATTCCATTTACCGTTATTATTATACTTAGTATTTCTCTGTAAGGAAGAAATTTTCCTTCTCCTGTGTTATGTATATGTCCATACATGTGTGCATACACCTATATGTATGCATTTGGTATAAGTATGTATATATGTAATATTTCCTTAGACAGGTTATAATTTGTTACTGTCCTTCTTTATATAGATGCTCAAATTGTCCCAGATATGGCTATGAGAGACCCTTTAAGCTGATTTTTTTTTGTCATTTTGACTTGCTTTTATTTTTTAAGCACTTTCTTACTCTCTGGCACAAGATGCTGAAGGTTCAATATGCACTTTTTTTTTTTTTTCTCTAGTCCTGGATTCAGCCATTTCTTCAATAATCCCTAGTTCCTTCATAAACAGATCTGAGCACTGAGAGCCCTTTCTCTGTGGTATGTCACAATTTTCTTCTCCCCGTCTGTCATTTGCCTTTTGAATTTTCTCATGCCACTCATTTTCTTATTCCATGAAAAGTTTGTTGTTAATTTTAAGGGATTTATTCATCTTTTTAAAAAATTAAATCTAGATTTTAGCCATAGGAAACCTTTCCCAGTAACCATGTTATAGAGTCTTTCACCTACATGTTTCTCTAGCACCTGTGTTCCCATTTTTGCATTTAGGTCTGTAATCCATTTGAAGTTTATTCTTACATATAGGATAAACGAATTCTAATTTATCTGTTTACAAAATGGCTTTCCAATTGTCTCAACTAAAGATTTCAAAGTTTTACCTACCTTTGCCTCAATGATGTGATATGCCAACTTTCTTATATATTAAATTTTCATATGTTCTTATGTTTATTTCTATGTTTTCTCTTCCTTCCTAAAGACTTGCTTGTCTTGTCATGTGTCAGTTATCATACTGTTTTAAGCACAGAGGCATCATATTACAGTTTTATACTGACTAAATATTGTACATTAAGCATTTAATATATATTTGACACATTAAAGATATATTAATAATGTTCTACCTCATAGCTATTTTGAACTTTTTTTAGATGCTTATTATTTCCATAATTTGTTTCAAAATGTTTCACTCCATATTACCAACCTCTCTAGGTCCAGAAAACAAAAAAATTTACGAAGAATTTGAAGCACAGAAACCTCTTTTGTTCAAGTATGTTTTATTTAATATTTTCCTTTAGATATTATAATTCTCTAAAAAACTATGCATTTTTCTCTTGGTAGCATATAAAATGTTTCCACTTTGAGATGTTTGATTAAAATTGAATTTCTAACACCATCATATACAGAGAAAATTTAAGTCAATATGATGTAGTAAATAAATTATATTATAAAATTTTTAAGACTGCATCTTACCCACTCTTGAATTTTTATAGCATGTATATTGTGAAGTGTAGTATGTAGCCAACATACATTTAGTAACTATATAACATGTCACTCCATACTTGGATTTGTTTTTCTCTCCACTCAGCTAATGTTAGATGGGCACAGTATGAATTTCTACTTATTTAGCCATCCATGAAAAAATAATGTGCCAATACAATTATTGACTTTATTAATCGTATTCTGCTTGCAAATATAAAATGTAAACAGTCAATGAAGAGTGTGAAAGGATGTAAAATGAAGTCAGTTGAAAAGAAAACTGTTTTAAAAAGAGGGAGATTTGATTAGGAGCTCAATTTATGTTAAGGCTAAACCCATTAAGCTGAAAAGATGAAAATGCTTCAGAGCACAGGAAGTAGAACTGGTAAATTGCAGTGGTGAATTGGGCACCACAACAAAATGATCTAATAAACTAGTAATTTGCCATTTTATTATGAGCTAGAAAGGCAATTTAATAAAAAACAATTTGGTTTATATTGCTTCTAGCCTAGTTGTGTAGTTTCACAATCATCTTTTTAAAAAATGTACAATACTTGTAGTCATGAGACTGTAATTTTATAAATTAAAATTTATGCTGCTAACATTGTTATTATAGCTACTTTGGTAATGGCTACAGTTGAAAAGGCATCCACTTAAAGGCCAAAGTAAATCAAGGCACAGTTATAGTTTCACAATTTTTTTAATCATTCTGTAGATGCCCTTCTGTTTTGAGAATGGATTTTTTTTCTAAAATAATCAGTGAAGGTACTTTTCTACTGTCCCTTCTGCCAATTTTTTTTCAAATAATCATACTTCTTAATAAGAAATGTAATTATGTTTCAGTTTTCTTCTTTAAGGACACAGATCATGTCTGCTGCATTATAAGGTTATAAAATATCAATGACATATTGTAACATAAATTTATATGATAGGGGAACTATTGTTCTCTTAATACAAAATAATTCAAATTTTAAAAAAGTAAGAAGTTTTTATCAAAAGATAATCTCAGAGCATGTAAAGACAAGGCACAACTTTGTAGAAGATACTTGCAAAGCACACAGCAAGGAGTACTATCATCAATACATAAAATCTCTACTGATTTGTATGAAAAAGACAACCTGATGGAAAAATGGGTCAAAGATATGAATAGGCATATCTAGGAAAGGAAACACAGATGGCTTGTAAATAAATAAAATTATGTATAACTTCATAAATGGTACACAATTGTACAGGTAAATGCACATTATAAACAGGATGAGATATACTGTCAGACCCACTAGATTGCCAAAATTGTCAGTCTATAGCAAATTTAATATGAGTAAATGGAAATTTCCATTAATTATTGGTCATACCATAAATTAACATAACCACTTGGAAAAAATGATGAAATCTAGTAAATTTGTTTTGGCAAACTTCATGTACCATAAGTTCCAATCCTGGATATATATCCTAAAACTGTCAGGTACGTCTGACTATAAAGATCTTTGTACATGCATATTACATTTATAAAAATGTCCATATAAAGACTGTTTGCAAGAACATAAAGCTAAAAATTGTTAAAATGCCCATTAACAGAAGAATGGATAAGTAAGTTGTGACTGTTCAAATAATGGAGCACTATGCAGCAGTGAAACCAAGCTACAACTACATCACCTATATGGATAATTTTCAAAAACATAATGCAGACTGTAAAACTAAAAGCATGAAAAAGTATAGGCAATAATAAATATTTTATTATTTATCAAAACATACATTGATGGTAAAACTGTTACACAAAGCGAAGCAAAGCAGACAGTGCTTAACATAATACTCAGGATAGGACTTTCCTCTATGTGCAAAAAAGATATTTACTGGGTTGGGTGCACTGAAGGATCTAAAGTATATTATTTCTTAAGTCCTATGGTGAGTACAGAGACATCAACTTTATTTTTTCTTATAAACTGTACCTATATATTCTATGCAATCATAATGTTTAAGTGATACAGTTAAAATGAATAGAAAAATCATAATGTGGGCACATTTATGGTATACTATGGTTTGAACCAGGGGTTAGGGGAATAGTTCCAGGTGAAATACAGTTTATTAAGGCATTGTTAGGAGAGCATATTTAGTAGTAACTTTAAAAATTTTTATTT
>CM052441.1:10485951-10551862 GCA_028533085.1 Varecia variegata | reverse complement strand
GTGGGAAGCTCTGTGGCCTGGTCCCTAACAGGCCACGGCCCAGGGTTTGGAGACGGCAGTATTAAAATAATTCTATTGCCTCTGTAAAACCATGGTTTCTTCCCTTTTAAGAGGTTAAGTGTGATAACAAGAATAAAAATGTGTTGTTTTTTAAGAAACTGAGAATATTCCACAAAACAAAATCTAAATTAGTTTTGAACACTTTTATAGGATTTAGGTTGGTAAAGGATTTTTCTCACTTTTGCAGCCAAACAAGCTGGATCAATAATAATATGTACAGAATATATTGGAGAAGCTTTAAAAATCACTCTTTGAAATCAACATTAAAGTAATTTTATGCTGTGTAAAATTGGAAATAGAGTCAGTCTCTGTGGATTTAGGCAAACATCCCATTTTTCTCCTGGTATTTCCTTTAGCCTTAACCAAAAAAAGGCAAAGGCACTGAAATTAAAGCAAACCTCACAATAGCTGGTCTGTCTGGGCCTAGTGAGAAGTATAATATGGCTAAGCAGGAAAGAGAGATCAGTGAAAGATAAAGATGTCAGATCTGGTTTGAGGGTGCTGATGACATGACAATGGAGGTGGCGAGAAAGGCTTTCCAGTCTGGCTTCTTCCCACTGAAACTGCTCTTGCCAGGAATAAGGATGTCCTCCATCTTGCCAAAATGAATGAACACTAACGTTCCTCATCTTACTAATCTTTTCAGCAGCATAAGACTCTATTGATCATTTTCTTCTTCCCGAAAGAGGCTCTTCTTTTAATTTTCATGCCTCCACTTCATGTTACCATTGCAGAGAGAGAAAGGCTGATTTCTAACCCCATCTGAAGTAGGGACCCTGCTGTTCTTTCATAGGAAAAAAAAAAATTCCTTTAGTACATCTCACATCAAAATTTCAATTATGAGTTTTATATTGTTTGTTTGTTGTCTTCTCACCCACTAGACTTTGAACTCCTAAAGATCACAGGTTGCAAAGTTCAGCCTTTCAGAGATTTATTTCTGCTGATTCATTTTGCTACTGAGGAAACTTCAAACTTCTGGTCCCCAGAAATGTGAGAGAAGAAATTTCTATAGTGTTATGCCACCAAGTTTGTGGAAATTTGTTGTAGCACCAGAAAATTAATACAAGTAGACAATAAACATTAAAACGTTCTACCTCCTAGCACTCTGGGAGGCCGAGGCGGGTGGATCGCTTGAGGCCAGGAGTTCGAGACCAGCCTGAGCAAGAGCGAGATCCCGTCTCTACTAAAAATAGAAAGAAATTATCTGGCCAACTAAAAATATATACAGCAAAAATTAGCCGGGCATGGTGGTGCATGCCTGTAGTCCCAGCTACTCGGGAGGCTGAGGCAGTAGGATCGCTTAAGCCCAGGAGTTTGAGGTTGCTGTGAGCTAGGCTGACGCCACAGCACTCACTCTAGCCCGGGCAATAAAGCCAGACTCTGTCTCAAAAAAAAAAAAAAAAAAAAAAGTTCTACCCCGCTAGTAACCTAAAAAACATTTATTAAAAAAGAGATACCATTTTAACCACAAGATTTCAAAAATCCAAACTCATAATGATACCATGTTAACATGAAAGTGGTTATCTCTGGATGGCTGATCTTTGCATCTTTGTTTGATGTACAGAAAAATTTTCTAAGACACAAACACAAAGGGTTTCACCATAGACAGCATAGGACAGGAGTGGGGAAACTTTCCATGTTAGAAGGCCATATTAGCATTGCTATAATCAAGTAAGTCCACATTCAAGAAACTTCAATTAAATATACTTAAAAATGTACATTCTTTTGTAAAAATCTAACAACTATGTACTTGATAATTGCAAAAAATGAAAACTCTTTGTTAATTTTAAAGTTAACTAACCTTTTATGACTTTGTTGTGTCTGCTTTTTGTTGGAAAGCATTTGACTATTTGGTTGCAGCATGGAGGTTTACAGTTTCAGTTGATCCTCTGCCTGGGTGTCAGTCATTTGTGACCTTAAGGGTGTCTTGATTTGGGTTAGGTAGGAGAGCGCAGATTCACAGCAATAGTGGTTGAAAAGCAAGAAAGCATTTGGGGGCGTGTTGCCAAAGGTGTGGGTATTCTACTGCATTTTTCCATATTTCAATTGGTTGTTTCTTAACATCAAACAATGACTTTAAAAAGTCATCTGCTGAGAGCTCAATCAATTCCATCTGTAGTTCTTTAGGTGGGTTGGTGATCTCAACTAGGTGAGGCTGAAATGCTAATTGAATGTGATGGATGTCATGCTTCTCAAAGTCAGTGAACCTTTATTATGTTCTCTAATTAATAAGTCTATAACAGCTGAGTATTCAAGTGATTCACATATATCATCCTGCTCATTAATGCCCTTTGCTAACTGGGGAAAATGTTCATCCAAAATTTCCTTTTGAAGAAGTGTTTTGAAAAAAGATAGCTTTAAAAGCTTGTTGTTGTTTTTTTGCCACATATCATATATAGACTTAGTTTTACCTTGCAAAGAAATATTCAAGTCATTTTGATTTGACATGACATCACACAGAAATGCTGCATTCCTATAGAAAACTTCTGTCAATAATTCACACTGCTGATTCTTTTCTTCATAAAATTTAGCTATCTGTTCTCACAGAGATACAATTTTGGCTAACACTTGTTCCTGTGATAGCCAACACACTTTAGAATGATACGGCAAATCCACACTGAGTACTTTATTATTCAACTTTAGCATGTTACAAAACTAATGATGCCGTGTTGCATTTGCACAAATATAGTTAACAATATTATAACTTGTTGCAAAGTGTCACTCAAAACAATAGCTTTAGCATAGAGATTTCCCTGATGCAATATACAATGAAAAGAAATGAGAGCATCTGGATCTGTTAATACCTTTCTTATCTATCCAATGAACCCTTCATGTTTTCCTGTCATAGAAGGTGCACGATTCATGCATACACTCACTAAATTTACCAAATTCAGCCCAATTTCATGATATTTATCGGTAGTGGCGCCAGTTAGGCAGGAGAAGTTAGAACTAAATCAAGAGTATAGCAGCTGTCCATTTAGCCTTTATGGCTTATTAATGTTCTAATTATGCTGGTAAATTCAGGAGGATCATTTTGTTAAAGCTTATTTTATTCTTTGGCATTTTAAATATGTTTATTTTTATTTATTTATTTATTTTTTGAGACAGAGTCTCACTCTGTTGCCTGGGCTAGAGTGAGTGCCATGGCATCAGCCTAGCTCACAGCAACCTCAAACTCCTGAGCTCAAGCGATCCTACTGCCTCAGCCTCCCGAGTAGCTGGGACTACAGGCATGTGCCACCATGCCTGGCTAATTTTTTTCTCTATATATTTTTAGCTGTCCAGATAATTTCTTTCTATTTTTAGTAGAGACAGGGTCTCACTCTTGCTCAGGCTGGTCTTGAACTCCTGAGCGCAAACAATCCGCCCGCCTCGGCCTCCCAGAGTGCTAGGATTACAGGCGTGAGCCACCATGCCCGGCCTTAAATATGTTTATTTTAAAAATAAAATAAAAATATAAAAGACAAACAGAAATGTATTAATAAAAATAAAAGGATTTTTTTCTGTAATTTGGATCCAGTCAAAAGGCCACAATTAAGGACCTAGAAGGTCACATGTGGCCTTAAGGCAGCAGGTTCCCAGCCCAGCGTAGAATATAATAGAAAGTACTTGGGAATGATAAATGCACCAGGCTTTTGAGTTACCGACAAGTCTTAGCTAAAAGCATTCTTTTATGTTCTAAACAAATTCAGTTTAGATATATACAATAAAAACCAAAATATTTTGATAATTTTTTATCAAAAAATATATATGCCCAAATCCTTCACATCCACATGCAGCTTAAACCCTTGAGAACCTAAGTCAGTAGTTGAAGGCTGCTCATCTGGTCGATGAAACGTAGACTTAAAGGTCCAAGGGAACTTTGGAGACATGGCTGTGACTGGCACTTTCCTACACTAATTTTTACAATGATTCTTTTAAATCTGTCTACTTATTCCAACTAATAGGCTTTTTCCCCCGGGTAAATAATCAGACATTTGGATGAAGATTTGTGTGTAAGAATACTAGCCAAAGTTAACTTAAAATAGTGAAAAACTGGGTACTTCTTGGACATCCCATAAATTCAGGGAGTAGATGTGTAAATTATGATAAGAACAAATAATGGAATTTTAACAAACATTAAAAACCATATCGGTAAAGAGTATTTGGTCATGTATGTGAAGAAATACTATCAATAATATGTTCAGTTAAAAGAGCAGAATCCTTATAATGAATTTTATTGAGTACTTGCCAAACACTTTTAAAAGCATTATTGTTTCTTTTTATGTTCATTAGAGCATCAGGAGGATGTTGTAAAAATATTATTTTTATTTCCCACTTAAACGATGAAGAAAGCAAGCCACATAAAAGTCAACTAACTTGCTCAGAGTCTCACAGCTAGATTAAGGAAGGTTAATTCCATAGTTCATCCTGTTAATTATCAAGCTATATCAGACTGTATATGAAATAAAGCCCAACTTCTTTATCTTGGAGAGTTACTCCTGACTAACAGTTCCCATAGCCAACCTTCTTAGTTTTAATGCCAGTCACCAATTGTCTTGATGATCAAAACACTGCTTTTTAGGTATGAGTTCCTAGGGCCTACTTTAATGCTTCTTCCTGCCTGCACGGAAACTTTTTTCATCATTTCTACAATGTGTATTGCTTTATTAAAAACATGCAAACATCACAGGGCAATGACTTTGAAGTGATAAATATGTTTAATACTTTGACACTGGAGGCTTTTTCCAGTTGCAGAGTAAATGATGCCTGGAGGCCTTTCAATATTTTTGGAGTTTTAATAAAGTGAAGAAAAACAAAGAATCTGGCAACCAGCAATCTGGGAATAATTGAGGCATCCCACAATTTATTGTATTCTCTGTTCCCACTGCATGTGGGTCATACATTTCTCACACGAAAGAGAGGAATTGTTTTGCATGTTGCTCTTCTAATCACAATGAATTACATATCTTAGTTCTGTAAAAATCATTAAATCAGCTTCCTATGCCAATGTCGGTATTTTTTGTTACATTTTCTAATAAGGCATCTCTCTCCTTTCTCTCTCTCTTTCTCTCTTTCTATCTCCTCTGCATAGTGTGTGTATGTCTGTGAGTGTGTGCATGTGACTACATATGTGTGTACTGAGTAGTATAATCAAGAACTAAGTCTTCTTGTGAATTTTATCAGCTTGATTTGGGAGTTTGCTACAAATTTCAGATCTCAGCAGTGCCCAATATACAAACGCTATCAGTAGTGATAAAAGGCCATGAGACATAAATAGTACAGTGCTTTTCAAAGTTTAATATGCACACAGATCACGCAGGGAACTTGTTAAAATGCAGATTCTGCTTCAGTAGGATTCAGTACCTGAGATTTTTGCCTTTCTCCCAGTCTCTCAGGTGATGTCAATGTGCTGGTCCAGAGATCACACTTAGAGTGGCAAAGGCAGAGTGATAATCTCATGAAATATTATAGACCTGACTGCACATCTCTATTTAGTATTTCTGTATGTTTTAAACATTTCTTTTGGTCTCATTATTGTCATCTATGAAGTGGAAGGTAAAAACTAACAAAAAGGGTTGTTGGTATGACATGATATTGTCTGTAAAAGCACTTGTCCTATATGCAGAATGAATGTCAGACGCTTTTCAATCCCTTTCGATACTGAGGACCATGAAAAGTCTATGAAGAATGAGACTATCTTAAATGTCCAAGAAAGTGTTTTTCAGAATGCTATGAAGTACTTTTTTAAAGTGTCAGCTTAACACTTTGTCCAGGAAGTGAAAAAAGTTACTGTTGCTATAATCATTTTATTTCATAGGTCTCAACCCATAGAAATTTTTGGCAATAGTACCTTCTACAAATAGTTTTAGACTTCTGAAATGGCTGGACATAGTACCACAGAAACGATTTGTGTGCATTTAAGAACTATGAAGAAAAATAACAAGACTTTTGAATGCCTTATAGCACTAAAGTTAGAAGCACATAGCTGTCATCACTGTGAAGGGCCCAAAAAGTAAAGTGAAGGCCCAAAAAGTAAAACACAAAGTCAAATCTTCCCAAGAGAAGACTGATGATGAGCCGTTTTAGTTGAAAATCTCACTTAACAGAACTTATCAAGCCTTCATGACATGTTAACAGGAGAATGTCATCATCTTTCAAATTTAAATCCACTAAATTCTCACCAGTCTCTAAAATTCCACCTTAGAGTCTTGGAGAGCTTTGTAGAAATAGTTTATATTCATGTGGTCACTGAAATCTTTGTCTCCTGTCCACTGAACAGTAGTGGTCCAAAATTTTAAACGACTGCTGGTAATTTTCTGCTGGGGAGGGAAGCATTAGTTTCAGTTTCATCAAAGTAATGTTAATTTTTCTGTCCTTTTATGGTCAATAATGACGGAAAATCAATGGGAAATTATGGTTACATCAAAACAACAGCAAATATCTAGATGAAAATTTGAAAAGAAGTGTGAAAACTATCTACATGTCTTCTTAACATAAAATATAAGGATTAAAAATAGAAATTGAATCATTTATTTCATTTCAATCAGTGTTTTTGTCTTTTAACTTTAGAAAATATATTTAGAAGCAATCAGTACAAAAAAGCACAAATAATGTTTGAGGCATCTCATTGACTTTTTAAAAAAATCCATTTAAGTATAGATTTGAAATCTGTCTGGCTCCAGATAGGAATAGCTTAGGCTATTTCTCACAAACTTACCTTTTTTACCTGAATAACAATTTGGTTTCAGGGGATTGCTAAGAAAACTTCCAAAGCAATCAACAATGAAACTAAAAACAAGTATGTAAGACCTCCCATTAATCTGCAAAGCATATAATGTTATAATAAAAAGCTAAATATTCTAATACCTACATATATTAACAGGGTCTAAATCCTTTAACATGTAGATCATAATTTTCTTTTTCCTGAATCTACTCAAAGTTTTTTTGTTGTTATTGTCACTTTTTAATTTACATGAATAAATTCACTCCTTCCACTTTGGGTTCATAGGATCACTTTCTTCTGAGTTCTATCAAGGTGCTTTATAACCATTTACTTTATCAACTTCAAATTAGATGCTCTCTTGCCTCTCTTTCCCTTGGAGAAATAGCTACAAACATGAGACTAGTTTCTAGCAGATAATTTATTTTCATTCAGCAAGTATGTATTACATTATAACTAGGTTCTCAGCAACTTCTCAAGCCCTTGTTGATTAAAAAAATCAGTGTTTACCTGCCACAAAGCTAGGAAATCAAACAATCATCTTTCAAATAACCAGTACTTTCTTGAGTACTAGAGAAAACTGATTTTTACAAAAATGTACAGATTCGAGGTTCATGTATTGCAAGAGCTGGAAAGAGAGTTAAAAACTCTTTGACTCAATTTTCTCTTTTTATAAATAAGAAAATTTATGTCCAGAGATATATAATTATTTGCTCAAGTTCAAACTGATAACCAGAAAAACAGCCAAGAAAAGGTATCAGAAAGCTAAAAGCCAATTATTTCTCTTTAGAATATGATAACTTCATGACACCTATTTCGGCTTTGATTCTTGACCTATAGGCTAACTCAATATGGTATCCAGGGATATCTCTTTAAAATTTAAATCAGATCATATCACTTTTTTTTTTTTTTGAGACAAGGTCTCACTCTGTTGCCCAGGCTGGAGTGCAGTGGTATCATTATAGCTCACTGCAACCTCAAACTCCTGGGCTGAAGCAATCCTCCTGCCTCAGCCTCCCAAGTAGCTGGGATGACATGTACATGCCACCACACCTGGATAATTTTTTTTCTACTTTTTGTAGAGATGGGGTCTTGCTATGTTGCCCCAGCTGGAAAACTCCTGGCCTCAAGTGATCCCTCTGCCTTGGCCTCCCAAAATGCTAGGATTACAGGCATGAACTACCACCCCTGGCTTTGTGTCACTTTTCTGGTGAACCTCTGAATATGGCTTCCCATTTCATTGAAAAAGTAAAAAAATCTTTGCAAATGCCTGTAAATCTCTACACAATCCAGTTCCTTTTTCCTCTTCCAATATCATTCCCGACTCTCATACCTATTGCTCATATTCCTTCAACCATTTTTAGCTTCTGGCTGTTCTTCTAACATGACTTTTCACCTTTCACTGTCATTCCCTCTTCCTGGAATAGTGTTCACCAAATATTCACATGGCTAACATTCCCTCCAGTTTTAATTCTAATCTCACCTTCCCAAGGAATTTTATCTTGATCACCATATTTCAAACTACAGTCCATATCTTTCCCCCAACCAGCTTTTCTAACTCCTCTTACTTGCCTTTGTTTTTTCACAGCTTGTATCATCTTATAACATCCTGTAACATTTACCTAGTTAGATGTATTGTTTACTTTCTCTAATTCCTTTGTTACATTGAAAACTTCAAAAGACCAAATTTGTCAATTTTGTTCTCTGGTACATCCTAAGCTCCTATAACAGTCCTAGGCACCTAATAAATACCTAATAAATGAGTAAATGCATGAATAGGCTGACCATAATCATTTTTATCTTGATATAAACTTGAATTTAATATGATTGAAGGGTAGAGAACCAGAAGTTAAACCAACATACTATCATAAAAATTTTTTAAAACCCCAAGAAAAAATACATTATTCATATTACAACATGACTGCAATACACAGTTATCCAAGTGCAATTTCTTAAGATTTGAAAAAGTATAGTATGACTTCACTTTCCGTGGGTTGCTACTGCAACTTAGTCATAAGATTTTTGGAATAAGAAACTGTCGGTGCTCATCAAATATGTCTTTATGGTTAATGTTTTACCACAGATGCAGCTCCAAATGTTAGCTTTTCAAACACAGCTTGGTGAAAATGGAAACATTGATTTAGCGTCCAGGACTACTAGTCTTCTCTAATGTAAAATGTAATTTAAGGCAGGTTGAAGCCTATGAAGCACTTTCACGTAGAGTATGCCATGTAATCCTCACAAACCTGTGCAGTAAACAGAGAAAAAACATTATTTTTTACAACACCCTAGACTTCTACACTGAACTGCCATTAACTGTGACCCTGCTCATCTCTGAGATTGGCATGTGAGTCGATGGAAAACAAGTTTATAGGCAATTCTCTACTGGCAAAGTCTAACTGCCACTTTCCACTGTTTAAATACTATTTATTTTTCCACAAACAACTGAAATGTTATCTTATTTTTTCACTTATTACTTCTTCCTCAATAATCCCATGGCACTTTGCTGGTAGTGCTAATACTAGAGATAGCAGATTCTGATACATATTATGTCATAATTTAGTTATGACTGTCTCTGCATATGTCTCCCATTAGAAAGTCTCTCCTTGAGGCTATGGGTGGATAATGAAAGAGCACAGGCAAAGGAGCACAGGAGACCTGGGCTCAAACCCCGGCTCTACTATTCACTAGATGAATACCCTTCGGTAGGTTCCTAAAGCTCTCCAGGGATTGGTTTCTTATTAGGAAAAAGCAAATTCTACTGAGTCCATAAGACTATCATAGAATTAAAGAATATATTTGTGTAAAGCAGTTGACCTATTTACTTAGCAAGTGCTAATATAGTGCTTACTTAATATTAGGCAATGTTTTAAGAAATTTACATTTATTCATAGTATCCTGTTGAGTAAATGCTTTTATTTACTTCATTTTACAGATGACAAGATTGATGCATAGAGAAAGTAAGTAAACTGCACAAAGTCACCAAGGCAAAAGGCAATAGAGCCAAGATTCAGATCCAGACAGACTGGCTGTAGGGTTCGTGCTGTTACAGGTGTGCTATATTACCTCTTCAGGAGTGGGCAAACACTCGGTGTGCATAAATGGCGTGCTCAAGGCCACATAGCCACAGGTAGCACAAGCAGAATTCAAATCCATACATTCTTATTCTTGAAGGACAGCATGGTCTAGTAAATCATACTGCCACCAATCAAGTACATTTGGGAATTTATAAATCAAAGTAAACCAGAGTCATTTAAGTTCATCCTAGCTAAGAATTGACTCAACCAAATACTAGCTGTTCTTTCTCCACAGGAATCATGGGAATAATAATCACTACCTCCAAAATTCAGGTAGTATCACTAAATGGGTTAATTTACATCAATGTTCTATGTAAACTGTGCTATGTTACTAACCTGTTCAGTACAAAACATATTAAGATCATACCACTCCTACCAAGTGGGTTAGAACATGTGGGAAAATATGACCGAATTTAAAAGGAGAAAAGAGATAAGAAAAATATGTCATTTCTCTCAAGGTCATGATCATTAACCATTCGTAGAAGATTTTTTTAAATTAATATGAAATTTTAATATTCCCACTAAAATAATTATTGATTGAAATGAACAAGCAAGAACAGACGAGTTTTAACACTGAAGTTGCTATCCAGTAAAGATTGTTTCACACGCAGTGTTGGCCCTCTATATCCATATCCACATCTGTAAGTTCTGCAGCCATGGAGTCAACAAACTGCAGTTCAAAAGTAATTCAGGAAAAAAATGGATGGTTGTGTCTGTATTGAACATTCAAAGACTTTTTTTCTTGTCATTGTTCCTTAAACAATACAGTATAAAAACTATTTGAAAAGCATTTACATTGCATTAGGTATTATAAGTAATCTAGAGGTGATTGAAAAATATATGGAAGGATATGCATAAATTATATGCAAATAGCGTGACACTTTATATTAGGGACTTG
The DNA here is from genome assembly GCA_028533085.1 of Varecia variegata. NCBI lineage: Eukaryota > Metazoa > Chordata > Mammalia > Primates > Lemuridae > Varecia > Varecia variegata. The sequence continues at coordinate 10,541,124 of CM052441.1, read as the reverse complement.
AGTATCTGTGGATTCTGGTATCTGTGAGAGCTCCTAGAACTAATAATGCCCCATTGGTACTGAGAGACAATTGTATTTATTATTTTTCCCTAATTTTTCCTTTTTAGTCTTTTCAAAACCAACTTTACTGTAACATTGATTACAGACTTTTTTACAGCAAGTTTATGAGGATTGCCACTGAGAAGATTATGAACTTTCCTCATAAAAGTATTTAAAATGCTGTGATTTTCCCCTAGGAAATTTGAGAAGAGTTTAAGTTTCTGATTTAAAAAAATGTCAATTTTTCTTGCATTGCCATTTTACATATTAATTTAATGGGTGACTAATAATAATATTCAGAGGTCATAACTGGTTTTTAAACCCATTAATGGCAAGGTTTGAAAATAAAATGCATACAGCCTTTAATTTTTAAAATATTTTACACGTTTATTTTTGCCTTTATGGGATTCAGAATTGTGTGAATTTCATTTAGAATTAGTAAAACATACTAAAACATAATAAATACTTTGGAATTTCATGCTACTTTATATTTATATATATTTTAAAATCCCAAATGTAGATTTCATAGCAATTAAATTTAGTTATTATTCCTAAAAATTTATTAATTCTTGTTTATTTTCTTTTCCATTATGGTGGTTATAGACTGTCATTGAAAATTCAAAATCTTTTATTATATAGGCTATTTTTGGGAGTCTGAAGTAATGATCACTTAAATAGTAGAGAGGACTTTTGAAAAGTGCAAATAAACTATTTTAACTATGACCATAAACATATTTAGGGGAATAGTAGATGCCTGCCTTCTGATTAGCCTGTAATGGACTGTGGTTCCTGCAGTAGTTATGATCTACTGATCCTTACAGGAAAACGCCTAGCTTGCTATAAGAAGTCCAGATTCTGTTCATGTGCCAAGTTCTCTCAACTAGAAATGCAGTATGTCACAATGACCCTGACTTCATAAATGTACTGCCAAGTGAGTAGGTTTCAGTAATTTACTTACACAATACTAGAAACTCCTTACTTTATTGTAAATCAGGAGGAGTTTTCCCAGAGTCCCATACCTCATTTTTAAGAGTGACTGACCACTTCTGTTTCTGGAAATTTTTTTCTTAAAAACTCCACTCTTGTGTTCAATTAAGTGGGGAAACTGGACATCCCCGGTTGCATCCATAGCATTCATACCTCCTTTATTCTTTCCCAGCAGCCTCTGATTTCCATTGAGAGATGGGGACTGGACCGTTTGCACACTCTGCACCCTTGCCCACATTTGTTAGGGTAGTGGTTGGCAAGTTACCTTTCTAAAATGACCTTCATAGTGCATCTTGGAACATTTTTCTCTGAACTCTGGAAGACAGCTGCTCTGTCTTTTCTGAATAGGCTGATACCTGCATGTCAGAACTGAAATAGAGGTAGCCATGTTTGCCTCCATTTCTGCCATTTCAAAAAGAAAGTTTGGGTAGAGCATGACTTACAGTTCTGCTGACAGACTTTTTTCAATGACATGAGCCAACAAATTCCTTTTATTACTTAAGCCAATTAGCATTACCTTTCTGTTACATGTAACCAAAAGCATTTAATCAATTGGTAGTGGCCTTCTCTGACTTTATTCCCTGTGTACAAAAGCATGAGTTCATGAGCCTAAACATTAAAATAATAACATGTTATTTAAAAAACAAAAACAACTTGTACGTAGAATTTCCACTGTTTTGTATGTAGTCCCCAGATATTCCCAAAGAGGTTGGGGACCGTTGCTCTATGACATAATTATCTCTTTTAACCTTTCATAATGTTCAGAGGAGTAAGGAGGGAATTAAAAAATACAGTATGTTTGCCAAGTGCCTGATACTCTACTATAACATTTAACTTTTAAAAATACTCTAACATTTAACTTTTAAAAATAATGAAACATTTTCCTGTAATAACTGATTTCCAAATTAAAGTAATTCGAATATGTATCTTTTCTATCTCAATGAACATTTTCTTTTAAGCATACATCTTTTAATAGTTTGTGAGTCAATCCAATTCTTGAAATATATATGAAGAATTTTTCAGTTTTTTTGAAAATATGTGGAAGGGGTCAGAGCGAGATGGCTGAATAGAAACCTCCAACAACCATCCCTCCACCTGAATACCTAATTAAACAACTACCCATGCAAGCAAGCACCTTCAGAAGAACCAAAAATCAGGTGAGCAATCATACTACCTGGTTTTAACATCATATCAAAGAAAGAGGCACTGAAGAGGGGGAAAAGACAACCATGCATTGCCTTTGTGAGCCCTCCTCCATCTCCTAGCAGTGCTGCACGAGCATACCAAGTGGAGAGAGAAACTGTGTGCCCTAGGGGAGGGAGAGGGAAGTCATTGTGGAATACAAAATAGCTGTCCTGAAGAAGTTCAATGAACTTGGAGACAATAAACTTGAAGAGAAGGAATTCAGAACCCTATCAGGAAAATTTAACGAGATCAAAATAATAATTAAAAAAACAAGCAGAAATTCTCGAGCTTAAGAATTCAATTGGCAAACTGCCAAATGTATCAGAGTCTCTCAACATCGGAATTGGCCAAACAGAAAAAAGAACTAGTGAGCCTGAACACAGGCTATTTGAAAATGCAGTCAGAAGAGAAAAAAGGGGAAAAAAAAATGAGAATGAAGCATGCCTATAAGATCTAGAAAATAGCCTCAAAAGAGCAAATCTAAGATTTATTGGCCTTAAAGAGGAGGTAGAGAGAGATTGGAGTAGAAACTTTCTTCAAAGAAATAATAACAGAAAACTTTTGAAACCTAGAGAAAAATATCAAAATTCAGGTACAAGAAAGTCATAGAGCACCAAGAGATTTAACCCAAACGAGGCTACCTCAAGGCATTTAATAATCAAGCTCCCAAAAGTCATGAATAAAGAAAAGTCCTAAGGGAAGCAAGAAAAAAGAAAAAAAAATAACAGATAATGGAGCACCAATACATCTGACAGCAGACTTCTCAGTGGAAACCTTACAAGCCAGGAGAGAGTTGCATGACAAATTCAAAGTGCTAAAGGAAAAAAAAAAAAAAAGCTTAACACCAGAATATTATATCCTGGAAAAATATCTTTCCAATATGAAGAAGAAATAAAGACTTTCCCAGAGCAGAATTTCTGTTAGATTTCCCTTTGCTTGTTTATTTGTGGGTTTGGTTTGTTTGTGTGTAAGCAGAGTTGTCACATGATTAAAATAGTTAGTTATAAAATGTTTTTTTGCAATCCTCAAGGTAACCTCAAATCAAAAAACCTACAACAGATACACACACAAAGGTAGCAAGATTTTAAAACACACTACCAGAGAAAATCACTTTTTAACAAAGGAAGACAGGAAGAAGGTAAGAAAGAAAGAGAGAACCACAACACAACCAGAAATCAAATGACAACATGGAATAATAACTTATTATCTATCAATAATAATGTTGAATATGAATGGACTAAATTCTCTAATCAAAAGACACAGAGTAGCTGAATGGATAAAAAAACAAGAGCCAACTATATGTTGTCCACAAGCAACCCATTTCATCTATAAAGACACACACACAGACTGAAAAGAAAGGGATGGAAAAAGATATTCCATGCAAATGAAATCCCAAAACAAGCAAGAGCAGCTATACTTCTACACATTCACAGGTACCAGGAGACTTCAATATACCTTTTTTGTGGGTACAATTCAACTCACAAAATACATTAATGTTATTTTGGAATAATTATGGCTATTGATGCTCTGTGGATTTTCCTGACATATTTGAGCAAAGAAAGCTATTAGATAATAATGATAATATATTAAAACATATTTGTATGTATGTTTATAAATTGCCCTCATGGAAAAAAAATAGAATGAACACAAATGGGATAGATATTGCCACAGTAATATAATAAATTATTCCTCTTTTTAGTGGATGATTGGAACTTTGTACTTTAATGATACCAATCCAGAAGTGTCTTAGTTTAGCATTTATAATTTAATTAAAACTTACTTCTGAATATGGCCTAGTGTATTTTATTTCTGTTATATTTTCAGTTGGCAGGCAGCACTTGAGAAATCATAAAAGCTTAAATTGCAATCAACTACACAGTAAATGATTCTTGAAATATTCATCATCTATAATTCTTTCTCAGCTGAGAAAAGTGATGTTCCCTGGTTGCCCAATTTCAAAACTGTTCTAAAAATTAAGGAAAATTTTTTGTGTGAAAGAACATGTCCCCCTTTTGGAAGAATGTTGATACATCTCATCTTGAATTTCTAATTATGTATTGTGACTATTTTGAAACAAAAGCACTATACAAACAGTAGAGTAAATGAAAACAATGAAACATAATGTCAGCTGAGTGTGGCAAAACTGCTACCACTTTTGTATGAATGTATCATACAAATATTACTTTAATCCTTAGTGTGGGTGTATACCTTGATGCTCATTTCCAAGTACAATGGGTTCTCATAATATTAAGAGTCCTGCTAACTTTTTTATAGTACCAAACATCTACATGCTAAATTTCCATACTTATATAAAACAAATAAACAAAACAAAAATCTTTGGTATATAGAGTGTTTTCTGACTAATAAGAAAATAACTTTATCTGTAGCCTTACCTCTATACTAATTCTAGTCCAAAATGACTATAATCCTCTTTCTAATTTTACCTATTTTATTCTTTAGATGATTTTGGTGTCTATATTCATACTCAGTTTACATGTTATTTGTTTGATACCAGCAAAGAATTCTCTTCCTTTAAATTGGTATTGTTTTGCCAATCATTTCAAATTAACATGTCTTAAATGATTTTTGATGTTTATCTTTTCTTTTTATTTACAAAATATTTCTTCTTCTCCTGAGGTGATTCGCCTTAGAATCATTGTGAGTCTGTCTTTATCTGTTGTTCATTTTCCAGTCCATCAATAGTGAAATCCTAGCATTACTAGCTCATTCTTTTTTACTCTTGCTGCTACTTTCTAAGTAGGTTGACTAGGTTTTCAATAAAACATATTTTAAGTATATCACTAGATTCACAAGAAGTAAACAAAATAGCTAAAGGTAAGGAAAAGAAAACAGAAAAATACTCATAACTAAGAAAATTTGAGTTTCCCTGAAGAGAAAATATTCTAAGTCTAGGTTTGAGACCTCATACTGGGCCCAGGTATGACAGGTAAGAAAGCGGAACCTGAGAATGTCGCCATAAGACCGGAAGTAGCCTAAAGCGGTTCCCTGGCAGATGCTATGACCAGAACTATCCTCTTTGTGAGAGATCCATTCCAAATTAGGCTCCTGGTATAATATTAACAAAATATAAACCTTTAAAAGATAACAAGATACAATAAGCAAGAATCAACAATATACCCCGAGCCCCTTTAGAAACAGAAATTATCAAAGACAACATAAAATATTTGTGAATACACTGCTTAATAAATAATATAATAAGAGTAAGGTGTTGTTTTAGCAAGGAGATTTAAAGAGCTGGAAAGAACACGGTGCCCATCCTTACAACAAGAAAAAACACTGAGCAAACTGCAAATTACCTAAGGACTTTTCTTAGCCTATCGGAAAACTGAGTTCTCAGGGCAAACAACTAACTAGAAATCTGGTGAAAGAAGCCTGCAGAGAGAAACATGACCCAAGCATTTGTCTACACAGGACATATGCCACTCATTGCCATATGAACTGCTGAAAGTTCTCATCTATTATTGCTTAACAAATTGCTAAAAGCAAGAATATAGGCTCTTCTGACAGTATCCAGGCCAAAAAGAGTGTCTTGCAGACATGGGGAGTCTGCATCCTCTTGCAGGCTTTGTTCTATCGAATCCTGACCAGGGCCAGGCACTCACAGGGAAAATAGGCAGGAACCCAGAAGCTGGAGAAAGCATCCCCCTGGGGCAGGCTGGGCAAGGGGAAGAGCAGTCACTGACCAAAATCTGCCCAGACTTATTTCTTCTACTTCTATAATGAGCAAAAGCTTTAATCTGCAGCAGAAAAGGAGAATGACTATAGCATTAGGGGATTGGTGGAAATCCACTGTAGCTGGGAGAGAGGAACTAAAGCCAGCACTGAGTTCAGCTAGACCATGTGCCATGTACCTTATCTACCCTAAGGAAGGAAAACCTTGCTCTACAGGAGAAGAACAACCAAACAGCAACCTGGCACTGGAGATGGTGAAAGGGAATGGGAAAACAAAATAAAACAAAGCAAAATACTCTACATCTAGCAGAGCGGCAGCTGTTAGGCCCTGCGTTGCATCTTGAGGAGGGCAGAGATACTTGTGAAGGCCACACTCAAGGACCAGGTGTATAGTACCTGCCTAACTCTGAGGCTTCCCCAGAACATTTCTCCTTTTCAAAACCATGCTTATAAGCATCAAGTAAAAATTAATAACTGGAAGATGTACCAGAAACAATTTCTTTCTAGGGAATAGTGCACAAGACAGACAGAAAGTCAAGTGAGGAGATCTAAAGCCATTTCAAACCCAGCTCCACTGTATCAGCACAGACCTATCATTAAAGACTAAGAGGAAGGAAGAGCCTGCTCATTTTCAAGCACAAGAACATTTACTTCCATATCTTCTGTCCTATGTTTGGCTTTCAACAAAAAAATTAAAAGGAATTAAAAAAGGTATGATAAAACAGTCTGAAAAGACAAAGCAGTAACCAGAACTAAACTTACAAATGAGACGGGAAACTTAAAATGACTATGATTAATATGTTAAAATTTCAGAAACTTAGACCTACACAATGACATAAAGGACATCAAAAATGGAACAAAAAGTAAAAATGTTTTCTTATTCTTAATTGTTCTGCAAGATAAATGAATGTTCAAAGCAAACACTGAAACAATGTAATGTGCATTTGTAGCATATGTTACAATGAAATGTATGACCATGGCACAAAGACTGATAGAAAGTGATAGTAATACACATGTAGTGGTAAAACAGTATTTTTGAGTAGAATCAGGTTATTTAAAAATGTATTGTAAACTCTAGGGCAACCACTGAAGTTATAATTTTAAAGAGATGTATAAATAATAGATCACTAGCACAAATAAAATGGAATCATTAAAAATATTCAATTAAAACTATAGAAGGCATGAAAAGAGAAAATAAAGAACAAGTTGAACAAATAGAAACCAGAAAGCAAAATGGTAAACTTTAGTCCAAGCACATCAACAATTATTTTAAATGTAAATGGTCTAAACAATAAAAGACAGAAATGTTCGGATTGGATAAAAAAGTAAGTTGAGACCGATGCTATCCCACAAGAAATCTACCTTAAATATAATGAAAGCTAGGTACAGAAAGAGACATTGTGCACACACGAGCCAAAAGAAAGCTGAAGTAGCTATATTTATTTTAGACCAAGTAGAATTATTAAACAGGGAAGATTACCAGGGATAAACAGGGACATTATATAAAAATAAATGATCCATTCTCCACAAAAACATAGCAGTTCTAAACATGCTTGTACCAAACAGAGAACTTCCAAGTATCCAATCCAAAACTCAGAGTTTTGAAAGAAAAATAAACAAATCCAAAATTTTAAGTGGGTACTTAACATTCTTCTTTTAGTGGTTGATGAAAGAAATAAGGAGAAAATTAATAAGGATGTAGATGACCTGAACAGCATTGTGAAAAACTTGAATTTGTAACATCTGACCCAGCATCAGCAGAAGGCCACACTCTCAGGGATCATCCTTATTGAATGCAGATGGGACATTCACCAAAAGTGACCATATTCTGGGTCATAAAACAAAGTATAACAAATGAAAATAGATAGATGTAATACAAATTATGCTATCAGACCAACCAGAAATGAAATAGAAATCAATTACTGAGAGATATCTGGAGCATATTCAAATATTTAGAAATCAAACAACACACACATTAAAAGAACCTACAGATAAAAGAAGTTTCAAGGAAATTTTAAAAAAATATTTTAAACTAAATGCAAATAAAAATGCAGCTTATCCATATGTATGAATGCAGCTAAATTTAAATTAATGCTTAGAAATTTATAGCATTAGATGTTAATAATGCAAAACAAGAAAGATCTAAAATTAGTGCCCTAAGTTTCCACCTTAAGAAATTAAAGAAGAGCAAATTAAACCTAATGCAAGCAGAAATAGAGAAAAAATAATAAAGGCTAGTGCAAAAATTAATGAAATGTAAAATGAAAATAATTTAAAAATCAATGAAATAAATAGCTTGTTCTTTGAAAATATCATTAAAACTATCAAACCACTGGCCAGGCTGAATAAGAACAAAAGAAAGAACACAAAAATTACCAATATTAAGACTGAAAAAGGGGAAATAACTGTGGGCCACAAAGATACTAAAATGTTAATAGGAAAATGCTGTGAACAACTATGTCCATAAATTTGACAACTTATATGAAATGGGTCAATTCCTAGAAAGAGTTAAATCACCAAAAGCTATTTAAGAAAAAATAGATAATGTGACTAGTTTGAAGTCTATTAGAGAAATTAAATTGTGGCTAAAAACTTTCCAAAATATCAAATTCCAGGCCAAGATAGTTTCAAAGATGAATTCTACCAAATATCTGAGGAAGAAACGATATGAGTTCTACATAATACATTCAAGAAAATAAAGAGAAAGGAACACTTATCCACTTGTTTTTTAATTCCAGCTTTATCCAAATACCAAAATTAGACAGAAACATTACAAGAAAAGAAAACTACAGAACAATATCTGTCCTGAACATAGATGTAGAAATAGTTGACAAAGTATCAACAAATCATGTACAAATGTCTTTAAACATCAAAACCAACTGAAGTTCACTCCAGGAATATAGGTCTGGTTCAATATTTGAAAATAAATAAATATAATTTCTCATATTAACAAATCAAATAAGGAAAACCATATGATCATCTAAACAGATGTATAAAAAGCATTAGACAAAATTTTATATATACTTACAAAACAAAATGAACAAAACCCAACTCTCACCAAAGTAGGAATGGAAAAGACCTCCCTTAATGTAACAAAGAGCACTGATGACAAGCCTGTGGGTAGCCCTATTGCTGAATAGTGAGAGTCTGAATGATGAGATCTTTCTTGAACAAAACACTGATGTCCTCTTTCATTACTACTATAGGTAGTCCCTGGGTTACAGATGAGATACATTCCTGAGGACGTCTGTAGGTTGGATTTCTATGTAACTCAGATCCTTGACGAACAGTGCATATACAGTAGCAATAATAACAATGCTATAATGGCTCATATGTGATAATAATACAGTGTAATACTGTAATAATAATAATATTCCTGTCCTGTAATAATAAGTTACAGAAACTATTGTGCTCTTCCTTTTAATTCCTAGGCTAATAGGAATGTATGGTTATTTTGAGCTTCTAGCCAAATCAATAATAACCTTTCCATTTCAATAATTAATCCACCACGCTGCTTAGTAATAATTGATGCTTTCATTGGAGCACTGCCTTTCACATGTTCCATTATTCTCACATTATCCTCTATAATTATTTCCATAGTTGAGCGACAGAAGCCTAATTATGCCTTCCAAATGAATGATGGCATCTGGCCTTTCTCTGAATGCTCAATTATTTCTACTTTCATTTCCATTGTAATAACCTTTCTCTTTGCTGCAGGCTCACCTGGACTTGCAGTGGACTTTCATTTCAGAGGCCTGGTCATGAGGGTAAACACAGACTCACAAACTTGCATATAAAAGTTAAGATGAAAGTGATGCTATGCACAAGCAACCATATAAATGATGAAACTTTTTTGCTCATAATAAAAAGATTATTTATTATGGTTTCTTGCTCATAATAAAAAGATTTAAATACTCAAGAGAATTGTTAAATAGCACATTAGACACAAATGGAAACCAAAGAATGAAATAGGATGCCACACCCTAAGAATTATCCAAATTGCAAACAGATAAGTATGAAGAAAAGTAAAACAATCTGGAGGACAGAATGAAAAAATCTAACATATATCTAATCAGTCTCAGAAAAAGCAATAATGAAAGTTTGCAAAGAGCATTCAAAGGGAAAATGGATAAGAATTTAAGAAATTTTATTTAGGAAGCCTAAAGGTAAGAAAGTGTACTATTTTGCATTCCTACCTGGTATAGTTCCTGGTTCATGGCAAATGTTACGTAGGTCTTAATTGCCCTTCTTTCCCCTCTTTTACTCTATTACATCCTAGACTTAATCTATGGTGCAGTTGTGAAGAAAAAATGAACTTATAAATGTTCAAATGCTATGAAAACTGTAATTTCCTATTTACAGTTCTCATTAGTCATCACTATTTTAGTTATTTAGTTGTCTGTCACTGTTGAGTCATTCTTGTATTTTGATTCTCCAGAATAAATTTTTTAAAATGTGAAAAAAAAGTAAATATAATGTAAATGTATGGCTGAATATTTTATTAACAAATGTTCATGGCAACCAACCCAGACCACTGGTAGAATGCTGTCAGCACTGGGTCCTCAGTCTAACCCTGACTGTTTAAAGTTTAGCATTGTCCCGACTTTTACCACTAACACATTCTTCTACTTTTTTTATGTTTCTGGTGGTTGTACGAAGTTGCACGCTTTATGTATCCCAAATATCAAGAAACAAAAAAATCAAATTTCAGTCCACTATAATAAAGAATTGCCTTTTTAAGTTCTCTTCAAAAAACAGTACCACAATTATTGTTATATAAAGAGTATGTAGAAAAAATGTGTAACAGAATTGTGTCACTTAATGAATAAAATAGTTGTTTGTGATGTCTATGGTATTTGTCAGATTTTAGTGTTTTTTTCATTTTATCCATTATCAGTATTATCTAGTTTTATCTTACTCTTGTATTTTTAATGTTGTTTTGTTTTTGCTGTATTTTATTTTATTTTATTTATTTATTTATTTTTTTTTTGAGACAGAGTCTCACTCTGTTGCCCGGGCTAGAGTGAGTGCCGTGGCGTCAGCCTAGCTCACAGCAACCTCAAACTCCTGGGCTTAAGCGATCCTCCTGCCTCAGCCTCCCGAGTAGCTGGGACTACAGTTATGCGCCACCATGCCCGGCTAATGTTTTTTTTATATATATATTTTTAGTTGGCCAGATAATTTGTTTCCATTTTTTAATAGAGATGGGGTCTCGCTCTTGCTCAGGCTGGTCTGTTTTTGCTGTATTTTAAAAAGCCCCGCAAATGCATAAGATTCAGGCTACACAAATCTGCATCTAGCTCATACTGCTAACAAAAGGTATTAAATTTCACTGTTACTTGTATTGATATCAAAGCATCCCAGAATCATTTATGAAAAAGATTGTCATTTCTCCCACTGTAGTGCAGTGCCAGTTTTGTCAGAAAGCCAGCTGTCCACATCTGGATGTTCTGTTCTGTGCCATTAGTCTTTTGTCTACCTTTGCACCATTACCACAATATATTAATGACTGTAGATTTACAATACATCTTGCTGCCCAATAGTACAAGTTCTCCCACATTATTGTTCTTTTGCAGGTGAGTCTTTTCTCCCCTAGACCTATTGTACTTCTGGATACATTTCAGAATCAACTTGTCAATTTAAACAGATCCACACATATACATATGTATACATACTTCACTATTTTGAAAGGGACTGGCTGGTAGATAGTATGTATTTGATAAATACTTGTCAAATGAATGAAAAATCTATGAACATGTTATATTATTCTGTTTATTTAGTTCTACATTATTATTTCTCAGTAAAGTTTGTTTCCTGAGAAATATTGCACCTATTCTGTTAGGTTTATTTCTAAGTGCTTGATGTTTTTTGTTGCTATTGCAAATACCTTTAAAAAATGTTCACTTTTTAATGTTTTATTGCTGGATATAGAAATATATTTGATTTTAGTATACTGATTTAGTAACCAGCAACACTGTCATGCTCTTTTTAGACTGAAAATTTGTTAGATTATTTTTCATTATCTGTATAAACAATAATATCATTTTTGATAAAGGTTGGATGCTTTTACCTTTCTAACTCTTTTACCTTTTATTTCTTTTGTTTGCTGTAATAAACTGGTTAGCACTTGCCAAATGAAAGTGGTGATTTATAAAATACTATTTAAGGCTACATAATTTTTTTGGACTTCTTCAGTTTTTTCACTAATACTCTGTTTCTATTGCAGAACATAGTCCAAAATACTACATTGCTTTTCATTTTCCTGACTCCTTAGTATACTCCAATCTCTGACAGTTTCTCAGTCTTTCCTTCTCTTTCATAACATTGGCACATTTGAAAAATACTGGTCAAATATTTTTGTGTCATGTGCTGGACTTAACAATTGATGATGTTGATCACTTGTTTAAGGTCACATCTGCCAAATTACTCCTTTGTAAAGATACTATTTTTCCCTTTCCATACTCTGTTAGCAAGTTACTAAGTCCAAACCACACTTATCAAGGTAGAGGGATTATACTCCACCTCCTGGTGAGTGAAGCATTAAAGAATTCCTTGGCATATATTTAGAGTACTTTGGTAATTAATATGTGTTAGGGAGAGATACTTTACAGCTATGCAATTATCCTATTTCTGCTCAAAGAGTCGCCAATTAATTTTAGCATCCACCAGTAGCTGTGGTTTCTCCTGGCGATTTTCTATTTCCATCATTATGTCTGCATTTGTTATTTAGAATTATTCTGTTAGAAAAATTGTCCTTTGTATCCCATATATGCATATATTCAACAATTTATTTACATGAGCATGGGCTCATATTTATTTTGTTCTTTGGTTTATAATCCAATCTTACCATTATTTATATTTGTGTTATTTATTTGCAGTTTGTTTAAATTATTCCAGACTTGGCCGTTGGAAGTTCTTTCAGGTTGGTTCTTATATCATTTTAACATAAACTCTTTTTGTTTGTTTGTTTTTTAGCTCTTACTTTCTGACACATCTTATTTTTAGGGTCATTATGTGTTTTCTCTCTCCTAGCCCCAAATTGAGCCATTTCTCTAGGGAGCCCTATTTCCTGTTTCCTTTTCTTCCAGAATGATAATTTGACACCAAGAGCTGGGAACTGGGTATGATCATTGCTGCTGGTATGTTACTGCTTCTAGACTATGAAAATAGATGTGTGCATTCTGACCCATTTATATGCACATCTCTATTTATTCCTGTATGTATCTATATACATATTAAAATGAATATGTGTTCATACTGACACCTCCACCTCTAATACAGCACAGTAAGGTTTGCTCTAGTCACTCCTTGCATATTTATAACATCTTTCTCCGACATGGAAAACTTAGCTCCCATTATGCATAGTTGATTTATTTATTGCTCAACCCTACTACTCATGAAAAGTACTTTCAAAATTGATAACCCATGCAGCTGTGAGAAACATAAATATTGTTTATGCACACATTTGTTTTCTCTAGCTTTTCAGTGTCTAATCAAAATACTGTTTTCTGAAGTTCCAAAAGTCAACATATCTTTTCCCCAACCTATCACTGCATGTATATCATATATTTGTAATATGGTTAGATTCATCTCTCACAGTCTACATTCCATCCTGGGATCCTTTGACATACTAATTGACTTTTTAAAATTTGCATACAATAAAATTTATGCTCTGTAGTATGCAAGTCTACAGATTTTGGCAAATGTACAAGAAATGTATTCATCACCTTGGTACCATGCGGAACAGTTTCACAAAACAAATTCCCTTGTGCATCACTTTGCAGCAAATCCCTCCTTTCCCTCTCACTCCCAACTCCTAGCAACCACTAATAGGTTTCCGTCCCTTTAGTTTTGCCTTTTCCAGGATGTCAGATAAATGTAATCATACGATGTAGACTCTTAAGCCTGGCTTCCTTCACATAACAAACTGAATTTAAGCTTCATCTACGGTTTTGTGTGAATCAATGCCTTATGCTTTTTTTATCGTTGAGTAGGATTCCATGGTATAAAAGTACTACAGTTTCTCTATTCACTGGTTAAAGAAAGACATACAGGTTCTTTCAAGTTTTTGGTGATCATGCAGGAAGCTGTTCTAAATTTTGGCATGCAGGTTTTTGAATGTACATAATTCACTTGAGTAAATACCCAGTTCACTGTGTCATATGGTGAGTACATATGTAACTTTATTTTAAAAACTGCCAATAGCACATTAGACACAAATGAAAATAGAAGTATTAAGTGGGACGTAGACCTTAAGAATTATCCAGATTGCAAACAGATGGAGAAGATGAGGAAAAGTGAAACAATGTGGAGGGCAAAATGAAAAATTCTAACATATATCTAGTCAGAATCTCAGACAAAAGGATGAAGGGAGTTTGGAAGGAGAGCATTCAAAGGGAAAATGGATAAGAATTTAAGAAATGTCATTTAAGAAGCCTAGTACATTCGCTGCAGGATTTAAAAAAAAAGCAAATTTATAAGTAAACACATCATAGTGAAATTGCGGTATATTAGAAACAAAGAAAAGTGCCTCAGATCAACAAGGAATCAAATATAGTTTGCCTACTAATAATGGCACTTAGACTAATTGCAGCCTTCTCCAAACAGCAGCATAATAGTGGAATTGGTCATTTCAGTGGGCAGGAAGAATCTGTCAACATAGGTACTAGGTCAAATGTATCTATCTTTTAAGAATAAGGATGAAGTGCAGTCTCATTATTTTTACTTCACAGTTAATGTGTGTTTTCTTTCTGGCTTTTTACCTTGTTCTCCTTGTCATTATGATGTAACCCACGAGGGAGTTTATATTTATTTATTGTATAAAATATTCACTTTGTTTCCTACACATGAAAATTCATATATATTCTCAATTCTGGAAAATTTTCAGCCAATTCATATTTAACATTCTCCTCTTAAATCTGTTAAATGTATGTTAGAGTATCCTTGTTTTCCCTTCTACCTGTCATGTTGTTGTTGTTACAGAGTTCTCTGTACTTATCTGGTTTCCTCCAAAGGCAAAAAAATTGTTTATTTCTTTCCTGCTAATAGCTAAATGCATAATTTCAGACAGTATTTAGAGACTGCTTTTGACAATGTTTGCTGTTAAAAAGCTCAAGAAGTTCAAAGCCAGTTTCTGACACAGACAACAAAAGTGTCACATTATATTGTTAATTATTCAGCTTTAAAAACAGCTTAGTCATTAGGTCAAACAGGGAAATCAGAAGAAAATTAAGTCCAGAAGTTGGTGCCAGAATGAAAACATCCTAGATTGAAAATGGTTAGATACTCTGACACATGCCCATGAGTCCCCGCATACTGTTAGTTGAAAACACTCTACTAATTTTAATTTCCTCTTCTTGATCTGCTCTAACATTTTGGTGCTAGATAGTTTCACTTTCATTTTTATTGCAAGTCTTTGGCTATAAAGTTTAATAAAGTTTGTATTTTGTCCAAGTAAAATGTTTTACACTTTATCTACTTCCTAAATGTATCTCCCCTCTTTCAACTTAAACTTTCTATTTTATTGAATCATATCTCATGTCTAAGTCGACAAATTGTGGGCCATTTAAAATATGCTTATACTGTGTACACATGTATTTTTGGGTAATTTTCAAACATATAGTCATATAAAGTCTGCTTCGAAGTACTTAAAGTCTTATTTGTATACTTGTCAAACACATCATTTCAGATCCAATTCTCTGGAAGACACTGACTGCACTTCTGTAGTATGAAAATCCTCCAGGGAACATGTACTTGGAATACAGATGAAAGGCTGGCAGTACTTTGCTTTCAGGTTATCTCCAATACAGATTGACTGGATGAATATGACAGCAGGCTACTGTATGGAACAGGCATCCCCCTTCTTCGGGCTTAAACTCCTGCAAGTTGCTCTTCCCCAAGGAAACGCTCGTCTCCAAACAAATGCTCAGCGTTGTCTAATGCTACATGAGGAAAGAAGTTTGTGACTTGTGTGCTCTGAGACACTGTTCATAGTACTGTGATAGCCCTATATATGCCCTTCCTTGAACACTTTCTTTAAATATTTCTAGTGTAGCGGAGGAACATCTGCAAAACATTCCTACATGTTTTGAGCTATGAATTTGCCTCATCAAGAGTGGAGCTGAGAGGAGTACAGAAAAATTGTTTGTTTATTGCCTCAGCTCTGGGGATTAAAGAATCAGGAAGAGGAGCTATCATTTAGGACACATTTATGGAAGTAGGAAGAACGCTTCCATAGAGCACTTGACAGTATTCTGTCACCTCAGGCACTGTAGATCTTTTCCATGGAAACCTGGAAAGTTTCAATGGCTAGTTGAAATGAAGCCTCAAGCCTTGTCACTGTAACTCATAATTACTTATCATTGGAATGTTTGTGATTAAAAAGGGCATTTCACATCTAAATTGTGTTTGTCTGTTAACATTTTCTAGGGAGAATAAAAGTAATACTTCAAATAAGATTTCAAATTTCATCATAGGTGTATAATATTATATATATGTATTTCATTTGAATACAACTGAGAAAAATCAATTATGGGGTCACGGGTCACCTATCGAGGGACTTTGTAAACAATCTTCAGATATTCTAAAAGTGAAAGTAATGGAACAAACTTTTGATGAAAACAATTAAGGACATTAAAATTTCTTTGAAAATGAGAATTTACAATCTATCTTCACTGTTCCATATGTCTATATATATCTCCTTATATCTTCACTGATAACACACAAAATGAACATCTATTGCTCATGAGGAACCAGAGAATAAAATGTTATGCTACTGAAAATTACTCTAGACTAGAACAGAGAGCCCAAAAATAAATCAATGCATTTATAGTCAACTAATTTTTGACAAAGACTCCAAGAACACAAAATTGAGAAAGAGCAGTCTCTTCAATAAATGGTGTTAGGAAAACTTCAATATGGATATACACATGCAGAGGAATACAATTAAACCCTTATCCCCCACCATATACAAATATCAACCCAAAAAAGATAAAAGACTTAAACATAAGATCTGAAACTGTAAAACCACTAGAATAAAATATAAGGGGAAAACTGCATAACATTGGTCTGAGTAAGGACTTTTTGGATATGACCCTAAAAGCAAAGGAAACAAAAGCAAAAACAGAAAAATGAGATTATTTCTATTAAAGTTCTTGGGATTGGCCAGGCGCGGTGGCTCACGCCTGTAATCCTAGCACTTGGGAGGCCGAGGCGGGTGGATCGTTTGAGCTCAGGAGTTCGAGACCAGCCTGAGCAAGAGCGAGACCCCGTCTCTACTAAAAATAGAAAGAAATTATCTGGCCAACTAAAAATATATAGAAAAAAATTAGCTGGGCATGCCTGTAGTCCCAGCTACTCGGGAGGCTGAGACAGAAGGATCGCTTGAGCCCAGGAGTTTGAGGTTGCTGTGAGCTAGGCTGACGCCACGGCATTCACTCTAGCCTGGGCAACAAAGTGAGACTATGTTTCAAAAAAAAAAAAAAAGTTCTCGGGATTATATGACTTGACCAAGGACATAACTAGCTAATGGAAGAACTGGATTCTAATTACAATATTCTATCTCCTATTTCAGTGTTCTTTCTGCTTCATCATCCTGTAACTGAGGGTGTCTCAGGAAAATCAAAAAGAAGATTCAGAACTTTTTCTTTCACGTTGGTAATACTTGCAGGTATGCTCTTTTCACTTTGAGAGAAAAAAAAATCAAGTCTGGTCTTATACATAGAGTTGTTGCTCTGTATCTGTGGGTTCTGCATTTGTGAATTCAACTAACCACAGATTGAAAATATTTGATAAAAAACGAATGGTTATGTCTGCACTGAACATGTACAAACTTTTTTCCCTTGTCATTATGCCCTAAATAATACAGTATAACAACTATTTACATAGAATTTACATTGCATTAGGTATTTATAGTAATCTAGAGATGATTTAAAGTATATGGGAGGATGTGTGTAGGTGATATGCAAATAATACCCCATTTTATATCAGGGACTCGAGCACCTGTGAATTTCAGTATTGGGAGTTCCTGGAATCAATCCCCCACGAATACTGAGGTACAATTGTACTTACAAAATAAATTGCTATTAAGCTAGATTGTGGGTGGGAGGGGAGAAAGATTAGGCAGGAGAACAGTAAGAACCACAGAAGGAAGAGATTTATTTTTCCCTCAAAGAACTCGTGAGCCTGTTTGATATTCAATCTTATTTGTAAAGAACTTCTTTTAAGAATTTCAAGCTCATATAAATTTTTATCTTGCTACTACTGGAGTTCATAGTCAACTAATTAATTAATATTTAATATAATTTATTAAATGTCTTAAATGAAACATTCTATAGGAGATAAATTGTGTGTCAGCAATGTAAATGACATGTGAGAATGTTAATTTTCACTTAGACAAAATATATTATAACACAGGTTATTCTAGGTCCAAACACTGCCTGTCCATTTGTTCCAAATCCCAAGAATGAAGACAACAGTGTTCCCACCGTAAGGTATCCAGGCCAGTGGTCCATAGTTCTAGCATCCTCACCTACCGAACAGGCTAGTCCCCCTTGAGTATTACACAAGGGTGAACATCTTATAGCCATATGTAAATAAGAAGATCAGTTTTTCGTTTTCTTTGTTTCTTTCAAATATCATTTTTATGATGACCTTGCTGATTGAGAGGACGGATGGGCTGGTATAGGATTTAGCGGTACTAGCTTTGAGGGAAGTCTGTCTTTGACACTCAAGTACCACTGGGCCAACTCAGTTCTAGAACTTCTACCATAATAATGGCCAGAGTGGCTGCCCTTCACAGTTTTCAATAAGTGCTCGGCAGAAAGGCTCTTTTCCATTGACACTTGGCAAGACTTAACCCTAACCCTAACCCTAACCAGGTGTTTTTACATATTATCCAGGTGTTTTATGTTTTTAATTTTTAGATAAATACAATATGGTAGCCAATGTTCCGAGAAAAATTATAAAAGTTCTTAAGGTCTGACCCACTGAACAAGCGACTATAAATAGGAGGTGATAGCCATCCTTTTCTTGGGGTAGCGCTACTGTCCAATGAACGAGTAGTGAGGACAGTACTGCTAACGCCTACACAACACGCCCGCATCAACTAGAGCAATAAATAGGAGGTGATAATGTCTTTACCTGAAGCTACTTCTGCTTCCTTCTCGTGATTTACTCTAGCATTTTGTAGGCTCAAAATCTAGTGTGCCATAAAAACTACACTGATCTTCCGCCACACAATTAAATTTGTAGAGAAGGATGGATTTTAAAAAGTACTATAAAGTTGCCAATTTCAGAGGAAAAAAAGAAAAGTACAGAGGAAACACAAATTCAGAGTTTCTTTTCTATTTTTTAAAAACCTTGTCATTTTCTTAGGATGATTCAAAGAATTATTTTCTTAGTCTAACAGTTCAAAGGGCGCTCTATAATTATTCATCCTGTTGTAATTGTTCAGAGCATATTGCCTGTATCATGACCTGTCTATGATACAGTAGACAAGTTAGTACAAAGACCATACTAAACTAATGCTGGAAGAAACAAGTACTGCATTCAAGACCCTCTACAATATGACCTTGCCTATGGTTACTTCTCTCTTTTTTTCCTGACACTAGGATTCTGTTCTTTCACAGGTTTCCCCAAACATTTCACGCGCACTCCATCCTCCCCTACTTTTTTCTTGGAACATCCTTCTGGAATATGCTGCAGCTTTCTCTGTTTTGTTTTCCTTCTAGGAGCAGCATCAGTGGCCTCAATCCCACCTCTTTCACGAAAGTCCTTCATGAAACTTGCCCGTCCTCAAGATCACTTTTCTCATTCATTGATTCAAAAAATGTAAATTAAGTACTTAAAATATGTAAGCAGGTAAATAGAACATAGCAGACAAAAAGAATTCTGGCCACATTAGGTTGGCAATCTAGTGTGGGGAGTAGGGAAGTGGAGGAGATAGAAGATAAAATTAATAAAATGAGTACATTCTACAGTACATTAGTAGGTGAGAGTACTATAGGAAATCTTAGAGCAGGGTGAGGGTACAGAGTGCTCTGATGGGAATGATTCATAATTTTTAAAGGGCAGTCAGGGTATATGTCACTGAGAAAGTGACATTGGGGCCAATATTTGAATGAATTGAATTCTATAAGACATCCTGAGTAGATTCATCCTTTGCCAAGTCATGTATGTTCCCTTATTTCCAGAGTTATGTCAGGATAATAAATCACTTGGGCAAACATTTCTCTATATTTTGTCAAATACATTTAGAGTTCAATCCCATAGCAAAAACCTAAAGTGAGATAGCAAACCTAAGTTTATAAACTTTCAGTGCCTGAGACTTTTACCTGCTATCTGCCAAGAATTCTTAACAATTGCTTATCCCTCAATTTATTAAATAGGACTTTATCACTAGAAATTCTAATCTTTCTAGAATTTATTTATAAGTCATAATCAAATGATTTAGAATCATAATTGTTGAGTTTTTAACAGTAGTCAAAAAGTTTAAATTACGTTAAGTAGAAATTTGAAGGCCATTTGATTTAGTTTATTCTAGCTCTTTGATAATATCTCAGTCTGGCATAAACAGTGACTGCCCTAATTTACTTCAAACATACCATTTTTAATTCATGCCAGATATATACATTCTTAAATTCGATCTGTTCCAGTGCCTGACTTTTTTAAAAAAGTAGTTTATTTTTTGGACAGGTTTTTTGTAGAAAAATTGAGCAGACAGTACAGAGTTCCCATATACTCCTCCCTGCCCACAGTTTTCCTATTTTTTGGCATCTTGCATTGGTCTGGTACACTTGTTATGATTGATGAAGCAATATTGATAAATTATTGCTAACTAAAGTCCATAAATTGTATTATGGTTTTTTATGTGTTGTATAATTTTATGTGTCTTGAAAAATACGTAATGTCATGCATTACAGTATCACACAGAACAGTTTCACTGCTCTGAAAATTCCCTGTTTTCATCCCTCTTGCCTTCTCCCTAAACCCCTGGCAACCATTGATCTTTTTATTGTCTTTATAGTTTTACTTTTCCAAAACTTCGTAATTTGAATCATAGACTTTATAGCCTTTTTAGACTGGCTTTTTTCATTTATCAACATGCATTTAAGATTTTTACATGTCTTTTTATGGCTTGTTTGCTCATTTCTTTCTATGGCCAAATATTATTATGTTGTGTGGATTTATCACAGTTTATCCATTCACCTATTGAAGGACATTTTGGTTGCTTTCAGTTTTTGACAGTTATGACTAAAGCTGCTGTAAACTTTCATGTGGGGATTTTTGTGTAGACATGTTTTCAACCCATTTGCAAATGTTAAATAAATATCTAGGAACATGATTCCTGGATAGTATTATAAAACTATGTTTAGCTTTGTAAGAAACTGCCAGACTGTCTTCCAAAGTGGCTATGCTATTTTACATTCCCACTGGCAATCCATGCTGACATTGGGTACTGTCACTGTTTTGGATTTTAGTCATTCTAATGGGCATGTAGTAGTGTCTCATTTTTTTTAATTTATAATTTCTTAAGACATAGTATGTTAAGAATATTTTCATATGCCTATTTGCTACCCTTATATCTTCCTTGATGAGGTGTTTGTTCAGATCTTTTGCACATTTTTAAATTAAGTTTTTTTTTCTTATTGTTGTGTTTTAAGAGTTCTTTGTACATTTGGGTAACAGTCTTTTTTTCAGATATGTGTTTGCAAATATTTTTGTCACATCTGTAGCTTTTCTTTCCACTCCTAACACTGTATTTGCAGAACAGAAGTCTTTAATCTTAGTGAAGTCCAACTTACCAATTTTTTCTTTCATGGATCCTGTGTTTAGTGTTATATCTAAAAACTCATCACCAAACCCAAGGCCACCTAGATTTTCTTTCATGTTATCTTCTAGAAGCTTTACAGTTTGCATTTTACATTTATGTCTACAATTCATTTCGAGTAAATTTTTGTGCAAGATGTAAGCTCTATGTATAGATTCATTTTGTTGTATGTGGTTGTCCAATGGTTCCAGCATGCTTGCCATATCACCCAGCAACTCGACTTTTAGGGTCTAACCACAAGAAATGAAAACATGTTCACACAAGGCTTGAACATGGATATTCATAAACAGGATTAGCCACATACAAAAACTGAGTGTATGCATCTTTCAACTGGTAAATGGAGAAATATCATATGTATATGATGGCATGCTACCCAGAAACAAAAAAGAATGAACCACAGGTTCATACCAAACATGAATGAACATCAAAAACTGTGTCATGAAAAAGAACATAAAAGAGCACATATTATCCTATATATATTCTGTACATATTATTCTGCATATATAAAATTTATAGAAAAGAAAAAGCCATAGAGAAAGAAGCAGATTATGGGTCACTTGGGACTGAAGGTAGGTGCCAGAATTTAGTGCAAATCATCAAGAGGGAAATTTTGAGAAGTGATGGAACCATTTTAAAACTAGATTGGGGGATGTGTGCATAACTATAAATCTACCAAAACTGATTTAAATATACTCTTAAAATAGGTAAAATTTATGACATCAATTAGACCTCAATAAGGCTATAAATACAAGGCTATAAATACTATTTGGGAATATATAGAAGGTAAAGCTCCAAAAACTTTTCAGTCAATGGTGAAACAAAATTTATTATAGTAATTAACTCTAATCGGGAGTGGAGGGCAATGAAATCACTGAGGAATGAGAGAGAACTTGCTTAATACTGTTATGTTATGGTAAATTGTATTTCTTAACATGATTAATGAGTGTATTGGTGTTAATATTTTAAAAATTGTGTTTGTGTGTACCTTAAAAGGTTTATACATTATTTTCCACATTAAAGCATTGAGTTGAGTTGCGTTGCATGTTATACATGTATACAAGCTGCTTTAAAATCTCCAAGAATAAAATAGCTAACACTTCATGAGAAATAAGAGAATTTGGGTTGAGTATTTTGATATAAAAAAGATATGTATAACATGTGACATTTTATCATACAAAATGGATTATCTAGCATCCTTTCTCCTCAATTTGCCATTTGACAAATGGTTAAATATTGATGTCTTTCAGCATCCGAAATCAGAACATGAATAATAATAAAGCTATAGAATTTTGTTATGGGGGAATTTCCAAATGTGTATTCTGCATGATACTAATTTTATCAAACATAAACTGATTCATTAGAAGTTAAATCATTTGGAAGGCTGAGTTGGAAGGATCTCTTGAGGTTAGGAGTTTGAGACCAGCCTGGGAAACATAGTGAGACCTCATCTCTACAAAAAATAGAAAAATCAGCCTAGCATGGTGGTACACACCAGTAGTCCCAGCTATTCAGGAGGCTGAGGCAGGAAGATCACCTGAGCCCAGGAGCGAGCTGCAGCAAGCTATCATTGTGCCACTGCACTCCAGCATAGACAACAGAGTGAGATCCTGTCTCTACAAAACAAACAAACAGAAAAGAAAAACGAAGTTAAATCGCTTTTTTTTTCTGTAAGCCTTCTTAGAATCTACACGATACAAGTGTATATCAAGAACATAAAAAAAAAAAAAAAAACCATGGGGCAGCAAGTTTGATTCACAAACTTACCTACTCAACCTCTTTTCAAAGAATATCTCACAGAACAAATGCTCTCAAAATATGGATTGAGATACACTCTGTATAATGAATTCTCACTACGTATACTCTCCAGGTTTTGAAAATTAAAATGGTAAACATCTTTGTCACTATTAATTAAAATTTTAATAGAAAGATTAATCTCCATCTACCAGGTGTACAAAGGTTCTTTCTCCTTTAATACTTATTCTCAATTTAGTTTTTCTTGTCAGTAAGTTAGTAAATGCATTCATTATTGGTATTCTTATTTTACTTTTAATTTGCCAAAATGCAGGTGTAACAGTAAGTTGATATTTATCATTGTATTTCTGGTACTAACTATCACTTTTAATGGTGATTGGTTCTCTGTGAAAAAAAATCCAAAAATATGGCCAACTGGCTATTCTACTAGGCTAAATATGAAAATAGCTACTCCAATCAAAACGTTATTTTAGCTATAATTTTTTAAAAAGATTATCTGGCAAGTGGATCAAGACTCTTTCTTATTCTGGTAGATATTTTATTAATATAGTTGCATTCTCCCACATTCTGTGACTATCTATCAGTCTGAATGTTTTCAAATACATGTGTGCACACACATACAAACACACCTTCTTTCTGCATTCACAATACATTTCAAAAACAGGATAATTGTGGTTTTTTCCCCATATTTCTAAGTATTCATTTGACTGGGAACATATTGTACTTTGTGTCATAGATATCATATTGAAAAGTCTTAAACCCACATACGTTAGCACTATAAACATTAAAAAGCTGTGATCAATAGAGCCATACAACTAACAATTCAAAATGGATACTTTTGAGGTAGGTTTTTGCTTTTGTGATATGCAACTTATTACAAAACAAAATTCTTAATTATTTAAGAGATTTAAATACACTGTCTATCAGCTTTTGGTAAGTTATTTAAACAGTAGCTAGTAAGTACCCAATTGTGCTAATTGCAAATTACTGTTTGGCACATTATCAGGTAGCCTGCCAGGGCTCCTTTTGATGGAACAACATGTTCTGAACTGGTTTCTGTAAAGCTCCTAATTGACTTTGATAAAAATTATGTCTCCTCTAATTTGAATTTCAATCAAATAGAAAATGGTATATTGCATTTTAATACCATTAGGTTGAATTCAGATGTAATGGATTCTAAGACTGTTGATTTAAATATCAAGTAATTCTGAAAGTGGCTATCGATGTGTTTATAGTTTGATGTATTCAGATTTTAATGAACCTAAATATGTTTATGTCTGTGCTTCAATTCCTCCAATTTTCATGAATTATATTTCATAAAAACATAAGAAAAAAAGAACAAAATACAAAGAACAAGGAATGCCTGATATTCTTAAACATCATTAAATTCATGTTTAATTCCAAAACAAACACTTCAGGAATATAATAAGTTGTAAAATTTTAAATGATGCATCTATTAGCATGCTGTAATTCTTGAAGTATGCAGTAAAGAGTTAACAAGAGACTCAAAGCCTATGTTCTTAATCCCTTGAGGTATAAAGCAGTAAAATCTGCAGGTACTGGTTTTAACCAAGACAAACAGCTCTATTCAGGATCTGAAGAGACAACTAGCATGGGGATCCCTCCTCTGAAGTCTGGAAAATATACAGCAAACCATGTGAGAGGCCAGGAACTTGGAGTAGAGCAATACAGTGGGTAGTCGACCCTTGGAATTTGGTTTTCATGGATTGATTAACCAGCCTGGGAATGAAAGATGGTATTTAGAGAAAATTATAGTTTTAAAACCTCTCATTATTTTCATTATTTTTTAAATTTTTAATTGACAAAAATTGTAAATATTTATGGTGTAAACTAAGAAAAACTGAGATATTTGACTAGACAGATCATCAGTAGAAAAATTGAAAAGATGATGAGAGCTGCAAAGTCACCAGAAAGAGGTAACATCTTTTGTGCCACATTTTAAAGAACAGACACTGAGGACACCATTAAGAAAGTGTAATGACAACCCACAGAATGGAAAAAATATTTTGCAAAATATTTATCTAATAAGGGACTTGTATCTGTAATATATAAAGAGATATTACAACTCAATACAAACATTAAGAATAGGCTAAGTATCTAAATAGTTCTTCAGTGAAGATATGCAAATGACCAATAAACACATGAAAAGATGCTCAACATCATTAGCCATCAGGGAAATGCAAAGCAAAACCACTGAGATGCCACTTCACAGTCATTATGATGGCTATCATAAAAAGACAGTAACAAGTATTGATGAGGATGTGGAGAAATTTGAATTCCCATACATGGCTAGTGGAAATGTAAATCATGCAACTGCTATGGAAAAAAGTTTGGAAGTTCCTCAAATGGCTAAATACAAAGTCACTGTATAATCCAGCAATTCTACTCCTTGAGTATATACCCAAGAAAAACAAAACACATGCCCACACAAAAATTTGTACCTGAATGCTCATAGCAGCATTATTCAAAATAATCCTAAAGGAGAAACAACTAAAATGTCCATTGGCTACATAATGGATAAAAAAATAGTTCATCCATACAATGGAATATTATTCAGCAACATACTACGACATGGATAAACCTTGAAAACATTATGCTAAGGGAAAGAATCAAGTCACAAAAGACTGTATATTGTGTGATTATGTGAACTCACCAGAATAGGCAAATTCACCAAGACAGAAAGTAGATTAGTAATTGCCTAGGGCCAGGAGAATGAGGATGGAAGGTTTAGGGTGAAGGCTAAGGAGTGTGGTGTTTCTGAGATAATGAGAATGTTCTAAAATGTGGTGATAATTATACAACTATGTAAATATATTGAAAGCCATTTAAGCTCATCCTTTATTATTTATTTATTTATTTTTTGAGTCAAGGTCTCCCTCTGTTGCCCATGCTAGAGTACATTGTCCTCATAGCTCACTGCAACCCCAAACTCCTGCGCTCAAGTGATCCTCCTGTCTCAGACTTTGGAGTATCTGGGACTACAGGCACATGCCACCACAACTGGCTAAATTTTTCTATTTTTTGTAGAGATGGGGTCTCATTCTGTTGGCCAGGCCGGTCTTGAACTCCTGGCCTCAAGCCATACTCCCTCCTCAGCCTCCCAAAATGCTAGGATTACAGGCATGAGCCACTGTACCCAGCCCAGTTTATACTTTAAAAAAGTGTATGTGAATTACATTTTATATAGCTGTTAAGAAATAGTTAATATTAAGCTTGGTTGTGCTATTCCAGGCCATAGATACAAATAGAAAGTTTCCTATTTCATGTCACAGCCAAGTTTAAATCTAATATAAAATTTGACAAAAAAAGAATTAAAAATAAACAAAATCAGATAAGGCTGATATCATTTAGGATGATGGATGAAAAATTATAAATTAATATAGTAAGTAAAATCCAGCTATGTATAAAAATAATTGTACCTTGTAACAAAGCAGGGAATCAAGGAGTATGCAATCATAATTTCTATTAACCTAGTCTATAACATCATAAAATTAAACAAACAAAATTATATGAATGTATCAGCAGATGGTGAGAAAACCTATGACAATTTGGCAATAAAAATACAACAATAACATATGGAAGTAGAAAGAAAAGAATTAATTATAGTAATGGTCATTTACCAAAGAACAATAGAAAATGTTTTCTGAAATGGTGAACAGTAAAATCATTTGAATTAAAGGTAAGAATTGCACAGAGATGTTAACTAATACGATTATTAATTAAAATTTTCTTTGAAGTTTTGGCAAAAGCAACATAAATACAAAATAAAATAACTGATACAAGCATTAGAAAAGAAAAAAAATAAACAAATGATTATAAAATATGCCACACAAAAATTTACATTTAAAAGTAAGAGAACATTTAGTTGAAACTGAACTATTTTGATGTTTCCTTTCTTTGCTTAAATCCCAATGGGATTGATCTCTAGTCACATCTCAAAAATGTATTCTCTCTTTGTGGAATCCATCTAATCTAAACTCAATTTCACAGCTGAGTCAAACAGAATAAGAAATAGTACAAAGTTGTTGATATAAGAACTTCTGTGAACATTATGTTTTGGCTGAATTTATTTCACTTTATCAACTCAATCATCCATCCATATTCCTCTTTCTCTCAAATTTACAGGCTGTAAACAGAAAGAAACTTCACTCTGACAGAATAGAAACTGAAAAAGTCTGTTGACAAGGCTTGAGGACATATTTGTGACTTTCATTTCCAGAAATCAAGAAGCAAGAGGACCACAAAAATAAATAATTTTCTTCAAAATTATTCTACTAATCAGTGGGTATAGTTATAACATTCATCAAAACATAGTTCTGTAAACACAGAATTGCTGAATCCCATAGCAGGTTTAACTTTACAGATTACCTAACTCAAATCCATTAAAATAGCTTTGCTAATTCCTGCAACAGAACAAGCCCTGCAAAAACCTTTACCTCCAAAGTGATATCCTCATGTAGAAAGTGTCATTGCTCATAACATTAGATTGAGATGCCAATTTCATGCAACTCATGAAATAAATGGATTGTAGAGTAGAGGTCATGAACTAGGCATTGATTAAAACAAAACTGTTCTTCAGTACTTTGTGTCTTAGGAAAAGCTGACTTTTGATATATATATACATACACATATATACATACATACATACATACATATATATAGTCTGTAGTAACTTAATGTAAGAAAATTGTCGTAATGAAAGAAAAAGAAATGTCTGTTTGAGTGAAATGCTTGAGAAAGGATTCATCATTCTTTCTCATGTCAAAAGTGCCTGGTATGCCCAGAGATCAATCAAGTGTCTTGGGGAATATGAATACACTATAGTCATTAAGCTCACTATAATTAAAGATAAAGAGATTTTTCTATAGTCTTTTCAAAATGTGACTTCAATGCTAAGAAAGAAAAATCTTAAACTGAAACTGATGAGGAGGAATCAAACCTCTCTCCTGAGAACGGCTGCTTCTTCAGCACTCAGGAAAGAAAGATCGCCAGCCAGCCGCGATCCTGCCAACCCTGGCAGAGGCACATTTATGCTGGAAGATGTGAACATCTGATCTGGACTGCCAGAAGGTGCTGCTCTTTTATGAAACGAGACTGCCTAAGTGAACAATATGAATCCTACACAGGAATTGCCACGTGTTTCTTCCACAAAAGAGAAGCCCCATTTTTCTCAGTTTCTGAAGTTTCCTATGTTGAGTTGTATAATGTTAATAGATACCCTGTGATAGAGCAATTCTAAATTTCAAAATTCGTCTTGCTTCTCATGTCATTCAATATACCTTTCATGATGTTTCACATCTTTTCTTTTTCTCCTATCTCTTTCTTAGTATTTTCATCTTACATTTGCTCTCATTTTTGGCGTGTATTATTACTTCCCAAATCATAGGCTTCAAACTTTTGATAGCTCTACTTTACATCAGAATGTTTATAGCTAATTTCCACCCAATTTTCCTAGTTGTTCCTGTTTCTTTGAATTCACCAATTCAATTTGACTGAACTCTTCACCTTTCCGCAATAAAAGGACTCCACTGAGGACTATCTTTTTTCTTTCTTTTCAAGCCACAATGCAAGATTCCCCAGGCTCCCTCTCATTTGCATGTGTTAGGACTACAGAAACCTTGTCTTTAAGATTTACACAATCTGTATCTTATACACTTTCTTGAAAAATAACTATGTGGCTCCTGCTCCCTCATCTTCTTCTTATTGGCACCGTTAGGCTTCCATTGCTTCAAGCAGACACACTCCTTCCTGCTACATAAATTCACATGCTTCTCTCTTTCCACAGTTAGTTGGGCCTCATCTCCTCTCACTTGGACATAAAATTTCTCTTCCTCTATCTTAATCTTTAATCTTTCAAACTGACTTCAGAGTGATATTCATAATACCCCAGTCTTATTTCATTATTCCTCTATATAAAAATGTTAATTGAATCTTTCTATTTAGAGCAAATCTGTGACAGTCTGCATCACATCCAAGCTACCCTAAGATCTGACACCCGACTAACTGCTCCTTTAATTACTCCCTATATAATTTTCTAATGATACAAAACTACTTAAACAGGAGATCCATTAACTCTCTCATGTCTTCTTGTCTTTTCTATCTGCCCAGAATGCTTTGCCCTCAACTATATCCTTGCTGCAAACTTCTATTCATCCTTTAAATCCAACCTCAAATAATGTTTTTTCAATGAAGTCTTTCTTCGAGCTCTCAGAAGATTTACACAATTCCTCATCTAAATTGCCTCTGCAAGCTGAACATAAATGCAGAGTCATTACCCAAAACAACTTAAACTACTGTTGACCAGAATTTTAAAACATGATATTGCAAACATCCTGTTCTAAAAATACTCTATTTCCCATTAGGGAATTTCTTGTTGGTAAATACATGTTTATGAAAATCCTAAAGGATCTTGATATTTGGAGTCTTATTTTCTTCTAATTATCTAGTTATCTGATAAATCTGCCACACTATATCTGTTTCAAAATAAAGACAAAATGTTAACAAGTTTGTATTACCATTCTAAAATGTTGTGAGTATAGTTGTAATATTTCCTTTTGGCTTAAAATAAATCTAGGAACTAGATTGGATGTCCAGTGTACTCCTGGCATTTTAATCAGTAACATTATCTATACCTCTTAAATGAAAATTCCCACACAAGAAACATAACATATACTAAGAATAAACCTCTCTGTCCATATAATTCAAATTCATATTTGTTGGCTTGTAGATAGTTTCAAAGACCTGAAAATCCTTCAACAGGCAGAAAGGAAATAAGACTTACAGAGAGAAGATTGTAAATTGGTCAGCAAGAAGTTGAGAAAGGCTGAGGAAGAATTAGCTCCCTTACACCTCGTCTGGTGGTAGGTCCCTGAGATGGTTAGATGGGAGGTGATCCACTGATGTTCTAGGTTGACAGTACAATCTGTAGGACAGCTTTATGGCTCCCTTTCTCTACAGAATGACTCTGAAGAGCAAATGATATAATGGCTCCAGATCACTTTGTAAATGCCAAAGTGCTCCACAAATGTAAGGACGTACTACAATTTATGTGCCTGGTTAGCTCTCACCATCTTCCCCCAAGCTTCACTCCTCCTGTATTCCTTGTTAGAGTAAGGGAGTCACTCTCCTTCCATGACCCGCAGGCTGAAAACATAAGTCATTGTTCTCCTCCTTCTCTTCCTCTCCTCCATCAATTCAGCCATCATCCCTCTGAGTTAGGCCTGCATAGGATCTACCAAATTGTTTCCCTCTCACTTCCTTTCAACTCTCTGAGCCAAACTGTTTTCTAGCCTCATTATTCTCCTGACAGGCTGCTGGCTAGTCTTCCTGATGCTAGGTTTTCTTCTTTTAATTCATTGTTAAAAGTGTCTGGAATTGTTTTCTATAAATACATATTGCTAGCCTCCAACATACACGCTCCTCAGGCTGGCATTCAAAGCCCTCCATAGTTTCACCATTGCCAGCCATTCCTGCCCTACGAGTGTGGGGGACATTCCAATAGCCAATATCTCACCTTCCATCAATCACACCCACTGCAGTGCAACTCAGTGTTCACTCAGATGATTCAGTCATCCTGGGTTGCTTGTGCCCCTCTACCATTAACGGATGCCCTACCGTCTGCTAAGGTGTGTTTCCAATTCCCTTTCTTCAGTCTTTCTTCTAGCTCTCAGGTTATGGCAGATCTTTCCCCTCTTTCTTTCTTATATTCACTACATTCATTACCCATTAATGTGTAAAAAATTACTCCAATAATTGGCAGCTTCAGATAGCAAATACTTATTATCTCACACTTTTTCTGAGGTATGTACTTCTAGCTCAAGGACTTTCCTGAGGTTGCAGTCAAGCAGCTGGCCAGGAATGCGTTCATCACAAGACCTAACTGGGGCTGAAGATACTGCTTCCAATTTCACTCATGTGGCTGTTGACATGAGGCTTCCATGCCTCCTCATGTGGGCAATCTAAGAAAAAGATACAACAAGAACTCAGGATGGAAGCCACTAATCTTAGAAGTGACATACCATCACTTTTCCCATAAGTTATTGGTCACACAGACCAACCTTAGTGTGAGGGAGAGGAGGGGCTATACAGGGCTTGAATACCAGGAACTTGATCTTCGCAATGTTGGAGGCTGGCTACCACATTCTCCTAGCTCATTGTTTTGTGGTCACTGTAGCACCTGTCATTATAACACTCCTCCATCTCCTCCTACTAGACACCAAACACTCTGGCTTTATTTATTATAATAAAACACATCTGGAAAAATGGTCCCTGCTCATTAGATGACTATTAAGTGTTATTTTATATGAGTACATGTTTATCATGTTCAAAGTTCATCCTTATAACAAGTAGATTTCAGGTAGTTTTTGAGGTATGTACATATATTTCTTCTTCATTCACTTATCACATATTATTTTAATGTATGCTACTACACTTCTGTAGTTTCTAATAGGAAAAATAAGACTATGAAAGATGATGAGAAGAGAGGAAGACAGATATGAGACACAGCCTAGGGGAAAATAAATCAGTGTTACACTAATAATGTGCTAAACATTGTATAAGCATTGTTTCATTTTTGTCCTAACAAGAACCATAAGACGGCTTTTATTATTCCTATCATACAGATGAAGAAATTGTCACACAGTTATTAAGTAACAGAGCCAAGTTTTGAAATCAGCTTTTTTTGATTCTTGACTATGAGATCCTGGTAATTAAAAATGTCTTGATATTTACAACTCAATTGTAAATTATAATTTTCAATTTCATTGCCAATTATAAACCCAACATGAGTTGAGAGCTTTATAAGACACATTGTCTCTTAGGAACAGACAAGGATTGGAAAATTTACAGCCTAATTAATCAAACCTTGAGCCATCTATAATTGATTCTTTTAGTGAAGCCTGTGTGGCTGATCGTGCAGTCCGGTGTACACTAAAGAGACACCTAGGTATTTTTTAAAAGTCAGGCATGCCCACAGCTAGCATTATTATTTTCATTCAGGAATCCTAAGGAGTCTGTTCATAATCTTTAGGTTTCCTTAGAAATTCCAAGAGCTATTCCTCAGAGGCTCCAAAACTAAATTGTAAAGTATGGGATTATGAAATCCATTCACATAGTGGTAGGTTCCCTAACTGTTTATTCTTTTATAGAAGTCAGACATTAAAGTACTTATATTTCTTAATTTAGAATCAGTTATTAAAAATTTAAGATTGTGTATTTAAAACATGATCATTAAATGGGTTGCTCAAACATGTAGGAGAAATCTTTTGTTTCATGTTACTTAAAATAATTATTTTCAGCAAATCCCAGGCAGTGTTGGAATGGTTGGGTTCATTTTTATATACTTACTTTTTGTTTGGAGTCAATTCATTGTCTTGAAATGTAGCTTCTCCATGCTTACTCTCTCCTCTTTCAGGAGATGGGGTGGCCCCATGCAAAGATTTGTAATCAGAGAGATCTGACTAAAAACTGGTCAAAATATTGCACCTCTCAAGTGCCATAGAGAAATGTATCTTAAGGTGAGCTACATATCCCTCTGGGCTTCGGTTTCACCATCTATACAATGGAAGTTACATGTCCATTTTCCAGGACAGTTTTCAGGTAAGCAGAGACGATGTATGTCACTTGACAGACATATAGGCAATATCCAATAACATGGCACTACATGAATAGTAGACATTACTTACTGCCTATCAGCTTCTTTTCTTTCCTTTTCTTTCTTTCTTTCTTTCTTTTTTTTTTGTATAGCAAGAAATTTCTTTGTGCAGGTGATCTTTTCTTAAGTCACTTTACATCAACCTATTATGTTGACAGGACTAATGCCAGTCATTTCTTTCATATCTTCCTTTGCCAGCTTTAATAATTGCAAGATTAGATGTCCAGAGCCAAAACTCTTGCTTCTTCCCTCCATCCCTGCAAAAATAAATAAATAAAAACAAACAAACAAACAAATAAAGTATCCTAAGGAGATATAAAATTTGCATCAAGATTCTTTGGAGAATAATCCATTTTTCCAGGTTTATTTATGTTACTCCAGACAATTGTTTCCCCAAATGCTCTTTACTATGAGTCTTGTGCTTTAAAGTTTGATTCTCTGGCTATTTCTTCTTTGAGTGGTAGAACTGTAGGCGGAACATCTCATTTGGTGTATCCTATAGTGATGCTAATCACTGTCTCACCATCCTATCGTTACTTATAAGTATATGTGATTGGGTATAATATCCAGTTCCCTCTGTCTCGTGCTCTCTTTATTAAAACATTTCCAAAATTCTTGAAATTTATATCAACTACCATTTGAATTTTGGATCCGCCTCTTACATTGCCCAAAGGTATTGGTGATGATACTCTACAGGCCCAGAAATAACTATCCAGTTTTCTATAGTGCCTAACACTTTAAGAATATGCTCAGATATATTATTTTATTGATATATAAAATGTATATGATATATACATTTTATTGAGAAGCATATGTATAATTTAATTATTTTTTTAACTCCACCAATCCAGAACCTTATAAAATTTCTATAAGTGACGATAGAGTTACATTCTGCACCACTGTTGACTGAGGGCTGTTAAATTGGTGTCACAGAGGAATTGGCAAATAAAATGACTGCACACATGAGTAATTATTTTTTTAATTTAAACTCCAAGCCAGAAAATTTTCTTTATGCTAAAATGGCTTTAAAACACCAAGCCTGCCAGCGACCCAGCGTGGAATGTAATTACTGATTGTTACAGATCAATAACCTCCAATTTAGAGAGACTGGGAGTTATAGATTCCATAGCCATATTTTTGTAAAGCATTTTTGAGTAAAGCAAAATGTTGATATTAATTAATGACTTAAAACTCAACCTCCCAGGAAAGCAGAAATGAATAAGAAATAAGTAATATGGGTCAGAAATTAGAAACAAACATACCTGACTCACATGTACACCCAGAAAAAGATCCATGTTGGGTCAGACCTCAGAGACACTGGGGACATTTTCCTGGGCCCTATTTCTTGAATAATTTGTTGTATCTGACTAGGTAAAGCTCAGAAACCATTTAGAGCTTAGAAATAGCATAACAAGTATGTTACATGTTTCAATTCAAATAATTTTCCTAGATACGTATTTTATTTTTCTTTCTCCTTATTCAGTTCATCATGCATTATGTGCTAAAGAGCTTTTGCTGATTCTCTAACACCTTTTAGGCTTAAGCATATCTACTATCACATGGGTCTTCTCTAGAGATCAAGATGCTTTATCCATGCATATTTCAATTGCCTTTACTAAGATATAACAGAATCCCTTTATACTTAAAATGTCTTTAATTATTATCTGTACACTGTGAAATATATGATTTTCCTGACCAATCTAGAAAGTAAGTCGATGGGGGGGGGGCACAATATTATTTGACAGATTTGAAGTCTGTATAATAGGATAGTAGTGCCATTTGTAGGAACATGACCAAAATGTGCAGTGCTTCTTAGTAATTTAAGTATGAGCTGATAGATTAGGGAGAATTTTGGAAAGAACAGGGAGAAAATTATCAAAGCTTGCTAAGATTTTAAATTTTAAGATATTCTGCTTACTTATTCTTTATGGTCAAAAATGAGATGGGGGATAATATTCATTGAGGATACAAAAGAAAGAATCAAAAATGTTTTAATTGTTAAAAATATGGAAAGCCTCCAATACAATTAGAAAGCATTTAACATCGTGATCATAATAAAGTTTCAGAAGTCATCATTACAGTTTTAAGTGAGAAGTAGAAAGGGTATAATCAAGATTTTTCATATCTATTTATGTAGCTGAAGTCAAGATCAAATTTTCTTATGCTCTGTAATTGATTCTATTTATACCATAAGATTTGAGCTTAAAAGACAGTGCCATATTGCTCTAGCAGTCAGACATCTCAAAGATATGATCAATCAATGCCAAAAAATTAAAAAAGAATTTCTTTGTTATTTAGATAAATACCTTCTGAAGGTTTTCATCAAGAAAGTCTCTAGGATGGGTATGTACACAGCTAATGGGTGCGGTGCACAATGTCTGAGGGATAGACATGCTTGAAGCTCTGACTCGGGTGGAACAAAGTCAATATATGTAACCTAAGCATTTGTACCCCCATAATATGCTGAAATAAAAAAAAATTTAAAAAAAGAAAGGCTCTAGGTAGAATACAAGGAATCTTCTGGGCTTTTCTCTCTGTTCCCTGCTGGACTGTAAGAACTCCTAGATACTCAACAAAATACCAATTATTGAATGGATAGATACCATATTGTATGAATATGGTATCCCCCACAAAAATGTAAGCACATATAGCAGCAGCCACCAATGAACAATACAAATTATATGTCCATAGCATAATTAATACAAAATTACATGTTAGTGTCCTCCCTAAGTATTAGATTAATAGCCTGAAGTTAAATCATATGATTGTCAAAGATCATGCCAATAAAATCAGACACTAAGAGCATGAGAAAGTCTCAATGCCTAGTGCTTAAAATGTGCTGATTCCGAGCCCACTGTATATTGAGTGTATATCAGAAACACATTTCAGTCAATCTTTCTAGATACTTATACAATATTTAACAGTAGTCATTTATTGACAATGTATTCTTCACCACTGTCCCAGATAATTTTTTACCAATGAGTAATGCAACTTTATATAACTTATCTTTCTTTCAAAATTTTTCATTAATAATTTCTGATACTGAGCTAAAGGGAACATTTCTCAAATTGAAATTAAATAATATTAAATAAAAGCTGGTGAATAGCAACATTGCAGGTATGAGATATTTATAATGCTAGAGAGATATTATAGGAAAAATGCTAGTAACAGCCTGTTTTGCAACACTCTTTTTTGAAAATTTTAGCCATATACGGAAAATAATCATTAGTCATTTCAGTATAACTATTGGTACAGCATATGTAGTTAAGAGTACATGCACATAAGTTTATGATATTCATGTTTTCAATTTTTAAAATGACTATTGCAGGCACATTACCTTATATACAATTACAAGTTTCTCATTTTCATTTCAGTGCATAATAAGCACCCATAGCAACTGAGCTACTGTATTAAAAGTGCCCTCTTAGAATGCTCACTGTATTAAAACAGAGAACCCTCAATCACAAAACGCTGAAAGTCAGTGAAAAATCATATATTTTATTTGTTCCCAAACACTGGTCTGTGGACCTTATCTAATTGTCCCACCAGGGCAGCCTGTTTAGAATGTGAAGTGCCTCATGCGACTATGAGACATCTTGACTTCATAGGTGGGAACTGGGTCCTGAGACCTTGCTATTCCAGGTGTGGCTCTGGACATGCAAGTGGATGTCACCTCAGAGTTTGTAAATAATCAGAATCTCAAACTCCGTCCTACTCCAGACCTGTATTTTAAAAGATCCCCAGATAATTTGTATGCACATGAAAGTTTGAGAAATTGTGGTCTAGGATTTTGGCTTTTTGTTTGTTTTGTATTCAAAATACCCGGTTGATCTAAAGAATATCAAATAGCATAATTTTTCACAGACCAGTTGAACTCAGAGTAGCAGAGATGTAAAGCATTTGTAATTGAAAGGTGTTTTATGTGTTTTCTTGCTTGCTTTATCAATATTTTTGTCTTTAAAATTCTTGCAGAATGTGAGGTAGGATGGAGCCAACTGACAGAAGATGCATTCCTGGATGACCGGATGGAGCTTCAGGCAACTTTTTGCAGAGGAACATGCTGTAGAAATAAATGGCTGCAGATTGTAATTAGAGCTAACGTTGAGGAAATGATGAGCAAGGAGGAATCTAAGATTTCTGAGAAAAATATAACTGCTATCCCTAAGTCATCAGGCCTAGGAAAACAGATTATGTTCTCAATATGTGGAAAGTAATTCTGGCCGAATAAAATGAATACAAATGACTGGAGATCTGTGGCAGGTAAATGTGTGGAGATAGTAGGTGCAGGACTTGTATGTGGAGAAATAAGCTACTGTGATGAAATGCCAGGTGATCTTTTTCCCTAATATTATTTAAACACTACACCACTCAGTCATCTCTGTGCTTACTCAATATTTATTTATGGAGTTAAATATTTCATTTGAGCCTGATAGATTTTTTTTCCTGCTTTCCCAGTTATTTTCTTTTGGCAAAGAAATAGCATTAATAAAAGGCCATTGGAGTTTTCCAAGGCATATTCCACCCTTGCTGGCAAACTGTTTTTTGGCTATTATCTTCTGCTGAAAGGAATTGAAGGCATTTCTCCTAAAGTTTTCAGAAGCAGGGATATAGAACATAAAGGAAAGCTGAACTTGTAACTACTTCGGGGCAATAAGGAAGGCAGGCAAGCTAGGCAGAGACAACTCCATGGGAGCAACGCATATGGACTGCATTTCAAGTGACTGTGTGTGAGATCTCTGGGAAAAGCTGAAGACGAGGGCTCTACGTCAAGAAAGTGATCTAATTATCTAGAAGCAAGATTATTGTAGGGTATGCCAAATGGGGCCAGTAAAATTTGGACAAAGCAAAAAGAAAAATCTAGAATAGATAGTAACAGAGATAACAATCTAGCCAAATGGTTTTATTTTTCCATGTTAGAATTTTACTGAATATCCTTTATAATTTTATAAGTGATGACAATATATCGAGGGTATATATGAGAGAGTGTATGTATATACACACTCCATAGAATAAATATGCAGGCAGAAAATGGTGGGGCTTTTGTCATTAACCTATGTATTACAGGAACAAACGTGTGTTTATGATTGATAACCTGCCAGACATTACATGAGGCAATGGAATGAAATACAAATAATGAAAGTTCCCTGCCATTAACTAATTCACATTCTCATAGAGGAAGAATTCTGAAGTGAATTTAAGAACCAAGGTTGAAGCATGCACAGGTGGATATTTAGGATAAGATGGTCAGGTTTTATGTTTGAGGGGGAGTGGAGCAGTGTTTAACAAATACTTTCTATAGCAACTCTACTTTGAGTTGAAGCTTCAAAGGGGTGAGGAGGTGTTAAGACGCAAGAGAGCAAGGGTGGGCAGGGTTGCGGCAGGGGAGAGACTTCCAGATAGCCAGAGACTTGGAAAAGTTCATGCCCTTCTATAAAATGTGCAAAAGAATTGTTTTTTTCATTTTCAGGATAAGGTTTGTGATCATCAAAGAGAAAGGCTTTCTAGACCTGTAATCTTTTTCTCTTTATAAATAAATAAATAAAAAGCTTTTCACAGTTTGACTTCTCTCTCTTCAGAGATAAGGATAGGAGAAAGGTCATCGTGCTAATAAAAAGAAAAACTAGACAAGCCTTTCCTGTTGTGGCTCATTTGGCAAATTTTATTTAATCTATTTAACATTTTAGAGATAACCAGCTCTAACTGGTATCTCTATGACAGCTTTGCCCATGGCTCATGTGTGGCTAATATTGGTGGCATTAACGGACAAGTAATTAATTACAGAAAAGCATGATCAAATGGAAATCTTTTCAAATGTTGTGCCTATTCTTTGAAAAGCCATTTAAAGAACTGGTTCACTTTATTTCTTCCAAGATGTGAATTAGAATTGAAGCAGGGCTGCAGCTTCTTTCTGGAGATCGATTTTTCTAAGCCCATAGTTCAGATCAGTCAATGTGATAATCTCTCCTTGTCAAACAAAGCACCTGCCTGTTCAAAGTCATGCTGGGTAAGAAAGATGTTCTTTGTACTGTCAAAGGATTCCAAATAAATAAGGATAATAATCATGTTCTCACCATTTGTGAAATGTTTGTCATTCTTACGGAAAAGAATTGGATCAAGGCATCGAACTACAATTTCACTGAAGAGTTATTAGATTTAGCTAGATCACCCCTTCAAATAGGTAGAAAGGGATAAAAGAAGAATATTGCCCTTTTAAAATGAGCCACAGAAGTCACTTAGCTTAAAATCACAGGAAAACATTTTTTAAATATAAAATCTTCCTGACTGGACAAGAACAGTTACCTTTTCCCACCAGAAGTACCATGAAGCTGTAGAAATGAGACCAAGTACAATGTTATTTTCCTACTCCTTAAGGCTTGAAGATTCCACAGCCAGCTAGTGAAGGGAGGAAGCTGGGTTAAATAATTGTGAAATCCCCTCATTTATGGGGATAGTATTAATAAAACAAGGAAGATCTGAAATATCAGAATGGCAATCATATCTTATTCAAAGTTTTATATTTCTCTTGACATCAGGAAAGCCTATGTTTTTGGTGAGAAGACGCCAGAAGAAACACTTCCCCAAACCAGAAAGATCCTTAGGTAGAATGTACCATTTTCCCTTGAGAGACATTTTCATTCAGTATGTTTTCATTAGAAGGAACGATTTCCTGGAAAGAGCTTAATGCAGTATGAATCCTCTATTCAAATATGTATGTGATTCATATATGTAAGGGTTTCTGTTGTTTTTTTTTTTTTTTTGGAGACAGGGTCTTGTTCTGTCACCCTGGGTAGAGTTCAATGAAGTCATCATAGCTGACTGCAACCTCAAACTCCTGGGCTTGAGCAATCCTACTGCCTCAGCCTCCTGAGTAGCTGGGACTACAGGCACGAGCCGCCACACCTGGCTAATTTTTTGATTTTTAGTAGAGATGGGATCTTGCTCTTGCTCAGGCTGGTCTTGAACTCCTAAGCTGAAGCAATCCTCCTGCCTCGGCCTCCTAGAGTGCTAGGACTATAGGTGTGAGCCAGTCACACACTGGCGTGCTCAGCCAGTCATATATGTAAGGGTTTATTATAAAAGGTAGCATAATATTTTTAATACTTCTCTTCTAAGTTTCAATTGATTTATTATAAGACAGAAACAAAATATTTCATATTTATGTTTCCCAATACCACAGGAGCATGTTTCTTTCCTTTCAGAAAGAATAAACACCATTATTTTACATTTGGTTAGTCTACTAACATGCTTAGTGATTAGAGCAGTTTAAGGAAATGAGAACTCACTATTCAGGCCAGACTGTGACATGATGACATGATGCTAAAAGTAGGGGAATTTATTCTTCTGCATGTGCCTATCTAATTTCCCAGCACCATTTCTTGAACAGGGCGTCCTTTCCTCGGTGTATGTTTTTGTTTGCTTTGTTGAAAATCACTTGGTCATAGCTGTATGGTTTTATTTCTGAATTTTCTATTCCATTCCATTAGTCTATGTGTCTACCTTTATACCAATACCGTGCTTTTTGGGTTACTATAGCCTTGTAGTATAACTTGAAGTTAGGTAATGTGATGCCTCCAGATTTGTTCTTTTGGCATCAGATTGCTTTGGCTATTTGGGCTCTTTTGGGGTTCCATATGAAGTTTAGGATTAATTTGCCTAGATCTGTGAAAAATGACATTGATATTTTAATGGGAATTGTGTTGAGTCTGTAAATGACATTAGGCAGTACAGACATTTTAACAATGTTGATTCTTCCAATCCACAAGCATGGGACACATTTTCATTTGTTTGTGTCGTCTATGATTTCCTTCATCAGTTTTTTGTACAGTTCTCCTTATACAGATCTTTTACCTCCTTGGTTAAGGTATATCCCTAAGCATTTTATTTTCTTTGCAGCTATAGTAAATGTTATTGAGTTCTTGATTTGACTCTTGACTGTTTAGTATATAGAAATGTTACTGATTTCTATATGTTAATTTTATAACCTGAGATTTGCTGAAGTCATTTATCAATTCTAGGAGTCTTTTGGTGGAGTCTTTAGGATTTTCTATTAATAGATACATGATCATATCATCAGCAAATGGGTATAGGTTGACTTCCTCTTTCCAAATTTGGATGCCCTTTATTTCCTTCTCTTACCTGATTGCTCTGGCTAAGACTACCAGTACTATGTTAAATATAAGTGGTGGCAGTAGCAACCCTTGTCTTGTTCCACTTCTTAGGGGGAATGCTTTCAACTTTTCCCCATTCAGTATGATATTGGCTGAAACAGGATCCCTATCTCTTGCCATATACAAAAATTAACTCAGGATGTATTAAAGACTTAAAAATTCCAAAAGAAAATATAGAAAAATTCTTCTAGAAATTGGCCTAGGCAAAGAATTTATGATTAAGACCCATATGGTAAATAAAGCAACAAAAAATAAATAAATGGGACTTAATTAAATCAGAAAGTTTCTACACAGCAAGGGAAATAATCAACAGATTAAATAGTCAACTTATAGAATAGGAGAAAATATTCACAAATTATATGTCTGGTAAAGGACTAATATCCAGAATTTACAAAGAACTCAAATAAGTGAGCAAAATAAAAAAATAAAAAAATAGCCCCACTAAAAAGGGGGCAAAAGACATGAACAGAATCTTTCCAAAAGAAGACAGACAAATGACCAACAAACACATCAAAAAAATGCTCAACATCACCAATCATCAGGGAAACGCAAATTAAAACCACTATAGGATACCACCTTATCCCTATCAGAATGGCCATTACTGAAAAATCAAAGCATAATAGATGTTGGCATGTATGCAGTGAAAAAGGAATGCTTTTATATTGTTGGTGGGCCAGTAAATTAATATAACCTCTATAGAAAACAGTATCGACATTCCTCAAAGAACTAAAAGTAAACCTATCATTTGACCCAGCAATCCCACTACTGGGTATCTACTCTAAGGAAAAGAATTCATTATATCAAAGACACCTGCACCTGAATGTTTATTGCAGCACCATTCACAATTGCAAATATATGGAATCAACCTAAGTGCCCATGAATTGATGAGTGGATAAAGAGAATGTGGTATAAACATATCATGGAGTACTACTCAGCCATAAAAAGGAATGAAATAATGCCTTTTGCAGCAACTTGGATGGAACTGGAGAACATCCTAAGTGAAGTATCTCAAGAATATAAAAACAAACACCATATGTTCTCACTAATAAGTGGGTGCTAAATAATGGGTATTCACAGCTATATAGTGGTGTAAAGGACATTGGAAACTAAGAAGGGGGCAGGGTGAGGAAGGGATGTGGGATAAAAACTTACTTATTGGGTACAACGTACACTACTCTGGTGACAGGCAAGCTAAAAGCCCTGACTTCAGCATTATTCAATTCATCCATGTAACAAAAACACTTGTACTCCCTTAATATTTTGATAAATAAATAAATAAATGTATGTAGGTATATTTAAAATAATTTTTACAAAGCAAGTGTTAAGGACCACTCTGTAATAAGAGCATATTTCTTTTTCTGTCATTGTCACCTTTTTTGAGTTGGTCAGCTGTCTCAACATTGCAAGTGATTAATTTAAAAGTCGCAGACAACATTTCTCTGCTATGCTGTTTCAATTTCTCCAAGTGTTCAGAAAGTGAGCATCTGTAGTCATGGAAGAAATATGTTTAGTCATTCACAAGCCAGAGTAAAGCAAAATCTGATTTCTTTTGATTGGGAAAAAAGTAACAATTTCAATATTCATACCACTAAATTGTATTTCTCATCAGACAGCACATGTAATTTTCATTATTGACATTGTGATGACTGGAAAGAGCAGAGGCCTAGACTCAGGGGACCTGAACTAATTCCCTTGCTCATTCGTGGGAACCAGGCAAGGTATTTATTTACCATTTCTGTATCTTGGTTACCATACCAGTCAAATGCATGAAAGATGATTTCTAAGGTTGCTTTAAATGCTATAAAAAATCTATGATGCTATAATCATTAACATTTCTATTGTTATCATTTAAAAGCCCTGAACTTCCTTCTATGACATGTTTTAGAAAACAAACCATATGTAGTTCCTCAAATTTGGAATAAATGTAATATAACATGTACAATTTTCAGGGATTCAGGGGAAAGAAAGAGAC
This sequence comes from Varecia variegata, assembly GCA_028533085.1. Classification (NCBI taxonomy): domain Eukaryota; kingdom Metazoa; phylum Chordata; class Mammalia; order Primates; family Lemuridae; genus Varecia; species Varecia variegata. The sequence goes on along the minus strand of CM052441.1, from coordinate 10,497,826 downwards.
GGTTTCTTAACTGAAACTGTAGCTTTAGCTACACTTATAAAATGCTGCTTGAGCTCCTAAACTGGGGATTGAAGTCTTTTCTGGCTTCTCACACATAAGAGCGATTCAGAGAAGGGTATATAGCTCAAACTGGAGGAATGGGAATAAAACGTGGGCGTTGCAGTAACTGTAGCAGCAAAAGGAGAAATATTGATTGTCCACAATAAGGATCGTATTGTATTATGGGCCTTAGATATTTGAGATTTTACTGGGAGAGAGAAAGACTTTAGTTTCGTGAAAGTATAACATAAGATCTATTTTCTAGAAAAGAGTAGCATTTCCCAATTACCTTATCATAAAAGTTACATTTACATAGATCAAAAGTCCTGTTTTCCAAAAGAAATCACTAATCATAGCTAACCCATAATAGTGCCTGTATACATTTGCTAGGTCTGCTGTAACAAAATACCACACTGAGTGGCTTAAGCAACAGAGATTTATTTTGTCAGTCCTGGAGGCTAGAAGTTGGAGATCGATGTGTTGGCAGGGTTGGTGCCTTCTGAGAGCTGTGAAAGAGAATCTGTTCCAGGCATCTCTCCTTGGCTTGTACATGTCCGTCTTCTCCCTGTGCCTCCACATCATGTTTTCTCTGTGTTTCTGTGTCCAAATTTCCTCTTCTTACAAGGACACCAGTCATATTGAATTAGGGTTTATCCTAATGAACTTATTTTAATTTAATTACCTTTTTAAAGACTGTATCTCCAAATATGGTTACATTCTGAGGTACTGGGGTTAGAACTGCAAGATATAAACTTTTGGGGCACACAATTCAGCCCATAACAGTGCCTGACAAGTGCAAAGCACTTTTAAAAAAACTTTACATAAGGTAACACATTTATTTTTCACAACAACCCTGTAAATTCTATTATTACCCAAAGCAGCTGTATGATTTTCTCAACAAAGAAGTGGCAAAAGAAGGATTCTAGCTCAATCCATCTGACTAGCAACTATTTGCTTTTAACCAAAGTTTGACAGACACTACTTTCAAGTTCCCTCATTCCATTACCTCTTCTTATGTACAAAAGAACTACTTTTCTCATTTTCCCTTGCAGTTAGTTTGAGGCCACATGAAAAAGATTTGGCCAGTAGAATGTGAGCTCAAGTGACACGTGCTACCTTTAGACCTGAGCCTCTAACATACCCAAATAATCTTCCATGCATTCTCTCATTACTCTTTAGTCCTATTAAACACAGAGCAGTAGAGAAACCCAATGAGGCCCAGGAAGATGGTGGCCCGACCAAATGGAAGGATCTGGCTGGAAGCCCTGAATCACTCCATGGAGAGAAGCAATTAAACAACCAAACAAATTGTGATATGAGTGAGAAATAAAACATTATTGTATTAAGCTGCTGAAATTCTGGGGTTAATTCTTGTATTTGCTAACATCAATTACTCTGGCCAATACAAAAGAAAGCATAAACTACTATTATTTTAACAATGTTGATTTTGCTGCCCCATGAGCATGGTATGGTTTTCCACCTCTTTATATCCTCTGCTATTTCCTTCCTCAGTGTTCCATATTTCTCCCAGTAGAGGTCTTTTATCCCCTTAGTTAAATATATTTCTAGGTATTTTATTTTCTTTGTTGCTATTGTGAAAGGTATTGAGTCTTTGATTTAGTTCTCAGTTTGACTACTGTTGGCCTATATGAATGCTACTGATTTCTGTACACTGATTTTGTAACCTGAGACTTTGCTGAAATTGTTTATCAATTCCAGTAGTCTCATGGCAGAATCTTTGGGGTTTTCTACAAATCAGATCATATCATTAGCAAAGAGCGATAGTTCGACCTCTTCTGCCCCCATTTGGATGCCATTGATTTCCTTCTCTCATCTGATTGCTCTGGCTAGAACTTCCAGCACTATGTTGAATAGAAGCAGTGACAGAGGGAAACCTTCTCTGGTTCCAGTTCTAAGCAGGAATGCTTTCAATTTTTCCCCATTCAGTGTGATGCTGGGGTTTGTCATGTATGGCTTTTATCATTTTTAGGTAAGTCCCATCTATGTCTATTTTATTAAGTGTTCTTATCATAAAAGTGTACTGAATTCTGTCAAATGCTTTTTCTGCATCTATTGAGAGGATCATATGGTCTTTATTTTTACTTCTATTTATGTGTAGAATTACATTTATAGATTTGCCTATGTTGAACCATCCCTGCATCTCTTAGATGAAGCCCACTTGTCCATGATGGATTATTTTTTTGATAAGCACCTGAATTTGGTTTGCTAGGATTTTGTTGAGAATTTTTGCATCTGTATTACAAGGGATATTGGTCTGTAGTTTTCTTTTTTTTTTTTTTTTTTTTTTGGTTTTTACATCCTTTCCTGGTTTTAGTATCAGGGTGATGTTGGCTTCATAAAACGTGTTAGGGAGGATTCCTTCCTTCTCGATGTTGTGGTATAATTACTGCAGGATAGGCACCAGTTCTTCTTTGTAGCTCTGGTAAAATTCAGATGTGAAACCATCTGGTCTGGGACTTTTCTTTTTAGGAAGGTTTTTTATTGCTGCTTCAGTTATAGCATTTCCAATTAATTTTCTTGAATTCTTGTCCCCCATTGACTATGTTTATCCCATTTCCTTAGGTTAAGGAAAGAGGGCTGGAAGAGGCAAGAGTGGAGAGGATTGCCCTTTCTCCAGCTAGGATAAGGTTTCAGAACTGCATTTTGGCAAGGTCCTTTTCCCTGAAGAGTAGGACTTCATTAAGGAGAAAGCTCTGAACATAAGAGTTACTTCCATTTTATTATCCCAAAGAACTATCCATTAACGAATTTTTCCCTTAACAGTAAAGAGTTTGTTGCAGAATTTCACCTATCATTTCACATGAAGCATAAATATAAACAATTGTGTTATTATATCATATATATTTTATATGCATGAAATAGTAATTTGGTAAATTAAAAGACCATTGGTTTCTATTGTTAAGTAAATTATATTAAAGTCACATAGTGGGACTTTATGCAGTTATGAAAGATGATGTTTATGTTGCATTTGTTAACCTGATTATAACCCTGATTTTTTTTATTTTTTAAACTATTTTTTATTGATACATAATAATTGTACATATTTACATATTCATGGAGTACATGTTATATTTTGATACAAGCATATAACATATAATGATCAAATCAGGGTAATTGGGACATGATTCATCTGAAATATTTATCATTGCTTTATGTTGGGAGCATTTGAAAACTTCTAGCTATTCTGAAATATAGTAAATTATTGTTAACTATAGTTGCCCTATTGCACTATTGAACACTAGAACTTTTTCCTTCTATTTAGCAGAATTACCCCTTCACCAACACCTCTTCATTACCCCTTCCCACCACCCTTACCAATCTCTAGTGGCCACAATTCTATTCACTACCTCCTTGAGATCAATTTTTTTTTAGGTCCCATATATGAGTGTGAAAATGCAGTATTTGTCTTTCTGTGCCTGGTTTATTTCACTTAAAATAATGTCCTCCCTCTGATTGTAACATAATTTTAAACAAATAAAATAATGTCCTCCCTCTGATTGTAACATAATTTTAAACAAATAAAATATAGAAATAAAAAAGATCATTAGTTTGATACATTTGAATCAAATCACACAAATTTTGTAGAATACAGAGAAGACAGTGTCATCTACACCTTGTTAGAGCACAAATTAAATGACCACAGTTATTATCATACCCCTTTCTGTGAATCACCTCTTCCTTTTTAGAATCTCTTCTCTGAGAAACCTTGAAATTCATAAATCAGTTTCATTTTCAGTTTTGTAGGATAGTTGTTAATTTAATAAAAAGGTAGCAGGGTAATTGTTTTATAGTAGGTGATGCAAATATAAAGCTAGTAGAATTACTGAGTGTTAAATGTCTGGTCACAAATATTTCTGGCCATAAGCAACAGGCTTGTAGAGTTGGGTAAAGGGCATTGCCAGAATCCCAAGGGTCACCATTAATTAAAGTTCAGCTCCTTAGGTTTATAACTGGGGAAAGTAAGCTTGCAAAAACATCTTTTATTAATTACCTATTTCTTAAGTTCTTTTATCTGAGACTCTGTCACATCACAGAGATTTGAGCTTTGTAATTAGATAATATATGGACATTCTTAAATTTAGTAAGTATGATAAAAAGCTTCTACTTATTGAATGGCCTACAGGCTAAGCACTTCTAGGTGTTTTTAATGTACTAATGCATTTAATACTCACAGCAGTACTATAAAGAAGGGTCTGTTATTATCCCCCATGTTATAGATGAGAAGTTGAGACAGTGCTAAATTAAATTGCCCATATTCACATAGCTTGCAGAATTGAGGCACAATTGACCCTAAGCAGCTTAGGTCCAGAGCCTGCACACTAAACAGCTACACTGTGATCCCTCAGTAAATAGTAAGTATAAAAACCTTGGATTTTATTGGTCAGAATTCTTCCCATTTTGCTAAATGAGGGGGAAAAAGTATGGGTCAGAGCTCAGGTTTTGGAGTCATCAGTATTTAAAACTCTGCTTCACCTTTTGATACTCAGTAAGTTTCTCATCATCCCTAAGCTCAGTTTCTCAGATGGAAAATGAGGATAAGAACACTTTCATTGTAGGACTGTGAGAATTAAATGATGAATAATTCATTCTTATTATTTTTTCATAATGTATTTTTTTCTTATGAACACTCGATGGCAATTATACTTCATACCATTTCAATAAACAGGTCTATGTAGTAAAATTCACTCTAACTTGAACAAGGAAGAGAAAACAGACACTAATTATTTTACCTAAAACAAATAGATATGTCTCTCAGAACAATTGCATATATGTCAGGTGAATCTAATCTTACTCAAAGCTGGGGCATTTTGAAAAACAAATGTATAAATGAATAGTAATTACCACTAAATAAGCAAGCAGTGGGCTTCCCTGTCATACTTTAACTTTGGCTTGATTTTAAATTATCATTATCATAATACTCCACAGAAATATGTCCACGTATATAGTGAGGTGCTTATTTGTCCCCTGATTTATTGATTTGTGCTTATATACCTATACAGGTTACATAGATTTTGGTTATATTTATTTTCTGACTCATTATATGAAAACAGGAATAAATAGATCACTGAACAGAAAGGAGAAACTGCTTAATGGAGAGAAAACCCAAAGCTATACAGTAATGGCATGTCTTATGTCTTCTAAAACTGCACATTCGTTTTCAAAGTAAAGAACCTGGGTCATTATTAGGAGCCTCTGCTCTTTCTGATAAATTTCCTAATGGCACCACTTCGGATACACAGTCTCAAGACTTTGAAATCACTTTCATACCTTTTTAATTTTAAAATCACCTTTCATGAGATTTATTCATTTCATTCGTACCTCCACGATCTTCCTGTTTTGTCTAATTCCACACCATCTCTAGTGCATACAGGTATCTGTGGGTGCATGTGTATATATACACACATGGACACACACATACATATATATTCATTCTATTTTCCACTCTTACTACCACTGTGTTTCGTTGCCTGGAATATTTCGATATATTATAAAAATATCAGCTTATCCCCTTATCCCCTGCCCATCTGAACTTCTGCTCAGTGTTTCTCATCTCACTGAGCTGATTGTGTTGGGTCACTTGAACTAGAAAGCCGGGAATCCTCGTCCCATTCATCTCTCATGTTCAAAGACAATACACAAGATAATTCCTCCTCTTAAACATTTTTATTTAAGCTCATCCCTATGTTCCATGTCCAGTTGGTAACATCAGCACTTTAGCCCTGAGCTTTCACTGAGCTGTACAGGTCTGACTCTGAGCTGGGACAATAGGGTGAATCCAGCGCCACGATAATGCTGCTCCTTTCAGTGATTCCCCATCCACGTGCTCCATGCACGAGCTTCCCCAGAGCCCTTGGTCTCTGTCCCCTTCCCCGCACCTATCTCAGCTTACACTACCGCCACCTAATAATGTGTCCGAACATCTCCCTGCACACAGGCTGCATTCCACCCTGGTTTTCTTTCATTTTTTTCTTATGACGATAAAGTTTTTCACAATACATTTTATGCAGCAATGTTGATATCATAACCTCCTCTTTAAGGACAAGGTGATATCCTACTTCTTCCCAATTACACATTCTAGAGATGGCCCAGTTTCATTCATCTTTTATCACAGCATATTATATATTCCTTGATTTGATGATTTATCAGATTGCCTGTGAAATGTAAATTATATGCATATCTACTTTTATCCTAAGCGTTGTAAGTTTTATGTTAGTGAAACATTGATTTTATTCTGATTATATACACACAGTATAAAATTACAGAAAATTCATAAAATACCTGTTAGTATAAAGAAGAAAATGAAAATATTCCATAATCTCTTCTATATATAATAATTATTAATGTTCTTCTTCAATTATAATGATACAATTCTTATATCATTATAATTCTACATATTATAGTATATTATAGGGTTTGTGCATATCATGAAAAAGCTTTGCATATCATCAAAATCATGCATTTTTAATATACCTGGTACTCCATTTTTAATTATTTACTTAATATATTTAGCATTTAACTGTTGCTGGACATTTAAGTTTTTTCTTATATTTTTTCTCTCATAAATAATACTGAAATGAAAAAAACTTTAGTTTAAAATATATTCCTATACATTTAGATTTTTCCTAAAAGAGAAATTTCTTGGCCAATACATGTGAAAATTTTTAAGGCTCTCACAACGTACTGTCCAATAGGTTCTCTATTATGTTTTTGTTATTAACTTCTATAAGCAATTTTGAGAAACCTCCCCCTCATACACATATAAGCATTGAAAATCATCTGTATAAATATACACCCATTTTATAGATGAAAATTTATATCATAATTAAATTTATATTTTTAATGATCAATGATGGAAATAATTTTATGTCATTGAACAAAATGTTTTTTTAAATTTTTTTTGTCATTTGCCCTTTTGAGAAATTCAGCATGTTTGAGATTTCTTTTTTCAACTAATTTTTTAAATTAGTTGAATATGTTCCTTGCATATTAAGAGAAGTAACCCCTTTTCACTTTTGTAGCAAATATTATTTTTTAAATTTTGAAATAATGTAGGCAAGGGTAATTTCTCTCATTTCTTTTCCATCACAAAAATTAATACAGAACTTTCAGCAAAGTAGTTGCTAAATACATGTGTATAGTTTAATTTAATATTAATTTCAAAGAAAAAATAATAGTTACAGTTTAATTTACCTATGAGTTTGGATAATAAGCTTTCGTCTCACACAATCTAAGTTCAGAGCTTAGTTTTATAAAGCCAGTAAAAGTTATTGTATCCACATTAATATTGAAATGTTTCTCTTCCAGGTAGAAGATGCGCTTATTCCAGGGACCTCTAGCCAGAGTCCGTTCAGCGTACACACTGTCCCAAATCTGATATGTAATTTAATGCATTGTGATAGGTTAATTTATATTTTGATTTTGAAGTTATATTGTGATATACTTTTTTAATTGTATGTGAGATATGATTTTTATTGGGATGGTTGGTATTAAAATTTGATTTACTAGTTTTTGCTTTATTTTTTATGATACTTTAATTGACAAACTTGGCTTCCAAAACTTTATAGAACTATTCAATTTGTTGGAAAAAAAAATATTTATAAAGAAAATTTGAAAAGAATTGAAGAGCAAATTCTTGTTTTTGCCAGCTGAATTCCCGGTATACCCTGAGCCTTTGTGGTGGGAGCATTTGCCTTAAAGACAGAAAACAATTATGTGGCAGACAGAATTTAAATAAAGTCATGGGGGTATTTCAGGTAATGTTCTACTCAGAATATTTCATTTTTGCTGCTTAACATGAAGCCAATTCCACTCTGTATATTAGGAATGTATTCCTGAGCAAGTCATACTCAAACTTGAAAGAGAAGTCCCGTGGGAGTAATTCCTATGAGATTTCCACTCTTCTATGCCTCAGAATGGCTCATTATCAATTAGGAGCAGGTGCAGAAAATCTATTGAAAAATAATTGAGGACAGCTATGTGTCCAAGTCAGAAAAACTTCTATTTAGGGACTTAAATTTGAGAAAATGCAGACAGAACTCTCTCTACCATAAGCATATAAGCACTGCTACTAGAATATCAGATACGATATTCACATCATGGGATTTAAAATAGTGCAATACAGACAGAGACGGAGAACACAGAAGGACAAAGGACAAAGACAAGATCTAGCATCGTGATATCATTTTTCCCTGAATTCCCACATACCCTAAAGAGAATAGGTTGCTGTCATCAAAATCACAATGGCATTTATTTTAAAATTTTATAATTTGCTTTGCTTATTTCCATTTATGTTAATCTTCTATTTGTCATTTTTATTATCTGTTACAAAGCTATATGTTTCAGTTCTTTTTTTCTTTCTAAACTGGTAAACTAGGGTTCAGGAAACTTTTTGTGTACAGGGCCAGCACGTCAATATTTTAGGCTTTATGGGCCATTCGGTCTCTGTCACAACTGTTCGTGCTACTGTTGTAGAGCAAAACCGTCATAAGCAATACACAAACAGATGAAGATAGCTATGTTTTAATACAATTTTATTTATAAAATACGGAGCAGGCTGGGTTGGACTCATGGGTCACAATTTGCCAACCTCTATTTGAGACCAATTCTAAAACATTTTCGTGTGTCATGGATATTATATTTTCCATTGTAAGAAAGTATGGGTCCTATTTTCTGAAACTTTTCCACTTTTATTTAAGAGCACATGTAATTAGGGCATTTAATTTAGAAGTAATATTAAAATAAAATGGATAATAGCAAGAAATATCATGTGTGTATGTATTTTATTTCAACTCCAATTTTACTAATCCAGGACTCACCCATTAAGGGTTTAGAGGTAACTCCAAGCTTAAGACATTTTCAGTGATGGTTTTACCCAGTATTGGAATTAAATAAAGCCCCTGGGTTAGAAATTGGAAAAGGCCATTATTTTATTATAGGATTATGTCTTGGTGCTCCTTGTCCAGATCAACTGAGTCTTTTAAGGTCGTTTAGCCATGTTGGTGATTCAGCATTGCAGAAGCTCACAATGCTTCATCCTTTCCAGCACCCCTACATGACCATCTCTTTCCTACTTCATGACATTAGACAGTTGGTACATAAACAGGCATCAGTGATCATCCTGTTTAAATTCCTCTGTGGCAATACTACAGAGTAAATGACTTAGCCTTGGGAAGATATACAAACAGCAACAAAAAAGACTCATTATGAGAATAAGATTATTCCCTGTGAGTAGCATTAGGTATCTCAGTAATAGGTTTTTAAATTCACTCTTTTCTTCTGAAAACTTAATAGAAGGCAATTTGAAAGAAAGGACATATGAGACATATTGGAAAATAAGTTATCTTCTTAGATCTATTTTCTTTAGACTCCAAGGAAAGACTCATTTAAAGCAGATATATACCATTTTTTCCTTATGATATATTCCCTCCTTTAAAATTTCCCTGTTCTTCCAAAATGAATTTTAGCTACACTATAAAGCCTGCTAAGACTGCAGAACCAGTGTAGGCAAAGAGAGAACAAGTAGTCCTCGGGCAACTTCAGAGAGGAGCAGCCGTGAATAGTGGAGCGTATGCTGTGGAGATCCAGGTAATATCTGACGTCCAGTGAGCATGTTGTCACAGTCGAGTGACTGGGGAACAACAACAGGATGTACAGCTACTGGTAAGGAAAGTGAAGAGAGATACAGAACAAAACCTACAGCTTTTCTATTGTGTCCTAGGGAAAATTTAGCTCTAAAAGTGGTTGTGAAAGCAGACCCATGGATTATATGTATTAATAAAATAATAAAAATTAGTGTATCCAAGCACACAGTTAATGAATTACAGCCACTGCAATTAGACTCAAGGCTGTGGAACCAGAGAACCAAGGCTCCTACTATCCAAATGCTTTGGGAAAAAAGTTCTGAGAAGAGAAACTTTCCCAGGGGCTTCTACCACCTGATGCTGCCTCTTTTCTTTCTCTTCAGCATCAGTTTCTCACTGCTACTAAGATGCACTTTGAGACTTGCTTCCAGAAGTTCTCATAAGCTGGTTCACCTATAAACCATTAAATATTAATGTAATGTGTGGCATTTTCCAAGAGTTTTAAAAATTATGATGAGATAACCAAGTCCTACATAAAAGGAGCACATACAATTTCTAAATGTAGGCATTTTCTGCTTAGAATGGGAGATATTTTTATTGGAGGAAAAGGAATATCCTTAAAATCTGCTCATAGAGACATATCACACACTCTGTATTTGAGAAAAGTAGCACTGGCCATATCCACAAATGAGGATGGATACCCAGTTGAGTGTCCCATTGCAACACAGGAGTGTTCTATGTATCCAAATGCACACAATATCAAGAAGTCTGTCCCAAGTGCATTTTAATATGTTACGTAATTAATTAATTAATTAAACCGAATTTATAAAATATTTCCTGAGGCAAAAGTTCACATTCAATTTTTATAAAATGTGTTTTTCTCAGTATGAGTATTACCAGTGACCTCATTATAATCTTGAGAGGCTGTCAGTATTAATATACACTTGCCTCTAATTTTTACAAATTTGATGAAATAGCTTGAGTTTGACTATTTCTCATTTTAATCAGAATATTGCATATTACAGTATTTCTTAAATTCATAATACAGTATTTAAGAAAAGATGATTGTACCTTAGATAGATCTTTTTCTCAGCTTGTGTTGGTTTTGATATTACCATCAGGAAGCCAAGCTCTTATATTCCATGAAAGGGGTTTTTAAAGAAATCATCTCATGTAAAATAACTACTGAAGAAGATTTCGAATTAAAAAAATTCTAAATTTATCTTGCTAAGCTAAAAATAGAATAGAAATTGATAATGTCTATATAACTTATTAATGCCTGTAATCATTTATAGTTTTAGAAATCATATAGCATAATTTTCAGGGCAATCTAGAAACATTGATATTTCTAGTACCAAGATATTATTTTAAATGGGAATTGTAGTTTTATTTCTTTATTTTTAATAATTATGAATATATAATATTTATATATCTTTATAGGGTACATGTGATTTTTTTTGCTTTTTTTTAATTTCAGCATATTATGGGGGTACAAATGTTTAGGTTATGTATATTGCCCTTGCCCCGCTACCCCCAAGTCCGACCTTCAAGCGTGTCCATCCCCTAGACGGTGAGCATCGCACTCATTATGTATGTATATACCCATGCCCTCCTCCTCCTCCCATCTGCCTGACGCCCAATAAATGTTATTCCTATATGTGCACTTAGGTGTTGATCAGTGAAACAAATTTGATGGTGAGTACGTGTGGTGCTTATTTTTTCATTCTTGGGATACTTCACTTAGTAGAATGGGTTCCAGCTTTATCCAGGAAAATACAAGAGGTGCTATATCACCATTGTTTCTTATGGCTGAATAATACTCCATGGTATACATACACCACATTTTATTAATTTACTCATGTATTGATGGACACTTGGGTTGTGATGTTTTGATACAGGTATACAATGTGAATTAATCAGGACAATTGGGATATCTGTTAACTCAGGCATTTAACATTTCTTTGTGTTAGGAACATTTCAATTCCACTCTTTTAGTTGTTTTAAAGTATACCCTAACTCATTGTTGATTATAGTCACTTTGTTGTGCTATCAAATATTGTTCATCTATCTATATTTTGTATTATATGGCATCAACTATAATGTCTCCTCTTTCATTCACAGCTTTTGTTATTTGGGTCTACTCTCTTTTTTATCTTAGTCTAGCTAAGGTCACATGCCACTATGGGATTGCTCACTGGTACCTTATTTAGTACTTGGTGAGGTCATGTTTTCCT
>CM052441.1:10433170-10485451 GCA_028533085.1 Varecia variegata | reverse complement strand
AAAGCAGATATTTTAATTTTTAAACAAATAATAATAGGCCTTGATATTTTTTGCAAGACTCTATTTATATAGCTAGCTCTAATATTCTGGAAATAAGCCAGCATAGCTCCATCCTGATAACCCCTTTAAATAAGTTATTAATATTTGACATGAAATATTATCAACTATATTTCAGCAATTGTTTGATCAAAGCCCCACTTAGGGAGGCATAATAAATTAATCAAAACTTTTAATTTATAAATCTGTGTATAAAATAAATAAAACTACTTTCCATCAATATTAATTTTTGCTGAGGTAGATTGATTGTATTAAGGGCCCCACCTTGACGGCTTTTAGGAATCGAAGTCCTTTGTCCTGCAGCTCTGCAATCCCTTCCCACTCGGACTCATGGCTGGTCTATGAAACTTGCTTTGGCAATGGACACTAGCACATATGGTGACAACAGAGGCTCGAATTTGACTTGCACATTTCTACTTTCTTTTCTGCACCACTGCCACTATCCTGAGAACGTGCCCAGCTGGCCCTGAGGGCTAGAGGGATAAGAGAGACATGGCAGAGAGCCCAATTGTCCAGCAAAGGTCACCTTAGAAGAGCCAGCCCACAGCCCACCAAACCAACTGCAACCAAGCAGATGCATAAGGAGACGCAGCCAGGTGCAGCTGAACCTGGCTCAAATCAGCAGAACAATATAGCTAATCCATAAACTTATGAGAAATAACAAATATTGGGCACAATAACTAACTGTTCATGTGGCTTGTTATGTAGCATTACTGAAGCAATAAATACTTGATAAAACAATTCTGTATGTCTTTTCGTTGTTTTAAGAAGAACAGATCGTATTATAATTATTATTGTTATAGTCATCATCATTTTAGTATTAAATTTCTACTTAACTTATACCAATACTCTCAACTCTGAACATATACAATCCTATGTTCTCGAATCAAATTATCCATTGGTAGCATTTTCAACACTCATATTCTTTAACTTCTTGAACTTCCTCTGAATTAACATTTTACAAACAAGCTTCTAACTGTGATGATAATCCTTTAGGCACACACTCAATGTTGTTATTTATTTAATCACTTTCCTCGTCCTTCACTGATCATTGTTGATTAAATTATTTACATATTGTGTTGCTTACTCTATGTTTTTCAGAATAGTTCTTGCTCTTGAATAACTTTTTCCCATAAGCACAGACAACATTTGTGATTTTTCTCACTCCTTTGAGCTTTTAGATGATCTCTACCTCCATTTTCATTTTTACTACACTACGGATCTTAATATCACTTTCAACCTTCTCATAGCTTTTTATATTTATCAAACATGATACACTTAAATTATTCATAAAATACCTCAATACTAAGGACAAAATGAGTCTGCAGTGTGATTAGAAGCAGTGGGATAGAGGAGACAAAAATGACAGTGTATAAATTATAGGGCATGCTGTGGCAGACAGAGGTGATATTTCTCCTCAGAAGAGAATCTTTGTTCATAGCTATGAAAGTTCATAATTTGAAATTGCATAACAGAAGAGCTTATATGGCCAATTTCATGAATCTGATTGCTAAGATTTGTGGTTGGATTAAAATGACAGTTCCTTGGATTTAGCTATTTCTATTTCATTACCAATTTTGATTAATTTTTTTTCACACTCTATTATTTTAGAATTATGGTTAATTAAGAATATGGACTTGATAATTATTTTTATTGTGTTAAAAACACTTGAGATCCCTTCATTAATTTTTAAGTGTACAATACAGTATTAAGTATAGGTACAATGTTGTACAACAGATTTCTAGAATTTATTCATCTTATGTAACTTCATACCTGTTAAACAGCAAACTCCTCATGTCCTCCTATCCCTAGTTCCATAGAATAGGATTGTTAGAGAAAATGCTGGTCTGAAACTGGTGGTCCTGCCACTTAGCTGTGATATGGGATTCATTCCATAATTCTTTTGGTTCAAATTTGTTTGTGTGCAAGGAGAACATAGATAAAGCTACACAGCAAGATCTCAAATAGCATTGAATATATGTAAGAAAAAAGAAAAAAGAAAAAAAAACTCTTAGTATCAGACCTGACACCCAAGAAAAGTAAGTAAAAGTATTGTTTTTAAAAAATAGTAAAACAATGATAATAATAGCAATCATAATAAACTGCACTCATCTTTTAAATTAGTTTTAAGAAATGATAGTTAACAATTAAGTTTAAAATTTTCTGTCTTCATAATGGTTTAAGAAAATGAAAAAATTCCACCAAATAAGATTGTTCACTGCAAATGTATAAACATCAAAGAAGGCTCATGTAATAAATATGGAATATTATGAAGATATTCACCCTCTTCCCTTATGCATAACGTGCATCTGTAAGGGTACTGGCCTGCAAGCCAGGGAACGAAGATCCTTGGGGACACAGTGAGAGAGCTCTTGCTTATCTTGCTGCAATCTTCGATGTGCACAGTGCGAATGCACTATATATTTAAAATAGCAACAACAATACCACTATAGTGACAACAGCAACAACAATAATAGTTTAAACACATAACAACGCAGAGCTGTCTTTCCAATGTGCCAGTACTTCTTTATTCTTCTTACACTGAAACCTAAATGCTACCATGGACTCGATAAAAATGAGGAGCAGAAAACACCAAGTGCAGAGAACACGACTTGGGATCTGGAGCTCTGGGTCCTAATCTGTGATCTGCCATGACCTAACTTTGTAATTTTTGAAAATTAAGCATGCTGAGGCTAAGTTTCCTCTTGTGTAAAACAAAAAGATTGTTCTACGTGAACTCAGAGGTTGTTTCCAGAACTAAATTTGAGTCACAAAGGGAGAAGTAGAGCCAATAAGCAAAATTCTGTTCTGCTGATTTTGAGTCCTGTTTGGTCAGCATTCAAGACCTCAGCAATTCTTTTGCACTGGCATAGTTAGAGCAGAGACACCCAAGCTGATTATCTTTGGTTTGAAATTAAAAGATACTTCACACTTTGCAACATTTCATATTGATATTGATCTTTTTCTTTCTAATAAACTGGGGACCTTACCTAAGTTTGCAGAACTCAACAATTTTATGATTTGCTATAATTCTCCTTAAACTGATTACTCAGGGAATTGTGTCTTACTTGCTTGGAAAATGTTATTGAGGCTGTAGAGTAGAAGGTTTAATGAAACCTATGAGACTGAATGGTCATCAGTATATATTCTGTAGGACAAAACAGAAAGGAAAACAAATTTCTGGGTGACTCTTTATTTTAACAATACTCACAAATCTATATGTGTTCATGCATAAATGCCCACATACACATTTTATTACTTTATCAGAAACATTTCAGGTTGAACTCAGAAATGAAATTTTATTTTGAATAAATTAACTGTGTAGGTACACTAAAAACATATGACTTAAATAGATTCATATCCCAGAGGTATCTTTAACAGAAGCTGTGCTCTCCTTTTCCCTCCTACATGCACAATCCCCAGTTCTTCCACTGACAGGATCAATGTGGTAATAGAGATCATGTATCCTAGTCTGATAATTACAGAGTGATACTTCCCTTAGAAATATTTAGACCAAACTAAAGTAAACTGTGAACCCTCTTTTGACATCAGAGGTATGCACAAGCTCGTAGGTGTCATGTTACTTAGATATTGTTTTATTTGAAATCAATTTACATGATTATTGCAAATGTGTAAATACATGTGTGTATGCATATGTGTGTATGTATGCACATATATATGTCCGCACACATTTTTATGCAATCATTACATAGTCATCCTGAGTTATTCATTTGTTCTAAATTATAAGCCAAATCGCTCAGTTCATTAAGATGTGTTTTTGCCAAGAGAAAAGCTCCACTGTGAATTGACTTTGTTTGGCTTTCAACTGGCAATTATCTGCTAACCTTGCCATATGGACAACATTTAAGGAATTGGCACCATACTGTGGTTTTGATAAAGTATAAAAAAGTGTTGCAGTAAAGGTAGTTAATAGGGAATCTTCAAACGTTTGGATTTTCTCTCTCTTTCAACAGTGAAATACAAAGATTTACAAAGATGTAGGAAGCAAAAACTTACTGTTTCTCCCAGTGCCATCCCCCAGAGGTACCCAATGCTAATGGATTGGCATACACAATGTCATTCCACATGATATTTTGCTCATACAAACATATGCCAGCATACATACACACACATGCACACACACACATGCACACACACACTCACTCTTATTTACTGCTTGGCTGTTGTTCACTGAGATATTGTATTAGTGCTGGACAGCAGAATGAGCATTTAGGAAAGTGTTCCAACAGTTTTTTTATGAAAATGAAGTGGCAATAGGATTGGGTAGTCATAGAAAGATTAGGGAAGCTGGTAGGAAGTAGAATTGACAAGAATAATGACCAAATGAGTATGGGAGGTGGAAATAATGAAACATGCTAGTGACTGAGTCAATGCTGTTAATATTTCTAACAGAAGGAATAAGAAAAGATGAGCAAAGCTGATAAGAAAATATGACTACTTAGTTTTGAATATGTTCATAGGAGTGACCAACTAGTGATTTTTAAAGCCATAGAAAATAAGTTTAAAAAGCATTTAAGTACTATGGGGAAACATTTAAGTCCTGTAATTGATAAACAATGAGTTTGTGTCTAACTGATCATACACTTGGTTTGACATAATTTGAAAAAATATTAAATCTCCATTTCATGTTTCCAATACAACATAAGACCCATATAATGTAACCACATTATTAAAAAATGGACTGCTTAAATTAAATGATAAGCTTAGGGCTTTGAACATATACTTTATTTTTCACTTTGAGTTAAAAATATCAATGTTAATCAACTGAGGCAAGATAATAACCTGACTTATACAGCTATTTGATTTTGTTTCATTAAAACAAATCACTTTCTCTTAATCTTACCAAAAATTTCATTACAAAAAGTTAAGTTTCAGCTCAAACCTAGGTAAATCCCACATGTCTTCTTGTTAAATTTGCAAACCAATATTTTAACTGATAAAGAAGCCTTTACATTTGGGTCCATATCTATTCATTTGGGCAAACATGGCTTTTAAGTTTGGCTTGAAACACATCTGTTGCTTCTGCACTGAATCATATAAGATAGCTTTATCATCATGGAATGTAAATATACCAATGGAGTCCAGTTATCAATAATTAGGGATAAGGCTGTTTCTAACACTTACAGCATTTCTGTGCTAATTCAGAAAAGACACTTACTCCTGAATCACAGTTTAGCAAATGGAAATTACCTTGTACAAATTGGAAAAAGGCTCTCTCTAGGTGGACACAGCCCATTGCCAGTGTACACAATTTACACGTGGAGCAGAGATTTTATTTCCCTCCCATTTGCCCCATCAGCTAGATGCTCTTGCATAACAAACAGCCTGTATGAACATGAATAATGGTTCTTCTAGGGAAAGAATAAACAATAAATTTAATTTTTAAATAAAATGAAAAACAGTATATACTCATCAAATACTTATGCAAATTAGGATCACCTCTATAAGTTAAATGATAAACAATGTGTACGTAACAAATATTAATGCAAATTAGTATTGCTTCTGTGACATGTTGACTCTGACATTCTGGAAATATTGTGTCAATGAGTAGTTCATCCTTTCTAGACTCCCTGTATTAATCAAGGTTCTCCAGAGAAACAGAACCAATAGAGTGTGTATAAATGAATGGAGAGAGAAGGGGAGATTTATTTTAAGAAATTGGCTCAAGTGATTGTGGAGGCTGGCAGGTGTGAAATGAGACCCAGAGAAGAGTTAGTGCTGTGGTCTCAAGTCTGAAGTCAGTCCAAAGGCAGAAATCCATTTTCCTCAGGGGACCACGTTTTTTTTCTCTTAAGGCCTTTAACTGATTGGATGAAGTTCACCCACATTATGGAGGGTAATCTGCTTTACTCCATGTCTGCTGATTTAAATGATTAATCACAACCACCATACTCCCCTAACCTCCAGAAAATTTATGTCTTCAGCCAATTTTCGCTAGAGATATATACAATATTCTGAAAACCTCAGTTCCTATTGTCTACAACTTCTTCCCTTCCCCACTTTCCCAAAGCCCTAAGATTACAAGTTTAAACATAATGGATGAAAGCATAAATTTATTTTTCACAAACATATCATAGATAACTAGACATCAAAATGCATCTTATATATAATTTGAGAACATGTAATTCTGGATCTAAATTCATTTCAGAAGTCGAGTTTTCAAGTTTCAATCAATCATTGTCTTCTTCAAAAAATGTAAATGTATTTTTTGTTCTGTAAAACAATATACCATTAACTGAAATTTAATGTTTTCATGGAAATGGTTAAAGGTATGTGAACTATAGTTTTACTTTTAGACAAACACAATTTTGTCAATTTTATCCTGAAATACTGGAAAACATCTGTGTTCTTATAGTTAGTTTAGAAAGTTTATTTCCTTTCTAAGCTTAATTTAATGTCATCTTTTATTTGAAAAATTCATCCTTGACACTGCTGAGAAAAACACAGTGATTCCAAGTTAGAGTCTCCTGTGCTGTGCCTACTTGGACAAAAAGAAATCTCAGAATTGTGGAGCAAATTCCAAGAATAAGTGTGTTTTCATTCTATCTGACTCATTGGACAACTCTTTCTTGACTCTGGCATACTTGATACCTTGACCCTATAGCCTTTCATTGCCTGAGATATTTAAAAATTGCATACACATGGCAGATTTATTGTAAAAATGTTCTCTTTATTTAACTTTCTTTTATATGCCTGTCTTTTGCAATGAGACTTTTCAGCTTCTGATTCTGGGCTGCCCTTGTAACTTTCTTTAGTCACCAGGAGGGTACCAAATGTGACCTAAGCAGATTTGCCCAACTGATACATGAACTTGTAACCAATGTTTAATTCTTGTCGTTCTAATGGCTGATATTTTGGGTAGTTTGTAATGTAGAAATAGCTAATATTTTACATCAACTTTGCTACAGTCTCAGACAAACGTTTAAACTTATTCAGTTGGCTCCTGGCATGAATCGTGGTAAATGATAACTACTTTTGAAGGAGCCTCTGCAAATCCAGAGTACTGCAGTCTGGTACTTTAGATTGCAAAGGACACTACATTGACAATACATTACCCCAACTAGCCCCCAATCTTATCTCCCACATACTATATCTCCCACATGTAATACATGACAGACCCAAGCACTAATCTCTAGGGTAAGAGAGAATTTAGCCATTTTGTGTGTGACTAAAGCAATTTATTGCATATGATCATCTTTGTATCTGTATGTGTGTGTGTGTGTGTGTGTGTGTCCCATCCCATCCTTTATAAAGATACCTTGCAGAGTTAAAAGATAGAATTGGCAAATGTGATAACCAGTCCTCATTCCCCCCCGCAAATCATTTCTTTGGTGACTGAATCTGGAACTGATATAATCCTAGGAAATAGTCTAGAGTGTGATTTTTTAAATTGTGGTAAAAATACATAAGATAAAATTTATCATCTTAACCATTTTTAAGTATAATAATACAGTAATTTTAACTATATGCACCTTGTCGTGTAACAGATCTCTAGAATTTTTTCATCTTGCAAAACTGAAAAAACTATACGCATTGAACAACAACTTTCTTTTTCCCCTCTTCCCAGGCCCTTACAAGTACCATTCCACTTTCTGTTTCTAAGAGTTTAAGGTCTTTAGACAACTAAAAACCTCAGTTTTCAGTGAAATCATGAAGTATTATGTCTTTTTGTGACTGACATACTTCACTTAGCATAATGTCCTCAAGTTTTGTCCGTGCTGCAGCATATGACAGGATATCCTTCTATTTTAAGGCTGAATAATATTTCATTATATATGCATATATACTTTATTTCTAGAAATATATCCATTATTTTGAAAATGTCAGTTCCCATTAAACTTCATCAATTTTCCTTTTTTTGGCCCACTAGAGTAGATGTTTATTTCTCACATTGAGTGCAAATGGAGATTTTGGGGTATAGATGGGAAGATACCTGCTCTCCCTAGTCAATTCCTCTGTCTTAAAACAGGATTTCCATCTTCACCTATGACTAACAGGACCACCCTGGAGGTCATCTGCAACTCTGTCACTTGACAATTCAGGAAGGACTATATGGGATTTTTTTTAGTGGGCCAGGCCTGGAAGTTATGACAACATTATATTCATATGGTTTCTCTCTGGTGTCAGTTCTCTCATGGATAGTGCCAGCTGACTTCTGGTAGAAAGATTTCCTGAATTTTCACATTCGTAGAGTTTCCTGTGTGAGTTTTCTGATGTACAATGAGTACTGACCTCTCCAAGAATATGGTATCCCACAGTGAAAATTTAGGTTGCCTCCACCTCTTGGCTATTGTGAATAATGTTGCAATAGGCATGGGTATGCATATAACTCTTCCAGATCCTGTTTTTAATTCTTTTGTATATATATCCAGAAGTGGGATTGCTGAATTATATAGCATTTCTATTTTAATTTTTTGAGGAACTGCTATGCTGTTTTTCATAGTATCTACACCAGTTTACATTTCCACTAACAGTGCACAGGTCTTCCAATTTTTTCACATCCTTGCCAAAACTTGTTATTTTTTTGATTTTCTGATAGTGGCCATTCTAACAGATGTGAGGTGATATCTCATAGCAGTTTGATTTGCATTTCTTTGGTGATTAATCATGTTGAGTATCTTTTCATATGCTGGTTAGTCATGCCTGATAGTATATATCTTCATTGGAGAAATATCTATTCAAATTCTTTAGCCATTTTTTCCTTGAATTATTTGATTTTTGTTGCTGAGTTTCAGAAGCTATAGTCTGCATATTAACCCCTTATTAGATATATGATTTGCAAATATTTTCTCCCATTCCATAGGTTGCCTTCACTCTATTCATTGTTTCTTTTGCTGTGCAGAAGTTTTTCAATTTTATGAGTTCCATTTGTCTATCTTTGCTTTTGATGCTTGTGCTTTGGTGTTATATCCGCAAAATCATTACTAAATTAAATATCATGCATATTTTTCAGTATGTTTTCTCTGAGTGTTATAGCTTCAGGTCTGATGTTCAGGTGTTTAATCTGTTTTGAGTTAATTTTTGCATATGATATAAGATAAAGGTCCAGCTTCATTATTTTGCATGTGTATATACAGTTTCTCTAATACCATCCATTGAAGAGACTGTCCTTTTCCATTGTGTAATGTTGGCATCTTTGTTAAAAATCTTTTGACCATATACTCTAAGGTTTATTTCAGGGCTTTCTATTTTGTTACATTGATCTGTAGGTCTGTCTTTATGTCATTACCATACTGTTTGGGTTTTTTTCCTAAAGAGACGAGGTCTCACTATGTTGCCCAGGCTGCCCTCAAAGTTCTAGGATCAAACAGTCCTCCTGCCTCAGCCCCTTGAGTGTCTAGGTGGAGGCCACCGTGCCCAGCTCTTACTGTTATGATTACTGTAGCTTTGTAACATGTTTTAATATCAGGAAATGTGAAGCCCCAGGTTTATTTTTCTTTATCAATATTGTTTTTACAATTTGGGGTCTTTTGAGATACCATGTACATTTTAGATTCTTTTTTTTCTATTTTTGCAAAAAGTGTCATTGTTATTTTGACAGAGATTGCGTTGCAACTGTAGATTGCTTTGGGTAGTGTGAACAGTTTTAAGATATTAAGTCTTCCGTCTATGAACGTGGGAAGTCTTTCCATTTATTTGTATCTTTTATTTCATTCAGAAACATTTTGTAGTTTTCAGTATACACGTCTTTTATCTCCTTGGTTAAGTCTATTCTCAAGTGTTTTATTATTTTTGATGCTATTATAAATGGTATTGTTTTTTAAAATTTCCCTTTTGGATTGTTCATTGTTAATGTATAAATCACAGCTAAATTGGGGGTGTTGATTTTGTATTTGTAATTTTACTGTATTCATTTATTAATTCTACACAGCTCTTTTGTGGAATCTTGTGGTTTCTCTGTGTAAGATCATATCATCTGTAAACAGAGATAATAATTTCACTTTTGCCTTTCAATTTGGATGCCTTTTATTTCTTTCTCTTGCCTAATTGCTCTGATTAGGACTTCCAGTAATATGTTAAATAAGAGTGGTGAGAGTAGGTATCCCTGCTTTGTTCTTCATGTTAGGGGAAAAGCTTTCAGTTTTTCACCATTAAGTATGATGCTATCTATGAGCTTTTTATATACAACTTTTATTATACAGAGGTAATTTCCTTCTATTCCTAATTTGTTGAGTGTTTCTATCATGAAAAAGTGTTAAATTTTGTCAAATGCTTTTTGTGCATCAATTGACATGATCCTGTAGTTTTTGACTTTTATTCTGTTAATGCAGCGTATTACATTGATTTTCACAAGTTGAACATCTTTTCATTCCAGAAAGAAATGTCATTTGTTTACGGTTGTATAATTCCTTTCATGTGCTTTTGAATTCGCTTTGTGAGTATTTTGTGGAGGATTTTTGGATCAATATGCATCAAGGCATATTGGTCTGTAGTTTTCTTGCAGCACCTTTGTATCTGGCTTTGGTATCAGGGTAATGCTGGTTTCATAAAATGACTTTAGAAATATTCTCTGTTCTGTAGTTTTTAGAAGATGTTGAGAATGATTGGTTTTAACTCCTCTTTGAATATTTGGAAGAATTCTCCAGTGAAGCCATCTGGTCCTGGGCATTTTACTGTTAGGAGATTTTTGTTTACTGCTTCAATCTCCTTACTAGTTATATATCTGTTCAGATTTTTTATGACTTCATGATTCAATAATTTCAGGTTGTGAGGTGGACAGCAAGGGGACAAAAGTGGGTGCTGCTGTGATTCACACCCCCAAATGGGCTTTAGAGTGGCTCATGGGAGATCTGCATGCACAGCAAGACTCAGATCATGCAACTCCTGACTGTCTAATCAAAGTAGTTCCATGGTGACCTCTGAACTATAAGGGAGGTCCCAATCTGGGCACTATAAAACAGGACGCAGACCCTTTTTGCCCTTCTGTTGGCTCTCCCTTTGCTGCGACAATGGGTTCCGTCAT
This sequence comes from Varecia variegata, assembly GCA_028533085.1. Lineage (NCBI taxonomy): Eukaryota > Metazoa > Chordata > Mammalia > Primates > Lemuridae > Varecia > Varecia variegata. The sequence goes on along the minus strand of CM052441.1, from coordinate 10,474,410 downwards.
CATCTGTGGCATATATATTGTGCTCTGTAAACCTGTATCTTGCTCTTGCCCTATAATCCTATCTTTCTCTCCTCAATAAACCTCATTTTCGTGCTTGCCTTACTTTGGTGTGTCTGGTCATTCTTCGGCCATGAATGCACTAAGTACCAACATTTCAGACTAAAACCTGACAAGGTTGTATGTTTTGAGGAATTTATTCATTTCTTCTAGTTTACCTAATTTGTAGGCTTATATCATAGTCATCTCATAATTATTTTATTTACATGACATCAATTGTGATGTCTCCTCTTTCATTCCCAGTTTTTGTTATTTGAGTCTACTCTCTTTTTTATCTTAGTTTAGCTAAGGGTTTTTCAAATTTGTTGATCTTTAAAAAAAAACTTTCTTAGTTTTTTTTTCTATTTTCTATTTTGTATCTTGTTTATTTCTGTTCTAAAGTTTATTATTTTCTTCCTTCTGCTAATTTCAGGCTTAGTTTGTTTTTATTTTAAATAAAATTGAGGTGTAGAGTTAGGTTGTTGATTTGAGACCTTTTTCTTTTTTAATGTAGGCATTTACCACTATAAATTTTCCTTTTAGAACTGCTTTTGCTATGTCCTATAAGTTATTTTTCGCTTTTATTTTCATTTGTCTGAAGTTTTTTGGTTGTTGTTAAATTTCCCTTTTGATTTCTTCTTTGACTCATCGATTATTTAGGAATGTGCTATTTACTTTCTACATATTTGTAAATGTTCCAATTTTATTTTTGCTATTGATTTCTAGTTTCATTCCATTGTGGTCAGAAAAGATACTTGGTATGATTTCAGTCTCCTTATATTTGATAAGACTTGTTTTGTGGCCTCAAATGTGATGTATCCTGGAGAATATTCTGTGTGCACTTGAGTCAATGTTTATTTTGCTGTTTTGGGATACAGTGTTCTGTATATGTCTGTTAGATTCAATTGGTCTGTTATGTTGTTCAAGTCATCTGTTTCTTATTTATTTTCTGTTTGTTCTATCCATTACCAAAAGTCGGAGGTTGAAATCTCCTATTATTTTCTGTAATAATCAATTTCTCCCTTCAATTTTGTTGAGGTGTGCTTCATATATTTGGATACTCTGCTGTTAGGTGCACATATGTTTATAATTGTTATATATTTCTAATGAATGGACCCTTTTATCATTATAGAATGTCCTTCCTTGTTTCTTGTGACAGTTTTTGACTTACAGTCTATTTTTTTCTGATGTGTGTGTGGTCACGCTGTTCTCTCTTGGACATGATTTGTATGGAATAGCTTTCTCTATCTTTTCACTTTTAGCCTATGTGTGTTCTTCATCTAAAGTGAATCTCTTGTTGACATCACATAGTTGGATCTTGCTTTTTTATGTATTCATTTAGCCACTCTATGTGTTTTAGTTGAAAAATTTAATCCATTTAGATTTAAAGTAGTTACTGATAGAAAAAGACTGACTATGCCGTTTTATTATTTTCTGTATGTCATAGTTATTCTGTACCTCTTTTCCTCTCTTTCTGTCTTCCCTTGTGTTTTATTTTTTTTTTTTTTTGAAGTGACATGTTGTGATTCCTTTCTCATTTCCTTTTTTGTATCTCCTATAGGTGTTAGGTGTTTTCTTTGTGGCTACCATAGGGATTACATAAAACATATAATAGTTATAACAATCGGTTTTAAACTGTTTACAACTTAACTTTAATCATATATGAAAACGTTACTTCTGTACATTCTACTGTCACATTTTATGTTATCAATGTCATGAATTGTATATTTTTATATTGTGTATGTACTAACATAGTTGTTATAAATGTAGTTATTTTATACTTTTATCTTTAAAATTCTATACCAGCATAAAAGGTGATTTATATACCAACATTGCAGTATTACAGGACTCCGTATTCATTAATTTACCTTCATCAGCAAGCTTCATATTTTCATATGCTTTTGTTTTGCTATCTAGCATCATTTTGTTTCAACTTAAAGGACTCACTTTAGCATTTCTTGTAAGGCAGGTATAGTGATAATCAATTTTCTCAGCTTTGGTTTATCTTGGAAAGTCTTTATCTTACATTAACTTTAGAAGAACAGTTTTTCTGGTTATGATATTAATGGTCAGCAGTTTTTTCTTTCAAGATTTTGAATAAATTATCTCACTTCCTTCTGGCCTGCAAGATTTTTGCTGAAAACTTCACTGATAATCCTATGGAAGCTCCACTGTATGTAATGAGCTGCTTTTCTCTTACTGATTTCAAGATTCTCTCTCTGTCTTTGACTTTTGACAGTTTTATTATAACCTGTCTTAGTGTTGGCCTTCTTGGGTTTATCCTAGTTGCGGTCCATTAGGCTTCTTAAATTTGGATATCCACTTCCTTCCTCAGAGTTAAAGTTTTTTGGTTCTGGTAATTCAAGAAGCCACCAATCTTTCATTTGCTCTCAGAAGCCTCCAGGCATCCAAAGTATTTCAGTTCTCCGTCAGTGCTACACATCAGGCAAAACAGAAACCAGCTCTTTGTGCAGGCCATACAATGTAAGTTTTTTTCTCATTATTATAGGAACAGTTTCTTGTCCCATTCATCCTAAAGGCATTCAATTTTTAAAAGTCCAGATAAAATTAAAATTAGCTAATTCTATGCTGTTTATCAGCTAAAAATAATGTACATTTATCTAGAAATTTGATTTCTTAAACAATTTGAAAGACTTTCAATAAAGCATATGAATAAGGAAAAGTTATTTATCCAAGAGAAATGAAGAAGATAATCACTCTTGCCACTCTTATTTTGCAATTGATATTTCTGGCAGCAAAAGAAATCATTTTTAGCAGTATCTATGTCTTTCAGTCATATCTTCTTGGTGAACTTTGAGTCAATATTAGCTTAATCTTTAAAGTTAGCTTTTATTTTTCTGCTTCATTTTAATTCAAGTGTTTTAACTCAATGTTTTAAGTAAACATAAGTGGTGGAAAACATTTTTGACAGCTCAATTTCATATAGTGTCAATGTCAACTACTATGATTAAGAAATTTTGAGTTGTCAAGGTAAAATAATCTCTAGGACTAGCAAGCATTCTTTTAGGTAAAATAAAATCTTAATGTTTGAATCAGTAATCCTATTTAAATTTCTTTTCCACTCTAAACATATATTGATTGTTCTAATTGCAACATGCAAAATCAAATTTTAAAAAGTATATTGTAAATAATAATTGTTCAAAAAGTCTTATTTACAACCATTTTAATCAGTTTGGGCTGTTATAATAAAAATACTATACACTAGGTGGTTTAAACAACAAATATTTATTTATCATGGTTCTGGAGGCTGGGAAGTCCAAGATCAAGGTGCAGGTTGATTCTATTCCTAGTGAGGGCCCTCTTCCTAGTTTTCAGATGGAAGCCTTCCTGTTGTATCCTCACATGGCAGAAAGAGAGAGAAGAAGTGAGCTCTCTTGTGTCTTTTCTTTTAAGGACACTAATCCCATCATGAAAGCTCTACTCTCATGACCTAATTGCCTCCCAAAGTCCCTATCTACAAATACCAACACATTGGCAATTAAGGTTTCAACATATGAATTTTGATGGAACACAAATATTCCATCCATAGCAACAATTAAACATAAAATTTTAAATATCATCAAGCAGATTCAACTCAGTTAAAAATCTTGTTATTTATTAGCCAATTATCTGACACTTAGTTTCTGACACATTGTTTCTAACATGAAAAGTGATGAGGGATGGTACATTCAAAATTAGGTAATGAAAGATTGTAACTTCTGTCTTGCTTGCATATTCTCTCTCTCTCCTGTATCTGTCTCTGTCTCTCTTTCTTTCTGTCTCTCTCTTGTGCATGCATGCTCTTCTTTCATGCTTACTGTGATAAAGCAAGATGTCATGTTGTGAGCTGCCTTATGAAGAAACCCACGTGGCAAGGAACTGATCAACAGACAAGTAAGTACTGAGGCTCCCCAATCCAATAGCCATTGAAGAAATTAACCCTACCAAAAACCTTGTAAGTGAGCTTGAAAGTGAATGCTTCCCCAGCCAACTCTTCAGAGGAGATCACAGCTCCAGCCAGCACTTTGAGTCACTCTTGTGAGAAGTACCAAAACAGAGGACTTATTCAGCTTATGTCTTACCCACAGATTGTAAGATGTCTTAGGCCATTCAGGCTGCTATAAAAATACCACAGACTCGTTAACTTATAAATAACATAAATTTATTTCCCCCAGGTCTAGAACTGGAAAGTCTAAGATCAAGGCCACCAGCAGATTTGGTGTCTGGTGAGGACTTTCTTTCTCATAGAGAGTGCCTTCTTGCTGTGTCCTTGCATAGTTGAAGGAGCTGGCTAGCTTCTGAGATCTCTTTTACAAGGGCATTAATTCCATTCTTGAGGGCTCCACCCTTATTAACTAATCTCCTCCTAAAGGTCCTGCACCTCCTAATGCTAGCACCTGTGGGTTAAGAATTTAACATATGAATTTAAGGGAATATAAACATTCATACCATAGCATGAGCTAATAAATATGTATTATTTTACACTACTAAATTTGTGATAGTTTGTTACATAACAATAGATGGCTAATACTAGCATAGTAATTAAAAATATAAATGAGATGACAGAAAAAAGTCAAAGATACCATTAATCACAGTAAATGTTACTATAATTATATAATTTACTGAGAGAAAGACAAAGAGAGAGGAGAAAGGTGGAAGTGGAGAGAGAGATACGTATTAGAATCCAGCTCTATGCGGATTATAGAAGACATGTTTTAAAAATAATAAATGTTGAAAATAAAATAATAAAGGAATGGAAAAAATCATAGCAACTGTTATACCCAGAAAATAGTAAACAAAAAAATTATATATGATATTCCTATCAGATACTATATTATACAAAATACATAATTATTGCAAGATGGGCCCAAAAGAATGAAAGCAGCAATCTGCTACAAAGTCAAAATAGGCAAGAAAATAACATCATATATGAAATATATAAAGCAAAAATTAATCAATACATCATGTGAGAGATTTACTATACTGAAAATGCAAAAAATCGTTCCCTGAAAACTAGCACATGGAAGCTGGCCTTGCACTAACAACTAGACTACAGTGTTCTGTTGATTATAAACTATTTCACAGAACACCCACACCAGACAAGATTGCAATGTACCAACCACAAAACTGATCAAATATGCCCCTTACTTAGCTAGTGCGAATAACTGCTGTTTCTTTACCATTTGGTGTTTAGTTCCAATTCAGTCCTCCAGACTCCTGGATAAAAATTTTAAGATAATCATAGAACTGCCTCCACTTTTAATATTATGCAATCCCAAGACAAACCATTAGTCTTTGATCTAACAAGCTCAAATCCTATAGCACACCCCTGCTAACATCCTGTTACTAAGCTACCACACAGTTCTCCACAGTATGCTGTCTCCCTCATTACAATGAGTCAATAAATCCAATGTTATTTAACTACAGCTGTGTTCCTCATAGTAACATCAGTAAGTAAGGTAGAGAGTATGCCCTTAAAAGTAGAAAAACTAAAAAATAGAATAAATAGAAATTAGGGCATCTGAACTTTCTAATAAGAGTTGCCTATCAAACTTGAAGTCCTTACATAAAGAAAATGTTGATGAGGAGTTAAAACATGCTTTCAGACTTAATAACTTTTAACTTGTTCAACATTAACTGTTTTCTCTATGAATAATGAAAACACTGCCATTTCTAAAATTGTGCAAAACATATTTTAGAAATATCAGTATTAAATAAGTTCAAATCAACTAATTTTAGAAATTGCTGGAAACTTTCAGGTTTCAATTTACCTTCTATTCTCTTTGCTTCTTCAACATTTTCTGTCACTCTACAAATGTTTTACCAGCAGAGTAAAATGGCATGGTATTTGTCCCTGCTTAAGCATACTAATTTATTTTTTTTAATTTAAAGACCTGTATTAAATAAATTCTACACATCACTCAGATATTATGGTAAATGTTCATAATAGTAACATAGATATGATCATTCACATGACATTAATGTGCTTTTATAATAGTTCACTCTAAATGTAATCATTTTCCATATTGTTTCTTAAATATTCCAAAAATAAAATTGAAATGAAATATCTAGTGAGATTTTTTCCAATTGTTTTTGTCCAAAATTTATTTTAATATCTTTCTAAATTTAACAAATGAAAGTTTTAATATATTAATCTATATCTTCAATTTTATTTATTTTTAATATCTTTTAAGATTTAACAAATAAAAAGTTTTCACATATTAATTGATATTCTTAGCATAAAATACAATCCATTCTGCTGTAACATGACATGCATTCCTAAAGATTTCTACCCTATATAAAATCAACAATAAAACATTAAGGAATATAATGAAAAATAATGTTAAGAGCATAACACTAAAAATTTTTTGATATATTTAAAAACTAAGGAAAGAAACTAATAAAAACAGTAGTCCAATTTTACATATTAAATTATTAAAAAATATTTAACTACTGTAATAAATATAACTTTTTTTGCACAGAAAAACACTGAAAATACTTAACAGCTTACGGATTTCTGTGAAGTGACAAAGGAGTGTTATCTGAAATCAGGTGGAAATTCCCAACACCAGATGTGAATTGGTGTAGCTCAAAATATACACTATGAACTAAGATATCTGGCGGATGTTCAAGGTGTGTATTAATACATACGTGTGTTGTATGTGTTTCTATCCCCACTGGGTTCAGGTGGGTACAGTTTTTTAGTACATCTAGTGTTTCTCACAGATCGAAATATGCATAAGCAAACTTGAAATTTGAGTCATGCTCAAATTGTTCTCTAACATATTGGTCACATCTGAACAAATTTGTTTTCAAAAAAGATATTAAGGAAAACTGACTGTAATGTCTTTCTGCTATGACTTCAGAATCATAACATTTGAAATCTAATGAAAACCTCCATCCTTTGTCTCATCCTTGTTTTGCTTCCTTCTATGACTCATTCTGCAGCATGTTATATCTGCAAATATAATCTGATATTTCTGAATTTTATTTAAGCTCTGGTGATATGATAGATTTGAGTTCAGCAATAAAGCACTTTTGTTACCAGGATTTCTCTGACCTTGAACCTCCTGCCTTGTTTCTAAATACATTCTTTCACCTTATACAAACTGAGTGAGATGGATTTGCATCTCCACTAATACAGAGAAGAGAACACTAATTGTAAGATGATTTAATTCATTCATCACACGCTACAGATGGAACTTATCTAAGAATGGACCTGTTATTTAATTATTGCAGGAAATAAGTGTTATAGATCAACTCTAGTAAAAGCATGTCATCATTACATGCTACAAAGAAAGCCAAATAATCTATATATATTTTACTGAAATTAAGATTTTTTAAAGAAGCAGAATACTAGAAACCTGAACATAGTATTTTAAAAATGTAGCAGTGATTACTTTGAGTTGATTCATACAAGATTAATTTTGGCAGAGACTAACCCCCGAGGGATTTGGAGCCTGACTGAAAGGGTAGGTGGGAGTGATTACTTCTCCCCTCACAACTGTGATCGTCTTCCAGCTCCTAATCTATCAGAGAGCCCTTCTGCACTGATAAATCCAGGCACTGCTGTTGTTGACGCTCCCCCTCACCATGGACCTGAATTGAGACACCGGGTGCTGTGTTGCCTGTGCATCTGCTGGGGTCCTCTATCTAGCTGGGGAATTCACAGTCCGTCAGTCTCCCTGTTACTGGATCCCAGGGCCAGGGTGGGAGCTGGAAACCAGGGCGCTTTTGTGCCCCTGAAAAATAGACACAGCTGTTATTGCCAAAAGAGGAAGGCACGAGTGGCTTATGTGTCCCCACAGCTGTCTGTCCCCTCTGCTAATCTCATCAAGAGGGGCCTCTGCCCCTCTTATCAAAGGCTCACAGTGTATCCATCCTTCTCCTGCCTGAGCATTCTCCTGGAACAGGAGAGCACCCTACTCCTTACTGTCACAGCCAGCACCTGAACCCAGGGAGGCTTGTGAAAAGTTTGCCAGCTCATGTCTGAGTTTGGTCCCCCCAGGGCTCAAGCACACTATCTAGGGGCCTGGGAACTGGGGATTACCTAACTTAGTCCACCACTGCTGGCACCTGAACACCTCCCTGGAGTCTGAGGTCCAACCAACCCAAATTGCCAGCAAGACCACAGTGGGTACCTATCCGCACAAGCTGAAAGGCAGCATACCTCTCCCTCACTATCCTGAGCAGCAGAGTTCCTGGAGAATAGGTGAACCACAAAGCTGTCCGCTTTCAGCTGAGGGAAGAGTTTCCAGATGATAAGGAACCAGCATAAGAACTCTGGCAGTATGAAAAAGTAGGTTGTTTCAACACCCCCAAAGGGTCACACTAGCTTCCAGGAATGATCTCCAACTAAAGAAAATTTTTTTTTAAATGTTGACTATGGAATTCAAATATGGATCACAAGTAAGCCCAATGGGATCAAAGAGAAAGTTGAAAACCAACATAAAGGAACCAAAAAAAAAAAAAATTCAGGGAATGAATGAAATATTTATTAAAGAGATAAATAGTGTAAGAAAAAAAACATAACAGAACTTCTGGAAATGAAAGACTCATTTAGGGAAGTACAAAATACAGTGGAAAGTTTTAACAACAGACTAGACCAAGCACAAGAAAGAATTTCAGAGCTTGAAGACTAGGCTTTTGAATGGAACCAGTCAGTCAAAAATGAAGAAAAAAGAATCAAGAAGAATGAACAAAGTCTTCAAGAATTATGAGATGATGTAAGATGACAGATATAAGAATTATGGGTATCCCTGGGGGACAAAAAGAAAAAGAAAAAAGCAAGAAAACTTACTTGAGGTAGTAATGAAGGCAAACTTCCATGGTCTTGTTAGAGTTTTAGACATCCAGATATAAGAAGGTCATGAAACTCCTGGAAGATTCACTGCTAACAGGACATCTCCAGGGCACTTAGTCACCAGACTTTCCAAAGTCAAAGTGAAGGAGAGAATCCCACAAGCTGCAAGATGAAAGCACCAAGTAACTTGCAAGGGAAAACCCATCAGACTAACAGCAGATTCCTCAGAACAATCCTTACAAGACAGAAGGGAATGGGATTCTATCTTCAGTCTTCTTAAACAGAATAACTGTTAGCCAAGAATTTTGTACCCTGCAAAACTAAGTTTCATAAATGAAGGAGAAATAAAGTCTTTCCCAGACAAGTAAAAATTAAGGGAATTTGTCACCACTAGATCTGCCCTGCCAGAAATCCTTAAAATTGCCCTATACTTTGAACATCACTATTGATACTCATCAGTGCAGAAACAACCAAAAGTAAAAAACTCACTGCTCTTATAAAACAGTAACATAAGGGAGCAAACAAAGCAACTAGGCAGTAATCAACATGATTACTGGTACAGTATCTCATATGTCCTTATTAACATTGAATGTAAATGGTCTAAATGCCCCACTTAAAAGATAGGGATTGGTAGAATCAAAAAAATAACACAACCCAAGTATATGCTGTCTCTAAGAAACACATTTAACTTGTAAAGATACTTGTAGATTGAAGGTAAAGGGGTGGAAAAAATATTCCATACAAATGGAGGAGTAGCTATTCTTGTAACAGACAAAATATACTTTACATCAACAACAGTAATAAAAGACAGAGATGGTTATTACATAATGATAAAGGGATCAATTTAACAAGAAGATATAACAATCCTAAATATATATGCATCTAAATCTATTGCAATAAAAAAAAATGATGTTTCCAGCTGGGCATGGTGGCTGACACCTATAATCCTAGCACATTGGGAGGACGAGGTGGGAAAATTGCTTGAGACCAAAAGTTCGAGAACAGCCTGGACAACATAGCAAAATCTGTCTCTACAAAAAATTTAAAAATCAGCCAGGTGTGGTTGCACATGCTTGTAGTTCCAGGTACTCAGGAGGCTAAAATGGGAGGATTGCTTGAGGCCAGGAGTTGGAGGTTGCAGTGAGGTATAATTACACCACTGCACTCCAGCCTGGGCAACAGACTCTGCCTCAAAAAAAAAAAAAAAAACCAGCAAGAAAAGAAAAGAAAGAAATGATATTTCCATAACTATTGATGTGCAAAAACATTCAAATATATTGTTAAGCAAAACAATAAAATGGTAAGTCAGAAAAAATGCTATAATCCCATTTTATAAAACACAAACCCACAGATGTATATCTACTCAAATAGATGTATATATGTACTTATGTAGAAAAAGGTCTGAAAGAATATAAATCAAGTGTTGATGAGTTGTTACTAGCTGAATAGTATTTTATTTACTCATTTTTGCTTATATCATCTAATTTTTCTGCAATAGACATGCTATGCTTTTGTAATAAGAAAAATAATAAATGAAAAGCTTTTCAAAAAAACAACCAAAATGCAAATATAAAGGCATAAAAATGTTTAAACATAATGTTCATAATTGTACAGTTTTGCCCAATTACTGTTTTGATTCACTGGCTGTCTGCCAGTGTTCCATGTTCAGGGTTCTGAAAGTTAATTTTGTCTTCATTTGCTATTAATTGGATAAAAAATTAGTTCAGAACTCACAGCCACTTAGATTAGAATCAAGAAATGTCATTTGAAAGTGGTTCTTTCATAAGGCCACTGAAAAAGCATCATGAACAGATAATGTATTACCTTAAAATGCATATATTGCTATTACTATGTCTGTAATAGTTGATGCCAGTACTTTGATGGTATAATTTTAAAATTCAGTTTTAATTTCAGAAATTTTTCTACAATATCTAACCCTTTTGATGACTTCCTTCTTACTAGCAATAGTTTCTTCATCATCATGCTTTGTATACTCATACTGAGTTTATTTTATTTGTCCTTAAAGTCCATACCCGTATTTGAGATCTGCATCCTGGGACACGTAAACTTACTTGATTTTATAAAGACATAATATTCTAATTCAAATTTTTGGCCATTTTAAACTTAATCTAGTCTCTGATTATAACCTCTCTAATTAGGTATAACCAAAATAAAACCTTAAGAAAGAAAGTTTGTTCCATTATGCTGAATATCATCCCCAAGTACTTTTTGGAACATCAATAAGTTATGTAACAAAGTCTTCATTTGGAAAACTATCAATTGAATCAAGAGAATGTCTTCTGTTCTGTGAGGAGGATCAAATCAGTGCCATCTCTATGATAAATGCTATTAATTGTGCTTCATCTTTCAAGAATCACTTTTTTATTTCTCCCTCTTGTACTTGATGTCCAAAAAGTCCCCTCTCACTTTCAGGTCATTCAGATGATCTAAGAATTATGTGCTGTGAGACTGCCAATAATAAAATGCCAGAGGAAAAGGCATTTCCTCATGTACTTTGAAACCCAAAAACTCTTAAAAAATTTAGGTTCACAGTACTTCAGATATAATGAGAATTCACAAAAGAAAAATAGTCTTTTTATAAGCTTTATTGTTCTGTAAAAATTCTGTGAGAGGAAGCAGGAAATTGCTGAAGCAACCTAAGAAATAAGGGATGATTTATCTTGGTGATTTCTCCAGGTGATTATGATGAATGCTAATAAGACTGCAGACTGCAAATAAAATAATGTAATACAACAAGGATTTTATAAAAGTAAATAATAAAGGAGGCACTCAAGGAATCAAAGAGCACGTAAGGACCATCTGGACAATCTTTTATCCCTAAGACTAAATTTTAATTAAAAATTAGTTCTACAAAGGGAATTCTAAGTAACTATGCCCCACAAGTTTAAAGAATGTAAAAATAAGTAGATCTCTAAGAAAATGTTTCCCTATAAAGTAGAAAAAAGGATAAACTTTGAAAAGTGGGAAAAAGACTAAAATATATTCAATGAAATTAATTAAAATAGAATAAATTAAAATAAGTCAAGCTATGTTAACTTGTTTGAATTTCTAGTTACTTTGCCCATTTTGCCTGTCTTTGCCTGAAAAAGCCATCCACAGTGATTATATGTAAGCTATGTTTTACAACAAAAGTGGTTAATGGACTAGGGTTTGGACCCATTTGTGGAGGGCAGATGTACTAATTCCTCTCACTGCTTGAAACTCTCAGAGGACTGAAAGCTTCAGTTTCAACCCTTTTTCTCTGGTAATATGAACATTTTATGGACAATTTTTCCCTAAGGAAAAATCAACAGTCTTTTCACAACTAGAGAGGAAATTATCTTGTGATGCAGTGATCGCGATGTTGAGAAGTGTCAAATTTAAGTAAATAGTCTATGTGTTGGTCTGTCCTCTACCATTTGGCTGAAATAAATGTCAACAGCGCCTCTTACATAGAGGTTCCAGTATTTGGATTCTACCCGCATTTGAATTATCACATATTTCTTTCTTTGTCATTAAATTCACAGTATAAGAGGTCTTTATTAGTAATGTGCTGGTTTATTATAAGATCCAGTTATGTCTCTGATCTAATTGCACACTGCCCACTCTGTGCTTTAAACCAATTAACTATAAGGATAAATACAAAAAAAATTGATTATTAATTAGTAAGGATACATTTTATGTTTCTTGATTCTTTCTATTAAAATGTGTTTATGAACTAAATAAGGAGGTGGAGAACATTTTCATGTTGGAAGGCCACATGAATTTAGCTGTAATCAAATAAGGTCGCATTCAAGAAACTCCAATTAGATATACTTAAAAATGTTTTATTTTGTAAAAATCTAACTACCATGTACTTAATAATTTCAAAAAATGAAGCCTACTTGTTAATTTTAAAGTTAACTAACCTTTTAATGACTTTTTTTGTTGGAAAGCATTTGAATATTTCCTTGCAGCATGGAGGTCTGAAGTTCCAGTTGATCCTCTAGATGGGTATCAGTCATTTGTGACATTAAGGGCACCTTGACTTGAGTTAGGTAGAAGAATGTAGATTCAGAGTAATGAAAAGCAAGAAAGCATTTTTCAGGCATATTGCTGAAGGCATGGGTATTCTACAGCATTTTGCCATATTTCAATTGAATCTTTCTTAGAATCAAACAATGACTTTAAAAAGTCATCTACTGAGAGCTCAATTAATTCCATCTGTAGTTCTTTCAGTACCTTGGTGATCTCAACTAGGTGAGGCTGAAATGCTAATTTGAATGTGATGTCATGATTCTCAAAGTCAGTAAACCATTCATTATATTCTCCAATTAATAGATCTATAACAGCTGCATATTCTTCCAATGAGTCACAAAGATCATTCTGCTCAACAATGATCTTTGCTGAATGGGGAAAATGTTCATCTGAAGTTTCCTCTTGAAGAAGAAGTGTTATGAAAAAGATAGCTTTTTTCAAAATGCTTGGATTTTTTGCCACATGTCATGTATAGACTTAGTTTTACTGTGCAAAGAAAGATTCAAGTCATTTTGATTTGACATGATATTACACAGAAATGCTGCATTCCTATAGAAATCTTTTTTCAATAATTCATATTGCTGATTCTCCTCTTCATAAAATTGAGAACTATTATTCTCATAGAGATAAAATTATGGCTAACACCTGTCCCTGCGATAGCCAACACATTTTAGAATGATATGGCAAATCTACACCGAATATCTTATCGTTCAATTTTAGCATGTTATAAAACTGATGATGCCGTGTTACATTTATACAAGAACAGCTAATACTTATAAATTATTGCAGAGTGTCACTTAAAATAGTAGCTTTAGCACAAAGATTTTGCTGATGTAAGATACAATGAAAAGAAATGAGAGCATCTGGATATGTTAATACTTTTTTTATCTGTCCAATAAACCCTTCATGTTTTCTTGTCATGGAAGGTGTACCATATGTATGTACACTCACTAAATTTACCAAATTCAGTCCAACTTCATGACATTTATCTTGAAAGTTCTTGAAGGTATCTATTTCCTGTGTTCTGCTTGCAAGAGTGCCCAAAGCAAGTAACTCTTCATAGCAAAGAAAATCTTCTGTTAGGACCCAAATGAAGTATAAAACCTGTGATGAGTCAATAGTATCAGTTGATTCATCCAAAGTGATTGAATAATAGATATTCTCCTTTTAAAGAATTGCATGAGATTGTTCCGTTAAGCTGAAGACTAATTCATGCTGCCAATCAGTTATGGTTCTCCTTGAAATAGGCAGTTGTTTGTACTTTGAAACAGTATTGGGGTTTAAGCATTGTACAATTTTGGCAATACATTCTTTCACACTTTCTACATCACTGGAAGGCTTCCCTTTTTCCTTGAGCACCTATAAGGCTACTTTATAAGGTGCTTCAGCGACATTATTTCCAGGTCTCACTGCTGCTTGAAAGAATTGTCTTTGCTTTTGCTTTTCATCTTTTAATTTCTGTAATACAACCTTTCACATCTCTCCCTCTAATTCAAAATATTTTTGGTCCTTATGAGGGTTACAGTGTTGATGAGCATTGAATTTCTTTAATATCACAGCATCACAAAGCAAGCAAATCATCTTATCTTTAGCAGAAACAAGATAATATTGCAATTCCCAATCCTCATTAAAAAAATCTGTTTTCTTCCTTCAGTGTTCTGTTGGTCTTCCTGATGAACTGTTAAGCAGACAGAACTAAAAAAGACCATTGAGCTATGCAACTATTCACAAATTCCACTTCATACAGAAACACAGTGCACCATTGTCAACAGCTGATAACATACTGGCATACTCAACCCCTATAAACTCTTGTCAACTAGCTTCATGCAATAGTGGCACCAATCAGGTGGGGGAAGTTAGAACCAAATCATGAGCATAGCAGCCATCAATTTATTTATTATTTTATTTCACTTTTATTTCATAATATTACAGGTGTACAAATGCTTTGGTTACATGGATTGCTTTTGTACAGCTGAGGTCAAAGTTATAAGTGTGCCCATCACCCAGATAGTACATTGTACCTGTTAGGTATGATTTCACCCATCCCTTCCTCCCTCCTCCCACCTGCTTGATTTCTGCTGAGTTTTACTTCCATCTGTGCACATGAGTACTAATCAGTTAGTTTCAATTTAATAGTGAGCACATGTTGTGTTTTTCCATTTTTGTGATTCTTCACTTAAGACTATGGTCTCCAGTTCCATCCAGATTGTTGCAAAAGGTATGAATACTACTCCGTGGTATACATCTATCACATTTTATTAATCCACTCATGTATTGATGGGCACTTGGGTTGATTCCACAGCTTTGTGATTGTGAACTGTGCAGCAAAAACACTGAAGTGCAAGTGTCTTTTTGAGACAATGACTTCTCTTCCTTTATGTAAACACCCAGTAGTGGGATTGCAGGATTGCTGTATCAAATGGTAGGTTGACCATTCTTTGAGTTCTTTGAAGAATCTCCATACTATTTTCCATAGAGGTTCCACTAGTTTGCAGTCTCACCAGCAATGTACAAATGTTCCTTTCTCTCTGCATCCAGGCCAGCATCTATTGTGTTTGGACTTTTTCATAAAAGCCATTCTCACTGAGGTTAGGTGATGGCTCCTTGTGGTTTTGATTTTCATTTCCCTAATGATTAGCAATGTTGACCATTTTTTCACATTTTTATTGGCCATTAGTTTATCTTCTTTTGAAAAGCTTCTGTTTATATCATTTTCCTACTCTTTAAGGGGTTGTTTGATTTTTTTTCTCACTGATTTGCTTGAGTTCCTTATAGATTCTGGTTATTAGCTCTTTACTTGTTGTAGACCATGTGAATATTTTCTTCCATTCTGTAGGTTGTCTGTTCCCTCCTTTGATTATTTCCTTGGCTGTGCAGAAAGCTTTTTAATTTAATCAAGTCCTATTGATTAATTTTTGTTGTTGCTGTGATTGCCTTTGGGGTCTTCTTCATAAATTATTTGCCTAGGCCAATACTTAGAAGAGTTTTTCCACCATTTTCTTCTAGAATTTTTATGGTTTCATGTCTTAGGTTTAAATCTGTTATCCATCTTGAATTAATTTTTGTGAGTGGTGAGAGATTTAGATCCTATTTCAATCTTCTACATGTGGCTATCCAATTTCCACAGCACCATGTATTGAATAGCAATTGTTTCTTCCAGTGTATATTGTTGTCTGCTTTGTCAAAGATCAAATGTCACTATGTGGATAGTTTTATATCTGGGTTCTCTGTTCTGTTCCATTGGTCTATGTCTTTATTTTTGTCCTGGTACTATGCTGCTTTGGTTACTATAGCCTTGTAGTATAGATGCAAGGATGGTTCAAGATATGTAAATCCATAAATGTGACTCACCACATAAACAGAAGCAAAAATAATGATATTATGATCATATCAATAGATGCAGAAAGAGCATTTGACAAAATGCAGCACTCTTTTATGATAACAACTCTTAACTAAATAGGTATCAATGGAACATATCTCAAAATTATACAAGCCATATATGACAAATCCACGGCCAACACACTGCTGAATGAGGAAAAGTTGAAAGAAAGCATTCCCACTTAGAACTTGCACAAGACAAGGATGTCCACTGTCACCACTCCTATTCAACATTGTGCTGGAAGTCCTAGCCAGAGCAATCAGACAAGAGAAGGAAATTTAGGGTATCCACATGGGGAAAGAGGAGGTCAAATTATTGCTCTTTGCTGATGATATGATCTTATGTCTAGAAAACCCCAAAGATTCCACCAAGAGACTCCTGGAACTGGTGAATAAATTCAGCATAGTCTCAGTTTACAAAATCAATGTATACAAATTAATAGCATTCTTATACACCAACAGCAGTCAAACTGAGAATCAAATCAAATACTCAATACCTTTCACAATAGCTACAAAGAAAATAAAATACCAAGGAATATATTTAATCAAGGAGGTGAAAGATCTCTACGAAGAGAACTATGAATTACTGAGGAAGGAAATTGCAGATGATGTAAACAAATAGAAAAACATATAATGCTCATGGATTGGCAGAATCAACACTGTTAAAATGTCAACACTACCCAAAGTGATTTACTGATTCAATGCAATCCCCATCAAAATACCAACGTCATTTTTGAAGATGCAGAAAAAAGAATTCTACACTATAGTACCAGAAAAGAGCCTGAATAGCTAAAGCAACCTTAAGCAAAAGGAACAAATCTGGAGGCATCACTTACCAGGCTTTAAGCAGCTGTCAATTTAGCCCTTATGGCTTACTAATGTTCTAGTCGTGCCAGAATCTGGGATGATTATTCCATTGAAACTTATTTTATTGTTTGGCATTTTAAATATGTCCATTGTAAAAATAAAATAAAAAGATAAAATAGAAGCAAAAATGTATTAATAAAAATAATTTGTTATGTAAAATTTGAATTTGGTCAAAAGGCCATACTTAAAGACGTAGAAGGTCACAGGTTTCCCACCCCTGGAATAGATAACTTAAGACTCTGGCTTGGGAGCTAAATTACCAGGTGTTAAATATTGCCTTTGAGAGAAAATCAACTTGACTCTCTGTGCCTCAGTTTCTTTGTTGGCAAATGGAGGTTGGTGTGATAATTATATAGTTTGAATCATGTAAAGTGTATTCAGTCCTCAAAAACACTCATTATCATAAACTTGATTTATTATGTGGTCTAAAAAGCATTACTTTGAAGGAAAAGATATTGTACATATTAATTACAAATTGACTCACTCAATAAAGGTTGTTTTTTCCATGTGATTAATTGACATCTCAAGTTTAAAATAAGTTATACAACCAAGAGAACAAATTTTTTTTTTCTGATTACCAGCATTACTAAGCATCAGCAGCACATAATACAGTAGTTTTTAAAAATACTAAATTTCATTCTGTGAGACAAATGTGAAATCTTCAAGGTGGATGATTTCAACATTATTTCTATGGAGGATGGCTACATCCTTAACCTGGGAAGAAATAGTTACTTTATAGCTTATATGTAGTACACCAAGTCACTAGGAATTATTAATCACTCTGAATAAATAAAAAATATTGTCCTCTGGTGGTTCCTATGTAGATGCTCTCTGCTGTTGCATTTAGTCTTAGGCACAGGAGGCAGAGGAATCCTCCAGCCCTGTCTCCTGTGTTGTACAGTAGAGGCTGGTGCTACTTGGATGTTCAGGCACATCACTCAAAGCTGCATCTCTACTCGAGGCAAGCTTCACACGTAGGTGGAACCCCTCTGCAATACCAGTTGAAGAACAACTAAAACTTGGAATCAAAATGAATGCGCTCTCATTAGATATTTATAGTAAAAATAGATTTGGACATTGAAAAACCCATCAGTTATACTTTATTTCAGCAAGTCAGATGAAATATAGATAGTATTTCTAAATCTTCCATAATGAACATTTCCCTTTTGAAGAAAAATATTCTCATTTTAACTCAAAATGTTCTTGTATAATTCTACTGAAATATATAAAACATTATAAGACCTATATACTTATAATTTTATATAATTATATAATCAATCAAATTGCAAATTAACAAATTCTTGTTAACCTCGTATGCTGGACAATGGTTTGCTGAAACTAAATAAACATTTAACTTTGAATATGGTCCTGGCCACTATGGCATAGGAGCTGATGTCATTATTTTACTTATTGTGTACCATGTACAATGTGATGATGATTTGAATTTTGATTTTCCTACTACATTTTTGTCAGTTTTAACTTCTGAAAAACTTCGTTCATATAATGGACCCTCATATGCCTAAAATTTTCTTTTATGTATTGAAGTCATTCTCCATTCTTTTTTAATGAGCTTGAGGTAGTTAAGTAGTACTGCTCTGTGCTACAAGAATGGTAAGTGCAAGGCTGGGTGCAGTGTCTTGAGCCTGTAATCCCAGCACTCTGGGAGGCTGAAGTGAGAGGATTGGTAGAGGCTGGGAGTTTGAGATCAGCATGGGCAACATAATGAGATCCCACCTTTCCAAAAGAAAAAAGATGGTAAGTGCTAACAAACATAAACAGGTCCTGAAATTTCATAATGATATTGTATTATCATTAAGGCAGTTATTTAAATTGTAAAAGGTGACTATATGGATTATAGAATTATTTTCTCCACTGAATGCCTTATGTATTCCCTAAAGGTGCTCTACATTGGCCAATCATATCTAGAATGACCCTACGACATGTAAACCCTGGAAATTGTTCTCCTCACCATACCCTGCCCATTGTTTGCCCATTGGTGTCTACTCTGCATATAGTGAGCATCAGCCTGGCACTCAGCAAAGACATATGTGAGCTCTATATAGATCTGCATATTCCTGGAGATCCTTTTATACAGAGTTGCTTCCTTTCCTGAACTCTTTCCCACATCCAGCCACCTCAGACACCCTGAGCCATAATCACCATCTTCTCCAACTCAGAGGAGCCATGAGGGTTTTGTTGCTTCTCCCCCAAACCTCCTGCACCCACAGCTCAGAAATTGCTTCCAGGCATAAAGCTGGTGCAAGCATATGACTGATCTCATTTGTTCATTTCTCTCAAGGATCACAGTCATGAACCCCCTTTGTCCAGTGTCTGACAACAGTTATTCTATGTATGTTTCCAGTTTTCTACTTATATTGTCAGGTTAAGTTTGGTGCTTGTAATTCCATCATCACCAGAAGTAAAAATAACGTAGAGAAATAGGAATATAAAGTAATCTAAAGAAAGCAAACAAAACCTACTTAAGATAAAAATGAAAGTACACCAAACACAAAAATGTTAGTTATATACAAAATATATATATTTATCCATTTCTCCAATGGATACACTCTAAGCACTACACCTTAAGTAGCACTTGTACTGAAATAATATTTGTAGAAAAAAGACTATATTAGACATTTCCCAGTTTCAGTGTGTTTTAGAACAAAGCTATCTAAGTAAATAAAATAGGAAACATCAAAATTATACTATTTTTGGAGGCTAAAACCCTAACCCTAAATAAATCATGGTTTCTTCTTACATTTTAAAAATATAATTGTAATATAAAAATATGAAACTGTTACTCTGGATTATACTCAGCGTATTTTCTTTCATTTGATATATGCACACTTAGATTTAAAGATTTTCCCTGATTTACTAATTGAATAGGATCAAATTAATTTTAAAAATGTGT
Source organism: Varecia variegata (assembly GCA_028533085.1). Lineage (NCBI taxonomy): Eukaryota > Metazoa > Chordata > Mammalia > Primates > Lemuridae > Varecia > Varecia variegata. Next base: position 10,454,398 of record CM052441.1, on the reverse strand, counting down.
TTACAATATTGTTAGCACTAGTATTATAATAGCAAACAATGATTGAGTCTACTTTCCACTTTTGACAAATCATGTTATCACTGCTTATTTCTGCAATATAATAGGCCACATGCATCACAAACAGGATGTAAAACTGAAATTTGCCCTGAAAAGTCAGGAAGTTTTAAAAATTTAAATTTGAGTTGAAGTAAAATTAGTCTCAAGTTGGCTTGTTTAGCAGTGAGATAACAGAAGTCTAAAATAGGACAATAATGACAGGATGAGACATATTTGAGGGACATTTGAGATGTAAGTAGGTGTCCTCAGGAAATGATTGAAAATGATGAAGTACAGTGAGAGAAGTAGAAGAGAGAGGCACCTAAAATCATAGCATTGGGTGTCACATGAAATTGGGATACAATTTTGTATTTGCCACCTGACAACAATAGGACCATACACAATTGATTTAACCTCATCCATTTTTTTCTTATTTTGTAGACTGGAGTAGTTGATTTGATTAAATGAGATAATGTTATGTTCCCAAAGCACTTAATGATCCCTAGATTGTAGTGAATGTTCAATAAAAGGTAGATAATACATTTATGACAGTGATGATGATGGTGATGGTGGTGGTGGTCATGATTAGAAAATAACTGAAGGCTTTCAGTTTAGGATACTTTGTGACATAGGGGATAAAAATAATCTGGAATTTTGGAGATAAGATTGCTTCAATGTAGGCAAAATATCTGGATTAATCTATAAGGGAGATTAAGGCTGGAGGTAAAAATTCTGAGTCATCACTGAATAGTAGTATCTGGAATCATTATCCCAGACAAGTGTGTTGAATGAGGTAAAACAATGACTGAGAAACATTGAGAGTGATTGTTTTGAAAGAGAGAAAGAGTTCTCATGGAGCCAGAAAAAAAAAAATAAAAGACAACATTATCAGAGAAGCCAAGGAATAATAATTGATTAAAAGAAGGTTGACGTGCCAAATGATGATATCTCAAGAGAGTGAAGACAGAGGAAATCTTTGGATTTGGCAATCAAGAGATCTCATTAATTATCACTAGAGCCAATTTTTTTGAGTGGGGATGAATAAAGATAAGGTAATTTTGCTTGAGGACTGAGTGAAAAGTACAAAAAAATAGGCAGCAAAAATAGATTAATCTTCAAAACACCCCTCCTGTTAGCCCAGTTTTGTACTTAGAGGAACAGAAGCACCGAGAGATTAATATGCTCACCCAGGATTATAATTCATGAGCAGTGGAACCAATATTAAAATCCTATTCTCTTTAGAGCAGTTAAAATCACAGCCATCATTAATATATTCTATTTGGAATTAACTGTAACAAAATTAATTTATCAACATATAATGAAAAATAAATGAATTTCTGTTGGTTTATAGACATGTTCTAATCTATTTGTGTTAGACATTAACTTCAGTAGAAAGTGACTGCCAAGGGGGAGAAATTGCCCTAAAATCCTTATCAAAATCTCACTTAGCCACACATAAATAATTAGATTAGAAGACTGTTTTACTGTTGGTGCCACTTCAAAGAGAAATTTTTGTGAACAGGGAACCTAGCATCACTGGCCAAAGAAAACTGTTTCTGTAATTCTTAACATTGTAACTGTCAACTTTGAATTTTCCCCTTGATATGCCTAGCACAGTCCAATTAAATGACACCTGTTCTTTTGGGGATTACAAAAGCAATTACTCCCAGCCTCTGTTTATCCCCACCCTCCCTCTAGCCCACAAAGTAGTCGTTTATCCAATAACATTAATTTTGATGATAGGATAATTTCCTCAGAATTGACCCCAGAGATTATATGATTGAATCTCAGAGGTGGTTTGGAGGAATCATTCATTGGCTAAACTGTTTTAGGATTTCTCTAATTCATCAGGCCTTTGCCAGACCAATTATTAACCTCCAGGACACACAAATACCAGAATCTGACTTAGCCCTAAGACTCTTATTTTTATTCCCCAGGGCCATAACTAAACATGTGGTATACAGTATCATTCATGCTGCAAAGAAATGAGGGAAGATAATGAAGTAGAGATAGGGATCTTCAATTTTCTTAAAAAGTTTTATAGGGAAAAATAATAAAACATTAAAAAGTTTTATAGGGGACATTTTAGAAACAAATACATATTATTATCTTTGAAGTACTTAGGCCTTCTGCATGCTTAAAGGGACAAGCAGATTCCAGCATTAATACTTCAGTGTCTAATAGAGTAAACTAATAGTCAATTAGTAGTTTGTGTCTGATATTAAAAATGAACATTGACTTACATATGTATATATATAATGGTATGACATACAAACCTTTTCCATGTATACAGAATCTTATTAGATCCTGCCAAAATGTAACCAAAACTCTGCCACAAACCCTCCAACACACATCAGTCCTAAATAAATCAACAGGCACATTTCCCTAAGTCATCAAAAAAAGAATTCACTCTCTAAATGTACCCAACGAATATAGTTGAGCGCTGACACTTTATGCCAAGCGCTATCCTAAGCAGCAAGGATTCAACAGTGAAAATAATAAACAAATTGTCTGCTTTCATGGAGCTTGTACTATAGTCTGCAGACTGATAAAGGGAAGAAAAAAATGCAAATACTAGACCTAAAATTCTGCCTTCAGAAGATCAGATGGAGATAAAGAGAAGGGAGAAAAAAATAAGTAGTAGGATGCTATTGGGAAAAATGAGGTGGGGCGAGGTGGTAAGAAGTATTGATATCTGGAGGTGGTGAAATGGCTGAAGTTGGTATTTAACATGCCCATGAATTAGTCATGTAGATGAGAGGGAGAGTGAATGGAGAGGAGAAAATCAGATAGGTTTCTGAAAAGCCTATGAGCTCACTTAAAGTTAAGGGTCATAAATTTAAAGTAAAACCATTTATCGTAGTTGAGGATTTTCAACTGTGTCTCTCCCTGCATAGGCAAAAGTTGTAATTCAAGCAGGAATATTGACATGCAATGTGTGTTCAACGAAGAGAGGCAGGGCCAGAAGATTTGGAATGATGATAACTATAGACGAGGAAATCCAAGCAAGAGAAGGAGGCAAGTGAAGATATAGAATGGAGTCAGTGAGGCAATGGTAATGAAGTATAGATCAAAACTAAGTTAAAGAACTGCTGGAGTCAGAGTCCTAGACACAGGAAACTAAAAACAGAAAAGATTGGGCTGTTCACTATTTCAATTATAGATGGAGTGCAATTATTGGTTATAACATAGCCTTCACTGTGAACTTGGCAATGAGAGACAGACGTGGAATGGAATATAAGATTGTTATAGTAGAAATTACCAAGGACTGGAGAGCCTAGGGTATTGAACATATTACCTGAATGGATATTGAGATCACCAAGAAGTATGAGATAAAGTTAAATAGAGTTGGATACAGAAGTTAAAATCTTCACAAAATGAGGGGACTAATGGTGAGCCTGCTGATTGACTGAAATTGAGCAGAGAGCAGTTTCTATAAACTGTAAATTCCAGTAGGTGCTACTGGAATGGACTTCCAAGGAATGGGCTTTCAGAGAGAAGGGTCTAGAGGGGCAATAAGGAGCAAAGAAGAAATGTCTCTATTTCAATCCCAGAGCAACGTCAATAGTAAGAGATAAAGCAGCCACCACCTGAGAGATCTATGAGGGAAGCGGTGCTATTAGATGGAATAGGTAGGGTTTTATTTAGGGTGATACATGGAAAACATCCAGGGAATAAGAAGAGGGAATGGGGGATTCTGTTATGATTAATTATAAGTTTCACAAGGGAAAGCATGTGCTTTGGTATGCTTACTGAGGAGTAAGGACAAGAGCCATGTGCAGATGTACGGACTCATTGGAGAACGAAGTACACGTGATGACCCAGAAGTTGTAGGCTTTTTATTTACCAATATAAACAGGAATAAAAAAGCATGAGTGACTAGTCCTAATGCTCACGGAGGCAGGTTGTGAAAGTGAGGCTGTTTAAGTTGGGGTGGGAGGGGACTCACATACAATGATGTAAAGGTGTTGGCAGGAATTGGCAGAATTCTGGGGCTGCTTCTTCATTCTAGTTGATTTAGTCATGATGGCCATGGAGGGGCATTGTCACAGAGGACACGGGGAACTCCTATCTTAGGAAACTATTCTAGGATACAGAATACAAGTTTACTATATGACTTTTGTTTACACAGATACCAAACAGAACAGGGGTAGCACAGACCACCATGAACTAAAAACTTACAAACAAGTAAGTTTATCCTAAGGTTGTAAGGATTGTTCAAGACTAGAATAGTTTTCAGTGTAAATTATTAGGTTAATCTAAAGGAGGAAAGTCACAGTTTTTTCTCAAAGGAAGGTGGAAAGCATTTTATAAATTGGAACGTTTTTCATGATTTGAAACAGTAGAAACAGAAATAAATTTGCTTAAAATAATAAAGGTTAGCTATCAGAAACTGATAACAAATATTATGCTTGATATTTTAGTGCAAGCACGTCCATGAAAGTAGAAAATAGGTAGTTATTCACAAATCAACCCAAGCATTTATCATTATACTAGAGATACTAATCAATAAAAAAACAAGAAGAAAAGAGTAAATTTTAATATTAGAAATAAAATGGCATACTGTTCCTATTTGCATTTGCTATTGTTGTCTATCTAGAAAATTCAAGAATCAGTTGCCAAACTAATAGAGCTCATCAAAATGGAAAGACACAAGAACGGCAAATGAAGAATAAAGCACATTCTTATATAGAGTAATGATCAATTAGGAAATACAATTAAATTGAATTTAATATTTTATTTTATTTTATTTACTTTATTTCAGCATATTATTGGGCTATGAATGTTTAGGTTACATATGTTGCCTTTGTCCCATCCGAGTTAGAGCTTCAAGTATGTCCATCCCCCAGAGGGTGTGCACCGCACCCATTAGGTATGAACATACCCATCCCCACCTCCCCCCTCCCACCTGCCTGACATCAGATGAATGTCACTGCTAAATGTGCACGTAAGTGTTGATCAGTCAATACAAATTTGATGGTGAGTACATATGGTGCTTGTTTTTCCATTCTTGTGATACTTCACTTAGAATGGGCTCTAGCTGTATCCAGAATAATACAAGACATGCTAGATCACGATTGTTTTTTGTGGCTGAGTAGAACTCCATGGTACACATATATCACATTTTATTAACCCACTCATGTATTGATGGGCATTTGGGTTATTTCCACATCTTTGCAACTGTAAATTGTGCTCCTGTAAACATTCTAGTGCAGATGTCTTTTTTATAGATGTCTTTTATTCCTTTGGGTAGATGCCCAGTAGTGGGATTGCTGGATCAAATGGTAGTTCTACTTGTATCTCTTCGGGGTATCTCCATATTACTTTCCAAAGAGGTTATACTAGTTTGCAGTCCCACCAGCAGGTATGAGTGTTCCTATCTCTCCACATCCATGCCAACATTTTTTGAGTGCAGTTTTGATTTGCATTTCCCTGATAATTAGAGATGTTGAGCATTTTTTCATGTTTGTTGGCCATTCTTCTGTCTTCTTTTGAAAAGTTTCTGTTCATGTCCTTTGCCCACTTTTTAACGAGGTTGTTTGATTTTTTTCGTGTTTACTTTCCTGAGTTTCCTGATAGCAAAAAGAATCCCTTGGAATGAAGTGTATATTCAACAAGAAAAGTATGTCTTATATAAAAAGAGAAACTAAAAAACCTTACTGAATAACAAAAGTAAAAGCCTGAGTAACAAGAAAGTTATGTTCATTGATTGATATGTTCAATATTCTAGAGATATTACCTCAGCCTATGCTAAACAAAAAAAAATCAAGAAATTATTAGATATTTTTGTTAAAAAGGATGAAAATTTAAAAATATAAAAGTGTATTATAAATGTTAATAATCAAAAGAGTATGGCGATTTCTAGTTCAGTTCAGAGATGTGGAGTGCCAGAAAGAGCAGTGCTCCCACACTTACAAAAAAGTCTGGATAAAATGTCAGTTATAACTTTTTTAAGCCATTAGAAACCTGAGATTGTAGGGCAAACTTTCACTCCAAATCTAGAGACAGACAGGCGTCTCTAGGGGGAAGGAACCGAGCATCCACTTACCTGGGACAGGTTCTGGTTTTCCCTCTTGAGATTCGTTGGCTTAATTTCTATGTAAATAATTCTTGCTCCTTTGACTGACTTTTTCTCGTGGTTATGGGTCATATTTTCCTATGTCATGATATTTCTAGTCAATTTTAATGGATGCTAGATATTTCGATCTTGCATTGTTGAGTGTCAGGATTTTGTTTTCGTTTTTAACAAGTGGTAGGCATTATTGGGGTGGTCAGTTGAGTTACTTGTGGTTCAGTTTGATACTTTCAGGGCTTGAGCATGATTTTTGTTGGGGTGGGTGGGTATATGAATAGCAGCCTTACTTTGGGGAAGATTTAGCTCCACTGTTAGAACTTTTTATTCTGGCAGCTCTACTGAATTCACTGAGTGAACTATGAGGCTCCCCACTGTGACAAGCTAGAACTTAGAACTGAAAATTCGCCAGCTCTGAGATCTGCTCAACTCACAGCTCCTCAGTTGTGTTTTTGCCAGACTTCTGGAGTTTTAACCTATGCGTGCGCATTTTTGTATTCAGCAAAAACTTAAGACTTACTCATTGCCTAACTTCGATAAGTGTTAACCCACACATGCACACTATTGTATTTAGCAAAGGCTCAAAGCTCTTCAAAGACACCCATTCAAATTTTTGGAACTCTTTTGTGGGGAACTCTGCGGGCTATTAATATTTCCAGTCATCTTAATGTCACTAACTCCAGTCTCTTTCCTCGATTCAGTGGAACTATCCTACTCCCCTGGAGACCCCTCAACCTCATCCTCTCTTCAGAATGTGCTTCCAGGAAAAAAGTCCGAGGCTGGCAAATGTTCACTTAGTTTTGTTTTGTTTTGTTTTTTCTCTTCTCTCAAGGATCGTAGTTTTGCAATGCCTGTTTTCCAATAGCCACTACTATCATTTCATATATTTTGCCCAGTTTTCCTTTTCTTTTATAGCAGGAAAATAAATCCAGTCTCTGTTACTCCATCATAGCAAGAAACAGAAATCTTTTAAAAACAAAAAAACCCAGAAACTGAAGCAAAACATGTACCCCCCAAAACTCAAGATCATTTCTAAATTTTAGGATTTTTACTGTGCCTCAAACAGATGCATTGGAACTCAATGATTGGGAGATATGGAGTCTGAGCACTCCTGCTCAGTTAGCATACCTCTTTGTGTTAGAAATTAAGCTTTCTGTAAGGAGAGCTTTCATCCCCAGCACTGACCCTGTGATGGGAAGATCATTTCATCCCAGCGGATGGTAATCAGAGACCTTTTTGTTGGTCAGGGAATCATTTGTTAATGTTTAAATCTGAACTGCTAGAGATAATTGTATTCTTGTCTTTAGACACTGGACTAAATCATATCAAATATGCATTTTTCTTTTCAGATTGCTATTGAGATATTTATAATCAACTGATTTGTGACCATCTTCTTGAATGCTACTGCATTTGGGCTATATTCACACGTGTCTAGTACTTTTTAGCTCACTAGTAAACACATTTATTAAGATATGAAATTAGAAAAAATACATTCTAGACTTTTCAGCTTTTTTTTCTTATAGTCTCCCCCAGTTGCCACTTAAATCTACTTCGAATTATATTGTAGAGTTTCAAGAACCTCTTTGTAATTGCTTAAATAATTAAAATGTCAGAAAGCAGAAATATAGCCACACTTTTTATTGAATATAAAAGTCACACTTAAGAAATCTGAACTAATTATATTTTTTCTATACCATGCCTTTGGCTATAAGATAGAATTGTGTCCCTTTGAGAATTTTTATACCCTTTTCATGCCTTTCTTTGGAGAATTTAAATTCTTTTTTCACTGTTTAGAGTCTTTGAGTGTCCCCCGATTGTTATATAAGCATCTTCTTAGGATGATGGGGTTTTTTAATGCTATAAGTACAATCTCTGAAATTTTATATTGCTTTTTTGAAAATAGAAACAGGAAATAATGGCATTACATAAAATAATATCATAGAAAATATTTCCATATACTAATATGTATTTTTAATGTCACCATGCATGGAAATGAAAAAAAATTCTGATAGATATTACTGTTTTCTATAAATATGATAGTTACAGAAATCAGTTTTTATCAACACTGTTATATTTTGCAGCAAAAACAATTATCAGTTTGTGCAATAAATTCGGTTTCAGAGGGTTTATCTACTGTTCCCTGATCAAATGTAACATTTAAAGCTGTTCAGGTAAAATTTCCCCTTTCAGTATCTTCCCCTTCCTCCTACCACCCTGTTCCCTAAAGAAACAGAAAAGACAAGAAATTCTATGTCCCTCAAGACACACAATCATTATGAGGTGTTTCTTGTGTTTACATTTGGTGTAAGTTATTGTCTAATGAGGTACACAAAAAAATGTGTGGCTGATTGCATTATAGACCTAATCCTTGATTATCTTTTGCTATGTGACTTTGCAGTTTCTCCCAGTAAAGGACCAGAGTAGATTTCCCCACTCCTTGTGTTTGGGTTCACCCATGTTACCTTAGGCAAAGCAATGGGACAGAATTGCAAGTGCCCCAGTTCTCAGGCTAAGTATGAAGAGCTCTGCCACGTGTCTGCCTATCTGCCCTCTTAGGCCTCCATCAGCACCATGAGAGGAGTTTCTCTCAGGCATCTACTGCCACTGAATTACACCTCGACTAAGGAGAGGAATTTCCACTCTGGCTTCTGTTCTTCAGAAACTGCCAATGCTGCTGGAGCTCCCTGTCACTGCTGGGGTCCCCTGAGATGCAAAGGAGAGCACAGGATGGTGAGAAGGAAGCTGGAAGCCAAGACAACTGCAGTAGAATTCCCACACTCTGAAATGCTTCTACAAGGAAATTTACAGCAGGGGCTGTGTTGTCGCTAACAACGTAAATTCATCCATTTAAAATCACCTTCACCTTGTATAAATTCTTCAGATCCCTCCAAATCACGACCATCTCCATAGTTTCTTTTATTAGTAAAGTTTTTTACTTTTTGAGTTTTTCGTGGCCAGCTTGTCAATGGCTGTTGAATTCCTCGGGTCTTGTCTTCTTACCATCAAAGAATGAAAGCAAGAGACAGTTCTGAAGCATCAAACAGCAAAGTTTATTAAAGCGAAAGTTTACTCTTAAAGGGGTTAAGAGCAGACACACTGTGGTCCTGGGTTTTCTCTGGGTTTCTAATCAGCAAGGGATAATACACTCCAAAAGGGGTAGGAGTGGGCACACGTCCCAGCAGACAGTGGCACTGGGGACTCTGTGCCATCCCTTTTTCTTGTGCCTGGCCTCGCCTCCTTCAAGACGTTGTCTCTTTTCCTTTTTTTCTTGACCAGTGGGGATGTTGTCTCCTTCCTGCCATGGAGTGGGGGTACTTTTTCACCAGTGTGCCCTGTGGTGTTTTCCTTGTTTCTTGTATTAGTTGTACTCATCTTTATCTTATTCTGGTTACGGTGTGTTCTCTTACTCAGCATCCCATTTGTGTTTTTCCTTGTTTGTTTGGTTTTGGTTTTTTATTTCAGCATATTATGGGGGTACAAATGTTTAGGTTATGTATATTGCCCTTGCTCCCCAGGCCCCAAGTCAGAGCTTCAAGCGTGTCCATCCCCCAGACAGTGTTCATCACACTCATTATGTATGTATATACCCATCCCCTCCTCCCCCCTCCCATCTGCCCAACGCCCGATGAATGTTATTCCTATGTGTGCACTTAGATGTTGATCAGTTAAAACCAAATTGATAGTGAGTATATGTGATGCTTATTTTTCCATTCTTGGGATACCTCACTCAGTAGAATGGGTTCCAGCTCTATCCAGGAAAATACAAGAGGTGCTATATCACCATTGTTTCTTATGGTTGAATAGTACTCCATGATCTACATCTACCACATTTTATTAATTCACTCATGTATTGATGGGCACTTGGGTTGTTTCCACATCTTTGCAATTGTGAATTGTGCCGCTATAAACATTCAAGTGCAGATGTTGATGCTGCTCACTTTTGTATTTTTCTCTGTTCATGTCTCACTTTTGTTATATTAACATCTGTGACACTTCCGGCTACCCTCATTTTGTGGTGTGTTTTGTGTTGCGGTGTGTTTTGTAACTCAGTATCCTGTTTGTTTCCACAGTCTGTACCTCCTCTGCTCATGTCACCCTTTCTTACCTACACTAACAAGTTTACTGACAACTCTCTCTCTCCTAACCCTATAACTGGCCTTTGGCTTATGTTTACCTTGTTTCTCCCAATATCAACAATGGATTAACAATGTGTTCACAACACAAGGAAATAACCTGGTTCAGCCCAGAAAATATCAAGTATCTGATTGATTGTTGTCTATTATTATTGGTTATAGCTTTGCTATTTCCTAGTTTAACAAGTTCTCTGATGCCTAAAAAAAGGTGTGCCAGAACTGATATTAACTATGCATTGTTAGAAATAAAATTCTCTTAGCTTTGGTTTCGTAACAATGTGACCTGAACAAAATATAATGGTGAACAATATCTTCACCCAAATTTTACTGCTGTTTGTTCAGATGCCTAAAGTACATTGGAGTAAAGTCCATAATATTTTAGATAGAATATTAGCAAATATTTTACAGATGTAAATTAGCTATCACAATTTTCAAGTTGTTTTAATGGACACTTGATGAGTTGAATCTATCAATGAGAATTAAAAGAATATTTATCCCTTAATTTATAGCTATTCTGCTATACTGAACATTAATAATTAAATAGCCATGTTCCAACCATTGTTTCCAAAGAGTCATGTAATGGAAATAATAAAAAAAAGGAGCATCTGAGTGTTGGAAAAGTAGCATCTTTAGTGTCAAGCTTGAAGGGACTCATCTTCCTTCTTGTGCTTGTGGCCATAGTCTGCAGAGAATTCAAGGCAAAACAAAACTGATTTGCTTGCTCAAAGAAAGGTGGGCAGAGCTGCAGATATCTAAGGCAACTGCCAATACTTAGAGGGAGATGCTCTAGAGAAGAGAAAGCCTTTCTACCTGTCCTGTCCAACCAATCTGCCCCCTCCAACCTCTGCTGGCAGAAGAGGCAATTCCTGCTCTCTTGTATCTGCGTTAGAGAGGAGGTGCTTTTTCTCACCCCTCCCTTGGCAAGACAGCAGGAGCTTCCCCGAGATAAGTATTTCATTTTCTCACCACCAACCTCATCACAGAGCTTCTTCCGTTTCTGCTTTGTGTACAGATGAAGTTTTGTATTAACATTATTTGCAGGGGTGAAGGGAAACTTCCCCTTTTTCCTGAAAGTTCACTGAAAGATCCACTCACAATTAAGGCAGATGAATAAGAGAAAGGTTTATTTACCACACGCCTGGGCAGAATCACAGAGTGACTACTCAATATCCCAATGAAGTTCAGATATTTTTATACCTGTCCTTTTGGAGGGGAGGGTCAGAAGGGGAGTGCAGGTAATTCTGTTTAGGGGGAACAAATGGTGCTAGGGACGATAAATGGATAGGGAAACAGATTGACTTGTAAATGATCCTCTTTACAAATTAAATTAACCTGAGCAAAGTAAATTATCCTGACAGACAGGTATTAGATTTAAATGGTTTGGGCAAGGTCTGGTTGCATTCTTGATCAGTTTTCCTATAATATACTGAGCTAACAGGGAGAGTAAGGGAAGTCAGTTCCCCCTTTGATCTTTCCATCAGTCAGTCTGGTTCTATGCAGGTAGAGGAAAAGTCCCATCCCATGCTTTTTAATCTTGAATGACCTTTAATTCAAAATATTCTTCATATCAAGGAGTCATATTTTTGGGTGAAATTTCCTGAGCTCCTTCATATTGAAGTGGGAATCTTGTATTTAGTAGGTATTTAATAAGTAGGGCCTAACTTATTTGCTTATACATTGAAGTTGCAGTTATGATATGGCTGTAGCAATCCTTGCAGAGAACATCATTTTTCACTTGGTAGAAAATGTGATAATCATTTCCAGGTTCTTCTGAATCATTAGCCTGAATCACACTCAGCTTTTATTTTGCCATGCAAGTTAAAGTTTCAGAAGTACTTGCATTAAAAGAGCATTCATTTATCACTCTTCTATCCTGTACACTTCCCCAACTGAGGAAAACAATTTGACCACATTACTGTGGAATAATGATGTGTCAAGTTTTCTCCTTAAAATGAAACCATTTGTCATCTTTATGAATATGATCAATCATCACATTTTCATTTTTAATCTAATTTGGGAAGCCTTTCTAATGATTTTACCTTCATGATACTTGTAATCTTTTTTCAGAGGTAGTATTCAGCAGTGATTATGGTTCAAGATTGTTTTTAATGTTATTTATTTTTAAGTGAATATTTACTATAGGGATGTAAGGAAAATGGCTATATCATGTTTTCACATATGTGGTTTTTCTTAGGGACAAATTACATTTGCATTTTTAATATTCATAGATATTTGTGTAATAATGATACTAATAGTTAACATTTATTAAAGTTATTAAATACTATGTAATCTATATGTTTTGCATGGAATAATTCATATAATGCTGACAGCACCCCATGAGGTAGGTACTAATATTATCTACATTTATTGGATGGTAATAAGCTCAGGACAGTTCAGTAATTTTTTCCAAACTTTTAACAGCTAGTTAGCATCAGAGACAGGATTTTAACCCATGCATTTTTTCCTCCGGAGCTTATGCTCATGAACTGTACAGAATTAGGAAAAAAAAAATTAAATCTAGCCTGGAGGCCAACAAATGAATGGAGGAAATTCTAAAATCCAGAGCTAAGGCCAGAAAATTGCCGAAGCCAAAAAGGTAGCTGAAGACAGGATTTATGAGACCATACAACTAAATTTCAAAGGGGACTATTTGTTTGCTGAAAACCGCTTTTCAAGAACCAAGACCATGCCTTTCAAATTGATGCTATAAGTGATTTTAAAACACACAGACTTGTCTTTAACAGTACTATCTCTAGCCAGAGTCATGTAGGGATTATTCCACATTATTGGATGTAAAGGTGGTAACGTGGACACTTTTACCATGATAATATGATTAAAATGAGTACTCTTAAAAATTTAGAAATTTTCCCATAGTAGAGATAGTCATTGATGTACGAAAACAAAATTTTTGCTCACTAAATTGATGAGAAAGATACGTTGATGGATTTGCATAAAATAAATGTGTATACAAAGAGTAAAACAAGAGCCCATTATTCAGGTCAGGGAATTAAGGACCAATTTCCGGATCTAGTCAGTCACTTTAAGCAAATAATTTCACCTCTTAGGGTCTTCAGTTTTCTTAAATCAAAAATAAGAGGGCTGGTGATGATTTCTTTCACTTTAAATAACACATAATTAATCTTCAACTTTTAAAAATTAGTTCTTTAGATAAAAGATTGTCATACATTCTGCAGGATGTATGGATACCTAGTGACATAAGACTGCTGATCTAATTAATGAAAAGTCTATATTAATTTAATTGAGAGACTGCAATTCCTGAATAAAAATTGACCTAGGAAGTAAATGTTCTCAATGCAACATTAATTAATTGGTAATAAGTAGTTCCATTTGATGGAAATGAGTTTAATAGTGATTAGAGGAAATGTGACTCTCCAAGGAAGTCTTTCTATAAGATTGCTTTCCCAGTGAACAGTGAAATATTACAGTCCAGATGGCAACGACTATGTCTTTACTTGGGTTACTTTCATTTCTTTCTCCTTTTTATTTCTTGCATAGCTCCCATATCCACCAAATTGTTGTTGCAAATTTGGATGTTCTTTCAGCATGGTGTAGTGATTCAAAAGCCAGCAAACCAGGACCTCTACTCCGGGTTGACATTACAGCTTTCAGATTATTAGTTTATTTGGTTCTAAAAGGAGTTTGATATTTAATATGCATAATTGACTGTGGACATAAAAATTCCTGATCTGATGCATGAGAAATATTCAAAAAATTAAAAGTGTCTAAGCATTTATTTGTTCATTCGTCATTTAATTATCAAAAACCAACATGAAATGTCCGATTTCAAATCAAAAGTGTAGTTTACTATATCTCAAACAAGAAGCAGTACAATTAATCAAAGTATGCTTCTAAACTATCAGCACAGTTTTGCCATCTTAACTGGCATAACAGTAGCTTGTTTATGCCAGCAGCGAAGAAGCCTGGAGAGCGATGGAATTGTGAAAGGCATTTTCCACAGATAGTTGAGAATTGAAATTTTTCCTTGCAAGAAGTGGTCCAAAGCCTGGAAGAAGTGGTAGTCAGTTGGGGCAAATTCTGGTGAATACAGTGGATGACAGAGAGCTTCCAAATCCAGCTTCTATAGTTTGAACAGCATTGTTTGTGTGACATGTGGTCAAGCTTTGTCTTGCAAGAGGATTGGCCTGTCTCTATTGACCAATCTCAGCTGCTTAATCGCAGGCATCCTCATCATTCTGTCCAACTCGTTGCAGTAGACATCTGCTGTAATCTATTAACCAGGTTTCAGGAAGATATGGTGGATAATACCAGCACCAGAACACCAAACAGACACCATTAGCTTTTTTTGATGAATATTCAGTTTGGATTGTGTTTCAGCACCTCATCTTTATCCAACCATTGTGCCGTATGCTTGCAATTATCAAAAATAATCCATTTTCATCACATGTAACAATATGGTGTAGAAATAGTTCAACTTTATGTCATGACAGCAAAGAAAGGCAAACTTTGGGACAATCTCTCTTCTGATGCTCATTTAATTCATGCGGAACCCATCTATCCAGTTTCTTTACCTTGCCGATTTGTTTTAAATGGTCTGATATTATTGGAATAGTAACGTCAAACCTTGCTGCTAATTCACATGTAGCTTGAGATGGATTTGCTTCCACTACAGCCTCAGCTCATCATTATCCACCTTAATCTCACGTTGCCCACATGGCTCATTTTTAAGATTAAAATCACCAGAAGGGAACTTCTTAAACTATTGAAGTACTGTGCACTCATTAGCCACATCCTTCAAGAAAAGCTCCTCATTGATATTTCAAGCTGTCTGTGCTGCATTGGTTCTACCATTAAACTCATATTCAAAAATAACATGAATTTTTTACTTATCCATGGTTTCACAAAAATTGCTCTAAAAAAAACGTGAAAGATAATCCCAAGCCAAACCATGCGTTTGAAAGACAGAGGATGTACCATCACAATAAAAATAAAACAAGAAGTGCTAAAATGAAATGTCAGAGATATCAACTGTCAAACTTAGCATTTAAGGAAATCAGACATTTCATACTTAAAAACTTAATGTTTACAAGATACGGTGCCAAAGAAGAGCAATACAAGTCTTGGTGATGGTGATCTCTTCATTAATTAGGAAAACTAACTGCAATTAAAATCCAATGTGATAAATGCAAAAATAGAAGTAGGTAAAATATGCAGCATGAACAAAAAAAATTGTGCCTTACTCTATATTGGGTAGAAAGGAAGTGGTTAAGAAAGCTTTCCAGAAAAGGTAATTCTGAGTTGGAATTTGACATGAAAAGAAATTTTCCCAGGAGACAAAGGAAAGAGGGTACGTGTGGAAAGGCAAGGACTGTGAAGTAGCACATTCGGGGATTTGCAATCACTTTCTCATTGCTGAGGTTTTCAGATTGATGGGAAGCGGCAGAGGATGAAAGTGTGAAGAGTTTTTGCCATGTGGTGATGAAGACTGAATGGTTTTGATGCATGAGTGTTATGATCTGATAAATGTGTTTTAGAAAGGGATATGGAATAAATGCAATGGGTTGTTTTTAATTTTCAGTTCTTTACTCTTCCATTGTTTAATATCATCCAACTTTTTATCAAGTGTTTTTTACTCATTATCATTCTACCGTCAGTCTACATTCATTTCCTACATTTTAAAAGTGCACATTTCAGCTAAAAAATTATCAGTTCATATAAAAGAATACCTAAAGGCATTTTGTTCTTCATATCAAAAGAGTACCAACTTTGCATTGTGACTAGATCAACTTTGAAGATTTGTTTACCTCTTATTATTTTCAACAAACTGATCTGAGTGCTGGGATACATAAATGAGAGAACTCATTCTGTTCTTCAAAGAGGCTGACTATAAAATGAGGAAAGGTCAAAGTCAGTAGATAACCACAGGCAGCACTACAGACAAGGTGCAATGAAGCACAAAGCCTCAGCATACATACGTGCCAGTCAGGGCATAGGACATGCTTGGAAAAGGCTACTGGAGTCCAATAAGCAGATGGGTAAGTGGGTGAAGTGTGGACACTGGAGGGCAGAGACACCAAGCACTGAAAACAGGTTGTGGAGCAGTGTGAGTAAGCATCATTTGCAGATGTCTATATTTTCATTTATTCTGCTCTCTGAGTTCAAATATATTTGATTGGTATTCCTAGAATTGGCTTCATTCATTCTTTAAAATAAAAAAGAATTAAATTATCAATGTTGTATATTGTTTAGTATTTAACTGCTATCAGATCACATTCTTCACTCAATCCCCACTGTAAACAAGGATAGTAATTTATACCATTATGCGAGAGCAGGGGATTAAAAGTAAATCTTGTTCCTACACTGATTATAGTTCACCTTCTCCCTGCCAAAACTAAACATAGATAAACATGGCTATCTCTAGACTGATAAACCAGCTTTTAGCTATGTTATACAGCAAGATACTAAGTTTTTTCTGCATGTAGCTTTCTGTTTATATTTCCAGAATCTAGACCACATCCAGAGTTTGAGAAATGTAGAAAAGCAAGACAAGCTCATAATTTGAGCCCTTTTTATTTTTTTTTGTTTGTTTACTGAAACCTCTCTGTGATAAAAACATCACATCATGGTTATGAATAATCTTTATTCCTAATAAATGAACTTGTGACTATATTTTCAATTTTTAACATTTTGGGGGGTACTACATAATTTATTCAGATCCCTCATTTGATAACAAATGGGGATATTTGAGTGTATTAGACTTTTTCACAGTGCACTTGGGTGCTCCACACTGTCCCCTGGAGTGTCCTGACAGAATTGCCTTGGAATCCTTACACATATGTGTGCACACACACACAGTTCTTTAGTAGAATTATTTTCAAACAACTCTCTGTCTACTAAGATATTAAGTATACATCATTTTTTACTGTCCCTTCCCAAACCTAAACCTTTACCCCCACGAGTTGGCTCATTTGGCATTTTAACATTTTAGATCTTTCAGGTATGATGAAGACACCAGACCATCATTCCTACCCAAATGGTGATAGAGGACAGATGTCAAGCTCTTGGAAAGGTCTCCTTGAGTCTCTTCTCAATAAGCTTGAAGTGAGAGAACTCTCTGCCATGAGGTTAGGTATGATTGTGTTCACATCACTGTTACTATGACCTAGAAATAAATCTGCCCATAGTTATCCACTTTCCCTTTCCTTTCCAATATTACAATTTAATATGCAGTAGCGGGTGTCAAAAGAGGTTTAGCCACCTCTTTTTAAAGCTTAGGTTGACTGACATTGCACTTTGTAATATGAACCTCAGCTAAATCCGCAAATAAAATATCTGCGTTTCAAAACCCTATTTACACTACTGGGAAAAAGAACTTGTGCCTAAACTACAATAAAATTAAATAGATTTTTAACAATATTAGTGCATGCCTACTTCCTTATCTCATCAAGTATGAAAGCTGTTTTTGTTGTTATTTGCTTGTTCTTTTTAGGATAAAATATTCATTCTGATGCATTTAGCAATGCTATTTGATACCATGACCAAGAGTTTGTAAAAGTCCTTGAGAATATTCAGTGTTGATATTTGTGGATTATTGTCATATTGAACTTTTTTGGTTCTTTGAGTGATAATCTATATCATGCATTTTAAAAAATTACAAGAGCATGAGTTTTCGTCACTCACATCTGTTATCTTATCTCCAACATGACATTAACATAAAAATAAAATATGAATTGATTAAAATACAGTGACTTTTAAAGACTCACTTAAGATATCTAATATTTGAGAAAGACACCTACTGGATGTTAATTTTCATTTACATTTTTCCAAACCTTATCTTTATTCTATAATAATTTATTAGAAATCACAATACCTGGACCATAAAGTCTTAGCTCTCTAAGGAAATGTTAGTCTTAGGGCTATTGTTTTATTGATGTATGTATATGGCCTATTTTATGTTTCATTACACAAGATACCTTAAATCCTTTTCAAAGTATATGGGGAAAATGCATGAATGAAATGTGGTGACCATCATTTTGGAATAGTTTACCAGCACTCATTTATAATCTCCTCCAAATAAAAATTCACCATGTTTAATGCAAGTTAAAATACACAGCTCTGATGAAATTATGGAAAATCAGCTTTCTAATAAATGTGACTGGACTAATTTTTCTAAAGATAATTTTTTACATTTCATATTCAATATCAAAATGTGTTATCTCTCCAATTTTATTACTAAAAACTATTGAATAAGAAGGCCTTAGAATATGAACTAGCATGAACTATGTAGATGATAATGAGGCCATTTTTTAAATTGATCCCCTCAAGATTTTTATCCTTGTTAGTTGCTTTTCTTGAGCTACAATGTGTAGTTAGATGTGGAAGATGGGAATTTCTTAGGCACTATAATTTCCAATTTATCATCAGCACTAGAGAAATGAAATAGCTTTGAGTACTCTTGCTGACCAATTGTCACAGGACTATTAGGGATGTAGCATTTTTCACGATGATACTTAATTTCTTAGCACTGTATGAGACTGAGGATGATGAAAGAAAAAGATGTGTAAAAGGAAGTCTAGAAATGTGAATTGCATTAAATGTTTCCAAATTAATGTGGATGAACAGTAGAATGATTACTTTTATATAGCCTTTTGAGTTGCGAAGTCTGCCTAGAATAAAGGAAATAAGTGAAAATCAAAGGATTTTCACAGAAAATCTTTCACAGAAAGAAATCTTTCACAGAAAGAACTACCCTATATACTTTACACTATAGGTGTCATCCTAGTAATATAGTCAAATAGGTGGCCCAGGTAATGCAGTTGTTATGACACTTGTTCCTGGGCAAAGGAACAGATATAATTTTGAAAAGCTAACATTTTTTAAATTAGTTCACAGATCCCATGAAAAGAATAAGAATGATTTTCCGCATTACAAAAAGTATGAGTTCACAGTATTCTTTTGTGCTCGCATCTACTCTGAATTTCCAGCTCCCATTCTTGGAGTTTTAAAATGAGAATTTTCATAACACCTCAGAGTCCTGCAAGAACTCTGAATTTGGAGTCTAGCAATCCTGGGAAGATCACCAAATTTCTCAGAGCACACTATTTTTTTTTTTCACTTACAAAAGATGAGAAGTTAAAATGTGGTTATCAATCTCAAGTAAAGATGAAGATGCATATGATAATAGGTAAAAGATAATAAAAATAAATTACTGTTATTTCTTTAATCTTGAAAAACATGAAAGCCTGCTCTTCTTGGAATATATTAATGATCGTTTATTTGTGCATAACATTGAGGGTTTATAGTCTTTTCCTATCAGTAACTTCAATTTATATTCATGAGAAATCTGCAAGTTAGTTGCCTCAGTCTGTTTGAGCTACTATAACAAAATGCCTAAACTGGGTGGCTTATAAACAATAGAAATTTATTTCTCACAGTTCTGGAGGCTGAGAAGTCCAAGATGAAGGTGCTAGCAAATGCAGTGTGTGGTGAGGACCCACTTCACAGTTCACGGAATGGAGCATTCTTGCTGTGCCCTCACATGGGGGAGGGGACAAGTCAGCCCTCTGGGGCCGCTTTTATAGGAGCACTAAATCCCATTCCTGAGGGCTCTGCCCACATGACTTATCCCCTCTTGGAGGCCCCACTTTCTAATATCATGACATTGGGGATTAGCTTTCAACAACACAAGTATTCAGATCGTAATATTAGATAAAACAGACAATCTCTTTCCCAATGAAGGAAAAAAACAAACATTTTATGGATAAGAAAAGACGCTTAAGAGTTTAAGCAAATTGTCCAAGGACAGTGAATGACAGAATTTCCTCTTCCATCCTGATCTTATCCCACTAAGTTAACCATTCTTTCCACCATGTTCTGCTAATTTTTACAGCCCTACTGATACAGATAGAGAACACTGACATTTTAAGTCACTTGGGAACTCTTGCTATGTGCCATATAACTCAAATAAAGGAATTTTCTGGGATGAAACATAGAAAACCTGCCACTCAGTAATTTCTTACATTGAATGTTCAAGATACCAGAATTATGGAAGGAGTTGAATTGAAGGTGATAATTTTTGATCATTTGTTACTTTTGTAACTATGTTGAAAATGAAATAAACAAAATCCTATGAATGAAAGTTTGACAACCCTATGGAAAAGAAAAATAAATATTTGGTATGATTTGTCTAAAATTAGTAACTGTTCTCCCCAGGAAATGGTTAAGCACTAAAGGAGTAAGGACTCCTCTTATTCACAAAGTAAAGTCTGTTCATGGTTTTTTGGAGTGAGGAGAGGAGGAAGAATAGCATGGTTGAAGCTAATACTCCCTAACTCCATTTCTTTTCCTTTCACTCCAACCTCTTTTTGTGGCCTACATTTCATATGCACATTTTCTGAGAGGCCTGATATGTGTTTAGACTGCTTTTGGAAAGTAATTTTTAAAATAGAAATGCTTTGTGTTTTTTGAGTACTAAAGGATACTTTAGTTGAGTGACCAACATATTGAATGTGTTTAGTGTCCACCTGCACATCCACCATCACATGTATACGTACACCCTCAGTAAGACCCAATTTGTATGTGTTGCTTTTCTAAAGTGAAGGACATTTTTTTATGAATGCAAATCACACAGGGAGAATAAACAAATTTACCAAGTTATAGATGTTGTTGAGGTTTTAATAAAAATAAAAATAAAAATATATTTGATTTGTTATTGACTATATATGCATAAGGCACATATCCTGGGCAATTAATTTTTATTCTCATGCTGTGAATTAAAAAACAAGCCCTCCTTATCCAAAATTACTATGTGAATTCCATTTACAGGTAAGTTGCCGTACTTTGGGGGGAAAAGCCAAGTCTAGTTTTAACAAAGAAACTTTACCATAAGACCCTATTGGGAACATTCACATTCTCTTCCTGCATTGTCATGCACCATCACTGTATGTCCTACCTCCCCTGTGTTCCCACCTACCTATGGCCTTCTGGTACTTTCCCGTCCTTGCACCC
>CM052441.1:10400087-10432670 GCA_028533085.1 Varecia variegata | reverse complement strand
CACTTCAGTCATTAAATGCTTGGTAAACTTAGAGTATCATTTTGAATAATCGGTATCTTCAGATAAAGAAAAATGAGAACCAAGTGCCTTACTGAGAAGGAAAGCTATAATGAAAACACATTGTTGCTTTGATATTTTGCCTTGTGTATAAAGAAATAGAACCATCTGACCCCTATAAACATTTCCAGTGTTATACTCCAGTGCTACAGTTGCAGAGCAGATAATTTATTTGATAGAGCAGCTTGCATCATTAAATGTCATTTGTTAAAGACCATTCACAAAGTAAAATTCATTTAATTACATTTGAATTATAAGATCACTAAATGTCCTTTTGTTTACAGCATTTGCCAGGAAGTGAAAGGGGCAAAAAAAAAAAAAAAAAAAAAAACTCTCATAATTTGGCTTTATTTTTGCCTATAATAGAATATAATGGCTATATTTTAAAATCCGATAATGTTCATTAAGTATAATACTATAATTTTGGGGGATATTGACCATTATCTCAAATGAAAATAAATACAGTATAAGAAGAGTGTTCGTTCATTTTCAGCTTCTAATGATTACAATTGAATAAAATGAGATGTGCTTTGCCAAAGGTTACTTACAAAATTCCATGTCAATAAAAAAGGAAAAACTGTTTGTTTTTGACAAAATATAGAAAGGAAGAGATGAGAATTTTACAACTATTTTACATAAATCATTAACATTTTCCTCTTCTTTTGATTGGCCTCTGTAGTGGTAGATTTGGTGTATACCTAGCAATAATCTTTCAGCTTCTAAAGCCCAAAGGACTCTATTAAGCACCTCCCCTTTGTTTCTATAAGAGAATACTTAGTAGTACAAAGCAAATATATTTCTAAGGGGGTTAAAACAAAAATGTCTTTATAGTCGAATGGTGTTCTCTATCAAACATGGATGGCCATGTGGGCTGCATAAATATTAAAAGAAACATTCATAATACTGTAGTTGGTTAATTGCTTCTTCCCAGGAAATCCCTGATCCCAGTTACCCAAGCATACCATTCCTCACTGATCTCAATATTCTGACGATCTTGTACCTCGCCCTAAAACCACTAGGACCTGCATCATTCATTAATGAAAATATTACCTCCTAACAAAGCAAGATGCTGCCAGAACCTTGCATCCTTTCTGACTGGTGGATGCTATGCTTGCAGGTGATTAATTATTTTGAGTATCACGTCAAACTATAAAGATGTACTACGTGTGTTAGTTTTCTATGAAACTGTTAATTTTGAACTATATCATTTATATATGGAATTTTAAACTAATGTATTAATTTTTTCCTAACTTTTCTGATAAATGGAGGAATTAATGAATGTATTTCAGAAAGCTTGGAGTGTTTGCAATATTTATCCTATAATATCTATTCTAAATTTTATTTTTGCATTAATTTTAATTGTTTTTAACTCTTCTATTGCTTTGAAGAGTTGTTCATACATTTTGGATATAAAATCTATGTCAGATATATGTATTGTGATTATTTTCTACCAGTGTAAGATTTCTCTCTTCATTTCCTTAATAATGTCTAATAATGAACAGAATTTTTAATTTTGATGAAGTCCAATTAGTCAATTAATTGTAAGGTTATTGCTATTGTTTTGTTTACTATGAGAAATCTTGATCTACCCCAATTTTGTAATTGAAATATTTATTGAGATAGTTGTAGGGTCACATATTGTTATAGGAAATAATACAGGAAAATCCTTTATCTACTTTGCCTGTTTTCTCCAGTGGTAATGTTTTTAAAAACTAAAGTGTAATATCACAATCAAGATTTTGGCATTAGTACAATCCACTGATCTTGTTCATATTTCCCATCTCCTTTATAGTCATTTGTGCATGTGCATGTGCATTGTGTTTATTAAATTCTACACAATTTTATCACCTGTATAGTTTCACATGTTGACTACCACAGTGAAGATACTGAATAATTCCACCAATATAAGGATTCCTCGTGTTGCCTTTTTATAGCCATATCCACCTTCCAATTGCTCACCTTCCCTCCTCCTAACCTCTGGAAACCAATAATCTGTCTTCCTTTTCCAAAATTTTGCATTTCAAAATTGCTACACAAATGGAATAATGAATAGTGTAAGCTTCTGTGATTGACTTTTTGACTTAACATAATTTCCTAGAGATTTATCCAGGTTGTTTGATGGATCAACAGTTTATTTCTTTTTTTTATTTGTACAAATTTATAGAGTACAAGTGCAATTTTGTTACATGCATAGATTGTGTAGTGATGAAGTCAGGGTGTTTAGGGTTTCTATCACTTGCATAACATCCATTATACCCATTAAATACTTTCTCATCATCCACAGCCCTCCCACCCCCTCAACCTTCCAAGTATCCATTGTCTATCATTCTAAACTCTACGGCCATGTGTGCACATTCTTTAGCTCCCACTATGAGTGATAATTTATTTTTTTTATTCTTATTTCAGCATATTGTGGGGGTACAAAAGTTTAGCTTACGTATATTGCCCTTGTCCCCCCACGCCCCCCGAGTCAGAGCTTCAAACGTGTTCATCCCCTAGACAGTGTGCATCGTACTCATTATGTATGTATACACCCATCCCCTCCCCCACCCACATCTGCCCAACACCCGATCAATGTTATTCCTACATGTGCTCTTAGGTGATGATCAGTGAAACCAATTTGATGGTGAGTACATGTGGTGCTTATTTTTCCATTCTTGGCTACTACTCAGCTATAAGAAACAATGGTGATATAGCACCTCTTGTATTTTCCTGGAAAGAGTTGGAACCCAATCTACTAAGTGAAGTATCCCAAGAACGGAGAGTTTATTTTTATTGCTATGTGGCATTCCATGGTACGTATATACCACAATTTGTTTAACCATTCACTTGTTGAAGGATATCTGGACTGATTCCAATTTTTGAATATTAAAAATAAAGTTTCTATAAAATTTTGTGTGCAGATGTTTGTGTGAACATAAATTTTCATTTCTCAGTTATAAATGCTCAAGAATGCCTTTGCTGTGTTGTATGATAATTGAATGTTTAGCTTGATAAGATGCCAAACTTCCAGAGTGTACCATCTTTTATCCCCACCAATAATGTGTCAATGATCCAGTTTCTTCATATCCTCACCATTGTTTGGTGTTAAACATTTTGGCCCTATGTGCAAATGATCTATTATTTATGGGTGTTCTTCTACTGATTTCCTTGTTACAGATATTATTTTCCTATTTCTTTGCAAGTCTATTGATTTCTTTTATTGGATCCCATCCATTACAATTTTTACATTGTTGAATGCTGAATTTTGTTGTATTCGTTTAAATAGTGTTTGAATTTGTCATCAAAATAGTGTTTGAATTGAACATCATATGCAGTTCAGTTGCTTGGAATCCGTTTGATTCTTTTGAGACTTGCTTTCAAACTTCCTTCTGATGGATCCAGAAAAGTAATTAGTACCAGGTTAACTAAAACCTCTTACCCTCCTGATGTCTTCTTCCAAATCCCCTATGTTAACAAGGTCTTTCTATTCAGGCTGGTGAGAACATGAACTGTTTCTTGTGTTCAGTTAGTTGCAGAAATTGTTTGCCCTATTGCTTTCTGGTAGATGTTTTCCTAGCCACAAGGGTTAGTATTTTCCTCTCACACAACAACAAATCAGTACTCAGTCAAAGAGTCAAGGGGCTTCTTCTGCAGAATTCCAGAGCCCATTCACTGTTTAGCTCACTTTTGTCTGGTATTTTGTACCAAAATACTGTTTATGTGGCCTCCATGAACTCCCACCTTTATCTCCTTAACTCAACTAGACAACTAGACTCTCTTCAGTTTCCCTGTCTCTGCCCTGCAACCAGGTAACTACTTGCTGGCAGAAAGCAGACACAATTTTAAGGCTCATCATTTTATTTCTCTTCTCTCAGGGGCCACATCCCTGTACAATTTCATTGTTCAACATCTGAAAATTGTTATTTCATATACATATTTTGTCTAATTTCTTAGTTGATTATGCCATGGTGGTATCTCTGATACTTCCTCTTTTATTGGGGCCTGAATTGGTAACACAGTGGTTTTAATTTTGGTTGTTTAATTTATTAATTTTTAAATTTTATGATTACTGTGTCCTAAGAACTTTGTTTAGTATCAAATCAAGAAAATATTCTCTTATATTTCCTGTACAAGTTTTCTTCTTTTAGATTCTCTCTTTATATCTATGACCCATCCTTAAATAATTTTTGTGTATGGTATAGGGTAGGCATCAAACTAACTTCCTTATGTCCTCTATGGATATCCATTTATTCCAGCACCATGTTTAAAAAAATAATAATTTCCCCCATTTATTGCTTTTGTGCCCTTGTTGAAAATCAAATAATCCTATAATTGTAGGTCTGTTACTGGGATTCCTTTCTGCTCCATTCATCTAAGTGTTTGATCCTCATGCCAGGACAGCAGCTTTATGGCATGTCTTGAATTTAGATAGTGTTTGTCACCCAGTCTTGTTCCTTTTCAGTATTGCTCTGGATACTCAAGATTCTTTGTATTTTCATATAAATTTTAGAGCTTGTATGCCAATTTTTGACACACAAAAAATCCAACCGTGATTATAATCAGAAGCCCATTAAATCTTTCAACTACTTAGAAGAGAATTAAATTTTTAAAAACATTTAATTATCCAATGCAAAAACATGGTATACTTAAGGCTTCTTTAATTTCTCTAAGACATATTTTTGTAGTTTTCAGTGCCACTGTCATGCACAAATTTTGATAAAATTGATCCTAATAATTTTATGTTCCTTGATAATATTTTTAATGAAATTTAAAAGTTTTATTTTCCAATTACCTGTGATGTTTAATTTCTAGGTAGATGTGGTTTTATTAGCTATCTTATTATCACTGATTTCTAATTCAACACATTAATGCTGAAAGAATTCACTAGTGAAGCCATCCCTCTTATGTAATGATTTCTTGGGACAGACTTATGAACACAGAATCAATGTCTTTAATAGAAATATTACCTTTCATAGATCTATTTTGGTTGGTTGTGTTTTCTGTAAATGTTTCCATTTCAAATAAAGTTAAAATGTTTTGGCATAAAATTGCTTGTAATAGTTCCTTATGATCTCTTTAACATTTATAGTGTCTTTGTGGTATCCTCCTTCCCATTTCTGTTACTTTGTTGATTTTCCATATCTATGTTTTATTTTACTAATTTAACCTCTTCTTTTTGTTATTATTGATTTATCAATTTATTTGCATTTAATTGAATGCTATTTTTCTAACTACCTGAGGATGCTCAGATGGTTAATTTTCTTTTATTATTTTCTAATGTGTACATTTAACACTATAAATTTCTAACCATGGTTTGAGATAAGTCCAAGTTTTGACATGTAATAATTTCATTATAATTTAGTAGGATTTTACAATTTTCCTTGTGACTTCTTTACAATTATCTTATTCTTGTCAGCTTAATTTCATTGTGGTTGGAATATATGCTACATTATTTCAATCCTTTAACATATGTTAAAATTTCTTTGGTCAGAATATGATACATGCTTAATAAATGGTGCATATCTACCTGAAAAAAATAATAGGTTTTGAGTGTTGTGTTTTAATATATAAATTACATGCATTTTGTTATTTGCTTGTTCAAATTTGCCTTATCCACAGTGATTCTTTGATTTTTTAAAAGTGATACCTTAAAATCTCAAAAATGTTTTTGGATTTATTTATTTTTCTGTTTAGTTATTTACTTGTATAATTTATATATGTTTAATCTACATTTTTCTGTAAAGGGCTAGATAGAATTTTATGCTTTGCAGTACATGTAGTCTCTATTGCAAGTACTTAATTCTGCTATTAGCATAAATACACCTACAGATAATACATAAAAGTAAATTGGTGAGTTTATGTTCCAATAAAACTTTATTTACAAGAAAAGGAGATGAAGTATAGTTCACGGATTGCTGGTCTATACAATTAGGACATACGAATTTTTAATTAGGCTTTTGGCTTTAAAATCAATTTTATCTGATAATATACAGACCTTATTTGGAGGCTGGGGGCAGGGTTGAAGTGAGATCGTGTTTGCTTGGTGTATCATTTTAATCTTTTTATTCTCATTTTTCTTTTGCATTACGTTAAGGTATGTCTCTTATAAGCTGTATATGTTAACTTTGTATTATTGTTCAATGAAGCTGTGAATTTTTTACTTTTACTTGAAGCGTTTACTCCATTATATTTAATGAAATTACTGACATTTGTGAATCTTCTATTCTTCCAATTTCTTCTGTGTTTTCTTTTCTCTCTCTTCCAGTTTTCCTTTGGAATAATAAAATGAAATTTTATTTTTCAATTTTTCCCTTTGTTAGCTTGTCATTTGTACATTCTTTTACTATTCTTCAATAGTTTTCCTAACAATTACAACATGAAATCTAGACTTATTAGCTCCTAATATAGATTAGTACTTTTATAACTTCTCTGACAATATAAGAATTTTAAAACACTTTAATTATTCTAGTTTATTCTCACATTTGCACTATCTTTGACATGTATTTTAATTAAATTTTTATCATAAAAGACATTTTTATTATTATTCTGCACAGCCAAGATTTATTTAAATTTATCTACACACTCGCCAATTATTCTGCTCTTTGTTCCTGTATTTCTCTGTTTACGATTGGAATCATTTGCCCTTTCCTTACGTCTTCCCTAATTCCTATCCTGCTTAGCAGGGCGTCCCACTTCTCTCTTCCTCACTTCACTCCCACCGCCCCTCTATGGATTCTTGTGCTCTCACTCAGACAGTCAATCCAAAGGTGGATTTTTATTTACTACTTTCGACCCTCTCCGCGAGAGTGCATTGTGCAGCCAGCTTTTGGTCTGCCATCTTGCTCCCCACCACCCCACCGTCTCGTCAGCAAGTTACTTGTATTTGCAACAATATGGATGAATCTGGAGAACAATATACTAGGTGAAATAAGCCAGGCACAGAGAGACAAATACTGCATGATCTTTCAGATACGTGGAATCTAAAAAACTCCAACTCATAGAAGTAAAAATAGAATGGTAGATACCAGGGTCAGGGATTGGGGGTTCAGAAAAATGGGGAGATGTGTGTCAAAGGATTAGACAGGGGGAATAAGTTCTGAAGATCTATTGTACAGCATGTTGACTGTAGTTAATAATGATGTGTTGTACACTTGAAAATGGTTAAGGGAGTAGATTTTAAATGTTCTGACCACTAAAAAAGGATGTATGTAAGGCGATGGAAAAGTAAATTAGCTTAATTTACTCATTCCATAATGTATACATATATCATATAATCACATCAAACTCCATAAATATAAAAAAAATTGTCAATTAAAAGTAGTCTCAGACATATCCAAATGTACCTGCTCTTGATTGTGTAACTTTGCTGTTGATTGAAAACCA
Organism: Varecia variegata; assembly: GCA_028533085.1. Classification (NCBI taxonomy): domain Eukaryota; kingdom Metazoa; phylum Chordata; class Mammalia; order Primates; family Lemuridae; genus Varecia; species Varecia variegata. The sequence continues at coordinate 10,425,248 of CM052441.1, read as the reverse complement.
CTGGAGGAACAAATGACACAATTATAAGCAAATTTATTTCAGTATGTGGTAAAGTCAATGATAGAGACAGGCACAGAATATTACAGGAACAGGACCAAAAAAAGGCAGACACCTCCCAAGGAAGTCAAGTAAGTCTTAATGAAGATGATTCTTGTGCTTATTATTAAATGAAAAGTAATAATCAGACAAATGATTTATTGAAAGGACATGTTCAAAGACCCAAAAGTTATCAGTAAGATTTTTTTGGGAGGGCAGGAAACTCTAAGAAATTTATCATTAGTGTACCCTAATTAATAAGGCAAGAGTGAGACGTAATCCTGGAGAAGTAGGGAGATTTGACATCACAAAATACCTTCCTGGTTATATTAAGAAGCTGCACTATAGACAAGACCATTAAAGGGTTTTAAACTAGAGAATAGCAACATCAGATTGTCAGTTTGCATGGAGAGATGTCAGTTGCTTGTGTAAGAAGGGTGTCAATAGAAAGACACTTTGGATGTAGAGCCAACAAGCCTTATCAGGCCTGGATCACCACAAACAAAACAGGCTGTTCACCTTTTCCTCTTGCTACAACACTTGTTACTATGCAAATTAGAATAAGACTGAACTGATCCTTTTATAATACAAATCAGACTTTGTTTTTTTGGTTTTTGTTTTTTTTTTGAGACAGAGTCTCACTCTGTTGCCCGGGCTAGAGTGAGTGCCGTGGCATCAGCCTAGCTCACAGCAACCTCAAACTCCTGGGCTCAAGCAATCCTTCTGCCTCAGCCTCCAGAGTAGCTGGGACTACAGGCATGCGCCACCATGCCCGGCTAATTTTTTTTCTATATATATTTTTAGTTGTCCAGATAATTTCTTTCTATTTTTTAGTAGAGACGGAGTCTCGCTCTTGCTCAGGCTGGTCTCGAACTCCTGACCTCGAGCGATCCTCCCGCCTCAGCCTCCCAGAGTGCTAGGATTACAGGCATGAGCCACCGCGCCCAGCCCAAATCAGACTTTGTAATACACCTTGGACTCAACCTTCCAATTACTCATCCTTAGAAAGAAAGCAAAATTTTTCACAAAATTTACTTTTTACTTAGAAAAGGAAAATTCTATATGCTTTGATTCCCAAATTCCACTGTATTTCCATGAATCTTCCCATCACTCACTGTTCCAGCCACTGGCCACTAGCTATCTTTCTCTAACATGCTGAGCACAGACTTTAGCACGTGCTGCTCCCTCTGCCTAGAGTTTTCTTCCAGAAATTTCCAGAGCTCACACTCTTACATTATTTGATGTCACTTTTCAACTTGCCTTTTTCGTTAGTATACAACCATCAACTTCTATTCCCTTATATTCTTTATTTTCTTACTGTCCCTCTAGAAGGTAAATTTCATTACAGCAGTGACATAATTCCATCACTTTATCTCCAGCATCTGTAACAATGTCAAGAAAATAATGCATGCCCCCCCCAAAATATTTGTTTTATGAATACAGAGAAGGATCAAACCTGAGGAAGGTAGAGGGAATAATAAAATCAAGGATAGCAGCTATTATTTGGCTGAAATAACTGGATATTGGTGGCGCCATTTACGGAAATGGTATATCACGCAAAGAGTGATAGCATAGGAGAGTCAGGGAGGTAATTAATTTGGTGTTTGATATACTGAGTTTGAACTTCAAGGGGCAAGTCCAGTTGGAATTCTTTTTCAGTGATTAAATATATGAGTCTGAGACTTGGAGAGAGACAGGACTGAAGATAAAGATTTCATACTCATAGTCATAGAGTTGGTGGTTGGTTAATGCACCTTTCAGTAGGAGAGAAGAAAAATAAATTATCAAATAAATATGTAATGTCATGTCAAGTATTAACAATGTGGTTAATTTTTTTAAGGAAATGATATAAGGGAATGGAAATTGAAAAAGGAATAATAATACAAAAATCAAGTCAGGGAAGACCCTTTTAAGGAAGTGACACCAACTAAAGTAAGGTGTGAGCTCTGGGAACTTCTGGAGGAAGAACAGTCCAAGCAGAGAGAACAGAAAGTGCTCAAGCTTGTGCATGGCTTATTGGAGGAAGATTAGAGATGGCCATGGGAATAGGTATGAGATCACTCAGTACAGTATATAAAATTAAAGAAATGTAGGTTGACTTACAGAACTTCAGGAAGCTCCAACACATAAAGACTAGGCAGAGAAAGAGGATCAACACATAGATTTTATAAGACTTCAGTCTCAGCTGGCAGAGCATAACAAATAGACAAATAGATTTACCAAAGCAGATACCTAGTGAGTTACCTAGCTAGAAAAATAAATCATATATAGAAATTATTGATAGGTAGATGACAGGTATGATATAGCTATTTAAAATACAGATACAGATATAGATAGATATGGGGAAAGGAAGAAGGAAGAAAAGAAGAAAGGAAGGAAGAAAAGAAGGAAGGAAGGAAGGAATTAAAAGTGCAGAGAAATAGGTTTGTAGATACATAAAGAGATGCTCTTTTTGCAGTTTTACTTTAAATTCCTAAGAATCAAATCATACCTTCTCAGATTTTCTTTCTCAATTTAGCTAGTAACTCCCTTTATATTTGTAACTCTGTTTAATACTTAATGTTATATCTGATTTTCTTCCTGTGAATATTACATTGATTCTATTTCATTTCACTTAAAAAGGTGACACTATAATGGGATAAAGCAGCACCAACTACCCAGCATAACTCCTATTTAAAATTTCCTTATATAGAAAATTCTAAAGCATAAAAAATGATAAATATGCTTGAATTTAGTATAGACCATATCTGAGATAAGATAAATATGTAAATTCAAATATATATTCATAGAACACACCAGTAATAAAATTTTAAACCCTTAGAACCATTGACTATAATCCCAATGGATGTTAGAGGAGAATAGCCCTACTTCTTTTTTTTTTTCTTTTGGAATGAACATTTCAAAGGAAAGTACATAAAACCAAATAAATTATTTTCTTATGTTTACCAATGTGTCTAATAGTTAAAGCAGGAACATTCCTCAACCAAGCAGAGAGAGAGTAAGGAAAAAAATCAGATAATTTTTAAGCTTTGACAATAGCGTATTATAAAATTGGAATCTGTGACCAGGCTAGTACTGGGACTACGCCGGCCTGGCTGGGTCCTCATTAAAGCAGTCTTTCCCCAGATGAGAACCTATTCCCATGAGAGTCCCTTAAAAATAAAAAGTGTTCACGGCCAAATAAGTTTGGAGAACACTGCAGACTATTTTTTTCCCTTACAGATTTACCACATGGGTTTACTTAGTAAAGACTCAGAGAAGTCATATGGGAAAAAAACCTTTTCAACTTATGTCAGTGTCTCCCAATTATTTAAAAGATCATCTTTCTGTATTATTTTATGCATCATTAATCACTGAAGTTAGCTATTAACATCAGAATTAACTACTAATCTGCAGAACATATTCTAAGGGCAGGTTCCCAGAAAGGAAAATTTTAATCTTGCCTGAATCTTGAAACAGAAGGATAAGTTTCAAAACAACCATACAACCATCATATGGATCAATCTTGACAATTTTTAAAAATGTTCCTCTTCTACATTTATTATTTCCAATCTCTTAAACGTTTAATATTACTACCAATAATAACACTGTTATGAAAACGCAGCACCTTATTTTAAAGAAAGAGAAAAAGGTTTCTTTCAGACTGTATTGATCCTAAGTTGGAAAATGGGATCTTTAATTAAAGTTTCCACAGTAAAACATGCCTGTTGGCAATTTTAACTGACAATTTAATGACTAGGGAATTGGGAGAACTTAGTTATATTTCCACCCCCACAACTTACATGCAATACTATATTAGATCTAATTCTCTAGCTAAGTTTATAGCTATAATATCATGCCAAGGAAATATTTCTCATCAGTGAAGTAAAAGTGATAATAATTACTTTTCCTTTCCAGTGAGTACTGCAGGTTGATAAGAACAAGAAGAAGCAAAAAACTAAAACTGTTTTAATCAATATAGTGTTTTGTAATAGCTAATCATATTTTTTGGTATGTCTTTTTTTTTAATGCTGTTTCTGATTGACTCCTAGTGACAGAGCAGTCTGTGTTTATTTGACATTTCAGTCCATCTGCATTCTTGAAGAACTATCTAGAGGAATTCTGCTAATATTTGAGTCTCCCCCTGTCTCATATTCATCTACTAAAAGTTTCATTTTCCTTGAGGAAGCTGTTTTGCCAAAAAAAAAAAAAATCAATTTCTCCATTTCTTTTGAATACAACATAAATTACACAATTTCCCTAAACCTAGATTGGAATGATTCACAGTACCATTTTTTAAAAATGCTTGTTTTCCATAGTGGAGAAACTAGAGTGAATAAATGAGAATGAGAAATAAATGAATATTTATGAAATATTCACTGAATTCAAGTACAAGCAGTCCCCGGGTTACAGGTGACCCAACTTACTGCATTCTGTACTTAATGAAGGGGTTCCCAAGGCTCCCCATAAGGATAATTTATAATTAAATTAACAATTCAAGAAGTAGTTTCTTCAGTGGCTGTAAACAAACCCGCATGGAGTAAGTGGTTCATGGGGCAGCATCTTTATGCTAGTGGCTAGTACCATTGTTTATGCTGGCCTTACACACAGCATCACTTTTCGTCTTAACTTTTTTATTCGATTTTTTGAGTCTGTGTTTACCCTTATGACCAGGCCTCCAAAGCAAAGTCCACTGCAAGTTCAGGTGAGCCTGCAGCAAAGAGAAAGGTGATTACAATAGAAACTAAAGTAGAAATAATTTTGGGGGGAAAGGCCAGATGTCATCATCCACTGGGAAAGCATTAGGCTTGAGTATCTCGGCTATTAGAACAATTATACAGAATAAAGTGCGAATAATGGAACATGTAAAGGCAGTGCTCCAATGAAAGCATCAATTATTACTAAATAGCATAGTTGATTAATTATTGAAATGGAAAGGTTATTATTGATTTGGTTAGAAGATCAAAATAAGCGTAACTTTCCTATTAGTCTAGCATTGGTGCAACATTAGGTGAGTGTTAACCTTTAATATTCTTTTTGAAATTTCTCCTATCTCCTATCTAAAATTTTTGTATGAGTTTGTTTTTATGTTCTGTTTGTTTGAATGAAAAGAAAGAGCACAATAGTTTCTATAACTTATTATTACAATACAGGGTTATTGTTATTATTACAGTATTACACTGTATTAGTATAGTCTGGAATTACTAGTATACTTAGTATAGTATAGTATACTAAGTATAGACAACTATACTTAGTATAGACAACTAAGTTGTCACTATGAGCAACCAATCTTGATAGTACATTAGAGTATTGTATTATTGTTACTGCTGCATATCTGCTGTTCATCGGGAATCCGAGTTACATACAAATCTGACCTAAAGACTTTCTCAAGACTGTACCTTACCCATAACCCAGGGATTGCCTGTACTGGGGAATTCATGGGCACAGAAACAACTTATTCCTCTTTCTAAGCTTTCTCTGGCCCTCCCCAAAGTCCACCGTCTTTAATTTTTACCATAAGACTTTGTGCATTGCAATGGTAAGAAATCTACAGCCTAGAAAATGATATCTCAGTAATTTTCATATTTCCCTTATGTGTTGGTTTTGACAACTAAGTTGTCACTATGAGCAACCAATCTTGATAGTACATGAGGTAATAAAAATTCTATTAAATTAGTGCTGCAGAATTTCAGAAACGTTTCTTTCCAGTTTGAATGTTATTGCCACGTTTATAAAATGCTGTCACTGTGGCATTTCTCCACCGTGTGCTACAGAACATCTTCTCCACTCTTTCTCCCACCTTCATCAGACAGCTCTCAGCAGTGCTGCGGTTATGTCCCCTCCTACCCCAGGTAATCATGTCTTAGATACCACATCTGGTTCCCAGATTGCTGCGATGACTTTCTCTGCTTCCGCTTGAACTGATGCTGATCTAAGTTACCTTTGTATGGTACAGTCACAAAACAGTCATGTCTATGCTTTTAGTTCCTTGCTGAACAAGAGTATAAATTTAACAACAAAATGATAACTAATGAGGGACTGCTATGAGCTGAATACTGTGATAAGAACATTGCATGCATTATAGGGTAGAGATCTTTTACTAGATTTATTACCTGTATGTTTCTAACATTAGATTCTAGAGACAGAGCCAAATACATGTTAAACATCATTTAGTGTTCAAATTTTCCTCTTTTGACTTTTAGCTATTTTCATGACTTCTCTCATTTCAAGACTTTGAATGACAGCTATTTAATTAATTTATAGATTCCAAGATACTCTAGTCATTATTGTTCTATCTTTCCTTCAAACTGTAGATCCGCATAATCAACTGATAACTGGTATCTCCAATTGAAAGGCTAATAGGCATTTCAAACATGATATGTCCAAAACTGAACCTCTGATCTTTACCCCAATGTCTATGGCTCCTACAACTTTACCCATCTTACTAAATGAAAAAATCCTGCCATTTTCCAGGCCAAGAACCTAGAGTCCTCCTGGATTCTATGCGTATTCAATTATTCAATCCTCTTGGCTTTATTTGCAGAATACACAGCTTCTCGCCATTTTCACTGCTGGTCCAAGCCATCATCATCTCCAGCTGGGATTATTACAATAGTCTCCTGTCCTAGCCCATCTCTCTGATTCTTCCCTTGCCTCCCTTCATAATGCTTTCAACGAAAAAGATGACCTGCTTTATAACATAATTTTACTTCTCTATTCAACACCACCCAATGTCTTCCTTGTTTCCTCTGTTACCACACTGGCCTCCTGGCTGTCACTCAAGAAATGCCTCTACATCAGAGCCTTTGTACTTGCCATTTCTTCTATTGGAATTGTCAGCACCAGACATTGGCAGTGCTTACTCCTTTCTCTCTTTCAGGTGTTTACTCCGACACCACCTTTCCATTGTGGCCTTCCATAACCATCCTAACTAAAATTGCAGCTACCTTTCCTCCATCCATCTTCCTTTCTCTCCTTCTTGATTTATTTTCTTCTGTAACACTTATCACCTGCTAACACATATTTGCATTGTTTGTCTTATTAGTGGTACCTCTACTACACTATAAGCTGCAGGATGGTAGGAATTTTGTCAACATTTTCGTTTTTCACTCCTTGTACCTATTGTTGAGCAGGAACCATTAATCCTAGATGAAGACTGTGTATCCTAATGATCTTACTTCCCAGTGTGAATTTTCAAGTTGAACATCTTAACCAACCAAGGTATTATTTGAGGGCTTCATAGGTAGTTTGTGCCTCTTGATATCTTGGCACTAAAGGATGACCATCCTCCCTAATATATCCAACCATTTTTTTTCTTGAGAATTCCTGCTTCCTTATACATACAGAATCCCTGTTCTACCACTCACATACTTTCAGAAACATACACATGCACATACATACACATGCATGGGCACATGAACATATGGGCCCATATGTACACTCCTGATACATGGTCTAAGGAATCTTCACACATGCCAGGATATTCTGGAATTTTCACTGAATATAAGACTTAAGCTGTAACCCTGAAGTGCGTAAACAACTCCAGTTTTTGCTTTTCTTTCCTGTCCTTTTTTTGTCTGTGACACTCTCTCACTGGATCTACTGGGAGAGAACATCTGATATTCAATGCTGCCCTGATGCTGAATCCGTCCTTGCAGTGGCAAGGCACGTATCAGTAGCCTTTGCTAAAATCCCTGAAGCTAAGTTATACTCTCTGGGTTCTAGATCCACTGATCATTGCAAGAAACACTATAAATCTTCACATATGAAATGTCATTTTTATAGATCTTCAAATGAGCAGCAACATAAGAACCACATCATTTAATATATGAATGAATGTTTCTACTAATTAAAGCTTTTAGGAAAATCCCTCATATCTAATAAAGGGCCCCGTTGCTTGGGGTAAAAAGAAAAAAAAAGCTTTTTATAAAATGTATTTGATCCTGTAAACTCAATAATCCTTTCAAATAGTGATTATTTTAACTGAATATTACTATTGCATTTACATATGCTATTAGGAGTCACTGAAATTTAAGAAATGGATATTTTCTTATATGCTTCTCAAACTTTATTAACCTTGATACTAATAAGGCATATCTATAAACATCAGTATAGAAAATAGCACACCTTTCAAAACGATCTGAAAAGGAGCTAATGAATTTGCTATGAAATTGAGTAAAGAAATGCTTTGCTTTTCTCCATGGTGCTAACCGCAGAGACTAATCCCCAATCTATTAAAATAAAACTAATAGATTAGTAAGCAATACTATGTTCTTAACAAAGGAAAACTGAGTATTTGGTAAGAATTGGGTAAATATGAGGATAATTTTAAAATTGAGAAAATAAAATTATTATCCTTCCACAAATGCTATTTGGCAAGATTTTATAGGGAAGGAAGGAAAACTGAGAAGGCAAAGCTATATATGTGGACATAGAGAAAGTCAACTAAAAACAGTAATACAAATTTGAATTGAGTTTATCACAAACAAACAAAACATTGTCTCTATGTATTCACGATACAGGGCACTGAACAGCAACAAAGCTAAAAAATGATCAGCATTCAGGAGGAATCGTAGCCCTGAGACAATCAGATTTGATGCAGTGCTGTGGATGCTATGGAATGGCACTGCCTTGGCTTCCACTGTTTCTCTAAGCACTTAGTCTTTCATGGATTCTGAAACTGAGGAGTTGTTACTATACTCAGTGTCATTTCACTGGTTATCACTAAACCCATTTCTAAGATCCTGCTTTTAATGGTTAAGACATGTTTAGAAACTCACTCCCGTTTTAGTCCTACCACGTGGACCAGCATATATATGTCCCCTCTGCCATTTGGCAATATGAATGTTTTTTATGCTGTTTAGAAACACAAGAATTTTAAACAAAATTATGTAAGCTTTAATGTGAATTGTTCAGGTAAAGAACTCCCTTAGATTAGTTGATTAATTTAATTTCAGAATATCATGGGGATACAAATGTTTTGGTTACATAAATTGCCTTGGCACCGCCCAAGTTGGAACTACAAGCATGCCCAACCCCCAGACATCATGCACTGTACCCATTAGGTATGAATTTTCCCAACCCCACCACTCCCCTCCCACCTGCCCAGTGCCCTGTGAATGTTATTTCTGTATATTCACATAAGTGTTGATCAATTAGTACCAATTTAATGGCAAGTACATGTGGTGCTTGTCTTTCCATTCTTGTGAGACTTCACTTAGAAGAATGGGCTGCAGCTCCATCCAGGATAGTACAAGGGGTATCAGTTCATCATTTTTTTTATGGCAGAGTAGTATTCCATAGTATACATATACCACATATTATTAATCCACTCATGTATTAATGGACATTGCATTGTTTCCACATCTTTGCAATTGTGAATGTGCTGCTATGAACATCCAAGTGCAGATGTCTTTTTTATAGAATGTCTTTTTTTTTCCCTTTGGGTAAATTCCAAGCAGTGGAATTGCTAGATCAAATGGTAGTTCTAGTTTGAGTTGGATACCACAATGACATATCACTTAACTCCACTGGGAATGGCTTTTATCAAAAAGTCCCCAAAAAACAAATATTGGTGTGAATGTGGAGAGATGGGAACACTCTTACACTGCTGGTGGGACTGCAAACTAGTACAAACTCTATGGAAATTAAAATGGAGATGCTTTAGATTAATTTAATTCTTTGTTCAGTTTTCCAAAGAGAACAGTAAAACCAAGTAAAAGACATTGGGCAGGTTGCCTCAGATCATTCAAAGTCCCCTTCTCCTCTACACTCCCCTATTACTCAGGTAGGAAAACCAATACTCACTTGTCTTCAAGGCCATGCAACCCAGTTCTGACCAATGAAACACAAAAGGAAGATGCACTGGGGCGAGTGAGTGGTGGTTCCTGAAAAGCACTTTTCAAGGACTAGATTTATTAATAGTTAGAATGACATTTTAGTTTTTGTCCTTTGGGCCTTTTGCGTTCTCTTGTTTTCTCCTGCCTTGAATATGGACAGGATTGCTGGAGAAGCAGCAGCTGTTTTACCACTCTTAGGAAAAAAATACATGCCTATAGAATATCATGGAGCAGGAAAATAAAAAAAGGTAAGGTCCTTTCATTGCTGTTATGCCAGTTCCAGACTGTCTGAACCCAGAATTTCATTATATAAAACAAATAAGCATTTTAATAATTTTAGGTGATTTTTAGCATGTTTTTAATCAGTTGCTGTAGAACTCATTTCTGATTGATAGCTTACAACTTTTTTCCATTCACATTTGAATTTTATAAAATTATATTCTTTTGTATAAATTCTTTTCTAAATATATTTTGCAATAAAACATTTATTTAATGGTATCTGATTTTACCAAATATAACTTGACCCATTTTTAGTTTCCTTTTATGAGCAATTTCCCATGTATTTAAATTTTTCCAAGGTCAAATTTTGAACTATGTGTAATTTTAAGAATAGCTATTGTATTTTTCCCTCATTTTGATTGAGTCTAAATTTTCACAGGTTCATTACAATTGTTTTTACATTTGACAATAAGGATATTTCATCAGTTATATTGTTTTCAGTTTTAGTCATTGTTTCTTTGTATTAGATTGATTATTTTGAGTATTGATATATCCTATAATTCAAACAAGTATGTTAAATAACACTAATAATGCATTTCCAGGATTCAGTTACACTCCGAATATGAAAATTAGATGTAATGATTTCCTTTCACCCTTTGTTTCATCAATTGCTGATAATTTGACATGCAGTAACTACCACATGAATAATATAAATAACACACTTCATTTTACTAATGAACGTACTTCTTAAAAAGAACACATGGGAGCAAACAATTCCTTTATAGCTTCTTTTATAAAAATGAAAATAATAAATTTAGTCATGGGAGAGAAAGTAAACAAAGCAGGAAGTTCTTTATTATAATAAAGACAAAATATTATAAAACAACAGAAAATGGAACAGAAGCCAATACATCATATAAACAAAACTTTTGTAAAATATGTTTTCTTAATTTTAAAATTCAATAATCATAAATTATTTGGAAGTATTAGCATATATTATCTTTCTCGTGTTTTTGGTGAAAACAGTGTAAATGTTGAATCATAACTTTTATTTTCAAAATAGTATACTCTGTGAGAATTTTGCAATAACTAAAAATACATGAAACAATATGGATGAACCTCACACACAAAGTATTGAGAAAAAAACAGACACAATAGAGTATCTTTATCAGGACTTAATTTTTATAAAGTTTTGTAACAAGCAAAGCCAATCTTTGGTGATATAATTGAAAATGGTAGTTACCACTGGTGGAGGATAGTCAATGAAAAAGAGCATAAGGAAGACTTTTGGGCTTCTCGACATGGTCTACATTTTGATTTGACAAATGTACATCGACAAGTGAGTAAACACATAAAAATTCACCAAACTCTACACTTACAATTAGTGCACTTTACATTCTATATTATATGTAAGTTTTACCTCTATCTAATAAGTAAAAAAAAAAAAAAAATCAGGACACTATTTTAAAAAGTCTTTTGCTCATATCCCTGCACTTGTATGCAAAATTTTATTTAAGCCTAAGCTTTTGATTTTATTTCAAAATTAAGGGTTTCTCATATTCATGTCTGTGTTTAAACAATCTCTAAAGACTCACGTGGAAAATGAAAACTTGCTGACACTGTGTGACTAAACCAGATCAGGTGATAAAACTTTTTTCAGAATTTTTATTCTATGTTCTATAATTCAATATAAATAGCATGCTTTTATAATGCTAAAAATTAGAGTTTGTCATCAAGAAGAAACTTCATGTTTAAAGGAGTCTGGAGTTAGAAAAGAGTCAATCCAAGATATGAATATAATCAAATGGTATATGGTTCTTTTAAAAGGCACATCAGAACAAATTTTAGGAGAAAGAACAGAGATAAATGACACAGAGCGTAGAAACTTCACCAAATAGGTAAAGAAGTGTGAAATGATAAACTGAGACACATTAAAATATTAGAGTTTATTTGAGCAGATAGCGATTCGTGAATCAGGCAGCTCCAGACCATCAAGGGGCTCAGGGCCTCCACCAAAGAGGCACGAGAAGAAGACTTTTGTAGGGTGAATGTGGAAGCAAGGCAAAGAAAGGAATTCACTGGTTAAAGAGAAGCAGTAGCCTCATTTGGATCATTCTAGGGGAAAGTTCTAAGTTAGAGGTTAGTTGGTGGTTTCTATTATAATTGCCCCAGAATATGACCTTTCACACTGAGTTGGGTTTGATTTGCTTATATAAGAACCCAGGGCACTGGACCTGCTGCAGCCTAATGACCTGTCAGTTAATAATTTTAACAGAAGCCTTAATTTGAGGCAAAATAAGAAATTAGTTAAAATATCTGGAGCAGAAATCTTGAAGAAATGGAGTGGGCAAACCCATGTTTAGGGGAAAGAAAAGTTCAAAGTAAACATTTAGAGAAGAGACTTTAATATATAGTTAATGATATATAATAATTTTCTCTTCTATTAATGTGCATTTTGATTGTGATAGTTTATACTTTGTATGTAAGAATTAGAAGTATATTATTTCTTTTCCTCCTCAAAGCAAACATTTTTTAAAGACATAGCAGAAAATAATTTCCATTCTTTTCACCTCTAGGTGGCACCTGTGAACTGATAAAATGTGGACTGAGTAGGTTCCTCGGACTCCCAGGTTTTAGTTCAAAGGATAATTACTCCCTTCATCTCCTCCATCTCCAAGACCAGAGTTTCAAAGGTCAATATAGTGGAAGGGAAGGGCAATGGGGTTTTAACAAGAAGACCCAGATTAATGACCATATTTCATCTTTTACTATGTGAACTTGACCAAGTCATTTAACCTCTCTGAGCCTCATTTATTTAAAAATCTGTAAAATGGAGGAAATGGCAGGGAGGTGGGTACAATACCTACAGTAATGGTCTTAGTGCTTTTCAAGTATTAGATTACTATCCAAATGTAGGATATTACCAAAGGGAAATAAGATCAAAGGATATGAAATATGAATTGGTTTCAAGATTAGTAGATACCGGGATAAATAAATGTATTTGAGAATTTGGGGGATTGATATAATCAAATAAAGGACTAAATAAAAATAAACAAAAATTACAGTTTATGGTATTATCCTTGTTTTCCTGAGGCTTTATACTCAGAGCAATAATAACATCTATGCAACCCAAATCATCAGTTCTCTTTGCCAGTTGACACTAAAATAACAGATATGTGGAGTAAACAAGCATTTTCTATTTATGCCATGATTTAAATTTCTTACACAGAAAAAATTAATTACAATTGTGCAGAATATTGTTTAAAATTTCTTCCAAAAATCAGTATTTTTACCACTCAAGTGAAATGAAGTTTTAAAGAAATCTGTAATCTTTGTCCAATATTACATGTTGTTAAAAAGTACTCATAGCACTTTTTGTATGTATTTTGGATTAATTTTTATTATTTCTATGTGCATAAAATACAATTTTAAATGTGTGCACCAAAGTGTCATTATATTCAATTTGACTATTTTTATAATCATCTCAATATGTTTTAATTATACCTTATTAAAATACAAATGGATGCTATTTTCTTGAGCCAATTCCTCCCCAGTTAGAAGGTAATTTATTTAGACAGAAATAAAAGTTATAGTTGCTTGAGAGAAATTGTTTCTGACAAAACTGTGTTCACTGCTACTTAACATTTTGTGCTGCAGGTGCTTCCAAATTGATTTTTTATTAAAATGAATTTTTTTCCAGAAGCATGAAAAGTGACCAACTGGTTTGTAATTCTCAAGTACTGTCTTATTTATGATTTATGAAAAGAGATTCAGCCAGATTTTATTACTTTAGCATCAAGATAACATTTATTGATCTATCACTAGTGTTTAAACATGATGAGTATCTTTGAGATTTCATTATTTCATTTCCTAAATACTCTGGGAAGTATTTGGCTACAGTCTCTAAGGAAAAGCTCCTGTATTGCCTAAAACATTTTTATTCTGATTTGCATTTATTTTATTCATGATTTTCTGTCCATCATATTTTACTCCTCAGAGTAAAGAAGCATGAACATTTATACACTGTATGCCAAGCAAAATGCAAAGTCCCATATCTAGGGAAGACTTTGCCAACTGATCAAATATCAATCCATGGACCAATTCTACCCATAATAAAGCTAAAACACCCATTCTCTAATGATATTATTATTATTCTATGTGAAATTTTGTTTTAATGTGCTTAAAAAAATAAAATTTAGGTAACCCTATGTCATTTCTTCCCAATATTTTGCTGTTGATATTTTTTTCTAGACCCTTTAAATGTAAAGATTTTGGAAACATTGGACTTTAGTTTGTGTTTAAGGATTTTCTCCATTGATATGTGCAAAGGAAACCATAGTTCTAATTGTGCAACTGAACTTTATACCACTTCTAAGATTGCAACTGGGATGTTAATCTCTTACATTCAAGTGTTAAACCAAGTGATTTCCGGATAGACTGCAAGCAGAATATGTCACTTAAAACTGATTCCCAATTTCTAATACAGTCTTCACCAGATGCAATCTTTCGGAGTTAATTGGAACTTGTCCAGATATTAATAAAGTAGAACTTTATTTCTTACTTGCCAATTGTTTTTCTTCTAAATAATATCTTTTGGGGGAACTCCTAGAAGAGGAGAAAGGAAGGAAGAGTGGAATTTAGGCATTCCTGGGTGACCAGAAAAATATCAGCAAACTATCTCCAAAAAATTCATTCCATATTCCCCCAAACATATTTTTGATTACATGTTATACATTAGGTTTTTTTTCTCACTCTCTTTACCATATAGTGATTGCAGTAGAATCAATATTTCTCTGTTATCCTGACAATGTCCGTAATAAATATACCTAAAATAAAGTCTTAATGATACAATTTAAATTGCCTAAATTTATGTTTATGATGTTTATGATGTCAGAATCTATACGGTTTTAGTGTTTCTTGTCACTTCCTTAATTGTTTACTTTATTTAATTTAAATACATGTAGGATTTGAAACTACCCTTTTGTTATCTTCTTATCATATTTATTTTACCTTTGCCAGTTTATAATACTTTTTCTCATACTTCTTTATTAATTATATCTAAATTTGAGTATTGATCTTTCTAAATTCATCCCTGCAATCAAATCCTAAGTCTTTTCCTATTAAATTTCTGATTTTCTTGCTTTTCTCCTTTTTCTCTCAATGGGCATTTTCTTTTTTCCTTCTTCAAACTATCAGAAAGTACAATCTTTCATTCCTCTTTTTCTTTTTTTCTTTGTTTTAGACAATTTTTATTTCTTTTTATCTGTCATTAAGTACTCAGTTGTACACAATGAGCTACACTTAAAATATTACTTCTAGTGGAATTAACTGTTTCAAAAGGTTACCAATTTATATATGGGGGATTCAGTAAGGAATAGATGTTTGTTTCTCTACCTGGTTGATAAATTCAGACTATAAGATGCTACTGAAAATACTAATTTATTGTCTTCAGTTTTCTGAAAGCTCTGATTAGAATAACACACGAATTGATAAAAGTTAGTCTATGTATAAATCACGGATTTGAGACATTGGAAACGTTGAATTAATTCTGATGTAAGTATATACTTGAGATATATATGATAGTACCTTAAAACACAGACACACACACACATACACATACACACACAAATGCACACACCCATAAATGAAGAGTCATGAAAAGTACTGAGTTTGCTATGGGCTCACATGATAATCTTTTCAATTGTAACTCCTTTTCCTACAAAACAGAAAGTGATTACATACAGAGATGAGTTTTTGTTTGTTCAGTACTATAATTGTAGGTGTTTTTGATTAAAGAAATTAATTTTGTTGGATCATTAGAATTTTTCAAGCACAAGAAACTAGACATAAAGCTGTTCAGAAACTTCTTAAGTTCCCTCGTGCCCAACAGGTTATCAGAAAGCATCCCTAGTCACATCCCATCAACCCGTGGAAACACAGACCATTAGAGGTGGACAGGATCTTACAACTGGACTATCCCAGGGCTGATATTTTATAAATAAAGAATGCTAAGCAGATTCATATTGAATAATTCCAAAATCTTTAACCTGCTGCCTTGGGGCCACATGTGGCCTTCTGGATCCTTGAGTGTGGCCTTTTGAATTCAAATTTTACAGAACAAACCCTTTTATTAAGAGGGGTGCAGCAGAGAAAGATGAAGCTTTTCTTGCCTCCTTTGGTACTTAAAAAAGAACAATCTTGAAATCAGAAGGCCACAGTTTCCCCACCTAAAACAGACTACTGGTGTGGAACAGATTGAGCATAGTTTTCTAATCGTACCTTCTTATACACTTATTGCCCTACCCCACAGCAACTCCCACCGTGCCATGGCTTAAAAGTGCAAAGTGAAAGCCAAAGTCTAATATTTAGCTCCGTTTCTTCGCCCTTCCCTCTGAGAATGTAGTTCCACTGCTTAACCCTGAGCCTCTGAAGCAATTTGTTTCCCATCTGGCTCTCGCCAGCCGGCAGCGCTAATGCATCCCAGAAGGTTTGCCTCCTAATGGTCACAGGCTGAGATGCCCAAACGCCTTCCAATAATTATCAGTCTCCTTGTAGGTGAGAAGGAGATGGGCTCTTGAGACTGGAGTCTGGAATTAATTAGAAGTAGGAGGCAGGTTTGCAAGATGAATGATTGTAACACACCAAAAATAGAATAGGCCAAAAGAACAAAAAGGAAAATCAGCACCGTGGAATACCAAGTACACCGGTCTTTCAAACCTTGCCTATTTACATCTGGACTGACAATCTGATCCTCCCTTAATAAATGCTTTGTGTGGCAGTGACTCTGAACACCAATCCCCAATTTTCAAACATCACTCCCCTGTTCTAGAATTATTTCCTGGATGTCCATTTCTTTGATGAGCCTTCTGGGAGGAAACACTTCTTTTGTTTTGCCTCATGCCTGTGGAATACTTACCACCTGCTCCTTCTCTCCTAATGGGAGTGCTGGCTAAGAGGATACTAAATTCACGTGGGGGTAAAAATAAGAAAGCTGGATTTATAAATGCTTCCTTGAAAATGCAATACCGTGCATTAGTACTTTAGATGTTAATCTTGGAATTAGCCTGTAAGAATTTTGTATAAGCCTTATATGAAAATAAATGAAATCAAAGATTATAAGGAATTATATAAAAACAAGCATCTGCCTACAGGAACTTCATGACCCACAAGCATTTTTTTTATTAAGGATAAAAAAATGAGAAAAAGTAATGGGTGAAAACAGAGCAATGAAGTTATTTAGGAGAAAAAAAAATTCAGTCACAAATATTTCTTCTCAAGGTACAAGGATTAGAACTAATTTTATGTTATCTTTTCCATCTTATCTCTTACCACTCTTAGCTTTTACCAAGAAGACAAAACAAAATAGTACTTTTCATACCCCAGATTAATTTTCAATTCTGAAACAAATAAGCCTTTCATTTGCATAATTTTATGTCTTTTCCATAAGCCATTCCTCCACCCGGGATGCCCTGCTCCATACTTTTATTCCTATTAAATCTCATTTATTTTTTAAAGCTCAACTCAGATGTTCTGTTTGATTCTTTACCTGACATCCATTAGAAAAGTAAAATATTTCTTTCCATACCACTTTGCACAAATCACTCTTATAGCACATAAGATGTTAGAACATACTAACGTGGTCGTGAACTATATTCGTAACTTTCATGAGAGTTCACTGAAGACATGGATAATGTTTTACTAATCTTTGCACGTTCTTTGCAAAATTTGGCAAGAGAAAGCAATACAGACGTTCAAATGAATGAACAAAGAATGAAAAGAAGGGAGTGGGAAATGTGTACATTCCTGCATTGCTCTTCACTTCTGTTTTCTATTCTGTGAATTGGAAAAGAAGGCAGAACAAGCATAGATCATTAGAAATGTAGAACACTTAGATGGAAGTTGACTCATCAAACCTCTTCATTTTACAGTTGAGAACAAAAAGCACAGAATAGATAAGTGTAAATAAAAATTATCCTAATTGTCCACCTGGCTACATAATGGCTAGCTAGTTCTTTAACTCCGGTGATTCCTGTATCCAAAAAATATTAAGTACTTACACTATGAAATAGGTCCTGGAGATATGAGGATGAGTCAGATTAAGCCATTCTAATCAAGTTACTTGTGGGATGGGTTGAATGACCACAGTGTCCTAGCAGTTAGCACAGCATAGGCTGGAAACCTGAAGAGTCCTACGAATTACGGAGAGGCAACACGCTTGGTCAAACAGGTGTCTACTGGTTACTTGGGAAGACTGCTAGTCCTGAGCTCTAGGAGTAGAGGATAACTATGTGTTGGCTTATCTTGGCTACCTTTAACAAAGCATTACAAGAAAAAAAATTACAAGTGTAAGCAAGAACTTATAATTTTTTAAGGGGAGATTATATAGAATGGAGAATGTCCAGAGACCATGAGCCTCACAGGGTTAGAAAAGCCAACTGCATGTAGGCCCCAAATAGTAAAAGATGAGACTCAAAAAGCTCCCAAGACTTCTCAATCAAGCAAGTGACAGCCATGTGGCAAAAAATCAGATTTAAGGGCTTTCCCACCTACTATCTCAAATGGTGTCAATGTGGCAGCCATTGAATTAAGAGGAGAAATCCATAGGTGCTAAGAAATCAAGAAAAATATCAGGATTGGTGATTATACCTAGGAAAGAACTTTGGAGATGTTTACTAGCATATGGGACTCCTGGAAACAAGAGATGGGGAGCAATTTCGGTTTTTGAGGACATTGTATACTGTTGGAAAGAACCATTGACCTGGGACTACAAAAGCTTTTCATTGTTCAATCATAAAAACAATCTTCAGTACCATCCAAACTATGAACCAGGAAAAGGCCTACAAACGCAGCAAAATCCCAAGGGAACATAGACCCCCAAGGCCAACTCAAACTAGAGTCATATAAGATAAGTACAAGAGAAAAAAAATAAAACACAGAGAATGGAGTCAGCTATCACAGATGAGAATTATCTTCTAAGAAAGTAGAATCAGGGTCTAATCAAAAAGCCTCTCAACCGTGATAGGGACCTTCACAAATTCTGCCCCAAAAGAATTCATAATTGTAACAGAACATCTCTTTTCTGTATCTTTTATTCTTCCCTTTCCTTAGTGGGAGTTCTTGTGTTGTTCCTGTCCCTGTGGCATCATTGTATAATACAGCATGTGTGGCAGGGTTATATATATTGTCATTTTATATCCTGATGGTCAGAACTTCTTATTAATCAGAGATCCAAGAAACTGAGCTGGAGTTTACTACAGCTGTACAGGGTTTTAAATTGTCTGTCCTGGAGCGGGAATGAGCATGTTTTTGTCATGGAAGGAAGGACAAGACATGTACATATTTAGTGACAGAAAGCTAGGATCTGGCAGTGACTACTAGCTGATTTCCAAACCTATTCTCTTTTTCCTTTGCACGCAGCTAGAAAACATTTCCCAGCTGCCCTTGCTGCTATATGTGGCCATGAGACTGATTGCAAAACAATGAAATGTGAACAGACATTGTGTGTGGCACTGCCACAAAACTTTCCTAAAGGTACTGTGACCAAAATTAAATTCACTGAACTTGCTGTCATATGCATACTTAGTGTATTCCAGGATTAATAGTCACTTCTCAACAACCACAACAAAAAACTGGTATGTCATGGAATATTTGAGGCTCGTGAAGAAAAAGGTCTTTTTTATAACATTGACAAAGAAAGTAAGTATATGCCCTTAATTAACATAAATTAATTTTGTTTTTATACTTTTCAAACTATTGTGCTGAAAATTTTCCCCTTGGAAATACTGCCAAATTACTTTTTTATTCTAATTATAAAAAGAATGATCTTCTGATGGATGTAATTCTAAGAGAAATTACTGATACTTAATTTGTTTATGTTTAATTTGTATATGTCTTCTGCTATTTAAAAGCCATTTGACTTCAAACGTGGTACTGAAGGCTTATGTAATTGTTTCTACAAGGGAAAATGGGAACAATGAAATATTTTAAGCATAGAATAAATGTAGCAAAAGTACTTAGTTGAGTAACTGGCATGCAATAAGCACTTCATTCATTAATTAGCCCTCTCTTTATACTTTATTGATTAATCTCTATAAATACACACATATATATCAAGATCTATATATTCTTGATATAGAGAGAGATGTCTAATATATATATATATATATACTCCCTTGATATTGACTACTATACATTTACAACTGGTATTTAAAAATGTTATCTATACTTTAAAATATTTAGGGTTGCCTAATACAAATCTAAGCTGGTAATCAATTTGAATAAATTATTTCATTTAAGAAGATTATTTTGCCTATATTTTAAGATCACAGTTGTTTATAAAGCAAGTTCCTATGCATTCATTTATTTGCTCATACATTTATTCAATTCATATTTATCAGGTGCTTACTATATATCTGGTATTGTGATAGACACATGGAGAATGGAAAAATTAATTTGACAAAGTTCCTTCCCGCAAGCAATTTAAAATATAGTATATGAGATATATATTTTATGCAAAATATGTAAATGATTCTATGATGGAAAGCAGAAACTGTTGAAATAAAAATATTACAGAAAAAACAAAATGCTATAGGAGCTCAGAGGAAGCACACACATAACACATGCTGTAGAGACCTTAGCAGCTATTTTGAAAGAGTGAATATCCGAGGTGTTGTATTGAAGGGTGAATGGAAATTTGTGAGGCAATGATAAGAGGTACCATCTTGTCCATCCATATTCAGAGGGAAAAGTATAGTTTCCAAAATTTTTACATTAGTAAATTATTTGAGAGATTTGTTTCTCCTGTGTTTCAGTAACTCAAATTCAAGGAGAATAAAAATCCTGAGTAGAAAGCTCTTATAAAATACCAAAACAGTTGAAATTCAATTTTCAGGTTCATAAGGGTGTCTGAAATATGAGGTGTGGCTCATTCATGTATCATTGCTTGGAGTGGCATATCTCTCAATATTTTAGCTATGAAATATTAATATAACTGAATGCAAATGCATATACTCTATTAATTCCGTAGAAATACATTTCTCTCTGTTAAAATGAAATACATGTACAACCTTTCAGACATACTTGTTAATATTTTGGAGGGGGCCCGTTGTCCTGTTTTCCCATAGGGAAGCTGGGTCCCTGGCCTTCTTGTATAGCATCCCTGCTAAACCGAATCTATTGCACATAATGCTCTCCAAGGGATATTTTCTGAGACAGAGGCAGGCCAGATGGGCCACCTACAACACATCCCTTCCCAGCTCTATGCACCTGTAGGAGGCCTCAAGGAGAGGCTGCAGTGCACTTCCAATTATGGGAAATATGTATAAACTCTTCCTTTTCATTTCAGGTCCTGGGCAGAACCAGCCTGTGGATACGACAAATTGGGTCACTACCCCAGGAGACTTCTTCCATTAGAGCATGTGGGAGAAAGAATCGAATGCTTTCTCTAGCAGCTGACCTCTAAAACGTACTTCAAGTCAGCATTTTTATGATGATTAGCATTACTGTGGAACACTGCCTATGTGCCCTTTCCACTTGGCTTTGCAATTCAGTCATGCTTCTTGTTGAGTTCTTTCTATAATTCTTGCCCGTAGCCTATCTACCTGCTTGATGCTGCTTTTATCAATAGGATTGCAGATCTCATTTATTAACACAGCTATTGATGTTAGTTTTAAAAAGACATTATCAGTTTTGAAAGGTTGGGGTATTGTATAGATCTCAAAAACAAAATGTTGAACGAAAAATAACATTATAGAATGATATATACAATTTATGTATTGTCGGATTTTTTTTCCAAAACATCAGAAAATGTAACTTATTTATGGTCACCTATAGATATATGTAAGAGTATGAAAGCTATCTTAGGAGGAAGTTCACTCTATTTTTAACAGTGGTAGTCAGAAAATTGGAAGGTATAGAGACAAAGGGAAATTTGGAAATAGGGGATAAATGAAATTTCAACTTTATGTAAATATATATTTATATAAATTTAGAATTTTATTTAAAGATATGAAGCAAATGTGCAATGCTTACAATTGCTATTATGGTGGAGAGTAGCTAAGTGTACAATACATTCTTTCTTATACTTTTCTATAATTTTAATACATCAAATACGTATTAATTTTTAAAAACAGTTGCGGTACTGATAGTTGAGGAATGCAGTTTTGCTAGATTTGGTTGTCCCTCTTTGTTTAACTATCTAAAGCAACATGCTACTAAAGGCAGAGATGTCTAACAAGCTCTGAGAGTGGTAAAGTTACTTAAAATAAATAAAATATTGTGTTATTCATATAACAAAAGACTGGGGAATATGCTCAAATTATAAAAGAAAAAGGACTTATCTAGCCCAAACATAGCCTTCCTATGATCCTGCATGCTATGCTTACTATATGGACAAGATTAAATTTTTATAACAATTTCAGCATTAAACATTCTATTTTGCCGAGGTCTAAATAAAGAGTAGGTACAGTACGAAAAATATTAAAATAATATTGATGGGAAAGCACGGTACAAAGGTCATTAGATGAAGGAATTCTAAAAATTTTGGACAGAATTCTGCTTCCTATGTCCCCAAATCAAAGTTTTTATGGAATAAAAATGAATGTAACAGAACTCTGTGGATCATAACTAGGCATTCTCAAATAAAGAATCTTCTGAAAACAGATTGATGAGTTGATAGCTCAGTGATGTATTTCATGGTCATTCCTGAGGGATCAGCTCTTTAGAAACTTAACAACTTTCACAAAAATCTAAGTAGAAAAAGTATTATAAGAACCTTTATCTTCAGACACAAGTACTATTGCAGATTTTTAAAAAGGTTGATTTTGTGGACTGAGTGTGAATAACATAGATCAGTACAGATTTACTACTTGGAAGACACTGAGAATCAGAGACAGGACATCATTCCTGTCGTTCTTATCAGTAGCAGCTGTCACACTCAGCAAACTGGATTTATATTCATGTCTCAGACTGAGCCCAACATAGATCACGTGAGGGGAGGGAGAAGGTTCCTTTCTTGCTCCATTTTTCTCTTTTCAGTGCTCCCTGCCTTCACTTTAGGCATCCTCAACGTTTTCTGTCTTCCTCTAAGTACCACAAAAGTACTGAATAACACGTGTTGAAGACTTGGTAATCTATTAATCAATCTACAACCATTTGCATTTAGAAAGGACTGATGTCTTCTCTCCTCTGCTGTAATAAATACATCTGAGACAGAGACATCTGGAACAAGACCCAAGATGTGAGACATGGCGCAGTCTGCACTTGATCCTCAGACTGAACCACATCCCTGCAAGCCACAAGGTATCTCCCTTTGCCCCTCTGACTTTGGTCACCATGGCGTCTTGATGCCAGGAGGCAAGATAGTGCGATGGTTACAAACTCAGACTCAGGAGCCAGATTGCCTGAGTTTGCAAGGTGAGTGCCATCATTAATTACCTGGTGCCCCTGGAAAATTATTAAATTTCTCTGTCACTCTTTCCTCACCACTATATATCTGAAGATAATGGCAGTACCTAACTGAAATGGGTGAATATATACCAACCATTTGGCACACAGTGTTTAACCATCATAATTAGTAGTAGAGTGCTACCTCGGATTCTGAGCTCAATCTGAGTGAAGCAGGAAGCACTTCACTTAGAACTCTGGGAGAATTAATCCTAAGTAAAGGACAAGGGTCTTGGAAAAAGTCCCAGAATTGGTGATCCAAACTGCTTGGTCTTCTTCCCACCGCGTTTCCCATCCAGATTCAGGCTCTAACGTGCCAGGTGCCCCAAAGCCGGTTACTTTCTCCCCTCACTGGGTATGTCTCAGCCAAATACATATCCTTCTCATTCTGCCTAACACTGGGCTGTGCTTTGGGTTCCAGCGCTGGTGCTCCTGTAATTCCTGCCAGGCCTCAACACTGGAGTCCTGGCACTGGTGAGCTAGACCTTCCGAATAAACATCAACCTTCCTCTGGTTTCCTAGTGCCTCGTGCTAAGTGAAGGTACAACCGCATGAACACACACAGGCAAATGAAACTCTAATTGTGGAAGATAATAAATCCGTGGAGAATGTGTTTTTAACTCTTTCAGTTATGCAATATATATATTCTGCTTGTAAGTTATACTTTCCTTGCCTTTTAATTCACTTACCCCTCTGCCTCTTTTAACTCCTACTCATTGTTACAATCAGGCTTGGACTCACTTCCTCCCGGACTTGCTCTTGCTGTTTCCATAGCATTCTGCAATCTGTCATCATAGCTTTATCGTGGACAACATAGAATGACACACACAATTTTACCTGAGCCCTGTGTTTCTGGAAAAGAGAAATAGGTAAAGAAATCCCCCTACCCTTCGTGTTCCAGAAAACAACTTACTACAAAGAGCCACCGCTTCCTGTACGACTCAGATAAGACTACTGGAGAGACCCCTTGTTAACCTAGGACAGGGGTACACACATACCCTCCAAGCTCCTATTCTTTGTGTCACGAATAATGAGCTCCACTATTTGTGCACACTGGTCAATCAGAACAAAATGTCACCTAACTTGACTTACCCAAACTTTGATCAGGACTCTCTTCTTCCACTAGCCCTGGAACCGTGGCCCAGCCTAGAGCTTTGGGATGAAGAATAGCCCTTCCTTAAGGGCCCCTACAGAAAGAATCCCTGACCTTAGGGAAAAACCATCAACTTTGCAATCATGTCACCTCATTCCACTCTTCTGTGCGTGCTTCTTTCTCTTCACTGTAAACGAAAAGTCCTTTTTGCCTGACCTTGCAGATCTTACAGTCAGAGACTCTTCACTGCAATAGTTTCCTCTCCTTATTACACGATCCTCCTCCCCTTATTGAAATAATCTTTTGCATAAAGGCTCTCCTTACTTGATTGCAGATTTTTCTTTGACACAACCTTTTAATTATGTTTTATTTTTCATATTCTTTACTAGATTATAAACTCTGTGAGTACAGGGACAATGTCTCTTTGATTCACAATTACTTTATGGAGTCTATCACAATGTTGCATTGTAAAGGTACTCGATAATTTATTATTGAGTAGTATTTGTCTTTGACCTCAAAAATCTAATACCTTAATTCAATGGTATATTTTTC
>CM052441.1:10353321-10399587 GCA_028533085.1 Varecia variegata | reverse complement strand
TTAACTCCAGTGAGAATGGCCTTTATCAAAAAGTCCCAAATCTCATGTCTTCTTAACCTTGGCTATTTTCCTAAATCCTTCCCCAAATTTACTCTATGTTTAGTACCATCTTTGCAAAGTTTACAGCATCTTCAAATTAAATCTTGGTAACCTATCTTAGGTGCCTCCTCTAACACTCATTCTGTCCTCTCCAACTATATTCCATGCCAACTTGTGCTTTTCCAGGATGCTACAATACTGCAAAGTTTGACCTTAACTGCAGGGACATTTCAACACCTGCAATCCAGGTCACATTTTAGAAACTCAAATCAAGATATTTTCATCACATT
The DNA here is from genome assembly GCA_028533085.1 of Varecia variegata. NCBI lineage: Eukaryota > Metazoa > Chordata > Mammalia > Primates > Lemuridae > Varecia > Varecia variegata. The sequence continues at coordinate 10,399,258 of CM052441.1, read as the reverse complement.
TGATAAAAAGTAAAAGAATTAGAATATAGCATATAACTTTTTAAACATTTGTAGTAAATCAAGAGGAATCTACATACATTTACAAAAGAATGCTGGTTTTAATAACTGGAGATGCCTTTGTTTTTAGACACCTTTACAGACATGGTGATGTCTCTTTAAGATTTTAAGACATAATACATAAATTTCAACACGGTAGTCATTAACCATGGATGGCAGGTAAGTCTCCTATGCTGTGCCAACTATGATGAATTAACAGGGGCTGCCCAGTGTACCATGTTAAGCAGGTTTATAAGACCATGTCTGAACTTAGAAGGTAAGTTGTCATGACTGATTAGTCATAACTACAATGTTCATGAGAGGTAACAGTGGCAAATGTAAGAGAAAAAGCATAATAAATTTTATTCCTCTGGACTAGACTAAAATATAAATGTACACTATTGTGTGTGCAAACAAGAAAAAGGAAAGTCAATTTGCAAAAGAGTACACTATGTAAAACTGTGTGTGTATATGTAGCATATATTAAGTAAGTAAGTACTAGTGAGCAACATCTTAATTTTTGACCAAGATTGCTTTATATTAGTCATTGCATCATTGTCCAACAGATCAAGTCAAAGAAATCTCGTCTTTTTACTTAATTGATTTCCATATCAGGATTAGAAGTACACACTGAAAAATAATGGAAAACTCTTGATATTTTTGAAATGATAGCATAGGCATAAATACTACCTAGTATTACTTGATTGATCTTTAGGTAGTATTCCTTCTCCAATAGAGCTGCAAAACAGAAACATATTAACAGTGAAAAAATCCCACTGCAAAATTAATCTAGGGGTTTGATTTTAAATTTTTGTTACTACTTGTAGAGATAAAACAAGAGTTGGAAAATCTTGGGGAAAATTTTTCATTAAAAACAAACATCTGACTTCTATTTCTGACAAATGGTACATGATAATGTTTGAACAACTTTCAATAAATCAATTTTGAAACTATATAAAGTACATTTTAAATAGTTAAATGATTGCATAAATGGCAAGAATTTGAACAAACCACAAAGGCCAGTTATTAAATACAGTAAATGGAAATCCTGAGGAGAAAGCAAGTTGTGGGGATCATTTTCTCTGAGGGGTTGAATCATTGTGACATTGAGCTTCCCTTTCTTCTCGTTCTGTGGAAAAGTGAAACACGTTAGAAAGCCTAGTACCCACTCATGGAAATGCAGACATTAGAATATATCTGAACAAACATGAGTCTCCTAAGAGTTGCAGCCTTATTTTAAAAGTGAGTATACACAGTAAGTAAAAACCAACACACACACACACACACACACACACACCCCATGCCCTGGCCTTGGTGCTGACTGCAAAGCAAAAAAAAAGATCTTGCTGAGGCAATTTAAATGACAAGTTGGCATTCATATGAATTTTTTATACATGAAGTCAAAAAATATTCAAGCTCAAAAAGCACTTCTGGAATGGTGGAGCAAAAACTTCTAAAAGTCTGCCCCTCCAAAAGAAAACGATAAGAACACTGGAATAAAATTGCCAAAATCAACTCTTACGAACTCTGGAAAGTAACCGAAGTCTTGCAAAATTTACTGAAGAAAAATGACTAAATGTCACTGATCACTAAACTGAGCATAGACTTCGGTGGCTGCACATGATAAAAAATACAGACTTTATATAACTAACCCAAAAAAGTCACTAAGCAAAGAAACACCAGCACCAGAAACAGCAACAGTCAGTTAGAACAAACCCTAATTTGGGGAGAGGCAAATTAAATTTGATTGTGCTTAGGAATATGTTGTTGTTTCTCTGTCTTGGGCAAGAGAGGAATGTCCATTTTTGAAAGAGATAGAAGAAAAATTGGGTCTAAGCTCTCACCAGAAGAGGGGCGCCTACCTTTTCCTATTATGCTAAAGCATCCTGAAGTCCTTGAGAAAACGTGGCTTTCTTTCCACAGTCCAGAATATGCTATGAGAAGCCCAAACAGTCCAGACTGTGCCATGAAGGGTCCACAATTACAGCAAAAAGACCTGCTGAGAAGGCTGGCCCACTGTGTAAAAAAGTGAACGTGAAGTAAATCCTAGCTTTACACAGAAGAAGAAATCCAAACTAGAAGATGGAATGAAAGGCAGAAAAGAGTCTTACTAACAGTGGGTATAAGAAGGAAGTCATTGTCTAGGATGGGCAATTTGGCAAAGTAAAGCTCTTCTCATTCCCAGGTTTTTGTACTGGTTGTAGTCAAATTTGATCCACAATATTCCATAGGGATCTCAAGAAACAAAAATCATATTTCTTCATGAAAAGGGCATGCTTACACACATCCTTCATCTCTGTAAAGGAATCACTACTTGAGGAGGAAGAGTAGCCTCTTTGTTCTGTATGTCCAGACTGATTTATAGATGGGAGAAGGAGCGAATGTTAGTAATAATAAAAATAATCTTATTAATGTGGTTGAAAACTTTATCAACTACTTTACTTAATTAAAAGACTTAATAATGCCACAAAACACTTAAGATTAGTTTGGTAATTCTTTTAATAAAACAAGAATCATTCTTATCCGAAAGATCAAGCCCATTCTGATGTCAGGAGGTAGACAAGAATTAATTTAGCCTCTTTTTAAAAATAATGGGCTTCTTTTAAAACTCAAATGAAGATCAGAAAATACAGTCTTCATAAAGCCAATTACCTAGTCCTGAAATCGTGGTTCAATTTACTTCCTGATTATTAAAATAAAACGACTGTAGCATTTGGAAAATCACAAGTTTAGATGAGGAGTTTTGATGACTTACAAACAGCTCAGTTAAAATGTTTAACTTGATTATATTATAGATTTATTCATTAAAAAAACTATAATCTTTGACTGAACTGTTTACAAAAACCTAAGTGAACTCATGGTTATGCCGACTCACACTTTTTTTTTTTTTACCTTCAACACTGCATATAAATTAAATAGGTACATATGAAAAGTATTTTTATTTATTGCCAGAAAGGATTACTTTTATAAAGTTTAAATTTGAAGCAAGAATATCGCTTGATAAGCATACCAAAAACCTTTTTTGTTTTTAATTAAATATAGACAGGAAAAGAATAAAAATCCACGATCGTCACTTCTTTAAAGCTGCTGGCAGGATTTATTTCTAACACCATGTGGAAACTGGGCATGAATCTAATCCACTGTGAAAACATAAACACAATGTCCAGGCTAGGCCAATAATGCTATTGGCAATAGTGCTTGATATTTCTGATTCACTTCAAAGTACAGGCTCTTGAACATGAAGCTACAGAATCTCATAAGGGTAGAAGCCTCTCTCCTGTCACTGTGACAAAGTAGAGTTGGGGATACCACTACAAATAGATAAATAATCTTGTTCAAACAGTGTTTTCCTTTTAAGTGTCTACAATGTTCCTTTTCATTAGTCAATTTCAGAAATGTTTTACATGCCTTTTATTTTGTAAACTAGAAAATTAGTGATTTACTAAAACCTTCATGAAAGGAGAGGAATTTTATGGATCATTCATAGATGAAAGGAATCTTCCATTTTTTAAATATTTTAAATTAAAGTCATGTGAGATTTATCACTGGCTTTTCTAACATACTCATAGGAGTGTTAGTGTCTCTTTATTATGGATGGTAACTTCCAATTAATATCTTTAAAAATATCAAACCCCTCAAAATGTATTCTTTGGAAGGGATAAATTAATGAATTACTATTTTCAGAGGTAACATGACATTTGATTTTCTCTTCCGGATACAGAGTACATTGAGAATGGATCACTTGAGTGTGAAAAGGAAAATACCCGGGTCTCATTTATATCTTATAATCTTCATTTCATCAAAAAATTTTATGAACAGTGTATCCATACTATACAGCTACCTTAACTGTAAAGAGGCTGCCTCATTGCGAATTTTCCTTTCTAAAAGAGTGAAGTGTTTAGAGTTGATGGTTAAGAAAAAACAAAACATATTTTTTTTTTTTTTTTTTTTTTTTTTTTTTTATTTCAGCTTATTATGGGGGTACAAAAGTTCTGCATAGATATATTGCCCATGTCCCTCCCAATCCCCCGAGTCCGAGCCTCAAGCGTGTCAAAACATATTTTTTAAGATTAGGAATGCATAAGGATGTGATTCTACCAAGGCCTGGATATCATTGTCTTAAAATAATGATAGCGTTTTTTCAACATGTATATGGATAATCATGAACTTCATCCGTCTTTGACCTTCTCTACTCTGTAATATTGTCCCCTAAGTTGCTCAGCTGCTTTCTCCCAGAACAAGCTATAACAAATAACTAAGCCCTTTCCATAATCTATTGATCCTAACACATTTTCCCTGAACTTCACTCACTCACGTGCTTAGTCTCTCTTTAATCATCTGAGATTACATACGTCCTCCCTACATGAACTTCTTGCTACGCCTTTAACTTCCTTTCCCTCTTGTCTTGGTGATCCTGTGATGTCCCAGTCTCCAACTTCTCTGCACTTTAAGAACCTTGGGTGAGTGGTTCTATTGTTTATTTTCAACCACTAAGCCCAGGTGGGCCCTCACTGTTGCTAAATTTCTCCACTCTTACATTTTATCATTAAAACCGATTCACACATATCCACAAAGCAGGTATGCATATAAAATAATGTGCTTATATCAACCAAGGATTTCTTTTGGATTTGTTAAAATATAGCCAAAATACCACAGTGGATAAATAACATTACTTTTTGTTAATGGTACACAAAAAAGAAAAAACAATAAAAACTACCATTACTGCTTCTATAAAGTTGTTTGTAGGATTTAAAACCAACATAAAGTTGAATTTGGTCTTGGATCTGAAACTCTTTAAAAACATAAGAACAACATGTTCAGACTCTGTCAATAATATTCTCTGCCATAGTCCTTGGTATTTCAGATTGTGCCTCTAGGGTCCTACTGCATTGTCTTTGTCAATTTACCCTACTGCTCTCTGAGATGATGACATCATCATACCTCTTTCCTCCTCCAGTATCTTCTTCCTTATTCTCACTTCTACCTGATGACATTAGTTCCCAGTTCATGGAGAAAATGTGAGCAGTCTAGAGAAAAAGCTTCCCCAGGCTGCCTCCAGCACACTTCTAATATACTCTGTCCCCTTGTCGCACACATGCGCTTTGTCCTGCATCATGCTTGTGTGGACAAACCATCTATGGGTCTGTCCAAAACCAAAGTTTCCGCTTCGCCTCCAGACCCCATCAACGTATCCTCACCTTCTTAAGGATATCACTGCAGAAATTCTCCTCTCCTGCATCTTTTCCCTCTTCGTTGAATCACTTCCATCAACTTAATAACAAAAATGGCAAGCATTTTTTAAATTGCTTACTATATTGCAGGCACTGCTGCACACTAATTTAATCCTTATAACAACTCACAGAGAAATATAACTTTGTTACCATCCACCTTTTACAGATGAGAAACCTGGATCACAAAGAGGTTAATCAACTCAGCAAAGCAGCAGAGATAATAGGCTGTGTAGAATTGCTCTCTAACATTTGTCTTGCTGCTAATACAACTATATGCTTTACATATCACAGTCAGGAAGAAAAATTAAAAATAAGGGAGTCACCCTGATTGGTTCTTGTCCTCACAATAATAAATTCTTAATATGCTGATATTTGAAGACTGTCATATTGTTTACAAATATGAAGATGATAAACATTCAAAAAAATTGAAGGTTTTCAACCATGGGTAGATGAATACTCACTAAACAATCTTATTAATTTTACATTTGTTCTTTGTTGTGTTTTATATTTGACAAATCTTTCATTCTGAAGTCTGATTTCTTTGCATTCTTTGCAACTATTGTCTTTTTATGAATGCACTTGTCTCAGAGTCACCTTTGATAATCATTCTTGAAAGTTCCATTAAGTTATAATCCACCTGTGTTCGGTCATCAAAGCAAAATAAATATGTAATCTGGTGGCATATTTTGCCTGGACCTGGACTAGCTGGGTTCTCAGTTTAATTTCACTTGACTCCTTTGGCAAATCTCATGCACGATGAGTGAGCTCTTTGGCTCTGCTCATAACAGTTTTATGGCCAAATCTGTCTCTGGTGACAACAGTGGTGAAATCAGATTTTGAATTATACAGTTGACATGTGGTAGATGTCAGAAATTGGGTCTCTGTCAGGGTGGTAGCTGACAAGAAGTACAGAATCTATTTCCTTATTAGTCTTTATTTGATTTGTCTATCTGTGTTTGTCTTGAAGATTCTATTTCTTGCCATGAGAACCAAGCATTAAAATGTTTTTTTTTTTTATTTTTCTAACCATTGGGGGAATTCTCTCTGGGTATATGATTTGTGTTTATACCAATATCAATTTCTCTATCAAAGAAAGCTTTTGAACAAAAAGAAACCAAATCTCTATCGTGCATTGATCAACTTTTGTCAATTGTTATGCAAATACTTCCAATGATGGAATGATTCCAAATTAATGTCTCTTCAGGATCCTTTAAGTAAAGCTAAAGAAAGGAGATTACGATTTTAAAGAGAACTAAAGAAAAAAATTAAAAAGCCTACACTGGTAAATTTGAAAGGAAATCACAAAATTACTTAGAATTTCAACAAATGATGTTTTTCAAAACACCTAATGGGCTCAATGTATGTCTTTGTGTCTTTAAATGACTAACAATTCTTAATAGATTCTGGCACTTCCATTTCTACTGCTTTGTCAAAAATAGCTTCTCTAACTTGGAGAAGAATTAATAAAACTTCATATATTCTAAATATAAAAAGATATTTAGAAAATAAATCTGTGCCTGTTGTCTAAATATGAGGTGAATTAATAAACCAAATTATAGAATCTCCTAAAATATCTAATGAAGTGGTACTACTACTTCTGGCTATGATGCAGTAACTGATATGAGATTTACTCTCTTATTAAAAAACAACTAAAAATAGATAAACTTCATAAAACAACTCTTTCAGAAATTGACAAAAGGACATAGAATTGTGGTCCTTGAAAGAAAGGATACCAATGAGGTGAGCCTTACAATCTCCCTTTCAGTCTGAACGCACTTTCTGAATTACAGTGCAGAGAGTGGGATCTAAAGCAGACAGGTACAATCATGTTCTAAGTTGAGACAAAAATCAGAGGACAAGGAGGCAGATGCAGCAGCCATCTGTGAGGTGTACTACCAGAGAAGGAGCTACACAGAGAAAAGGCTCCAGAAATTGATATAGCAACCTTCTGTGGGGTCAAAATAATTGAAGTTACAATGGCCAAATATTTTACAAATTTGACGAAAAATAGAAACCTACTTGTATTAGTTTGCTGGAGCTACTGTAGCAAAGTACCACAAACTGAGTTGCTTAGGACAATGGAAATTTATAGTCATCATAGTCTGGAGGCTAGAAGTCAGAGATCAAGCTGTTGGCAAGGTTTGTTTCTTCTGAGGACTGGAGAGAAAAATCTATTCCATACCCTGTCTCCTAACTTTTGGTGTTTTTAGCAGTCCTTTGCTTCTGTTGTATTGCCCCAATTACTGACTTTAATTTCACATGGCATTCTCCCTGTGTGTGTATGCATCCAAATTTCCCCTTTTTATAAACATGTCAATCCAAGAAGCTTAATTTTGATTTAAAATAGGCACCAGAAAACCTACATCAAGAAACATCATAATCAAACTGCTGGAAAATAGTAATTTTTTTAATAAGCCAGAGTAAAAGGAATATTAAATAAAGAGAAAAAGAAAGAATAATTGCATAATTCTTGTCTCAATTTATGGAAGCCAGAAAATGCTGACAGGATTTTTTAAAGTTCTTCTTTCTCTTATCTTTCCTTTTCCTAACCTTCCTTAATAATTCAATCCTTTTCTTCCTTTCTTCATTTTCTTCTCTTCCTTTTCCTTTCTTTTTTTCCTGAATAATTTAATCACAGAACCATTTTGTAGGGCAGCTAAAGATAAGTATCTGGACCCAGTAGTGGCCTGATGTTGTGTGTAAAAACCTAATGGGGTATATATGGAGGCTAACTACATGGTGCAAATAGAAAATATACTTGGAGGCATGACCTAGCACAAGTCGTTGGGCCCAAGTAGGAAGAGGAGGGCACCTTTGCTTCCCAGCCTAGCACAAGAAATCAGAGCCCAGAGTAAGGAGGCTATCTAGAAATAAACAAACAACCAAATAAATAAAATCTAGAGCAGAAATAAAGATGTAAGCATATGCGTATATACATATATCCCTAGATCTGTCCACTGAAAGGGACTTAGAAAAACAACCCTTCCCCAAAATAGCTATGAGCACTCCTGCCACCAGATCTTGGCTTCTACATGTCACTTTTCCCTTAAAAAAAAACTTGGTTACTTGAAGAAGTGACTGAAACAAGGGATAGAGCAGTAAAGTACAAGATGAACCTGATACTTCTTGTCAAACAAGAAAGCAAAGAAGTACTCATAAAATAATGGAGACCTGTCAGACAGAAAGGCCAGACTGAATGATTCTTTCTGGCTAAATCTGGGTCATTTTGAACACAAATATAAACAACATATTAAATTTGTAAAATTATATAAAAACTAACAAAGATTAATAAATATCAGCTGCCTAGTTTCAAAATACTTATTAATAAAAAATGGAAAAAGGATAAATTCACAAAAAAGACAGGCAGACAGCATCTAAATCAAATGATTACAATGAACATTTTCAAAAATGGGGCAAAGCATAATGTGTCCTACCTATTAGGTTCTGTCTTAACCCTTTTGTGTTGATATAACAGAATGCATGAGGCTCGGTAATTTATAAAAAAAAAGAGGTTTATGGTTTAGGAGAGAATGCTAGGATTCACCAGGGAAGTGACAGAAAGCACCAAAAGCAGTGCTTTTGTTGATCATACAAATGAACGACAAAACAAAAACTTGGTTCTTCAAAAAGATAAACAAAATTGATAAAGTACTAGCTAGACTAACCAAGAGAAGAGAGAAGAGCCAAATAAGCATAATCAGAAATTAAAAAATAGACATTACAACTGATACCACTGAGATACAAAATGTCATCAGAGACTATTTGGAGTAACTATATGCTCATAAACTAGAAAATCTAGAGAAAATGAATGAATTCCTGAAAACATACACCCTTCAAAGACTCAACCAGGAAGAAATAGAACTCATGAATAAACCAACAATAACTAGCAAGGTTGAATCAGTAATAAAAAATCTCTCAAAAAAAAAAGGTCAGCACCAAATTGATCCACAGCCAGATTCTACCAAACATACAAAGATGAACCAATACCAATTCTACTGAAACTTGTTTCAAAAGCTTGAGAAGGAGGGAATTCTCCCTAACTTAATCTGTAAATCCAGTATCACCCTGATACCAAAGCCAGGAAAGGATGCAACAAAAAAGAAAACTACAGACTTATATCTTTGATGAACAAATATCCTCAAGAAAATACTAGCAAACCATATCTGACAATACATCAAAAAGATAATTCACCACCATCAAATGGGTTTCAACCCAGGGATGCAAGAATGGTTTAATGTAATCGAGTCAAGAAATGTGAGTCACCATATAAACAGAATTAAAAACAAAAATCATATAATCACCTCAATAGAGGAGGAAAAAGCATTCAATACACTCCAGCATCCTTTCATGATAAAAACCTTCAAAAACCTTGGCATAGAAGGAACACACCTCCAAATAATAAAAGTCATATAGGACAAATCCACAACCAACATCATACTTAATGGGGAAAAGTTGAAAGCATTCCCTCTAAGAACTGGAACAAGACAAGGATGACTACTTTCATCACTTTCATTCAACATAGTACTGGAAGTCCTAGCCAGAGCAATTGGCAAGAGAAAGAAATAAAGGGCATCTAAATTGGAAAAGATGAAGTCAAACTAGCTCTGTTTGCTGATGATATGATCTTATACCTAGAAAACACTAAGGACTCCTCCAAAAGATTCCTAGATTTGATAGATGAAATCAGTAAAGTCTCAGGTTAAAAAAAATCAATGTAGAAAAACAAATAACATTCCTATACAGAAAGAATGACCATATGAGAACCAAATCAAGAACTCAATCCCATTTCCAATAGCTGCAAAAAAAAAAAAAAACCTAGGAATAAATTTAACGAAGCAGGTGAAAAATCTATACAAGGAGAACTACAAATCACTGATGAAAGAAATTGTAGATGACACAAACAAATGGAAAAGCAATTCATGCTCATGGATTGGAAGAATCAATATTACTATAATGACCATACTGTCCAAAGCAATCTACAGATTAAATGCAATTTCTATCAAAATGCCAATGTCATTTTTCACAGAGTTAATCATTCCTAAAATTCTTATGGAACCAATAAAGAAGAAAACAGGAGGCATCACATCCCCTTACTTCCAATTATGCTACAAGGCTACAGTAACCAAAACAGCATGGTACTGGTATAAAGGTAGACAAATAGAACAATGGAAAAGAATAGAGAACACAGAAATAAAATCAAATACCTACAACCAACTGATGTTTGACAAAGGGGACAAAAACATACACTGGGGAAAGGACATGCTATTCTATTCAATAAATGGTGCTCATAAAATTGTATGTCCATATGCAGAAGAATGAAACTGGATCCCTATCTGACCATATATAAAAATGAACTCAAGATGGCAGAGACTTAAATATAAGACCTGAAACAATGAAAATCCTAGAAGAAAACCTGAGAAAAATTCTTCTGAACGTTGGCCTAGGTAAGGAATTTATAACTAAGACTCCAAAAGCAAATGCAATAAAGACAAAACTAAACAAATGGGACTTAATTAAAGTAAAATATTCTACCCAGAAAAATTAATTATCAGAAGAGTAAATAGACAACCTACAGAATGGGAGATAATATTTACAAACTATGTGTCCAACAAAGGACTAAGATCCAGAATCTACAAAGAACTCAAACAACTCAGCAGCAAAGAAACAAACAACCCCATTAAAAAGTGGGCCAATTTCATGAATAGGCACTTTTCAAAAGAAGATATATAAATGACCAACAAACATATGAAAAAATGCTCAACATTACTAATCATGAAGGAAATGCAACTTAAAACTACAATGAGAAATCATGTCACTCTAATTAGAACAGCCATTATTAAAACATCAAAGAACAACAGATGTTGGTGTGGATGTGGTGAAAAGGGGACACTTGTTCACTGTTGATGGGACTATAAATTAGTACCCTCTCTACAGAGATTGGAATGGAGATTTCTCAAACAACTAAGAGTATGTCTATCATTTGATCCTGTAATCCTGCTACTGAGTATCTACTCAGAGGAAAAGAGATTATTATATCAAAAAACATACATGTACATATACCTGTACATGTATGTTTAATATAGCACAATTCACATTTGCAAAAATATGGAATCAGCCTAAGTGCACATCAACTGATTAGTGAATAAAGAAAATGTGATTACATACACACACACACATACACACACACCATGGGGTATTACTCAGTGATAAGAAAGAATTAAATAATGTATTTTGCAGCAACTTGGATGAAACTGGAAGCCATTACCCTAAGTGAAGTAACTCAGGAACAGAAAAATAAATGCCACATGTTTTCACTTATTAAGTGGGAGCTAAACTGTGACTACAGAAGAGCACACAGAATGGTATAAAATAGACATTGGAGACTCACTCAGGGTGGAGAGAATGAGGGACAAAAAATCACCTATGACATTCAATGTATGCTACTCTAGTGATGGGTACACCAAAAGTTCAGACTCCATCAATATATACATGTAATGGAATTCAACTTGTATCACCTAAATATATTAGATTTTGTTTAAAAAGTTCAGAAAAAGCTTACAATCATGCATTGCTTAATGATGGGAATACATTTTGAGAAATGCATTGTTAGGCAATTTCATCACTGCATGACCTTCACAGAGTATAATTACAAAAGCCTAGATGGTATAGCTTACTACAAACCTAGACCATATGGCATATAGCCTATTGTTTCCAGGCTACAAAACCATACAGCGTGTTATTATATATTGAACACTGTAGGCAGCTGTAACACAATGGTGTTTGTGTATCTAAACACATCTAAACATAGAAAAGGTACAGTAAAAATATGATATTATAATATTATGGAACCACCATCCTTGTCAGTCCTATTGTTGGGACCATTATGTTCCAATGTTGATCAAAATGTCATAATGCAGTACATGACTATATTTGGCTGGAGTCTAGGAAGTCCAGGATCAGAAAGCCTATCAGGTGAGGGTCTCCTACTGGTTGAACTCGTGGTAGAAAATAAAAGGGGAAGTGGGCCTGTGCTAAGAGACCAAACATGAGAGCAGTAACTAATTCAGTCCTACAAAAGGTAAAACTCACTCCTGCAAGACAGCATTAATTTATTCAGGCAAAATCTGCCCTCATGACCAAAACTAGGCCATACCTCCCAACACACTGGGAATCAAATTTCCACATGAATTTTGGTGGAAACAAAGCACATCCAAACAATAGATTTTGTCTGACCAATAGATGCAATGAGCAGACAAAATCATTTATATTATATTCCTACCAAAAAGGGATAAACTGAATCTAATCCCAATGTAAGATCAGACAAATCAAAATTGACAGCATTTTTCAAAATAACTGGCCTATAATTCTAAAAATTATCAAAGGCATGAAAGTCAAAGAAAGACTGAGGAACTGTTTCAGACTGAAAGACACTAAATGACATGACAGCGAAATGAAAGGCTTGATTCAGAATTAGATCTTTCAGATAAAAAGAACTTTATTAAGAAAATGGTGAAACTTGAATGGCGCATGATGATTAGCTGGTGGAAATGTATCACTGTTATTTTTCTTATTTGTCATAGCATTGTGGTTGTGCAGAGAATGTTCTTGTTTTTAGGAAATGTACTCAAAATTTTCAAAGGTGTTGGAATATCACATTGGCAGCACCCTTCTAATGGTTCAGGAAAAAAATCTTGCTCTTTAGTGTAACATTTTTGTAAGTTTCAGACTGTTTGAAAAAATACTTATTATAAAAGTTTAGACTCTACTGGGTTACACAAAGCTTTATTTCAAAAAATCGTATGTTAGAAATTAAATCCTAAAAGTTAAAGCCAGATGAATTGGGAGAATATATTTGTACTTATTTAAAGCTAATTCCACATAGGTACAACTTTGTAAATAAATCAGACAAATGCTTCTCTTAACCAACATTTCACATAAAAATAATAAATTACTATGGCCTTTTAAAGATCTTTTAGGGACAGGGATATAAATAGAGTTACAAGTTTAAGAGAAAATTCAATTAACTGATATGGCTATCAGCAATATTATATTCAGATAAACTCAGAAGTCCTGTCCAGTCTCTATGAGAATCTTGTGATCAGTTAGTGAGCAAGTATTTGCATGTGGAAATTAGCCACAAAATTCCTCAAAGCCAGGAGACCTGTTAAGAAAAATGTTCATTTGAATTAGAGGGTTTTCCAAGAATATCAAGATAGGGTGTCCTTACTACAAATATATTTATAGCCATTTCTTCTTAATTTAATCTTGAGTTATATAAATCTGGCAAAAATCATGTTAATTGTTGGTTTTAGTATAAATAGGAAAATGGAACACAAAGGAGATTTTTCTTTCAAAAGATTTCTAATTTCTCAAATTAAATGTCAAACTTCAATAAGCAAAGCCAAATGTCTGAGATCCATGTATTATTTGATTGAAGCATATCTAAACCCACCCAAAATATTTTCTTGATCTGTATGCATAAGCACAAATTAGTAGCAGAGCTAAAAACCATCCACCCCTGGGGATAACATACCCTTACTTTGTTGAAAAGGTACCTAATAGGTTAGTAAGTATGAAATGTCTGATTTCCTTAAGTACTAAGTTTGACAGTTGAGATCTCTGACATTTCACTTTGACATTTCTTGTTTTATTTTAATTGTGAAGATATGTCCTCATTCCTGAAAATGGACATTATGGCTTGTGATTATCTTTTGAAGTTTTTTAGGGCAATTTTTGTGAAACCATAGGTAAGTAAAAGTTCTTGGTTTTGAATATGAGTTTCATCATGAAACCAATGCAGTGCAGACAGCTAGAAGTATCAACAAAGTGTTCAGGAAGGATGTGGCTAATGAACACACAGTATGTTGATAGTTGGAGAAGTTCCATCTGGTGATTTTAATCTTGAAAATGAGCCACAAGGGCAACCTGAGACCAAGATGGATAATGATGAGCTGAAAGCTGTAGTGAAAGCAAATCCATCTCAGCCTACATATGAATTAGCAGCAAGGTTTGATGTTACTATTCCAACAATATTGGACCACTGGAAACAAATCAGTAAGATAAAGAAGCTGGATAGATGAGTTCCGCATGAATTAAATGAGCGTCTGAAGAGAAATTGTCTCAAAGCTTGCCTTTCTTTCCTGTCACAACATAAAAGTGAACCATTTCTACACCACATTGTTACATGTGATGTTAAAAGGATTCTTTTTGACAATCGCAAGCATCTGGCACAATGGTTGGCTAAAGATGAAGTGCTGAAACACAGTCCAAAATCGAATGTTCATCAAAAATAGCTAATGGTGTCTGTCTGGTGGTCCAGTTCTGGTATTATCCACCACAGCTTCATGAAATTTAATCAATCCATTACAGCAGATGTCTACCGCAACCAACTAGATGAAATGATGAGGATGCTTGCAATTAAGCAGCTGAGACTGGTCAACACAGGCTGATCCTCTTGCAAGACGCTTGCTCACATGTTGCAAACAACACAGCTCAAACTACAGAGGCTGGACTCGGAAACTCTCTGTCATCCACGGTATTCACCAGACTTTGCATCAACTGACTGCCACTTCTTCCAGGCTTTGGACCACTTCTTGCCAGGAAAAATATTCAATTCTCAACAAGTTGTGGAAATCACCTTTCACAACGTCATCACCACTCGCTCTCCAGGATTCTTTGCTGCTGGCATAAACAAGCTACCGTTAAGATGGCAAAACTGTGTGATAGTTTAGTTGCATATTTTGATTAATTGTACTGCTTCTGGTTTGCAATATAATAAACTACACTTTTGATTCAAAATCGGAAATTTCATATTTAATGACCTAATAAATGAGTTAATTGTTTCTGCCTTAGTCCTAAAATATCCCAAGACATTTATTTATAAACCAAGCAGTGGCATACCAATGGTTCCTTTGGGCCTGTGAGGTAATGAATCTGTGATCTAAGCCCTATCTTTTGAATTCTGGACTCACATAATTGTTATTAAATAGATGAAAGAATATGATTTTTCAAACTCTCAAATATTTTCTCCCAAATCATTCAGTCGAAAATATTTTCTTAAGGAGAAGTCCTGAAACAGATCTTTCTGTACAAATATTTCTGAGACAGTAGTTTCTAGTCTAATTTTTCCCTAAAACTTCTATATGCATAACATTTTCATACTATTCAAACTGTGTCAATATTTGAGGTGATATTCAAGTAAAACATATATTCTAAAGAGGTAGTACTAAAGGTTAATTGTGATTTTTTAAAAAATCAGTCAATGGAAGGAACATTGACTGATCTACAGAAGAGCTATGAGTGCTGAAGTAATGAAAAGAGCTCAACCATCACCAAAATAAGTACAGAAGTAATCAGTCAGCTGGGCATGGTGGCTCACGCCTGTAATCCTAGCACTCTGAGAGGCAGAGGGATCACTTGAGCCCAGGAGTTTAAAACCAGTCTGAGCAAGAGCAAGACCCTGTCTTTACAAAAAATAGAAAAATTAGCCAGGCGTGGTGGTACACGCCTGTGGTCCCAGCTAGTTGGTAAGCTGAGACAGGAGGATCACTTGAGCCCAGGAGTTTGAGGTTGCAGTGAGCTGTGATGACACCTCTGCACTCTAGCCAGGGCAACAGAGAGAGACTTTGTCTCAAAAAAAAAAAAAAAAAGAAAGAAAGAACCAATCTCCAAAGAAGTATGTTTATTGATTAACCACTATTAAAATATATAGCCCCATCCTTATCACTCATATACTAAGCTATTGCCAACATGTTTTAATTTGTTTCCTGAAATATTACAGTAGCCTCCTTACATATCTTATCCACATCCACTCTTTTTTTTTTCTTTTTTATTTCAACATATTATGGGGGTACAAATGTTTAAGTTACGTATATTGCCCTTGCCCCACCCGAGTCAGAGCTTCAAGCGTGTCCATCCCCCAAACGGTCCACATCTCACCCATTATGTACGTATATACCCATCTCCTCCTCCCCGCTCCCATCTGCCCAACACTCTATGTATGTTATTCCTATATGTGCACTTAGGTGTTGATCAGTTAAAACCAATTTGATGCATATCCACCCTTTTTAATGCTTTTTCTAAAAGATCAAAGGAAGAAGTGTTCTTCCCAGGTATGAATAATTTCTGCCTCTGAGCTTGTTCACACACTCACTCCACCTTATTTTTACCATGAGCCTGTTCTGTGCCAGCCACTAGAGAACACTAGAGAACAGGGACCCGACCTCCTGCAGCCTGCTGGCCATTGGTGAGTAACTGTGAGGACGGTTAGGCAAGGGAGGACAAGTCAACTCTGGAAACACAGAACAGGGAACAGCAAATGAGTTTACTCTAAAAGTACTCACTAAGGAGCTGATGTTAACACTAAGACCTGAAAGAAGAGTAGGATTTAGAATGATAAATACAGAAAGATGCCCAGAGAGCCGGGCAGAGGAAAGATGATGTCAAAGACTTGGAGTCGAGAAAAAAAGGAGATTGGAATTCAGATTGGATTGTTTCTTAGAGAAATGGGAAATCATTTTAAGAGTTTCACTCAGGAAGTGACTCTTAGCCATGATTCACATTTTAAAAATTTCATATGTCTAGTAATTTTTTATTGAATGTTAAACAGACCCAAGAGACCAATATGCAAATTTCCAGAGCATTTTTTCCACATAGTTCTGCGATCTTTAGGATGATTCCACAAATTCCATCCCATTGAGCCTCCCTGAATGTTGATCTCTAACTCTTTGATTCAGTGAGAGCCCCTTGTGCTGCCTTGAATTTCCCTCCCTGCATCACCGTGGAATAAGTGCCTCCATATTCTCCTTGTTTCCCTACACTTAGGGATCACAGTCCTGAATTTTCAGTTGTCTAAAAACAGTTGCTAAATATATTTTGTCTAGTTTCCTACTTTTTCACGGAAGTCTGTCCCCAGTTACTTCTTTGTGTCTGGGAGCAAAGTCTATGCACTTGTTTCTACTTAGATTACATGTGTATTTTGGAGGCTTAGGGGAGGCATTCTTTATCTCCCTAACCCACTCCCTTATACATACCACACTGGAAGCAACTAGCTTAAAATTGTCTAATTATATTAGAAGTTTCACCCAAAAGAAAGCAATTTTATATTTATTGTATTTACTTTACTGTTGAAAGGAAGTACATGGTATTTAAAAAATAACAAAAGCAATTATGCATGATCTATTATTATTTGTTTATACCAAGTTGTGTGATAAATGCTTTTCATGAATATGTTACTTAATTTCTTACAAAATTCTTATAAAATAGGGCATGACATTCTTGATTTTACTCATGAGGAAATACACATACAGTGGCTGTCCCAAAGTCAGATGAGTGCTAAGTGTAAGAGCAAATTTTGAACTTGTTCATCACCTCTTTCCATAATCTTTTCCTAATTTACTGTAGGAATGTCTTTTAACAAAGTTACCTCTCAGGAAAATTTAGTCCTCTGAAAAACATTTCTCTGGGTAACAGTATCTCACTATAATTTTTTAAAATTTTATTTTAATAGATTTAGGAGGCACAAATGTTTTTTTGTTACATGGATGAATTATACAGTGGAGAAGTCTAGGTTTTCAGCATACCCATTACCTGAACATATACACTTTATCAAGGCCTGTTTTGTTCACATTTAGGTAAGGGTTTTCTTCTAATACATTCAAAATGTTTACCCTTTTCCTAAGAGCAAAAATAAACTGAGAATCAATGTTGAAGTTAACAAAATACATTCTCAGTTCCAATTAAGGCTGTGCCATTTGGAGCTGCTCTTAAGGTTTTGTCAGATTCTAAACCCAAATTTAAAAGTGTTTCTAAGAACTGATATAAAGTCTAGCATTTTATGTAGAAACATGCTGTGTTGAGAGTGATTACTGTTTAGTCTATTTTTTCAATTAAAATGGAAGAAATACAATATTCAGAAATAGATAAGTTAACTGGAACAAGAAACTTCAGTAGCAACATTTTTAAAAATACTTGTTTCATATTTATTCCATAATTAGTCAAACAGCAAATTGATACAGTATTGGAGAATATGCAATTGAAAATTATTCATTAGTCAGTATAATCCCTTTACTCTCAAAATCTGTGAAAAGTTTAGTGCCAATAACAGGTTCATTGGTTAAACTAGAAATAGAAAACTTCTATCGCAGATGCTATGGTTTCTATAGGACCTGTTAGGCAATAGCAATTTACTTCCCATGACTAATATGTAGCTGAGATTATTATCCTTTTTTCTTTCTCTGTTTTCTTACTCTCGTTTCTCTTTTTGATATCTCTCAATCTATTTTTTCTTTCCCATTTTTCTTTTCTTTTTTTAAAACGTTTTATATCTCTTGGTTTGAGAACGGTGGGGAGGAGAGAGAGAGAGAGAGAGAAGAGATAAAAGAACACCAAGGAAAGATAAAATGATAACCACTACCATTCTTGGCTTTATAAACAGTTTATTAGAGCTAATTTGCATAAAAACTGCTTTGTTCACCTAGAGCTAAGGCTGACTGATGTATGGGTAGGTAATATAAAAAGCAGGGCAAAGCAACACTTTGAAATAGAGAGATTTGCCCATGAGCCCTAGAACTGAGCCTCTGCACACTGGGCTGACAACATGAAGGACACTTTTTCTTATTCTAGGTAGATGTTAAGCAGCCTCAAAAGGTGACTGTACAATCGCAGATGAAGTATCAGAGTGAAGAATATGAGATGCCTCCCTTATAAAAGTGGTAGTGGTAGAATAATAACGGTGTAACCATCAGTTTTAAGAGATCAAACCAATCACTGAGGAGCCATAGTCCATTGCTGGGAACTGCTAAAACCAGTGACGGAGCCAGAGAGACCCAGGTAGGACTTTTACCCAGGACATCGCCCTACCTGGATCTGTGTCCTCCTTGTGCTCGAGCCTCCTTCTAGCACTGCTACTTAGCCATGAAAAAGTAGACATAAATGTGCAAATGACAACAAAAAATCCAAATAAATTCCAAACATCTCTGAGGAATTTCACCATCACTATTATCATTACAGAAAGGAAACTGAAACAAACTAATGGTAATAGCTATCAATTGAGTGTCCACTAAATAGGCAATGTGCTAGAAGACTTACTACACATATTCATTTTAAATATCAAAATTTTTCTAGAGAGTAGTAATATTCCAGTTTTGCATGTGAGGAAACTGAGGTTTTCCAGGTTATATAACTTCCCAAATCCAGAAGCTAGTAAGATCATTTACCATATATAGTGATTAGCATTTTGTTAATCACTTAACAAGGAAACCAGGGATGGTTAAAGGGAAACTGAGAATGTCAACGTTTTCTCTATCTATGTAATCTAGAACTATAAAATTTGTCATACACATTTACCCAGATATTTCAGCAAACTTCTACTTATTAATATAAATACTTTGAAGTATGTATATGATTCAACAAAAAAACTCTGGGATCAGCCTAAAAATCTAACAGTATGGCAGTGCATTACAATAGTATATTCACTCTTTAAAAAGATACAGCTATAACAATCCATAATTATTAAGATTTTATAAAAATCCAACATCAATCAATACCTTGATAATTCCATAAACAAAACAAGATATATGACTGTAACAGCATAGATAGACTGGAGAATAGATAGAGGGGTAGGCCGGCCCATAGATAATCAGGCGCATTGGAAAGAAGGTAAAAAAAATGCATAATAAAATATCAGCAGTATCTAGAGTGGGATTGGGATAATTTCTTTTATTTTCTCCATTTCCTAGATTTCCCTAAATGTATTCATAATGAATGTAACATTTTATATACATACATACATTTATGATAAATTTGACTCAATATGGGAAAGGTAATTCTCAGTAAATAATTCCATTTATAATTGAAAATATTGCTGTAAGTACTCCTAAAAGGGTTACCAAAGAGAGCTTATTCAAAGTTAACGTTTACTTTGGGTATGCTATGCCAAAAACAAACAAAAATCCTCTCAAAAATCAGCATCAAGAAAAGGCCACTTTCTTTTTGGAAAAAAGAAAAAGAGTCATTGATTGGATATTTGCAACTACTTGGCACATAATTTTATTGCATTTCTGCTGCTCTTGTACTTGTCTGCTCTGTCAACTCTAGAAGAAGCAGGTGTTCTAATTGCAGAAAGGTTGACAAGCTCGCAAGCCAGGGTGGCTTGTCCTGTCAACATGTAGCAAAGACTAAGAGTTCTCCCTCTTGGGATTTTGACAATTACCAAAACCAAGCTCTTAGGTAAGCACAAGAAAGGACTGCTGACTAATCTAACCTTCTAGATGAGTTGATAAAACACACACACACACACACACACACACACACGAGAATACTGGGGAAGGCACTTAATTATGTTTTTGGCAATTTTGTTTTAAATTTGCTCTTAAATATCATCATTAATAATTTTTCACTAGTTGTAATGTAGATATTTTTTGTAACATAGACAGAGTCAGAACCTAAATCTGCTTTCTTCTCAATTCATAAATGACAGTTGTCAGCTATACTCATTTTCCAAGTATAAACTCTGTGATCTTCTCACATCTTACTGGAATTAATTAAACATTTCCTTCCTTATTCTCCATTGTACTTTTTAAGCTTCCATCATAATGTATTTTATAGTTTGTCTCCTTACCAGATTGTATGTCCAGAAGCCATGTGTCATTAAGCTGCAAGTGCCCCATAGCTGTAAGTACAGTACCAAGTCCCTTGTAGGAATTTACTAAATTCATAAAATTTAATAAACTTATAAAATCAATGTGGTTTTACACACATTATGGCTTAGACCGCATGACCATCTGTCACATGATGGCAGCCTAACAAAATTGTGGGAACTCAACTGAATTTAATGTGATACAATAAAGATAATAATATTTTAAATTTTGTTAGTTATGTCAACATAAACTATACTTTATCATCTCACTTTATCCACTTAAAACTAGAATAGGTATCATTAGCCTAATTTTACAGATGAAAAGACAAAGCCTCAAAAGCCTTAAGTGATTTGGCCAAATTTACACGGCAAGTAAGTATAAAACTGGGGCTTGTACTTCTGTCTCAGAATTTATTGCTAAGTATAAGTACCATATGTAAAGTTTAACAAATGGGTCGTTTGATTAAATCAGTCCTTGATAAGTACTTGAAAAGTGTATTCTCTTGTAGAAAATGTGAAAATATATTTATGCAATTATTTACTTGGCCTATATTATGTGTTTGTGTATTATATAATTATATACATGAAGCTAACTTAACCTCAGGAAAAAGATTTATTTCAAATTCCATACCAAAATTGTTGACAAATTTTACCAATATTACAAAGTAAAAATGAAAAGTTTTCAAAAAATAAATGCATAAAAATGGGGAACTTGTCCTTTTGTGTAAGTGGACACAGTCTCTAATGCAAACCTGCAGAGGAGAAGAGCAATTTTTAAAATATCAAGGAGTCTTCAATTTATATTTACCCTGACTTTATCTTTATGAGGTCAGTTTGAGGGGCAATAGAGGTCTGACAACTGCCACAATCTGAGTGCATTGACTCAGCAAGTTGCTACTATAGAGATAAATGATAAATGGGGGGTGACCAGAAAAATTGACCACATCATTTAGTTTAGGTTTATTCAATGACCCCCAAGTAAGTACTTGTCCAATTTAAGGGGATGTTTACATTCTGCTGAATTCGCCCACACTGAAAAAGACATGGAGCAGAGAGAGGATCCAGGTTCTCAGATTCAACTATGAAGCTATGCAAAAGGAGGAAGAGGAAGAGGAGGAAGAGGTGAAAGGAAAAGGAGAAGAAGAAGGAAAGGAAGCAGAGAGGAAAGGAGGTGGCGGGGGGAAGGAAAGGAAGGAAAGGGGGAGAGGAAAGAAAGAGGGAGGAAGGGAGACTGCTCAGGTTCAATTCCATGACAGCTAATATTATCTTACTCCCAATCTATGTGCGTTCCCATAGCTGACAAACCTCAGCTGTAGACTTATTTGCTTTAAGAGATATCTAATGGAACATATACTGGGCATCCAAAAAGCCTGAACCACTATTATTCTACTGTATGGTTGTTCAACCAGTTTCTAGAAATGGAAAGCAAAATTTTACCTGGGTGTTTGAACTTTATAGTATAAAGGAAAAATAAAACCATTTAATACTTTTCGAATTAACGCCAAAATGCACATTGCTAATGATACCTTGCTTGCCTGCATTATTCTAATAATTTAATAAGGTAAAGTATGATTTTTAATGATTTTCACAGCCTGAAAAGAAAATATCTAATTTTATTATAAGCTATATTTCAATCTTTACTTTAAAAGACACTCAGATGAGATTGCTATTTAATTTTTTGATGAAACAAAATATAGACTTTAATATCAAATTCATTCTTCAGTGTCAAAAATATATTATCCTAAAGTACTTTAACTATGTTTAATAGGATTCAATATGAAGCTCCCCACAGGTTCAAAACTAAATTATAATGTTCAGGGAAAGGAAGATGTGTTTTACTATTGGAGAAAAACAGTATCTAAATGTTAGAAGTTATAATAGAAGACCTAAATGTAGTATAAGGTGGAACTTTTAAGTTATTGGAAAGGTCCAACAAAGAAATGGGTTCCCACATGAAATAGCTGGAAGTGCTCAAGCATTTTCTTAATTGTCATTTTTAGAAATTTGTAGAAGGCCTCCTGGAGTTGATGATCTCATTCATCTCAAAGATTCTATATTTATCAGTCTGTATAGAGGATGCAGCACACTGACCTTGAATTTGCATAGACCTGGCTTTTAATCCTAGCAGCACTATTAATGAGTTGTGTGGCATGAGAACAATTTTACCTCTTTTTATTGCTGCCCAACCTATGAAATGGTCTAGTAATACCCCACATAAAAATGAGATAAGGCATCTATAAAAGATGATCTTAACCTTCAAATAACCCAGTATCAACAACTATAGACTTGCAAATGTTCAGGAGTATGTAAGTTTATTCTAATGACTTATGATAAAGAAGAGGTGGCCAGAGAAATGGCCTTGCTGCATTGGGAAGTAAGTGAAGGGCTCAGGATTGTCCCTTGGGAGCCGGAAGTTTTCCTGATTTTCTGCAGGTGCCTACATGGCACCAGGTGAAAGGGGAGCACACTCACAGGTGTGAACCCTTCAAACATTTGTGACACCATCTTTGACTCAGCTATTCTTATATAACTGTGCTTGTTAGCAAGGAAATATGAGTGGTAATAATATATAACATTTGCCTTATTTACAAATGCAATAGCTTTAGTCAAAGCTCACTGGGTAGAGAGTTAACAATTACAGAGCACCTCATGGTGGATGGACCACCCTCCCCACCAAGTGGACTCCTCTCTCAAGAGTTAGGCTATACCAAAAACCCTTCTGCCCAGGTCTCAGGTTATTCATACAGGACATAACAAATGATCAGCAGAAAAAGAATTTAATAGTACCCCAGCTAGGCACAAAGGCAAAAATTGTCTCAGTTTCTATAGATGACCTAATAGTTCTTAGTTCTCTACCTTAGTTTTATCAGATCAAATTTGATTTTGGGGTGAACTCATTTGTCCCATTCTGCTTTCTGAGACAGTAGGCATTGTTAATTCATTTGAGTATTTCAGTCAACCAGTGAGAAGGCCCACTCATAATTCTCAGCTATTCCCAATCTTAGCACCAGCTAAATGTGACTTTATCTCTGTATTAGCTGCATAGGAATTTCCCTAGGACAACCTCTAAACCTGTTCTGTTCCTAAGGCACTGGAACTCAACTGAACCTAAATTGATCTTCTATAATGGTACAATGATGAAACCACACAATCAAGCATCATCCCCTAAAACCCATTTTATCCTCTGCCCCACCAGTGATAGTGAAAGAAAAGTTTCCTGAAGTGCCACTGTAAAAAGCACTACTCTGTCACTCTTCTCTGAAGTTCCTTTTTATTCTTCTAAGTTTCCAAGTGCCTCTGTATACAAAGTCATAAATCATATAACCTGTAGTCAAATGATTAATAACTTAATCAACTTAATGTTTTTAGACCCTAATGTAACACCCAATTTGAAATATCTAAACAAACTACTACATATATAAAGTACTTAGCACAGTGGGAAGTATACAACAGGTGTTCTAAAAATGTAATTACCATTGTTATATTGCAATCCAGAATATACCCTGTGTGAGAGTTAATTTTATGTGTCAATTTGCCTCGGTTAAGGGATAAACATTATTTCTGGGTATGTCTGAGGATATTTCTGGAAGAGATTAGCATTTGAATCAGTAGACTGAGTAAAGAAGATCCACCCTCACCAACGTAGGCAGGCATCATCCAATCCATTGAGGGCTCAAACAGAAGAATAAAATGGCAGAGGAAGGGCAATGAATTCTTGCTCTTTTTTCTTCTGGAGCCGGAACATCCATCTTTTCCTTCCGTCTCTGGATTTCGGGACTTACACCAGCACCTCCCCCTACCCTCTTTGGCGTCAGACTGAGAGTTGCACCATCAGCTCCCCTGGCTCCCAGACTTTCAGACTCAAACTGAATTGCACCACGGGTTTTCCTCGTTGTCTAGCTTGCAGGGGGCACATCATGTCACTTCCTCAGACTCCATAATCACATGAGCCAATTCCCATAATAAATCCCCTCTTATACATTTACATACATCCTATTGGTTTTGTTTCTCAGGAGAACCCTAACAAATACATCCTGAATACTTAGAAAATTCTAACCTCAGTTTCTGTAACAGACCAAGGACTTAATCCTTGACTACCAGGCCCATGTGTATTACTCTTTCTGTTCTATAATAGTACACATTCCTCTGCAAATATAACAAGATTTAAATAAATATTAATATTTTTGAATAAATGAACAAATGAGCAACTGACTAACTTACTGAATGACTAAATGAAATGGATGTGCTCCAGCTTGGTTTTAAAGTTGGTTTATTTCAAATCTATTGCTTATGTGCTTCTCATCTTTCCTCAGGCCCATTCCAAGTTTCTCCTTCACATACAACATATTCAAATACAAGAAATAACCCTAAGCCTAATTCTTCATGTTGATTAAAAAAACCGAGTCTGAAAAATCAGGAACTCCATGTGGATTTGTATGGAGAGTGTCTGTGTTAATGTGCGATCAGATTCATTCATCCCATTGTTGACCTATGGATCTCTACATTGTGGAGAAGAGGGAAATGAATATAAAATACATTTAGATCAATGTTCCTCATGTTGTCAGTATGGGGAGCAATGCTATAACATCAAAAAGTCTCTCTTCTTAACTAATATAAGTACCTAGAAAACCCAACAAATAAAATTAAACAGTTATAATAATGTAAACATGAATATGTATCTAACCAAAACTTATGCTATAATTTATTGGAATCACAAATCGGACAGAGTAGCGTAAGAAAGGAAAAAGAGATCCTCAGTAGATAATGTACAAAATGTAAAGGTGAAGAAATAGTGGTACATGTACAAGCAACATGTGTATTCAAAAAGTGTGAGTAAAACCCAAAACGAGCTGTTAAACATTTATCATGATTGAAGAATTAAGAGAAGGAAGACATGGGGCACATGGGACCCCTTTCTTTCTTTATACACCTTGTAGTGACATTGGACTTTAAAACTATCTGCAGATATTGCTCTGCACAGAAACAGAAAGTAAATTAATCATGAATTTAAACCTATCACTGCAGTTATAAAGACAAAACATAAGTTATTGTAGAATTGGAGTCTGAGACAGTATAAAGCTGCCCACTTTGATCTTTCCATTCGCTTTGTAACCATGCCCAACTGCAGCAGAAGGCCTAAAAAGATATTGTAAGTAACCTCTTTGGACTTCACCAACCTAAAAGATACTTTTTGTAATCATTGAACCTAAAGCACAGGATAAGTTTGAAGCATATTCAGTCATTCAATTACAATATATATGAGGTATACATAAATAAATAAGAGATAATGCCTATCATTTCTTGTAAGAATAGTAGGACTGAATTTAACTTTCCTCTCTTAAATATTTAGCATAGAATAAAACAATCCACAAATCCAGCAGATACTATTGAAATCTTCTCCTGTTGCCACATTTACCCAGCTTGAATTCCCAGAAAACATTGCTCTGCAAAGATTTTCCCAACCAGATGCAGTCCACAGTTAGCAGGATAGGTTAATAGTTGCCACCAAACACCGAGAAAATCTTTTTCCTAAAAAATAACTATAAATAATGTGTTGATATCCTGTTGCTGGAGCATCCACAGTCCTGGTATTGGTAAGATTCTGAGTTGATATTAGAAGTATTCATCAGTCTCTGAACATATTGGCAAGATACACTGCGTACTAAAGTTGAAAAGGAGCTTGTTAAACCCATTTTCAAAAAAAAATCATTTTATGTGGTAGCTAAAATGTTTTCATCTGTGCTTGCCTGCTTGAGTAAACATAAACATCTTCAGCAACAAAACATAAAAAAAAATCCCCTTTTCTTTTGACAGATGAGATGTCCTCCTAAGACGGTTATCACTGTGATAGAAGATATTTTTACATTCATGATTACATAATGCAAGGCCACTCTCTTACTTGAAAACACTACTGAACGTCAATTAGTTGGAAGATTGAAGTTAATTATTATGTTGCATCTTCATAGACATTGTTGGCCAAATATTAATGCCCTTCAGACTTCATCATGACAGTGCTATTGATGGAAAAGTCAGAAATGGCAAAACTGGTGTGTCCCTTCTTCTTCAATATGATTTTATCCCTTTCAAATCATTTTATGTTTTTCTACATTGTAAAGATATTTGTTTTATGCTCTAGTACATTTGAAAAAATGACACTTTGGTGGTCTTTGAAAAATTATTTCATTGCATTATAATTGGGGTTTTAAAATAATCTAAGATGTTTATAGGATGATTTTTCCCCCTAGAGCTTGATATTTGTCCATCATTACCAAATGCGTGTGAGTGCTTTTGTTTTACTGTTTTGAATACTGCATTACTCTCCAATTTTAATGATATTAGAGACTCTTATTCTCTTCTCTGTAATTTGTTGGGATTTCCTTTGTAATCCTGCCCATGATCATTTTGGGGGGAGGTAAACGTTCTATGTTCTGTATATTTGCTTGTGTGTGTGTGTGTGTGTGTGTACATGCTTGTGTGTGAGAGAAAGAGAGAATTCTACTAATCATATATGATTACATGTACATATTGGAACTATTATAATAGAACTCTTTTGTGTGCTCTCACATCTGCTTCTTCTCTAGTAGCTGGAACATATAAATTGTTTTCTTCAAATCTCCTATAGCTCTAGTATTTTTTTCTTTGTGTCTTCTTTACCTAGCAGTTCTCAAGAAAAGCATATAATCCTGCTCTATGATTGTAGATTTGACCATTTCTCTTTGTAAATCTGTCACTTACTGCTTTACATGTTCACGTTTTACATGTTTTGATGCAAAGTTTAAGATAGAGTTTTTAGTAGATTATTTCTCTTAACCTTAAGCCATGATACTCTTTACCCTTATTAATATTTTTTGTGTTGAATTAAGTTTTATTTTATCTGAGATTAATATTGCTATACCAGTTCACTCTTGTCAGTATTTGCTTGTATATATTTTTTCCACACTTTGTGGACAATCTTTCCTTCTGATTTTGCCATCAATCATTTTTTGAAAGCAGAACACAGCTGTATTTTTTTTATTCAACCATAATGATTTCTGTATCTGGATCATTGGATTTAATCTGTTTATATTTATTAACATAACTGAAATGTATGAATTTACATAACCTCATTCTGTGTTCTTATTCAGCAAACATTTCATTTTGTTTTATTTTCCCTGCTGATTTTTAAGTTGAAGTTTCAAAGTATAATTTAATCTCTTTTTCTTCAGTATTTTGGAAGTAATATAATTAGTTTCTATGGTTTTAAAGATTATCTTCATGGATAATATAGATAATATAGATAGATTCATTTGTGGGTAGAGATATTTACCTCTATATTTTCCTAATAAAATCTAAAATTAATTGAAATCTCTGTCCTCTTTCCAATCAAAGCAAGGGTATTATTATCTGGCTTAAACACACTCGGAACTGCATTCCTACATCTTTAATAGTATCTAAAATTTTAGTTACAGCTATTTTTTAGCCCAGAACAAATTTTTGTTCTTATCAGGGGTTCATGAGAATTATCAAAAACTTTTACCTTTTAGCAGTAATCTGTATTATCTTCTTCATGAAACAACTTTTTTTCTGGGTTTATTTCTTACTAAAATATCACTTTTAGTGGAATTTTTAGTTAATTTTGCACAGATGATTAGTTTTCTGCTTTCTTTATGTCTGTAAGCATTGTTTGTTCTACCTTGCTCTGACGAACCAGTTCTCTGATACTAACTGGGTGGCCTGCAGTTCAACGCAGCTCTGACAGTAACTGTCCAGAGTTAGCACAGACCTCACAGGTGAAGGGCAAAGTACCCACAGTATCGCCCCTACATCAGATGCCAATTGCAAGTCTGGGACATCATCCACACTCTGAACCACCAGCTATAAATTCAGGGGGTTCCATGACCTCCTCAGGATTG
The DNA here is from genome assembly GCA_028533085.1 of Varecia variegata. Classification (NCBI taxonomy): domain Eukaryota; kingdom Metazoa; phylum Chordata; class Mammalia; order Primates; family Lemuridae; genus Varecia; species Varecia variegata. Next base: position 10,370,462 of record CM052441.1, on the reverse strand, counting down.
TTAATTCTCTAGAAAAAATTGCAGTACTTGCGGAAAGACTTACAATTCCAGCTTTATGATAAATGATACAACTCAGGAAGAGCCAGACAGAGACCTCCCGCGCCCTCTCCCCATGCAATCAAGGGGCATCACCCTCCCGGCACATGCATGTGTTCACCAACCAGGAAGCTCTTCACGCTTTGTGTGACCAGAGTTTAGGATCTTATTATGTCATCGGCCACATGATTGAACTCAGTCTCCAGACTCTCTCCTAGCCTATGATTTTTCTTTAGAACTTCGAAGATAATTGAACAATTATCTTCTAGCATTTATTGCTGCTATTGAGAAGTAACCCCTCACTTTAATTTAATTGCTGTCACATTATGCGAATCACTCCCATATGTGAATGTCTTCTTTCTAGTAATTTTAACAATGTTATTTAACAAATAGTTTTATTTTGTGTTAGGCACTTGCAAATGTTAATTCATCATTTAATCCTAATAAGAATTCTATGAGTAGATACTCTTTGTATCCCTAATTTTCAGATGAGTGACCTGGGCTACAGAGATGTTAGGTAACTTGTCCACTAAGTCTAGACTCTAGATCACTAATGACTGACTGTTACATTTCCAGCAGAACAGCAAGTCCTCAGCTTTGTCTTTCTTAAATAATTTTAGGCCATTTCCACAGAGAGCTAATGAGCTAACTCTTTCCTTTGCAAAGTAGACTGAATGCATAAAGAAATTGCAGACTGGAAAAAAAAAGGAGCATAGTTATGTTTTCATCTCTGTTATTAATATCCATAATTAGTATATGACATCTAGGAAAAGAAGCACAAAAGGGACTCAGGTGGGACTCAGGTGCAATGAAATGCTACCTATGTAAAGGAGTTGAGTTTAGAGAAAAGTAAAAGTAGAGAAGAATAAAACAGTAAAAGGCCAGGGGAGTATGAACATCTAAATATAATAGTTGCCTGTTTCAAATTATTTATTTTTAACATCTATAACAAGTTTCAGACAGGTGATACAATTGACAGGAAATTCAATTAAAACAGTGAAGAAAATCTAAAGCTAAATTAAGAATAGCTTATTTTAGAATGACAAATTGTGGCAAAATACGGATGTGCAGCAAGACAGCATGTCATAACATCAAGTACTCAAATGAGACTTCACAGAGACAAAGAAATGCTTCAGAAAGAGAAAGGGTGAGGCATATGAGTTTGCCGTAGAGAAAAGATTCAACGTGCAGGAAGAGGAGAGGGGAGTGTGCGTGTGCACTATAGCAAATACCGCAGAGGAACCATTTTCAGCAGGCTTCAGCAAGCAAAAGGAAGCACTGAAGCTCAGCTTGTGTTGGGCTGGAACTTAACATGTGGAGCATTCAGGATAGAAAAGCTCAGTGCAATTTGGGGCAATTATTCATAATCGGTTCAAATGAGTACTTCAGTACACATATTGTTTGATACCTGTGCATATAATTACTCACTTTTGAAAACATGAATTTTCATGCAGTTACCAATTGTTCCAAGACACTCTTGATAATTATCCTAAAGAACTCAGTTGTCGGATTCTGGCCAGGCATATGTATGCAAAATAAAGTAGAAAATTAAAATTATTATGTGGAAAATTCAAAAGAAACAATCATCTGAACCATTCAGAGTATTAAGGAACCCTATAATACTGGACATGAATTTCCCTTTCATTTCAATAGTATTCACCAAGGACTCACCAAGTATTCACCAACAACTAGCCCCAGGGTTTGGGATGTTGGTCAATAGCTCTCCTATGCAATGATAGCAACTCCAGTAGAGGTGAAGTTTTTATCTTTCTCATTCTAGTAGCAACCTACTGATCCTCGAGGAGGCCCAGGAAAACAGGGATTGTCTTAGACCTTTAGATTCCTTACCTAAATAAAATGTATTTGGGACTACACAATAGATTGCAGATATGTGTGGATTTTGATAATTTAGTATAGTACACACACAGAAATTTCTGTGGGATAAAGGAAATAGGGACTAACTATGGAAAAAAAAATCTTCCAAGCTTTCTAATTTAAAATATGTTTTTGGTTCATGGCATAAGTCACTTGACTGCCAAGTTATCTCCAACTATTTTCCTGGGGCATACGTAAAGTTTCCCTTACCATCAAATGCCTCCTATAGTAACTCACTTGTGATGCTTCACACTCCTAATGGTATTCCTTCAGCTTACATCAGCAGTTCTCAGTGCTTGGTCTCTGCACTGACACTGTCAGCATCACCCAGGAACCTGTCAGAAATACATATTTTCAGGTCCCACTTCAGACCTACTGAATCAGAAACTCTGGGCATAGGGCCCAATAAATTGTGTTTCATTGCCCTCACTTGATTCTGATGCATACATAAATTTTAGAACCATTATCTTAAACCATTAACAACTTCAGTTAAATGTAAATCACTTATTTGAAAAGAGTAATGCATTAAGCAATCATAGCACACTTATACATACATAAAGATATCATATTAAGTACTGAGTATGGAGCCCAAGAATAAAACCCGACTCCAGTTGATGAACGAGTTATATTAGGAAAGCCTCTTGGTACCAACAGCAATGGATAGACACTGCCAGAATGAGAATTCTGGGGAACACTTAGGGAATTTGGGAGACTTCAGGCTAGAAGTAACCATTCCACAGAAATTAAAAAGAATTGACAAGATATAGCACATTAACTCTCCCTACAGATAATATTTTCAATAATCTGCCATTGGCAATATTTTACTAGTCCCCAAACCAAATAAACAGCAGAATCAATAGTCCATCTGCAAAAGTATGTATACATTTGTAAATATGTGCATGTGTGCATATTTATATATTTTAAGTGGTGATTATGACAAAGGTTGCATTAAGTACTACACATCTGTTACTCCATTTAATCATAATAACCTTAGTTGCAGGGATCATTAATATACCCATGTACATACTAGGAAATTTAAGCTTAGCACAGGAATTTTGCTCAGGGCCTAAGGTAGAAATTTCAGAGAAAACAAAATCTGTCTACCACCAAGTTCAGCCTTTCACCAATAAGCTAAAGGCAGATGATAATGATAATGATAGCTAGATGGGTGATGGATACAAAGAGAAGGATTGAGAGAGAGAGAGAGAGATTAAGAAGTAAATTTGTTTTCCTTTTACAGACACACACCCCTTAAAACACTACATAATTCTTCATCTGAACAGGGTTCTTGAGCATGCTACTATATATGTTTTCCAGGTATACTTTGCATTTCTTTTTATAAGTTTCCATAACATGAATGGTTTTGGATTGGTAAAACAAACACCTGAGTTCTTACTCTGACTTTTCTACAAAGAAATAGTGAGACATCAGGCAAGTTTTTTTTTTACTTCTCAAAAGTTCAATGACTTCTATAAAATAAATAAAAATGTGATTAAACGTTTTAAAATTTTATTATTTATGATTCTTGATACCATTTGCTCTAGTTTCAAGGGGATTATAAATTTAAAAGTCTTTAAGAACGACTCTACATCCATTTTGCAAAAATATGTCCCTGTCCCAATTTTGCTATTTTGGTTCATTCATTTCTTTTGATTTTGAGACTAGGCACCTAGGACAATAGCCTTCTTGGAACAGCTAATCACATAGATTAACATTGTGTGAATCCACTGATGATGTGTCAAATTGCAAATATACCCAACCTCTTTGGGACCCATTTTTACTGTGAGGTGACAGAGCTCACAATGTTGAAAAATGAGTTAGAATTATTAAGGAGGTAGGCTTTAAAGATAAAGCATCATGAAAATGCTGTAGGTGCTATATTTTCTCAAATTACATATTATGCTCTAATTGAAAGAAATTTTTACTTTTATTATTAGTACTTTGTATAAGCTATCTCTTGTGTGTCAAAATACAGAGCACTTTTCTAAAGCATTCACATACTTGTTCTAGCACTTGAAATGAACTAAAATTTGTCCCTGGCATTTCTGAATTTTACAGCCTTTGCTTTATAAGCAAAACATATTAAAAAAGGATCTATATAAGTGAAATATCTGCTTTTCTAAATAACAAAGTATTAAAAATTTCAGAAGTTTGACACCTCTACATGTGTAATAATTGTATCTTTTAAGCAGAATGAAAATGTGTAGTATGTATCACAATTTTGTGTATGCATGTCAGAACATTTTTGCAAACTTGATCCATAAACATATTTTTTTATTTCAGCATATTACAGGGGTACAAATGTTTAGGTTACATATACTGCCTTTGCCCCACCCGAGTCAGAGCTTCAAGCATGTCCATCGCCCAGACGGTGGGCACTGCACTCATTAGGTGTGAATATACACCCCCCTCCTCCTTCCTCCCACCTGCCCAATCCCTGATGAATGTTATTACTATATGTGCACATAAATGTTGATCAGTTAATACCAATTTGATGGTGACTACATGTGGTGCTTGTTTTTCTATTCTTGTGATACTTCACTTAGTAGAATGGGCTCCAGTTAGACCCAGGATAATACAAGAAGATCACCATTGTTTTTTGTGGCTGAGTAGAATTCAGTGGCATGTTTTGTCTGCTTTGTCAAAGATCATATGGCTATGTGAGGATGGTTTTAAATCTGGGTTCTCAGTTCTATTCCATTGGTCTATGTCTCTGTTCTTGTGCCTATACCATGCTGTTTTAGTTACTATAGCCTTGTAGTATAGCTTGAAGTCTGATAAATTGATGCCTCCCAATTTGTTCTTTTTGCTTAAGATTCCTTTTGCTATATGGGGTCTTCTCTGGTTCCATATGAAGCACAGAATTATTTTTCCAGATCTGTGAAAAATGATGTTGGTATTTAAATAGATATTGCATTGAATCTGTAGATCACTTTGGGTAGGATAGACATTTTAACAATACTGATTCTGCCAACCAACAATCATGGTATGATTTTCCACCTGTTTCCACCTGTCCTCTGCTATTTCCTTCCTCAGTGTTTTGTAGTTCTCCCTGTAGAGGTCTTTCACCTCCTTAATTAAATATATTCCTAGGTATTTTATTTTCTTTGTTGCTATTGTGAAGGGCATTGAGTCTTTGACTTGGTCCTCAGTTTGACTGCTGTTGGCATATAGGAATGCTACTGATTTCTGTACATTGATGTGGCAACCTGAGACTGCTGAATTTGTTTATCAATGCCAGTAGTCTCATGGCAGAATCTTTGGGGTTTTCTAACTGCAGACTTCACAACTGAGACCTTATAAGCCAGAAGAGACTGGGGCCTGATTCTCACTCTTCTCACACAGAACAATGCCCAGCCTAGAATCTTATATCCTGCAAAACTAAGTCTCTTATATAAAGGAAAAATAAAGACCTTCTCAGACAAGCAAAAACTGAGGGACTTCATCAAGACAAGACCTGCCCTTCAAGAAGTACTAAAAACAGTGTTACACACTAATCAGCACAATAGACACTCACCAGGGTAAATTCATCCAAAAGCTAAAGACCAAAAGCCATATACCACAATGGCTCAAGAAAGAAAACAAAGCAACAAAGTTCAACTCAACAGGATGAACAGAAATCTGCCCCACTTATCAATTCTTTCAATAAATGTAAATGGCTTGAACTGCCCACTAAAGAGACATAAGTTGGCCAAATGGATAAATATATACAAGCCAAGTAACTGCTGTCTTCAGGAAACACATCTAACCCAAAAGGATGCATTCAGACTCAAGGTGAAGGAATGGAAAATAATATTCCATGCAAATGGAAGCCAAAATAAAGCTGGTGTAGAAGTTCTCATTTCAGATAACTTAGTCTTCAAATAAACAAAAGTAATGAAAGACAAAGATGGTCACTATATAATGGTGAAGGGTACAATTCAACAAGAAGATATAATAATTCCAAATGTTTATCCACGTAACTCAGGTGCACGCATTCATAAAGCATAACCTACTTGATCTAAACAAAATGATAAATAGCAGCACTGTAATAGCTGGAGACTTAAGCACACCTCTGACAGAACAGGACAGATCCTCCAAACATAAAATAAACATAGAAATGATGGACTTAAACAGAACTCTAGAACAAATGGGCCTGACTGACATTTACAGAACATTCTACCCCAAAACCACTGAATATACATTTTTCTCATAAGCACATGGGACATTCTCTAAAATTAACCATATCCTATGCCACAAAGCAAGTCTCAAAAAGTTTAAAAAAATAGAAATTATACCATGCATCTTCTTAGACCACAGTGGAATAAAATTAGAAATCAACTCCAACAGAAATTCTCATCTCTACACAAAGTCATGGAAACTAAACCTTCTGTTGAACTATTATTGAGTTAAGGAGGAAATTAATATGGAAATCAAAAGATTCTTTGAACTAAATGTTAAAGGAGACACAAGTTATCAAAATCTGTGGGACACTGGAAGTCCTAGCCAGAGCAATCAGACAAGAGAAGGAAATCAAGGACATTGAAATGGGGGCAGAAGAGGTCCAACTATTGCTCTTTGCTGATGATAAACTTACTGAATAGACAGTAAAGTGTCAGACCATATAAAAATAGTTAGGAAATAGATTTTATGAATTTATACTTTTAAAATTTGACCTCTGCATTTTCTCTGTACATATTTCTCAAGAAGCAGGTATATTTCTTATTTTTCTTTCCAATATTTTCAAATTAAAATTATATACTTCATTATCATTGTTTTGCTTTTTTTAATTGTTCATTTTTAGGTCATTTTAATTGCCCTTTTGTAATCAACTTTATCAAAATATATTAGAATGCAGAGTTCCTGCATTCTATGAGTATGTGGCTGGGATGCCTGAAAAAGTAAGAGGACGCTTAGAAAGCTGACATGGTTTAGGTATTAATATAATTTTCAGTCCTCTTAGTTCTAAAATACCCCTCCCATCTTTCACTACCAAAATGCTGGCTGAACTTATGCTTCTTTGTGTTCATTTTGGGAACTTCAGAGTTTTTCCTTCCTTCAAAAGTTTGCACCTCTGCAAATACCTCCTAAATTGTGTACCCATTTATTCAGGAATTAATAAACACCTACTTCAGAGGCAGCACCTCCAAAGATAAACAGATGGAGAGAGAAATGGAAGGAAATGCCCAAGACAGGTACAAAAACTAAAGACAGATGAAAAAGTATCAAAGATAAACTTGACCTCCTTTATCATTTGCCTAAACCCCATGTGATGGTTAATTTTAGGTGTCAGTGTGACTGAATTAAGGAGCACTTACAGAACTGGTTAAAGCATTGCTTCTAGTGTGTCTGTGAGGGTGTTTCCAGAAAAGACTGATGTGTAAATCTGTGGACTGAGTGGGGAAGATCCACCCTCAATATGGGCAGGCATAATGCAATCAACTGAGGGCCCAGATAGAACAAAAAGTGCAGAGGAAAGGTGATCTCTTCTCTTGTGAAGCTGGGACACTCTTCCCCTGTCCTTGGACATCAGAACTAAAGCTCTCCAGACTTTGAACTCCAGGATTTAACACCAGCAGCTTCACGGTTTCTCAAGCCTTTAAACAGAGAAGTACAACATCAGCCTTGCTGTTCCTGAGGCTTTCAGACTTGGACTGAGCCACGCTACTGACATCCTATGGTCTCCAGCTTGCAGATGGCCTCTAATGGGACTTTTCAGCCTCTATAATCATGTGAACCAGTTTCCCTAATAAATTCCCTTTCATCTATCCATCTGTCTATATTTTATTGGTTGTATCTTTCTGGAGAACCCTGACTAATATACCCCACTTCTTTGTCATAACACTGCCTACTAAGTGAATTAGCTTTCAAAGATCAAAATAAGACAATAACCCTACCATCAACCAACTTGACAAAGTTGAAGTACCAGGAAAATACACAAAGCTAACACTAATATGACAATGAGGAATACTTAGTGATAGTTAGTTCTGAAACCAAAAATACATGAGTAATTAATTCTTCTTGGTAATGTCTCAGAGTCTCAGAGAAGACGTATATTTGTATCTTACCTTTAATTAGCATTTTTTGGCTCTCCAAGTTTTTCACAAATATTTCATTTAATCCTTACCACAATTGTGAAAGGTAAAAATCATTCTATCCCTTAAAAATTAAGGATAAACAGATGTTCCTAACTTTTTATAATTTATCCAAAGCCATAAAACTAGTAAACAACACAGCTCAGATTTCCAACTCCTTGTCCAGTGTTATCAAATACTGTCTTAGAAAATGTGACAGTAACACATTATAATTTCCAATCAACATACTTTTTGCAAATAGAGATTTCTGGAATGCTTCAAAACATTTACCTTCTAAAGAAGATGTGATAAGCACCTTGGAAATACGCTTATCCTATCATTTGTTCATCATCATTAATTTCAAAGGTTAACTACAGCCCAGAAGCTGTCAGGTTTGACTGATTAATGGAGTTGGAATAAATGACATTTTGCCCTTGCTACGAAGTACAAGTATTGTAAGTGACATGTCTTTGAAAATAATGAAGTTTTAGAAGAAAATAGCATTTTTTTAAAGATCTGAGAGTCCTTCGTCCTCAGAGGCCCTTCATTGGGCCTGACTCTGTTTAATAGATCAATTCTAGGAGGATCAGAGATCTAGCAGCTGCTCAAGTCTGACAATCTATTGACTCTCACCTGGAGACAATCCCTTACAGAATTATTTGCTGCGATAACTTGGAAAGGTGTTGTAAAAGATTTATTTCAATAAGCTATTCCCTCAAATTGGGAAGGTAGGGGAGATTTAACAAATATATTGTTAATTACATTTTTATAATGATAAAGCCTTCCAAATGCCCCCCAACACATACACACAAACTCCAACTCTGCAAATGCATTCTCAAGACAATCCTCGTTTAAAAACTAATAATAATATATTTTATTCTAATCCTTCTAATCAGATTGCCATTGTGAAGACACATTAATTTAAAAATCAGTGAACCACTCTTGTCTTCTCATGTATAGCTGGAGCTGTGTGGTCTTTAAGCAGTAAGAGAAAGAGATTGGGTGTAAAACACCAGGGATAATTTATCACACTAATGAACTGGCATTGAATGGCCCCAGTAAAAATGGTGTTCAAGAGCCTACAAGGTGACAAAACAAAATTAAAGTGTAGATGAAAATGCCTATTCTCTGTGCAGTGCAGCATTGTATCTAGTTGCTTAAAACTTAATGAAGCCATTTGAGCTGTGGCCGAAGGCAGTAAGGAGGGGTTTCATGTTGCATGTATACTATAAACTGCCAGAAAATAAAAGCCCATGGTAAAACAGGAATGACAGTAATAAAGGCAGCGTGCAGGAGAAGAAAATACAAGCTTGATCAATAACATACCTGTCTCCACTGGCCTACCCACAAACATGTGAATGCTCACATAGGCAAATGTCACTTTTTGCTGATTTGCATTCCACTGAGACTTACTAGTTGTGTGACATTTGGGAAGTTATTATATTCTCCAATCTTTAGTTTACCCTCAGTGAAATGGAGATAATAGAATTATTCCCATGGCTTGTTTTGGAGGAAATGAATGAGATAACACACATAAATGAAGAAGCAGAGTGTTCAAGGGTACAGAGTTGGAACATGACAAATGACAGCCATAAAAATTCAGAGGATGCTCCTCCCTTTAAAAACTTTTCTTTGGTCTTCATTTCATTCTTGGTATTGCATACAAACAAACCTCTACTCTCTCTCAACTTAATCAACCACATCACCAAGCCCCCTCCCCTCATGAATGCTTAAACCTTGGCCACAGCCACCCTCCAACATGCCAAGTCCTCTCTCGCCTCCATGACCCTATCCAATGATTACTTTTGCCTGAAATAGTCCTTCACTCCTCTGCATAATAAACTCCTGCTCATTCTTTAAGACTCATGTTCTTCTGTGAATCCTTCCCCTCACCTGCTAGAGTTAGTTCTACTTTTCCAGTAATCTTACAAAATCTGGTTCATACTTTTTTTAGAGACTCTGAGCTCCTTGAAAGCAAAGGCATTCCATTTAGTCATTCATTTGTTCATTCATCCAAAATTCGATGAGTGTCACCTCTTTACCATGTGTTGTGCTAGGTAGTAAAAGTAAATTTTTTGGAGATATTTGAATAACCTTTACTGAGGCCTTATTTTTCTGTGGCTGACACTAACACAGTAGTTGCTTAATAGTAATGAGAGGAGAAGAGAACCTCTGGGAGGGGAAAGAAAAATGTCTTTCTTTCAAACTCCTAATTACTTGACACCATCCTAAAAAATGAAGTCATGACAACCTCCTGTGAAAATGTTTTTATCTCCAAATGTAAATGAGCAGTTTCTCTTTTGTTTTCTACTAAAATCTATATTAATTTCATCTATAATTTGTTTTTGCACTTGTTTGCATGTCTGTTTCCTTCTTCTAAACTGAAAATTCCTTAGAGAAGGAACTCCTTGCTTGTGTCTTAGCACAATTCCTGGCACACAGCATGTGTCCTACAAGATCTGTTGAATGAATAACCAAGGAACAAATGAATGAAGTCTTCCTTTCCAGTACAATTTCACATTGGTCTTGCCTGGTAGCCAAGCATTCTTTGGTTCCTATACTATGGATCCCAAACTCCAAAACATCTGCTGCTCAACTCAAGGCTTGAATTTTTAAATGATTCAAAACATGATTAAAATTTGGGACTTACATCTTCTCCAAAGAAAGTATTTGCCTCAACTGAGTGTGGTTCAAATAAAGAAAGCACAAAGTATAAGAAAGATCAGGGTATATTTGTGCATATTAATGACATTGAAAGGAGAAAATTAAGCTTTTGAGTTAATCTCCACTATGCACATAGGAAGAATAGTTTCCTCCCTTCTATAGTGTCTGTTCACTCATTTAAGGAAGAGAAATATGCTACCAGAGCTCCCAGTTGCTCTTCAACACAAAGTTACACAGGTCATTAACATCTCTCTTTTTACCTTTCTATCAATTGCATTTTCCTCACTTGGATCCTTTGGCTGGAAAAATAACACTTTTCTCTATTATGCATTAGTAGTCACACTATTGAATTTGTGTTCTTAAGTTACTGTAAGGTGACTACATTGACACTGAAATAAAGGCATATGCTTCACATCTTAACAAAATCAAAGTTATATTTTTACAGAAGACGTGACTATTTTCTACTTTATGATATTGTCTTTTAAGCTTGAATTGGTCTGACCAAAAATAGACAAATATTGACTAGTCAGGTAATGGCAATGATAATGTACAATGAGAATGATCAGACTGTATTTTGAAAATGACATAAGATCATTCTTATCCAGCATTTAATTTGCTTTGTCCTTAAATGTCCTGACATTACTTAAATAATGTCACTGGAAAGGAAAGTTAATAAGAATTGGCAGAGTAAGAATAATGCTTCTAGCCTGACTTATAAATGATACAGCCTTTGGTTTCTTTGAAAGAAGATAGTCTGCCTCTAATTTTAGTTTGTAAGAGGAAGAACGCTTCAGCACTGTAGCCTCTCACTGTTTTGTTCAAAATAATAGAGTACCTGACATACCTTCAACCATGGTAAGTTACAAATACCCCAAATCCCTAAACATCTTGCCTTCACACTGGCAAATGTTTTGTACATATTTATTCTAACCTCTTTCAATAGAGTATTTTTTTTTCTCAGCTGGGGGACCATATTGATCTTACTGTATTTTTTATATGGAAAATTATTCCATTCTAGCTTATTAAATTATGTTGGACAATGAATCATGAAAGATTTACATTTTGGCTACACAGCAGACCATATAAGGCAAACTAACACAGAAATGATTTACATACCCTTTTCCACCCTCTCCACCAGCTTTCCCTCATAAACTTAGTGACAATGCTTTTTAGTTTTTGTTTTTTTTGTTTGTTTGTTTGTTTGTTTTGAGACAGAGTCTCGCTTTGTTGCCCGGGCTAGAGTGAGTGCCGTGGCATCAGCCTAGCTCACAGCAGCCTCAAACTCCTGGGCTTAAGCGATCCTACTGCCTCAGCCTCCCTAATGGCTGGGACTACAGGCATGCGCCACCATGCCCGGCTAATTTTTTTTTTTTTATTTTTTATATATATATTTTTAGTTGGCCAGATAATTTGTTTCTATTTTTAGTAGAAACGGGGTCTTGCTCTTGCTCAAGCTGGTCTCAAACTCCTGACCTCGAGTGATCCACCCGCCTCGGCCTCCCAGAGTGCTAGGATTACAGGCGTGAGCCACCACGCCCGGCCAGACAATGCTTTTTAGTTTTTGCAATAAACTTCTAATTTCTCTATAAAGTCATCAAATTTTTTCCCATTGAGTATCCATTTCCTCTTTTCTTGGTAGGAGTGCCCCGACGCAGCTTCAGGAAAGCCAGGCCCACGCTATCTTTAGAGCCATTCTGTCCTTCAGGCCTCCAGTAATCAGCATCATTACATTCATCTTCTTTGTTTCTTTGTCTCAGAGATTTTAGAGATTTTTCTTTTTTCCCTTTTTTTTTTTTCTTTTTTTTGGTTGTTATTGTTTAGAGGTTGATTCAACCAATTAAGCCAACCAGAATGAAGTCCAGAACTTTGATTTAAAGGTCTGGAGAAGAGAGTGCTTCCTTCCTGGAAAAGAGCAGTAGAGCATGCAGCCCAGAAGGTTCTGGCAGCCATCTTGGTTCCGGAAGGTGAGCGCCCACCGGCCTGAGAACAAGAGCCGGCACTGAGGGAATGCACCTCGTTCCCACAGCCCTCAGTAGTCCCAGTTAGAGCTACACTTGCCCTAAAATCATCTGATGTACATCTCTCTCAAAATTTCCTTTTTTGGCTTAGGCCATTTTCAGTTGTGGTTTTGACATTATTGTTAACTGGCTCCAAAAAATCCCTACCCAGTACTGTCAGAATCTGCTGCATAATTTGCAGGGTTTCATGCAAAACTAAAATTTTTAAGAAGGCAAGAACTTAACGTTAAACCAGGGATGGGGCTCTTCTAAGTGCAGGGCCCTGCGTGATCCTGTGTGAGTACACTGGTTGCTTGCCCCTGAAGCTGGCTCTTGATACAGCCGTAAATCTTTAGAGTTTAACTCAGTAATATTTACTTTGTAACTAATATGTGTAGGTCTTTGTGCCATACAGGTATAAGACTGAAAATTTAATTTGAATGCAAATATATAAATTATTTTACATAATGTATATGATGTTGAGTATAAAAGGAGAGAAGCAATTGAAATAGCATTTAGAAATAACATGAGAAAAAAATAATTTTTCCATGAAAAGCAAATCAGACTTGAAAGATCAGAGACTATTAATTCAAGTGTAGAGTATGTTTGAACATTGGACTTATCCTCCCACTTTCTAGTGCTACCAGATTTTACCATCTTTTTGGATATGCTTCCAATGTAGAAACCTCTGTTTGTTGTTGCTTGAAGGAGCTTCAAGAAATTATTTCCTAAATTATCAATGACTATATTCTATCATAAATATTAATGAGTCAATAAATGCCTCTGTCATTATAATTATGAGACACTCACGCTTGGTTGCTAACTGTGGTGACTAAACGTAGGTATGTACACTTGAGGCTATCCAAAATCGGAAACAAGTTCATAATTAATCACTACAAAATTATGTCCAAGGGAAAAAAATCATTTCCTTTTGATTTTATAATTTCATATTTATCTTTCAAAATCATTATTGTGTTTTAAATTTAATATAGGTATTCATAGTCCTGCTGAAAAACTAAATATCATAGAACATATTTCAAATAAAATATAATTTGAATGTAATATAATCCATGGAAGGCAGATTATGCTGCACACATACCTCTGTAGTCAGCTGTTTCTACTTTAGATTATATCTTGAGCATTTTTTCAAAACAATCAAATATTATCAAATACCTAATTTCAGTAGTTACATGTTTTTCTATTGTATTTTTTAATTAACCATTTACTTAATGTTATAATTGTATGTTTACATTGCTTGTAATTTCTGATATTAATAATTTTTGTTATATAGGATATTCTTGTATATACATCTTGGTTGCATCTGTTATTTCTCTAAAATAAAGTTAGAGAGCAAAGCTTACAATGGTCAAAGAGTAAGAAGCCAAAGAAACAGGATTACTAGCTCAAAATGCTTGTAATATTTACAAAAAAAAAAAGAGATTATACAAACTTATTTTTCTACATAAATTTATCTATTTTGGAAAAACATATAAGTCCTCAACTCACATCATACACCAAAATAAATTCCAGCTAGATAAATGTAAAAAAGTAGATAAATGTAACTGATGTAGTTGAAAACTAGATATGCATGTGACCAAGGGCAAAAATATCATTGTACAAAATATTGATAAGTATGTTATGACAATGTCATTTAATTTAATAAATAATTCATAAATACAAATAAAAGGCAAATGAAATTTTTTTAAATGCTTGCAGAGTGAATGGCAAAAATACCTAGTATTTTAATAAAAAGTGTTCTTTCAAGTAAATAAGAACTAAGACCATAACTAACACCCCAATAGATAAAGAACCAAGGATGTGCACATGAATAGGCAATAATGGGAGAAGAAAGGCAAATATACAATAACTATATGAAAAATATTTATCCTCACTAATAAAGAAATTAAAATGAAAACAAAGTTATCTTTTGTAAGATTGGTGTTATTTGTAAATGAAAATATGACACATCTATGACTGTGTATAGATCTAAAATTGATTTAAAAAATCATTTTCAAGAATATTTAAGGATACATATCAAGAGCCTTCAAAAAAATCTTAGGAATTACCTAAAGAAAAAAAATGAAGGCATGTACAGAGATTTATCCACAATAATGCTTTGATACATGATAATATATAACCTAGAAAAAATCTAAATGCCTAGCTAATACCAGAAAATTGGTAAAATTAATTGTGGTGTATCCACATGATAACATGCAATGTTGTCATTAAAATAATTTCTTAAAGTACATTTCACAACATAAGAAGGCATTAAAAATAAGCTAGCAGATTATAAGGCCCTTTAGATATTCAAACTTCCATACAAGTTTGTCAAAACAAAGACTGATGTGTTATAAACCAAAATATCGGCAATGGTTTTTTCTTTTCTTTTTGGTTTCTTGAGTTTTCTTAAAGAGTATGTATTGCTCTTATCATTTTAAAGGTTTCTGGCCTTTTATTTCAAGACTCCCACTCTAACAGCTAAGAAGCATATTAACAAAGTATAAACAGCACAAACCTACAGTGAGGGCGTGGGAAACCCTTGTTAATATCGTTTTATGGAGGCCTTTGTTTCTTGAACAGAACATATTTAGGATCAAAATCTAGCAAACTTATTCTTCAGTTTGAGAAGAATAAGTGCCACATTTCCATAATAAAAGGAGAGGCTGATGTGTACAGTGTGTTGCCGGCATCTGTCTGCTGCAGTCATATTAGCTGATCTGTAATCTGCTCCTCCCTATGCTGTATCTTTCCCTAAAAGAGTGAGCTATAAAATAAATTGAAAACTGTCATTTCTAGCAAGTGCCAGAGCAGTCCTTTTACAACGTTCCTTTTTGAGTCCTTTTAGTACTTGAGATTACAACTTCCAGAATGTGATTCCTTCCTACTTATTCTTTCTTGTTTTCAGGTAGTGGTAGTCTTTGAGAGTGAGTAGAAAGGCTGGGAGAGCAGGGCTGCCTCCTGCTTGTCTCACAGTAGCTGAAGCTGCCATTTTAGAGCAGCATCTCTGTGGGAATCCAGGACACATGTACTTTCATATCCTTAATTAAATACTTAAGAAGATTCAGAAAACGATAAAGCCTCCAAGATGCTCCCCAATGACTCTTGCCTCCTAGTTTCCATGTTCTCTGGGTCATCCTATCCTTCAATAAATAGGGCTGAATTGGTTACCTGTGTAACCAATAGGATATCGCACTGGGTGTGACTTCAGAGGTCAGGTAATAAAAGAAATTATGGCTTCTTCTTTGTTCTTTTTTGTATCACTTACTCTGAGAGGACACTCAAGCGGATTCAGGGAAAGATGAGGCCCCCAGTCAACAGCCCGCATCAACTTGCCATCCATGTGTGTGAACCATCTTGGAAGCCGGTTCTCCAGTTTCATTAGGTCTTCACGTGTCTCTAGCTCCATCCGACATGGTGACATAGTGACTTCAACTTTATGAGAAGCTCCAAGCCAGAACCTCTGATCTGAACCACTCAGAAATCCCTGATTCACAGAATCCATGTGAGATAATAAATGCTTATTGTTTGAAGCTGCTAAGTTTTGAGGTTATTTGTTATCCAGCAATAGATAACTAATATAATGTCAAATAACCAAGCTAATATGTATGAGTTTTCAGATGTTTATCTGGCCTGCCAAGAGAGAGGTATTTATTTCCCAATGTTTAAGAGGTTGTGACATTGATTGTGGCTGGGTATGAACACGAGAAGAAAAATCAGTCTTAGTATGAAGCAAACACTGGGTAGGAGAGCGAGGAGGCAGAAATTGGGACCTTGGTGACATTGCTGAGCCTTGGAATCAAGCAACACTCAGATGAAATTTCCAAGTTCGTGAAAGATAAATACCTTAAGTCATTACGCCAGTTTCAGTTGTGCTTTCCGTTATTTGTAGCAGAAAGTTTCCTGGCTAGTACAAAATGCACATATGGTCTCCCAAAATATGCTTTCATTCTCCCACCCCCACCACAGTTCCATCTTCTGCCACTCTGAGACACACACCTATGCATCTGCCCTTATTAAATATCCCAAAGCAATTTGAACACTCTGCATTCTTTCATGCACCCATACTTTTGCAGTTGATTTCCACTCTCCCTGGTAAGCCCTTTCTTTTCTTGCTAATCCTGTACAAATTCTTCAAGATCCAGCTGAAATGTTATCCCGTTTGTGAATTTTCCTGGACTCTTCCCAGAAGAATTAGGTATTCCCTTCTATTTAATCACCTGGCAGTTTAATCAAATCTGTATTATGTTTTCTATATCATATTGTATTATATTATAATTACGTATCTGTCTGTCTTCTTCTCCTACTATTTTCTAATAATCTTGAAAGCAAGGACCATTTCTTATTCAACCTTCTAGCTCAGGAGTTTATCTGACTACTTGACAGATGATAGGTGTTCACTGAAAGTTTGTTGAATTAATTAACTGATTGATTAAAAGTGCTCTATACATGTAAACAGTGCCATTCTAATGCAAGGTACAAGGAATAGTACTAATTCTAAATTAGAAAAATCTTGGCC
>CM052441.1:10317533-10352821 GCA_028533085.1 Varecia variegata | reverse complement strand
TTTTTTTTTTTTTTTTAAATCATGAATTGTTAAAATACCACATCCAACCAACTCTGGGTGAGAGAACAAATACACTGGCATTTCATTGTACTATACCTCAGACTATTTTATATTGGCATCTCATTAGCCAACTCTTCATTCTGTCAACATAACACTTTAAAGTGCAACTGCACTCTGTCAATATTCAAAACTGAGCAAGATAAAACTGAAATATAATACATGTGTTCTTCCTGTTTCTGTCTAGGAACAATGAAACCCAAGGAAAGTATGGAGTACATAGAAACAAGCAGAGATGGCATACACACACATACACACACACACACACACACACACACATACTTAAAGGGAATTTCTAGAGCAGAAAGTGTAGAAAAAAAATTTAATGCAATAGAAGAAAAGATACAAGCAGATGGAGAAAACAACAGGTGTTGGCTAACTTGCTACCTAGAAACATCACAGATGGTTTTATTTTATAGGACATGAATAGCTAAGAATCATTTTAGAGTCCACTTCAATTATAAAAAATAAAAAATCAGTGCCATTGAAAGAGAACATTTTGAGAGAAAGTCTCAATTGAAAACATGGTACAAGGTATTTTTGTTTTTCATTTTCTTTTCTTTTTTCCTTAGTGATAGAATTTCTCACGCCTTTACTCTCATTCTCCTCAAATCTCCCTTTTCTCACTAAAATATCCTAGTTCTTTCAGTTACAGGATCATCTCTCTCATGGAATTTTTCTTTCATAGTATTTCTCTTCCTTCCAGAAACAGATTTTACCTTTTTAGTGTAAAAAAAAAATTCTTCCTAATATAGCCATGCTCAAGAGCAACTTGAGTATTTCATGTGTTCCTGCATTGTTTTATTACCACAGACATTTGAATTCTTCAATAATCCATAAAAATTTGTCAACTCAGGAGCTGGGATATATTTGTGTCTTATCATAAAACAAATTCTAATAGTTCCTGACAATTGTGTCCTGCTTTATACATTACAATGCAAATTCCCATAAAAATATTTCATTTTATTCTCATGACCCTGTGAAACAGACAAAACAAATAATTCATAGAATCTTAGAGCAAGAAGGAACAGTAGAGAATACTCAATACAAAGTCTCCACGACTTTAATATCCTCTCTCTTCCCCCCCCCCACACTATGGCATAACAAGAAATATAAAATTAATCTAGTACTAGAGTTGGCTGATGAAGTTGCAAAGGATGTCATCAAAAAACCAGGTATTTTATTTTCCATATTTTGCTCACTGTCCTTGCATGATAGACCCACATCATAGTTTGGCTATAGCAGGCTCCAGGTGTCAATTCCTCTCCCATTTATAATCAAAGTAAAAATAAAAAAAGTGTATATCTTTTTCTCATGTTCCATTTTAACACAATGATTCTAGATAAGTTTTCTTCATACCTCACTGGAAAGAATACCATTATATGCCCATTATTAAGCCAGTTAACACCAAGGGGCATGGAATTTGTATGATTGTCTTAGAAAAATCAAGCTGAAGCTCTTGATTGCCCAGGACCTAGGGAATGTGGGGCTTCCATTTTCCAGGAATTTAGAAGGAGAATGACTGCTGTGCAGGCACTAAGTAACATCCGACTCATTGATGAAAACATAAGCTATCCTTAATCTGAAAAGCATATTTATGTGTTTACGGGCACTCTGTTAATAATTATTGTCTGTGGTCATTTCAAAGTAAAAGTTTAATAATGGTTTTAAGATTAATTGTTCAAGCTCTAACATTCTAATAAAATTTAATACAAATAATTTCTCCTTCTATATATGCTTGATAGCCATATGAACCCTGTTTGAACATTTCTGAAGATTGATAAATGTTTATTTTGTTAAACAATTCAAATTATTAAGCAGGGCTTCTTTATAAGTTACCCCATAAATCAAAGTAACAAACAAGTTGAGCATCAATCATGTACCCCCTATAACCTCCAATCGTTAATCTTTGGACTACCTTCTGGGCAAGCCCAGGAAAGATCTAATTTTCCTTCCATGTGGCTGTGCCCCTTTGCAAGAGAGGCCAGATGAAATCAAGTAGCTGGCTAAGGATCTCATAGGTACTTACTGGCAGCACTAAAATGACAAGTCCTCTGCCTCATGTTATGTATCACCCTGCTTTTTCGTGTTCCTATAGATACATTCATTTTCCTCCAATCATTTAACTAGTGCCTATTGTATTATCCTGACATTTCAGATTTTCAAAAGAGAACAGATGACATCAAATAAAGGACTGTGGCTAAATTATTCTGCTGTTGGAACCCATATTGTGTGTTGAAACAAAATTTGCTTTTGATAATGCTGAAAGTGCAGTTCTGAGTGTCCCTTTCTTCTCTTTATGTATTCACACTATAATTTAATATCTCCAGTGATTGCTTTGTCCCTGAGTTTAGCCATAATAGATGCAACCAAGTAAAAAGGAGCTTGCTGGACCCTGCACTTATGAGAGGGAAGCTCAGCAATCTGGAATAATATCCAAAGGTGACACTTAGAGAAACAGACTCTTGGTCTTGTGAATGACTGTCAATGTTTTGCTACGTACCAAGAGAACCCACTATTTGTCTTAACACATTTCCACTGTCTAAAACTATAGCTATTAGTTATAGGACACTAATAAATTATTATAATATGCTAATTATATTAATTTATTTGCATTAAATGTTGACTTTTATACAATTAAAATGGATTTTGAGTTCTTTTTATTAATTTTCCCTGAGAACTAAAGAGAGAAATATGCTTTAGCATCAAAGGGCAGGAAGGTGGATGACAGAGAATTTGAGTCGGCATTCAAAAGAGAAATGGGGACTTCTTTATTTTTATCAGATAGTCAAATTTCTATGGAAATGGTCATTCATTAGACCCTTCCATATGACCAAGTTTCTTGAATTTAAGTGAGGGATAGGGCACAAGCAACCAGAAAATTCCATTTTCCCCCACTTATTTTGATTAATGGTCTCTCATTGTTCACACTCCCCAGTTTCTAGTGGTGCAGTGTTGATAAGTGTGCACTCTTGAGATCTCAGTAGAAAACGTGTGCACTGCTGATGGGTACAGGGCTTCTCTTGCAGGTGATGAAAATTCACTAGAGTTAGATAGTAGTGATGATTGCACAACTTTATGATATACTAAAACCCACAGAATTATAAAATAATAAAAATACAACTCACAGACTGTACATAATCACTACAAGATATATCTTTTCCCTTTTCCTTTCCCGTTTCCATGTTTTAATCCATCTGCTTCTCTGTGGTAGACTAAAAATTATCTGCAATCAATTATACATTCATCCAACAAATTGTGTATCTTGTTTTCCTTGGGTATAGTATATTTTCTATTTTCTTGTGTAGTGGCCTTAAGTCATTTGCTCAATTTCACTTTTCTTGGGAAACTGCCACTTTCCCAATCCATGTATTTCAGGTGAACTATTAAATAATGCAACACTCAAACCCTAGATATGTAGGAAACTCAGAGCCTGGCCTTGGCCAATCAGAATCTCTCCATGGAATTCGCTCTGAAAACATTTGGAAGGAGAGGGCCTCTCTCTTCCTCTGTAATTGAAGTTGCAAAGCCTGTGTGAGCCCAAAGCTACCAGCAGAAATATTAATATTCCTACAAAGAGGTCTAACTAGGGGCAAATCCAAGCAGAGATAAATAGATCCAAGAGATATAGAGAAATAAAGATGGAAATGGAGAAAGAGATAAAACAGAGAGAGAATTTACAAAATTATTTGAACATCTGTATCCTGTATGCAAGAAGCCAGATTTCTCCCTTTTGCATTTCTGAGAGACATGTGCTAATATACATCCCTCCACCCCACCTCAAGCACACACATATCCCCCTCCTCCCCACACTAATTTTACTTGGGATTTTTCTTATTTGGAAACAAAAGCATCCACATTAGATAAATAAGACATAGTCCTTGCTTTTTAAAGAATTTAAAGACTAATACCAGAAACAAGACTATAAACAGATACGTGTGAATATTGTATGAAGCAGTGCTAGAAGTATGTATAAGGTCAATTGGGAAAAGGTAGACAAGTTGTTAATGCTCAGTTACAATGGAGTTGGGGAGGAAACACTTCAAATGAGATATAACAGTAAGTCTGATTCTTGGACTATAAAAGGAATTTAAATGGAGAACTGGCTCAGAAAAACATAAGACATTCCATAAGAAATAACAGGCATGAAAAAGTCCAGGGACCACAGAATAGCGTTATGCATACAGAAAAAGTAAGCAGCTGCTTACAGTTATGGTGAAAGAACACAAAGGATAAGAACCATCATGACTTTGAGGAGCCAGTCGGTTATTCAGATATAAATGTCTGGTAGACCATTAGCTATATGGATCTAGAACTTAAGAAATCTTGGCTAGGGACAGATTTGAGAGTCTGCACAAACAGGGGGCAGTTATAAATGTGAGATACAGCGAGACGACCCAAAGGAAGTTCAGAGAATGGGGTTATAAAGGGTTGTTAGAAGGCTCAAGAAGCCCAACCTGTGGAAGTGCTGAGCGGTTGTAAGGAAAAGATAAGACTCTGTGGTAGAATCAGACTTCACTGAGCTTTCTTGCTATTGTAGAATTTTCAGAGACTCAGACTTTTAGAATGCAGACTTTTTATTTTCTTGACAGTCAAGGTCTAACTATTACAATCCCAACATCTCTTTTCCCACAGTTGTTACTCCTGCCACTACCCCCACGTGTCTTCTGGCTTTTAGACTTTAACTCATTTTTTAGCACAGTAATCTATTCAGCTTTTTTTTTTTTTTTTTTTTTTTTTTGCCTCTCCTTTGGTCTCTGATTTTTGGACTTCCAGTTCCATGCAGCATCAGTCAACTGGGACTGAAACTTGATCTCTTGGGACCTGTTGCCCTCATCGTTCTCTATTCTGGCCCATCCTTCATCCCTCATCCTTCATCCCTCTCTATTCAGGGATGGACTGACAAATCCACCCATATCCCAGAATGACAGGAAGCCTCCAGCTCAAGGAGAATCATGAAATGTATATCAAAAGTGTGATAAACACTGTGCAGGATTTTTAACGACACTCTTTCACAAGTTCTTTGTTCACTGTTCTGAAAGACGGATTTTTCTCTACATGAACAGAGTTATGGCTTGTACTCAACATCTGTCCCTTTTATGGTAACATCATATTGTCATAAAAGCCATCATTTGCAAAGCCCTACTCTATGACTGATTGCCTCTATGGCAAAGGATTCTGAATGTTTTTTCAAATGGCTTTTCAGAAGCCGGGTTGCTACCATGGAAATATAAAACTGCAGAAAAGTAGCTTCATCAAAGACAGGGTCATGAAAGTACATACTGGAAATAAATTTGCTTCCGATAAAACGTGACATCTGTTTTTTTGATATGCACCCAATGAACAGTGGCGTTTGAGACTGTAGCAGCAGGTAAGCATGCAACACACATTCAGATCAGTGGAAATCAAAGTAAGAATACTAAAATTGTGAACTGTGGATTTATGAATTAGTTGAGCAAAATAGCAACAAATAATAATGGAGTCACCACAGAATTTCCCGGAGAGACCTGGATTCAGATGTTCCTACAACCTCGTGGTTATGTAACGGCAAATGCATTGCCTGAGCTCTCTGAGGCTTAGTTTTTGCAACTGCCTCCTTCATAGGGTTATTGCCTAATGTTGCCTCCTTCCTAGGGCTGTTTTGAAAAACTACTCAAAATAACATAGGTGTAACTAACAAAGAAGTTAGGACATGGATGGTGCCCAAAATATGTCAGATTTTTACAGTGTTATCATATAAATCTATGACAGGTAATGCAGTGGAATTTGTTAGGAGCAAGATGAAGCTGTTCCTTCTCCTGCCAAATCTATGTGTGCTGTGAGCCAGGGACACACAGTACAGGAAGATGGGACAAAGCTGGCTAGAAAACAGGCCAGATGACTTTTTTCAAATTTTTTTTAAACTGTCTTACCCCACATTCTGTTTTAAGTATGTTGCCTGAAAATATAAATTCTTTATTGCTGCACCTCCCAAATGATTCCCTTCTCTCCAGCATTGAGGCTCAAGCCCCTAAAGTATATTTCACCTCTTCCTGTTCCATTGAACAGCATGTCAGCCCGGGAGATTTTATCTGCATGCTGACATTATTAAAGATTCTTTTTCTAACCCCAGGGTTGGAGATTTTAAGGAGTTTTAGAGAAATAAAATTTTAGCATAAGAAACAGGCTATTTAGAAAGTGGTTTTACTTATTAAGTCTATAGGCATGAAGTTGTCAGCTATAAAAGAACTGTTTTGATTTACTTCAAATATGAGCCTAAGGGATTACATGTTGCTTTCAAGCAAGATACTAAGTAAGAGTCGGATGATAATTTCACTGAAAATTTTTATTGTACTATAGAGAGAAAGTGTGTTTGGAGAAAGTGCAGATAAAGCAAACAATATTTCGGGATACCAAACACTAGTAGGGAAACCTTAAAATTCTGAGACACTGAACGGAACCCTGCCATGTTTCAGGACTACTTTCTAGTTTCCTTTCTATCTCAGGGGCAGTGCAGATTAATGTGGGGCACTGCCCAGCAGTATCAGTGCAGTAAGAAACAGCATAGAAACACAGGCCAACTACCCCAGTATTTTTTAATTTTAGTGTTCCATTGCATCTCTTCTAGCCTTCTCATTGCTTTGTCCTCTGGGAAGTACTAGTGATGTTTTTCATGCTGGGGAGCTGTCAGTTCAGTGGTTCATTTTATTATTATTTCACATCAAATGTCTATGAAAATCACCTTTTGACCCAGATCGGTATGTAATGGACTTTGATTTATTTCTGCAAATGCACGATGGGTGGCATTTAGGGCACTTGCGCAGCAATTGTATAAGGGACATGTTTGTGTCATTCAGTAACTAATGTCTCATCTAAGCTCCAGATACCCCAGGAAAAACACAGCCCTTTATACCTGTGTGTGTTTAGAATTTCTCCCCATTTTTCCCTCTCCCAGCAAATACATTATCTGCAGGGGGAAATAAGAATACATTAGTCTTGCCAGAGTGAGACTATATCCCTATGTCAAAACAAGATGATCTGTATAAACAAGATGACCTAAATAACCAGCGCATGGTTTGGAAGGTGGCTTGGAGACAGATAGACTGTGTCAAAGGAAATTACCGGCAGCCTCCGCCTCACTGCAGTAGAAGGCCCTTCAGAGACATAAGCCATTTTCATTTTTGATTTATAAAATGTTTTTAGGGGAATTTTATCTGTAATCCTGGAGAAGATAATTTCAATGCATGTGAATTTTCCTTTCATGAGTGAGGTGATGAGTTTTCAGGACAGGCTCCATGCATTTACTCATTTTCTGGTAAAAGTGCCTCAAGATGTGACCACTCAGTGGAGAAGAAATTGATTTGAAACAATGCTAGCCTAGATAACTAATGTATATCCATGTCCAGGATGAGAAAACAGCTATAGGAAAAAGAAACACATTTTATATATAATGTTGAAAGATCTATGGCTATGCAATAATTTTAAAATATATCAATGTTCCATTTTAAATCAATTATCTAGCGTGCTGCTATGCATTTAGAAACTGCTCAATAAATATTTAATATCAGACTTGTTGTCATGGAATAGAATGGAATCCAATAAATTGTATAATAATAAGAAAAAATAACTATAAAATATGTTTTAAAAGCTGGGAACAGTTTAAGGCTGCTTAAAGTCTAACTCTGGAGTGATTGCAGAACTTCCAGGGGAAAATTCACTGCAACATGTAGAAGAAACAGAAGGCCAGCAAGAGTGTGACATTTTCTAGTCACATCTTATATCAGACGTTGGAAAATAAATAATTTTAGAGAAAAATAATGTAATCAATTCTAATTGCAAAGGCAGCTCTTGTGTTCCTATCGGTGTGTTATACTCTATGGATAGATAACTAAAACCTAGACCTCCCTCTAAAGCTGTGGCCCCCACCCCCTGGACCATGGCTCTGTACAAGTCCGTGGCCTGTTAAGAACCACACAGCAGGAGGTGAGTGGCAGGCTAGCAAGAGAAGCTTCATCAGTAATTACAGCCACTCCCCATTGCTCACATCACCACCTGAGCTCTGCCTCCTGTCAGATCAGTCACTGTCTCCCATCACCCACAGATGGGACCATCTAGTTGCAGGAAAACAAGCTCAGGGCTCCCACTGATTCTGCATTATAGTGATTTGTATAATTATTACATTATTGCTACAATATAATAATAATAGAATGTAATGCACTTGAATCATCCCAAAACAATCACCCCATTCTGCCTGTGGAAAAATTTTCTTCCATGAAACTGGTCCTTGGTGCCAAAAAGGTTGGGAATCACTGCTCTAAAGGATCTTAATGGCCAAGTTTGTTGCTCTGGGTTTAAGGTATGTCCTAACACCTGGAAAAATCAGAAAACAGCTGCCTCTTCCTAAACATTAGTCAGATATATCTGAAACTACAAGTTTCCATGAAAACAGTGTCTCTTACAAACTGGATTTTGTTGTAACTTATTTTGAATCCTGAAATGAGAAAACAAGACTCCTAGAAAAACAGAGTATAATAACTCTTATGTTCAAAGCAAGAAGAAAACTATTAAACCTAATATGAATTATTTGGCAATAACTTCAAGCATAAACTACCATGTCCATGAGTAATGAACTTTATAAAAGAAGAGGAAAGGTTTTACACACAACAAAGCATTGTTTAAAATCCAGACTTCCTCTTTACAGACTTTCCTACTTAGGATAATTTTAATTCACTGTGGAAAAAAATATAAAGGAACATTTTTTACTTTGGAGAAAATTTAATTTTGTTCATCAACATTAAAATGATCCCCTCCAGTCGTGACAGTGAACCAGTGTGAGATCAGCAACAGAGGGAAGGATTTCAAGCCCTTCCTTATTGCGGCAAGAGATCACAATCATCAGTTTTGTTAGGGACCTGTTTCCTTGGAGGCTTACTGTGGGCATAATATTTGTACATATACATCAAAACCCATGCTGTGTTTTATCCTACATTTAAAAATATAAAAATAAAATGGTAAGGTAGTTCCCTTTGTTTCTGTTTCAAACTAAAGAAAATGCTGAAATATCCTGCGGGGGGACAAAGTCATTGAAATGGAAGGGGAGAAAAAGATGGATTGAATCTTAGTTGGGGCATGTGTGTGTGTGTGAGAGAGAGAGAGAGAGAGAGAGAAAGAGAGAGAGGGCCAGAACTCTTCAATGTATGTGTGGTTTTAGCATTTCTCCCTCCTTTGGGAACAGATGCTCTGTAACAGAACATTTCTTTCATCTTCAACATGACTTTTAAAATCTATCTGCTCTTTTCTGTTTTTTTTTAATTTTTCTTTCAAATTTCTCATTTCACTTTAGTCTGCCCCTCCCTCCTTTTCCTCTACCTTTCTTTTCTTTCCTTTTTTTTTTTTTGTTTTTTATTTATTTATTTATTATTTTGAAACAGGGTCTCCTTCTGTCTCCCAGGCTAGAGTGCAGGGGCATCATCATAGCTCACTGCAACCTCAAACTCCTGGGCTCAAGTGATCTCTCTCTACCTTTAAGACCTAATTGATGGATGGCTCTGGAGATGGGACACTTTATAGTAGGTCCAGTTAAAGGGGACATTATTCTTTTGCATAGTTCCTATTAATACTCTAATATTTGTTTGATTCATTATATTGGACAAAACACATGTCAAGTAATTTGCTAAAGCAAGATTCAATAATGAAACTGTATATTTGCCTGTCTCTAGTATCTTGGTATACTTAAAATACCAATATCATTTCATGGCTTAGGTTTAAGTCTGTTAACCACTGTGAGTTGATTTTTTTGAGAGGTGAAAGGAGCAGATCCTGTTTCAATCTTCTACATGTGACTATCCAATTTTCCCAGCACCATTGATTGAATAAGGATTCTTTTCTCCAGTGTATGTTTTTGTCCTCTTTGTCAAAGATCAGATGGCTATATGAGGATGGTCTTATATCTGGGTTCTCAGTTCTGTTCCATTGGTCTATGTCTCCGTTCTTGTACCAGTACCATGCTGTTTTGGTTACTATAGCTTTGTTGTATAGCTTGAATTCTGGTAAATTGATGCCTCCCAATTTGTTCTTTTTGTGTAAGATTGCTTTTGCTATATGGGGTCTTCTCTGGTTCTATATGAAGCATAGAGTTATTCTTTCTAGATCTGAAAAAAATGATTTTGGTATTTTAATAGAGACTACATTGAATCTTTAGATCACTTTGGGTAGTATAGATATTTTAAAGATGTTCATTCTGCCAATCCATGAGCATGGCATGAGTTTCCATCTGTATACATCCTCTGCTATTTCCCAGAGGTACAGCTGCAAGAAAGTAAAGGAAGCAGGATTGGGCAGAGGGAAAAACTGATCTGCAATGCAACTGCAGCTGAGACCTCTGACAATCATAGGGGAAGATCTGGAGCTGGGAAGATCCTTCAGAGTTTTCTCAAATAGAGGTAAATGGGCAGGGCCTTAGTTTTTCCATACAACATTGGACACAGGATGCCCCCTGCAAGAAAGAGGAGCTGTAACCTTAAGCAATACAGTTCTCTGAGGTTGAGGGACATTTCCAGTGAGGGTTGCAGCTATAACCCATCAACAGATTGTCTCAAGAATGTCTGAAAGCAAGGTTATGATAGATTTGATTGCCAAATCTTATATTTTAAAAGAGGATGCACTGACAACACCAAATGCCGGCAAGGATGTGGCAACAGGAACTCTCATTCAGTGCCATTGGGAATGCAAAATGGTTCAGCCACTTTGAAACACAGTTTGGCCATTACTTACAAAACTAAACATACTCTTACCATACAACCCAGAAACCATGCTCTTTGGTATTTACCCAAAGGAGCTGAAAACTTGTGCCCACACAAAAACCTGCACACTGATGTCTATAACAGCTTTATTCATAATTTCCAAAACTGGGAAGCAAACAATCATGCTTCAGTAGGTGAATGGATAACTAAACTGTGATACAATCAGGCAAAAGAATATTTTTCAGCACTAAAAGAACTGAGCTATCAAGTCATGAAAAGACATGGAAGAAGCTTACATGCATATCACTAAATGAAAGAAGGCAATCTGAAAGGGTATATGCTGTACAATTCCAACTATATAACATTCTGAGAGAGGCGAAGCTATGGAGACAATAAAAAGATCAACGATTGCCAGGAGTTGAGGAGAGAGAGGACTAAATAGGTGGATCACAGAGAATTTTTAGGTCAGTAAAACTACTCTGTATGGTACTATCATGGTGGATATGTCATTATACATTTGTTCGGACCCATAAGTTATATAACACCAAGAGTGAACCTTAATGTAAACTATGGACTTTGAGTGATGATGTGTTAATGTAGGTTCATCAATTATAACAAATGTACCACTCTGGCAGGGAATGTTGATTGTCGGGGAGGCTATACATGTGTGGAGGCAGGGAGTATGTGGGAAATCTCTGTATTTTTTACTCAATATTGCTATGAACATAAAACTTCTCTAAAAAATAAAGTCTAATTTTTAAAAGCAAAGGATATACAAAAGATCTGTAAATGAAAAAAAAAGTGCTTACAGGACTATGTCTGTTTTGCCTTGTATGACTTGAATTCACATTTTAGTTCTTTGTTTGTTGATCATGATGTGACAAAATGGTTAGTGAGTTCTAGACCATTCTAGCTAGGTGGTTTAATCAGAATGACATTTCATGAGACACAAACAAGGAAGCAGGAAGCTGGGTTATAAGAACATTTTACAGGAGGAACTTCTTAATTGAGAGGGATTTCATCTCAATATACCTCATAGGGCTCATACTTCCATTTTAAAATTCTGCCACAAGAGACAAAGCTTGGCATCTGTTATTTATGAAACATGAATTTCAGAGACAGTTGCGTCTAGCAATGGTTCTGTTTTTGTCTCACATAAAAGTAAGAGATTTGTCAACAGAACATTGATCCAAGCAGTCAATATCATGCTTTGTCACCCTGAATTAAATGGTCATGTTTAAAGATTAGTGTGGAATACTAAGGCTGCCCTGAAGCAAATTGCTAAAGGAAACTGGCCAACTGGACCTGTCAAGTGTTCTGTTGTGAAATGTCATCTCACATTCCAAACAGTAGTAAGTCATGATGAATTAACAAATGGGCCACAGCTCAGTGTTTCCTGGAGGATCTAATAAACAATGCATTAAGTTCCATGTGCTGTCCTGCCACTGGTATCACCTTTGTCACATGAGATTTAGTATTTGCTGGGAGTTATAAAACTGAAAGCATTTTATTTTAGTTCAATAAACATATGCATAGCATGAACTGTGTCACTCATTGTTCTAAGTGCTTTACAAACACTAACATACTTAATAGGTGGGTTTTGGGGACTATAATTGAGAACACAGGTTTTATACCATATGACATCCAGAGTAAAAGTGGAGTTACTGCCCATGTCCAAGTTGCCAATTTATTAAACTCAACAGCAGTATTCCTGGAAGTATCTCCAGTGGAGATCCTCGGAGTGGCGTCCTCTCTGCCATCTCCTCACACTCAGCAAATTCACCACGTGAAGGGCACAGCAAGCTTCCTCTGATTTCACAACTGCTAAGATTGAGATAACCTTGTAGTTACAAAACAGAGGATATGATACAGACTTAGACTCACAAACCGTGCACACTTGTAGGCTACATTATATAGTGCCTGAATATGTAAGACTGATGTGTCCTGGGAATGTTGATAGCAGTGTTTTGATATTTCTGAGTTACTCTTCCAAGTTTCAACAAATCAGAAAGAGGTAAGACAAGTTCTGCATACTTTCAGCCCCTTAAAATAGGAATCTCTTTTCTAAACTTTTTCATTATTTTTTTCTCTGCTATCTAACAGAGTATAATGATTTTGACCCTCCTCTTTTAAACTAATGGTATTATTGTTAAGTCCCATATCCTGTATCTTTAGTTATAGGCTCATTATAGCCCAATAATCATATCCCAGATATTATGGCACTTCATTGGGTTTTAGTTGTAGCATTGACCTCATAGTGGTGGCATATTCATACAGTCCTACAGTCCTGTCTTGTCAACCTCTCTTGAGGCATGAGTTAACATATTAAAAAGTACGTGGTTCTAGAGTTACTATTGCTAATATTTCTCCCACACCAGCAACTGATGTGTAGCTATGGCCACGGCCACAGCATGTGAAATGGCAAAACCTCTAAAATGTTGAATGCATTGTCAAAGTTGCTTGTGGCCTGGATAGCCTTTTCAAAATTACTTTGTGCAGAGCATATAATTTTCTTTTGTTCCATGACGTTAATGGATTGCTTGGTCTGTAAACGGCTTTCCTTATTTAATACAAACACCCACTTCAATCGAAATTACCTGACTTTGACTAATGACACACCAAAAGGACTAAGAGACTTTGCTGCAGCTTAAATGACTGTGTGCATTCATTTATCCTCTAGTTATTTTCACTGTAAAATGCTCTGCTTATTTATTCCAAAATAAAAACAGATAGTGTTCTTGCTTCTGCTTCAGGCTCTATTGGCAGTTCTTTATAGATTGCATGAATGTTGTTTGCAAGTACATTTTTCTTTACAAAGGAAAAAATATAGTGAAGGTGTCCAGTGACCCTTAAATCATTGTGAGAACTTAACTTACAGGCTCATAGAGTGAGTAGAGGGAGGGTGGAAGTTTTTCAGCCAATTATCCAGTCTGATTTCTGGCTTGAACTTTTATCATATTTCACACCAATTCAACTCAATGAGTTGTTTTATAAAAGTTAATAACAGGCAGTGAACAAGATTAAGACACTTATTTCTGAACTTAAAGTAAATAACACAGCACTCTGAAAAATCAAGTTGACTGATTTCTCTATGACAAAATGAAAGAGTTTTAAGAAGCATAGATTATAAATTGTAACTATGTCTTTAACTGCATGTCTTTAAATATAAGTAGCTTTTACTTAATTAACAAACCTTGTTGCTACTGGGACAATTACTGATTTGACAAGGAATACCCTCGACTGAGTTCCAGCCTCCCAAGTGAATTGGGGATATTGCACTTAACTCAATAGCCACCACGTCAAGTGTAGAGCTGTCTGCTCATACAGAAGAAATTATTTAAAAATAATCAGATTATCCCATGACTCCAAAATATTTGTGTCCAGATCCTTGTGGACTGCCATCATAGTGCTGATTTCACTAAAAACTTTTAGAATTTGTTTTTCCTTCACCTGGTACTATAGTCTGGCATCCAAATAGTTACTTCTAAAACATTATTTTGCCACCTTATCGGTACTTATTTTAATAAAAGGCAATTATATATTTTAGTTTTCCAATGCTTCCCTGATGTCATGGGTTGATATTTTAAAAAGACCCAAATATTGGGGGGCAAGGGCAATATACGTAACCTAAACATTTGTACCCCCATAATATGCTGAAATTAAAAAAAAAAACAAAAATAAAATAAAAAGACCCAAATAACCTAATTTTATTCAAAGCCAATAATATTTTGCTAACTCTAACTGGCTCATTAATGGTTAGATGTTCTTATTCCTCTGAGAGTCAGAGATAACACTGAAAAGTTGCTTAGTAGCAGCTACATTCCACCAAGCCCCCTAGCAGGTGTTAGGAAAACTGGAACCTCTCAGATGATATCTTAATCCAGCTGTTGAAGCACGTCAAATATGAAACAATCACAAATTTATTCTGATGAGAGAATTGAGTATGATCCTCACAATATTATACATGGGTGCCAATGGTGCAGCCACTTTGGAAAGCAGTTTGTCAGTTCCTAAAAATATTACACATAGAGTTACCATATGACCCAGCAATTTGACTCTTAGGTACACAAAAAAATAAAATCATGTGTCCACACAAAAAATTACACGTGAAAGTTCATAGTAGCATTATTCATAACAGCCATAAAGTGGAAACAACCCAAATATCCATAAACTGATGAATGAATGAAGAAAATGTGATACAGCCATGCAATAGAATACTATTTGGGAATAAAAAGATATGATGTTATACATTGTACAACATGGGTGAACCTTGAATATGTTTTGCTAAGTGAAAGAAGACAATCACAAAGGAACACATATTATATGATTCCATTTACATGAAATTTCCAGAATAGGTGGCTCTACAGGGACATTAAATAGATTAGTGCTTGCTTAGAGCTTGGGGAGGGGGAGCATAGGCACTAAGGGGAAAGTGAGGAGTGACTGTTAATAGGTATGAGAGTTTCTTTTGGGGGTGATAAAAATTACCTGAAATTAATTGTAGTGATGGTTGCAGAACTCTGTTAATATTCTAAAAATCTCTGAAATGTATACTTCAAGTGGGTGAATTTTATCACTTGTCATTTCTATCTCAATAAAGCTATTGAAAAATGGGTGGCATTTATTGTGCTATGTATCAAACATTATATTAGGAAGTTTATACATATAACCTTATTTAATTTTCAGAACAATCCTTTTATAGATGAGGAAATCAAAGCTGGAGGTGTTAAGTGACTCACCCAGAAATTAGTAGAATAAGTCTATTTGATTCCATAACTGCTAAGCTGTGTAATATGGTCATCGAGATGCTGACAACAGAAAGGGAGCAGTTGTGTGTCAGTGTGTTTAACAAACCAGTGTAGCACATTGCTAACCTGTAGTAGCCCTAAAAAGCAAAAAACCTCGTTGAGTTGCTATTGTGAAGGGAACGCTGTTTACATGACCTGTATAGTCTGGGCAATAGAATTTTTTTTATTGAAATGGTCAGTTGGTTTGAATTAGTCCAAACACCTCCCTTTAAAAATATTTAGAGGGATTCTTTTAACTCAAGGTTTTATAAGGACAATGAAGCAATTGAATTATTAATTGAGAATGATGCATGACATGAACTTTTCAATCTACTTAATCTCTAAAATATCATCATATGGTATAAATTACAATTAATAAACATGAAAATCTGACATTAACTTCCACTTGAGAATTGGGAAAGTTATCAAATAACAAAGAAGAAAAGAATCTGAAATAGTGCCCTTTTGATCACACTCAGCTAAGGATTTCCTCTATTCTGGAAAGTCACTACTATGCTAAATGATTTACATATATCTGCATATGTATTCATCACAATAATCCAAATCAGAGCACAGATCTCTGATTTCTTTGTATTATTTTTCTGAATTTTCTTGTATCTCATTCAATTTCTTTAATATCAGCCTGTGAGACAGAGAGAGACCCTATTTCCAAAACTAAAAAAAAAAGGTAATACACCGTGATCAAGATCAAGTAGGATTTATTCCAGCAAGGATGGTTCAACATTCTCAACATTCAACATATGCAAATCAATAAATCAATAAACATGATATATCACGTCAACAGAATGAAAAACAAAACCATATTATCATATCAATATATATAGAAAAGATAAAATTCAGTATTCACTCATGATAGAAATTCTTAGCAAACTAGGCATAGAAGGAATATACTTCAACATAATAAACACCATATCTGACAAACCCAAAGCTAACATCATGCTGAATAGAGAAAAGCTGAAAGCCTTTCCTCTAAGAACAGTGATAAGATGAGAATACTCACTTTCACCACTCCTATTCAACATAGTGCTAGAAGTCCTAGTCAGAGCACTCAGGCAAGAGAAAGAAATAAAAGGGATCCAAATTTAAAAAGTGAAAGTTAAATTGTCCTTCTTTTTAAGATGGCATGCTCTTATATTTAGAAAAACAAATATTCCACCAGAAAACTCTGACTAATAAGCAAATTTAGTAAAGTTACAGGATACAAAATTAACATACAAAAACAAGTAGTGTTTCCATACATCAATAATGAAATAGCCAAAAATGAAATCAAGGAGGCAATCCCATTTACAATAGATACAAAAAAATGAAATACCTAGGAATAAAGCTAACTAAGGATGTGAAAAATATCTGCAAGGGAAACTTCAAATCACTGATGAAAGAAATTGAAGACACAGACAAATGGAAAGATGCTCATAGATCAAAAGAATTAATATCATTAAAGAGACCATATTGCCCAAAGCAAGGTACAATTTTAATGCAATCCCTATCAAAATACCCATGTCCTTTTTCACAGAAATATAAAAAACAATCCTAAAATTCATATGGAACCAAGAAAGAGCCCAAATAGCCAAGGCAATCCTGAGCAAAAGAACAAAGCTAGAGGCATCATACCTAACCTCAAAATAAGGCTATAGTAACCAAACAGTATGATATTGGTATAAAAACAAACACACAGACCAATGGAACAGAATAAAGAATCCATAAATAAATCTATGTATTTACAGCTAACTGATTTTCAACAAAAGGGCCAACAACATTCACTGGGGAAAGGGCACGCCCTTCAATAATTGGCATTGAGCATATTGGATATCCATATACACAAGAATGACACTGGACCCCTATCTCTCACCATAAACAAAAACCAATTCTAGATAGATTAAATACTTAAACATAAGAACTGAAACTATAAAACTACTAAAATAAAACATAGGGGAAACACTTCAGGACATTGGTCAAAGCAAAGATTTTATGGCTAAGAACTCAAAAGCATAGGCACATAAACAAAAATATACAAATGGGACTTTATTAAACTAAAAAGTTTCTGCCAAAGAAAAAAATCAACATACTAAAGAGATGACTTGTTGAATGGGAAAACATATTGCAAAGTTTTTATCTCACAAAGGACTAATATCCAAAATATTCAAGGAATACAACAACTCAACAGTTAAAAAAATAAATACTCCCATTAAAAAGTGATCAAAGGACATGAATAGTTATTTTTCTCAAAAAAAAACATACAAACAGCCAACAGGCATATGAAAAAATGCTCAATATCACTAATCATCAGAGAAATGCAAATTAAAACCACAAGATATCATTTTATCTCAGTTAGAATGGCTATTATTAAAATGTAAACAAAAAATAACAAATGCTGGTGAGAATACAGAGAAACAGGAACTTAGACACTGTTTGTGGGGATGTTCATTAGTATAGCTACTATGGAAAACAGTATGGGGATTTCTAAAAAAACTAAAAATAGAACTATCATAGAATTCAGCAATCCCACTACTAGGTATTTATCCAAAGAAAAAGAAATTAGTATATCAAAGGGAAACCTGCACTTGCCTGTTTATTGCACCACTATTCACAATAGCAAAGATATGGAATCACCCTAATAGTCCATCAACAGATGAATGGAATAACAAAATGTGGTATATATACACAACAGAATACTATTTGTGCATAAAAAACAACAAGATCATGTCATTTGCAGCAATATGTATAGAACTATCGGTCATTATGTTGAGTGACATACGCCAGGCACAGAAAGACATATTTCACATGTTCTCACTCATATGTGGGAGCTAAAAAGTTGATCTCATGGGGGTAGAGTATAGTATTATAGACACCAGAGGCTTGGAAGGGTGTTGGGGTAGGTGCAGGGGATGAAAGAGAGGTTGGTTAATGGGTGCAAGCATACATTTGAAAGAAAGAATAAGTTCTAATGTTCTATAGCAGAGTAGGATGCCTATGGTTAACAATGTTTTGTATATACAAGAGAGGACTTGAAATGTTTTTAACACATAGAAATTATAAATATTTAAGGTAATAGATATCCCAAAATATCCTGACTTGATAATTACACATTATTATGAGTAATTATATGCATGTAACAAAATATTACAAATACCCCACAAATTGTACAAATATTATGTATCAGTAAAAGAGAAATGATTAAAAACTAAAATTCAGTTCCTCTTGCACTAGCTACATTTCAAATGCTCAACAGCCACGTGAACCTAGTGGCTACTTTATTGCATAGCACACGCAGAGAACTTTTCCACCAATGCAGAAAGTTCTACTGGACTACATTGGTACAGAGGTGTTGGAATTTTTGGTTTTCTAACTAATATGTACACATCCTTGGAATAAATGAAATTTTTAAAAACATAAAAAGAGTTTATTTAGTATCATAATCAAACTCAAAATGTAAAAAGAGAGTTGGTTATGCAGAGCAACAGTTTTCTATTAGACTCTAAGCCCTCAACCAGTTTCTTCTTCCTTGAAGAGGAATGGCACAAAGCAGGAGTGGCACAAAGAGGAGTGGCACAAAGAGGAGTGGCACAAAAGCAGAATTTCCTAAGCAGGAGAAAAACTTGAGCTCATTGGTCTGTCTTGCTTCCTAAACTTTCTTTGCTTTATTTAACTTTAAGATGGAGTGCTTCATTGCTTCATTGGGTAGATGTCTGTGTCAGGTTACAGTCTTCCAAGATGGTTGCTGACAAATACACATGTTCATTTTGAGATCCAGTTTTATTCTGTTTGGTTTGGTTTTTGGTGGTAAGTATTATTGTTTATTTTTATTAAAATGTTTTGTAGTGAAAGTGTCTTTTCTCTTTATTGTTTTGATTGCTTAATTCATGCAGCTTCTGGTGCTTTACATTTTGTTCAACAGTTCGGAGGACCATTTTGTATTAGATTAATCAGAATATTTCTGTGTTGAAAGTTAAAAGTAGGTTCATTTAAATTTTAGAGATCAAAGTTTTTTGAACTGTATTCCTCAAAGTTATAATAGTCACCTAGGTTTAGATTATTTCCTAGAGCCTATTTTCATATTACTCAAAGTTTGATGTTAAAACAGAGTTTATTTATCTTTGATGTTGTGGCTGATTATATGACTTTATATATAAGGTCTTACAGAGGAGTTTTAAAAATTCATCCCCTGTTGGCTTAATTATTTAATTAAAATGTCTCAAATGTTATATTCGAATCCTTCAATGGTGATTATCTAAGAATGTGAACAAATCACTTGTCACTTTACATGGGTTTTTGATGTTTCAAAGGGAAATGCAGTTTTATAACTTCCGAACTTTTAAGTAAGAAAAGATTTTTTAAATCTTTGGTCTTTTAAAAAAGAGCTATCATTCTTCTAGTTTATCATTTTACATTCAATTAATCCTTTCTTTGGCAAGAATACTTCAGTTTTTCCAAAGATAAAAAGTAATAAGGTAGACTATCTTCTCTTGCTCATTAGGATGAATCTAATTTTCAAATCAAGTGATGTTACATACAGATTATTAAAGACAGGTGTGGAGATTACTCCCGTTGGTCCTTTTTTTAAAATGGAATTTTATGAAAATGTTTCTCTGAAATTTCAGAAATGTTTCTGAAATGTTTTCACAAATGATCACCCTGAACCTGCAACATTTCAATAGGTTTGAGAAGGGGTTTAACAAGAAGAGTTTCCTGCTACAAAGAAAAGAGAACAAAGCTCACTCTAGGGACATGTTGCATGTTTAACCAAATCAGCCTAATTTGAAAACTGAAATTAGTCCAGATTCTGAAAGCATTAGGCTTTCCTTTCCAAGAGCCTATGGCAAATAAAAGAGCAGACCTGCCTTTCCAAGTCACAATGCCCACAAGCCAGTGTTTCTCATTTGTTAAAGAATTCAACCAACAGATTCTTTAGCTTCCTCTCATAAATTTAAAGTGGACTCGAAGTCATATAAAGCAACTTGGACCTAAGTTCTTTTTTAACCATGGTTTCATTTGCAGACAACTTCCTATTAAAGAACACTTAAATGGAATTCCTAATTCTGTTATTATTTTCATCCACCCCAAACAAGTTTATTCTTATTGTATATATGTTTTCAAGTTACTTTATTTTCCTAAAAATTTTCACAAGTTTCACTTACTCCTGGCTTGTACATACCATTTCTGGTCACTTTCAAATATGTCTATTGCTTATACAAATCCTTTTTGTACAGCCATCTGAACATACACATTTGTAATTCTCCCATTTTCATTCTTATTGAAATGATTTGTGTTATTAAAATGTCCTCTTAAACCCCTCTTATTTCTTGAGCCATATTTCCTTTT
The DNA here is from genome assembly GCA_028533085.1 of Varecia variegata. Classification (NCBI taxonomy): domain Eukaryota; kingdom Metazoa; phylum Chordata; class Mammalia; order Primates; family Lemuridae; genus Varecia; species Varecia variegata. The sequence goes on along the minus strand of CM052441.1, from coordinate 10,331,916 downwards.
GGAGTCTAACCAATCTTTTTTTTTTCTCTGAATTTTCTGAAAGATTCCTGTGTATAATTAGCATACTTGCCTAATTTTGTGAAACCTTATTTCTTATTTCACAAACTCTATGATGGAAAAATGTCTTTTTCCCACATTTGCCATTAATTTTATTTCACTAATTAGGTCATCATTATTGGTGAAAATTATGTTCCAAGTAGCAGCCCCCTCATTGTTTCAGCTAATATAGGAAGGATAAAATTATACTTGTTGGTGTGATTTTATGTGTGTGTGTGAGTGAAAGTATACACAGTTAATGTTTGGAATATCAGAATCAATAGATTTGCAACATAAAATAAAAAACAGCCTTCATTTTTCATTATCATTATTGTTTCTTATAGAGGTATCTGAATTTCTAAATTAGACAAAGAACTCAACAGTGGAATTTTAATATTATGTAGTTTTAGATCTTATTATACAATACAGAAATCAAATGTATTATGATAAAATGATTTACAAGTGCTTGCATACATACAGAAAAATGAAGATTCAATCTTTGTTCTATGATGTTATAGATATATTGATAGTCTCCATCTGTGTTAACTGTTTCCCTAGAATTATTGAAGTATTGTACAATATTTTTGTAGGGGGGAATAACACTGGTAATTTTATAAGCTAGTTTCATTATACCTTTAGTATACACTCCAAAGTCCAGGAACTTCTGTTGTTAATTAGACACAATTTGTTTTTGAATAATGCAACACTTCTCTTGTCACATTCCTTAATTAACTACTGAGATAGAAAACAATATGTTACTTTATACTATATACTAATAGCCACCATTATGAATTACTTATTTGATACTGATAAACCAATAACTGTAAAATCAAAGTAAGTTCTTGACGATGTTATTAACGTGAGCAAACATTCATTAGGAATCTGACACGGAGTTTGGATCAAGGCAGAGCGTTGGAGTGATAGTGGCTATACAGGTGAATAAGGCAAAGTTGCTCGTCTTACGCAGCTAAATTCAAGCAGGAATGCGATATGATTTCCATGTGCATATGCATATGCAACCATATACTCAACTCACTAGAAGCCATTGATTAAATGTTAAATGTGCACAAATGGGAACCCTGTACTTTCATATTTACTCATGGCAAGGTATAGGCATTTTCTTTAAAAAAATTTATACCAGAAAAGGAAAGCTTAGAAGGACCCTGAGCACCCTTCAGGTAAAGAGTTTCCCTATCCTCGCCCTGACTAGTGGCAGGGCCACTCCTACTTCTCTTAGCTTCTTCATGCACCCCTCAGCTAGCGCGCTTTCTTTCCCCGTGTTTGGAAGTGAGATTGTCTTTCTGAAAATCTGGGAGGAAAATGGTGGTGGAGAAGCAGACATCAATGTCTGCTGCCTGCCTGCTGCAGGCTGGGCTAGCAGGCCCTGCGTTTGGAGAGGGAAACTGAGGGCCCACGTCCAGCGGAGGACAGGACGTGGTAATCCACGTGGCAGAATAAAGGCAGCAGAACCACAAGTGAAGACAGCATGTGTCCTGTGGGAAAAAGTCCTGGAATCTGAACTCTGGATTCTATCTGCAAATGCAAAGTGGAAAATACATGCTGGGGCCCAGGCCAACATTGAGAATCACTGGAGAGGGCAAAGCTGAGCTCATCACACTTGCCAACAACCGCCTGCCTTAGGAAAATCCAAGCAAGTACTACGGTCTGTTGGCTAAGATCAGTAAGTACCGCGAATGACAGTGGCAGTGACTCTGACTTGTGTACAGCTGTGAAAGTGTAATACTGCAGAGTGTGCATTCTGGCTCTCATGGATCCAAGTACGGGCACCTGTCGGGTACGTCCAATCTGAATCCAGTTGCTATAGGAGTGAGATACACACAAAAGACAGAGCTCTAAGTAACAAAGAAACACAGAAGTAACCTAAAGTGTGTGCCCTACACTTGATGAGCCTTCTTACCTCATAAGGAACATACTGTTAAAAGATGTTAAGTAAAAGGTTATATAGATGACTTATAAAACATAAAGAGGTGTCCATCTTCTTCCTAATAAGAGAAAGGTAAATTAAAACTATACTGTGGTACTATTTTGCACCTGTTGACTGGCCAACTAAAATTTCAAAAGAGGAGTGCACACTGACTAAACTAACCCCAACTCCTCCTTCTCTTTATTGATCTCTGCCTACATACTCTGACTCCACTAACCCTTTTGCTAAATTACGCTTTTCCCTTGAAGATGATAAAAAAGAGAGAGAAATTAGATAGATGACTTATAAAGTAAGACCTTCTGAACAGCCAGGCCTTCTGCTATAACCACTTTCACTCCATGGTCTAAAAGTGAGCTTAGAGCCATTGTGAAGGACTTCCTTGATCCGTGGGAAAATCCTCCAAAATTTACAAAGGAATTTAGAATCTTCATAGGAGGTTATGATCCAGAACTCCCTGACCTTTGCCAATTTATTCACATGATATCTGGGCCTAGCCAAGCTCAAAAATGGATGGCAGCAGCAGAATGGAACAGAGCTGAAGAGGATATCAAAGGCCCCTCCAAAGCCTCCTCGTGAGAAGGGCTAAAAGGAGCTAGAAAAAGTGCCAAAAAATATTTTAAATTCAATTTCTAAAATGTTTCCATAAAACATTGATTGTTCCATCATACAATTTTGTTTTTTAAAAAAATCTGTGAACCAGTTTCAGATTACAGAACTCAGAGAGAGTTTGTGAAACATTCCGGGTTTGAAGCACAGCTGAGTATTTCCTGCAGGAACTGAAATGGCATTAACTGCTCTATTCACACATGGACTCTGTCCTACACTTAGACCTTTAATTAAAAAGTGCCAGTTGGGATGGGAAGTTGCAGACAGGACTGAACTGGTGACTTTAGCTAAACATTTTGAGAGGACCCTAGAGCAAGGAAAAACCCAAAAGTCCAACAACCTTATGACTCTCCAGTTACAACAGTTACAAGGGCCAGGACCAAAGGCACCTTCTCATATTTATTCTAAACCACAACCAAGAAATCCTGGAGCGAGGAATTATTTCCCCCAAGATTCCTGCCTTCACTGCAGACAACCAGGACACTGGGAAAGAAGAGATTGTCCACATTTAGGTCAGTCCACCAATAAGCCTGACTGTTCCGCCACTAGAGGGGGCCCGAGAGATCACAGCTCTCCTGGTGCTAATCAACACTGACGACGCTAGGGGGCGTTTTCTGGTGGATTGTTTTCCGTAGTATCTTTACATAAACATGGAGAACCAGAGGCCAAAATAAATGTGGAATTGTGCACAATCCTGGTGGATACCAGAGTCACCTTATCTACCATAAACCCCACTCTAATAAGCCAACAAATCTCTTGGAGTAAAAAGATCATTTCTGTGGCAGGGATTTCAAATCAGGTTCAAGACGTTCCCACATCTGAACCCGTCCTATTGACTTTGGGGCCCTTTTCAGAAAAACACAAACTTTTACTGTGTGATACTGCTCCAGTGAATTTGTTAAAGTGGGGCTTATTTTCAAAGCTGAAAGGGCACATGAAATTCACCTCTGAGGGAGAAATAATCTTAGAGTTTCCTGACTCTCCTGAACCAGAACTGCCATTGATAAGATCAAAACTCAGGCCTTTAATACCCCTGATCTTTCAGAAACGCCTGAGGGTTCATGGACCTCTTCCTCAACTGATATAGGAAGAATTAAAAGTGTGGAACCTCTAAAATCCAAAGAGGCCACTGTAAACCTTTGCCTAAATTACCTAAGAAGTTTTTTGGACCTGCAGGATATTACAGGTCTTGGGTTCCAAATTTTTCCTTAATGGCCTTGCCATAGTATGAACTCACTAAAAATGCTGTACCAGAGCGTTTACCTCAGGAAGACAGTCGTGAACAGGCTTTTATTGGAACGAAACTGGCGTTGCAATAGCCCCCAGCTTTAGGACTTCCAAATGACACTAAACCTTTTATCTTGTTTATTCATCAACATAATAATCAGGCATTAGGAGTTCTCACCCAAGAGCATGGGGGAAAACATAGGCTCACTGCACAGTACAGCCTGCAATTAGACCCCGTAGCTAAGGCACATCCTAATCGTTTAAAATTGTTAAAAGGCGTATCTTAATTGTTGTGGCAGCAGCCAAGTTGCAAAAAGCTTCATCTGAGTTGGTTTTAGGGAATGAATTTAATTTTTAAGTGTCACATGCCATGGAAAGTCTATTAAATCCCAACCAAACCCAGCGTTTTTCAGTAAGCATACTAGTATCTTATGAAATTCTCCTGTGTGCTAATCTCCATCTAAAATGCTGCAATCTACTTAACCATGCTACACTATTACCTCTGCCTGACAATGGTGAAGACCACAATTGTGTGAGTGTAGTGTTGGAAGTAGTGGCCCCTGTGTTGATTTACCAGATGTTCCATTGGATAATGCTGAGTTAATACTTTTTGTTGTTGGACTCAGAAGGAAAATATCAGGCAGAATGTGCTGTTACCACCCAAAATGAGCTGATAGGGAAGGTAACTTTCCCCCAATTTAAGTAAGCTCAACTTGCAGAGCTTTTTGCCCTTACCCAAGCGTGCCATATAGCCAAGGAAAAGTCAGTAAATATTTATATAGATAGAAGATATGCTTTTGAAGTAGTAAATGATTTTGCCATGATACGGAAACTATGCAGGTTTCTCACTTATAGTGGAACCCCCATCAAAAATGGACTCCAAGTAGATAGATTCTCTTCTGCTACCTTGTTACCATCACAGATTGCTATTTTTTAACATTGAAGCTCATATCTATAAAACTGAACCTGAATATCAAGGAAATGCTTCAGCAGATTTTTATGCTGAATCAGCTAATGCTGAAACTGTTAGGATATGAATCTGAATGACTCCATAAAATTTATGCAAGTCAACTACCCTATGATGACCTATTTAATAAATAGTGCAATGCACCTGATTTGGAAAAACAAAATTGGTATCTAAAAGGATTTAAATTAAATGTTGAGTGTGTACTCATAGAGGACCCAGATGGCTGCCTGGTCCTTCCTGATTCTTCGAAGCTTCCATTGTTAAAATCTCTGCACTCCACAACTTACCATGGAAAAGACAAAATGATTCAAATTATAAAAAATTACTGGTGGGGTGACTGTTCCAAGATTGCTAAAATGGTTTGTAACTAATGTTTGGTTCTCAAAATCTTGGAAAAACAATCACAACTTCAGATGGTGTATTTCCATTACCTGATGTACCATTTGAACACTTATGGATGGACTTCATTCAGCTGCCACCTTCAATGAGGTATCAGTAGATTCTTATAATGGTTTGCATGTTTTCTGGTTGAGTAGAAGCCTTCCCATACAGGAAAGGCAATGTCATAACAACAGTTAAGAAATTATTAGAAAAAGTGTTTCCTTTATGGGATATCCTTGGAAAAATCTCCAATGAAAGGGGAACTAATTTTACTGGGCAAGTTATAAAGCAGTTGAATAAAGGGTTTTGGACACAATGGCACTAACCATTGTCCTTGTCACCCTCAGTCTTCTGAAAGGGTGAAAGAAAAAATGGCATATTAAAAACTGAAATTGACAAAATTAACTGAATCAATTGGGTTGCCTTGGCCACCTAAGGTTTTAATGGCAATCAAATCCACTCCCACTGGAAAACATAAGTTGAGCTTTTATGAAATAGTCACTAATAATAGAACATCATGTATCTCCTATTCTCCTAAACTCTGATATGATTAAATATTGTAAGGCTTTAATATATTATGCCAAAGTATACTTTCACAAGGTAAAGGAAGCTTTTTGAGATCCACCAACTGAGGACAACCAAACCTTTCACAGTCTAGAATCTAGAGACTGGGTCTTCTAGAAATGACATCAGAGGAAGACTGCTGTTGAACCTCATTGGAAGGGACCATACCAAGTTTTTCTCACCACCGACACTGCAATGAAGCTTCAGGGCCTGAACCTTGGGTCCACATATCACAACTCAAAAGGGTTCCTTCAATCTCCTGGAACTGTACACCTGTTGGAGTCTTTAAGGCAGGGAAATTTCTCCCCAGATCACTTGGCATCCTAGATGTGGACATCTTCCCCATGATCACACATCAAGACTTCTCTGTCATCATGAAGACCTTATTTTTTTCCTTTTTTCCTCATTTCTTGTTCCCTTAATCCTTTCCTTTTACCTACAGGAAAATCCATGGCACTATCATCAACGGATGGCTTTAGCTTGACCTTGTGCTCTAGCACAAAATCAGAGTAATAGTTGGGTTTGTGGGTCTATACCAAAACATCAGAAAACAATTTGACTGATGCCAATGCCTCTCCATGTTCCCAATGAGAGTCACCCCAAAATGCCTAGAAAAAAATGGAAAGCTATCCTAGATATTCTAAACATCACTGCTACTTGCTTTCCTATACTCACTGGAAATAACACTCTAACTTCTTCAATTCATAACCTGATCATTACCAAATATAGAAGACCAATCTAAGTGATGCCTACAAAGGTCTCTTGTGCTTCCAGGCATCATATACTCAAGAGTTGGGAATTACCTACATGGATACTAGCCTATATAATGTCACCAGATTGAATCCAGTAGGGTCTCTTTTTATTAAATGTGGTTATGCACCCTTACAACATGCTATAAAAGGGCCACAAAAAAGTAAATTTCCCACTGGACCTTGTTCAGGAGTTATGCAGATTTATGGGCTAACAAATCCAATTAATCTCTACTTAGATGCAATTATGTGGCCCTTTTGGCCAACCTCATATGAAACTTAAACACTTCATATTCTGACCAACTACGGGAGGTTTTTCCTTACCTTTAACCACACTTACCATAAGACTGACGCTTATTGTCACTCTTTTCAATCTTTATCAATGCAATGCTAATACAAAAAAAGTTATTGCATATACACTTGTATTTATTTGATATCCAATAGTATTCAAGTTTTAGATTTGCCTTTTCATCCCTCATATTTTTCTTTCATTGAATTATTTGTTCATGTCTTTGCCAATTTTTTTATTGGATAATTTATCTTTCTCTAATGATCTCTAAGAAATTTTTATACTTTGAAATTTCAAATATATTGCAATTAATTCCCATTAATTGATTTGCATCTTGCTACATCTTTGTTCATTTTGACTCTGCAGGAATTTAATTACATATGAATATCAAAGAAATACTTTACCAGATTTTCATGCTAAATCAGGCAGTACTAAAATGGTTAAGATATACAATTTTAATGAACTCCACATTCCAAATAAATTACCTATGATAAGCCATTTAATAAACAGTACTATGCACTTGAATTGTGGAAACAGCCCTGGTATTTAATAAGGATATAAATCCAATGTTAATTGTGGACTCAGGGAGAGCCTGGATGGCCACTTGGTCCTTCCTGAGTCCTTAAAGTTTCCATTATTAGATATCCTGCACTCCATGACTCATCATGGAAGAGATAAAATGATCCAAATAAATAATATGTGTGAGTGGTGGAGGGGCTGTTCTAAATTTCTAAAATGGTGTATGAGAAGTGTTTGGTTTGTCAAACTCATAAGCCTGGAAAGACAATCAAAACGAAGCTTTAGGGATTTTTGTGCTACTTGATGGGCCATTTGAACATTTATAGAGGAATTTTATTTAATTTCCATTTTCAATGAATGCTTTCTTGTTGTATAGAAGTTTGACCATGCAAGAAGGCAGACGCTATAACACTAGCTGAAAGGTTATTAGGAAATTGATTTCCCTCATGAGGCATTCCTGGAGAAATCTTCAGCAATAGAGGCACTTGTTTCACTATACAAGTTGTAAAATAATTAAATAAGATATTACAGATACAATAGCATTAGGCAAATCTAACCGAATTGACTAGATTGCCTTAGCAAAGATGTTGCAGATTAATGACACTGAGATACACTTCCAATGGAAAATATAAATTGAACCCTTACAAAATAGTCACTGGAAGGCCTATGCCCCTAATTATAAAACCTCATGTATCTTCCACTCCTAAACTCTGATATAACTAAATGCTGCCAGGCTTTAATGCATTACGGCAAAGTGTATTTTCACCAGATAAAGGAAGATTTTAATGATCCACCGAGGACACTCAAACTCTCCACGATCTAGAACCTAGAGATTGGGTCTTCTGAAAATGACATCAGAGAAAGACTGCCTTTGCCACCCATACTGCAGCAAAACTTTGGGACCTCAAACCTTGAGTTCATAAATCTCAGAACTCAAAAGGGTCCCTCCAGACTTTTAGAACTGTGCACCTATTAGATACTTTAAGGTAAAGTCGATCAAGAAAGTGTCTCTCCAAACGCAGATAGCATCCTAGACGTGGACAGCTTTCCCAAGATCATGGATCAAGACTTCTCTGCCATTGTGAAACTCTTATCTCTCTTAATTTTTAACTAAGCTATGCCTCTATGAACAATATAACTAGAAAAGGGGCCTTGTGTTTACCCATAGGGTATACTTTTATTTGTGGAGGATTTTGCAACAAATCTTATACATGGGCAAACTTATCCCTTGATGCATGAAATATGAACGGCCAATGTGAATTAAGAATTTTAATGATAGCTTTGCTACTCTGTAATCATTCAGAAATGGAACATTGTCCCACCTACATCACAGGTTAAAGAAAACATTGCCAGGAGGACTTTTTCCTTCTGGACCAGCATGATTTGTTAGGTTTCTTTTTCTATGGTTTGGGGTAAATGAGACAATGATTGGAAATTTAGTCTTCATAATAGGCTGCATAGAAGATTCTACTGAAAAGGTTATGGTTGCACAACAGACTTCTTCAAATCCTTTTGCTGAAGTTGTGCTAAATCATAGAACTTCTCTAGATTACCTAGTGGCAGAACAGGTAATTTGTGCAGTGGCTGACACTTCTTATTGCTCATTGAGAACACATTGAGCATTATACAAATTCAGTTGCAAGGGATACAAATAGGATACAAATGAGTATCCTCCTTGGTTAATAAGTAGACTTTTCTTCTGGCTCATTCTTTGATCTATTTGATGTAAGTTGGATTGATTGAGGACCATGGCCAAGGAGCACACTCCAAACTCTTGGTATTATCCTCCAAATAGTCATAATAGTAGACTCCCTGGTGTTCTGTAGTCTCTCAAAAGTTTTAAATGTTTGCATGCAGCCATCCATAAAATGGTCTTTCTTTCACTGGAATGATAAGAGCTCAAAGAAATGCACGATCATGAGGCCACTGTAACCTGTGAAAGACGTGCTGAGACCAGAAATCCAAGATGATGGTAACTGGGAGTAGCACTAAGCCCCAAGTTTTGGTTACGCTCTTACCTAAGTTAGATCCTGACCCAAAGGGGGAAATTGTTAAACAAAATTATGAGAGGTCATCGTTCTGAACTGAGCTCCCGAGCGAGATCCCAGCAGAGCAGACCAAACCCAAATGGAATCACTCGTGCTAAATGTGACGTCATCAAAATGAAAGTTTAAGGAACCAGGTAGATCTCAAAACAGAACAGTTTTTGCTCCTAAAAACAGGAGATTTCATCATAATAAGGAAGTTTCCTCTGCTCTAATCCTTACAAAAAAGTAACCTGAAGTGACCAATTTTTTTCTATTGTTCTGTTTCCTTACAAAACCCACTGTTTTCTATTTCCCAGTGGGATTTGAGACCAAATAAGTCCATTTACAATGGTGACAGAGTGACTTCAGTGCCTAAAGTTTTAGTAAATATCTCAAAATGAGAGGTTGACAAAAAGGGAAGAATTGTTAAATTAAATTTATCCTAAAGCTGCCTCCTTATATATTTTAAATTTAGCCTAAAGGTTTCTCCATACCTGGTGAACTATAATGTAACTGGATGTATAAATAGAAGGTAACTTACTCTTGTACCAATCACAGTTTCAGCCAATCACAGGTGGTCAACTAAGGCAACCTGTTGGCCTGTTGAACTCCTGTTGGCCAAAGTAAGGTGTTCAAATAAGGCAAATGCTGAGTTGTAACCAGTCCAGCTGTTTCTGTACCTCACTTTCATCTTCCTTAGGTCTTTTACTTTTCTGTCCAGAGTCTCTCTGAAACTATTCTGGTTCTGGGGGCTGCCTGATTTGTAAATCGTTCTTTGCTCAATTAAACTTTGTTAAATTTAATTTGTCTAAAGTTTTTCTTTTAACACATTTTAACGGTCCTTGTGTTTTGAAAACATTTTAGTTTTCCAAAAAAACACACTTTTCAAATACTTAAATGTATGTGAGATTTGTCGATTGAGTTAAAGTGATAACAGGAGGGAGAAATCATTAGACTAGATCCTGTGTTTCCTAGTAACAAGGAAGTCTTCAAATATAATAAAGTTAGAGAAAAAAGAATTAGTGGAAATTAAAGATGAAAAGAATCTGAGTTGCAATAATAATAACATGTATCACTCCACAACAAAATGTGCTAATTTTTAGGTATTTATTAGCTATTTTTTACTATTTATTAGCTATTAATCTAATTATAGCAATTGACTCATAGGTAAAATTTTATGAATTGTAATTTAGCAAAATTTCTCTGGAAAAATGATTAGGGAAAAAGGGCCATTTTGATAAGCCTTGCCCAGTTAGGCTGACATCTGTCACTTCCCTTTAAAACCACAGTATACTTGAACAAAGAACATAGGATCAACTTTAATATGTAACTTGTATTCAGCCCTCATTTCTATAAATGATTCTGCATTTCCATGCAAGAGTCAGTGCTGAGAAAGAGTTTAGGCTAGCATGCATACTATGACGACTTTCAAGTGGAAAGCCAAGAATATAATTACTTTTTATGGCATGACTCAACTGCATTAAACAGACTGCACATAAAGTGTAGAAAAAAGTACATAAAAATCCACATCCAACAGTTTTTAATCTGAAGTTTTCAAGTAGGCTCAAAAATTTACATGTAATCAGAGTGCATTAAAGTTTATTTAATGATTCATATTCATGACCACAAGAGTCATAGTCACTGCAAGTATCCACACCAACAACATGTGAGAGTTTGCTGGAAAACAAGATCTCAAATATCTGAAAATGCTCCTCCTCATAAAGAGGGAAAAAAGGCTAAAAGTTCTGGGAAAATATAACAAGAAATCTTTTAAAGTCAAAACTAAGTTGCAAGAAAATTGGAAATAATATCAGAGACAAAAATTGTAGAATTGATAGCAAGCCAATGAATACATGCTATGGATTCCTGACTGGGAGCATGTTGTGGTCTTAATAAGCAAAGGAATTGGGTTTTAATGTCTACACAAGGAAAGGAGATGAGTCCTCTTACATGAAATGGGTAATAAGGATTGAGACCTCCACAGACTATGAATTTCCCTGAATTAACTGAAACTTCCAAATTGCAAATTGATTTTGAAATTTCTCTTGAATTGATTAAAGCATAAACACTCATATTCAGGAATTACAATGAGTTTCCAGTTCACATTTTATTTTCTTACAAAATAAGAAAAGAAAAGATCTAAAGTAAATATGTTAAAATAACAATATTTGAAAAACTTAGATAGTGAGTACGTGGGTGTTCACTTTTATTATTTTCCATAATTTTTTATACATTTGCAATATTTCCTTAAAAGAAAAAAATGATCTCTAGTTTTTTTCTCACTGAGCAAAAATATAAAATGCTTTTGGTAAGCCATCAACTTTAGCCCATTGTTTGCCAAGCCCACTTGCTTTTTGAGATGTCAAAGTATTTACTTCAACAAATAATTCAATAAAGCAGCTTTGGGATAGTGACAAGATGAAATATCCACTCTGTAATAGTAACAAGATGAAATTTCCACTCACCAATTGTATTTCATTTTGGTCATCCTTCTGTGAGTCTGAGGTTCCCTTTGTAAAAAAGTAACAATCTCATAGAGTCATCGTGGAGATTCAATATGAAAAATGTACTTTGCAGAATCTAATGGGCTGTTCTAACATATTATACAGCCCAGGTTCCACTGTCACTAGTGTCACCTAAAGGCTCTACGGTCTTGGGCAATTCTTTTGGTCCCACAGTGCCTTAATTTCATAACTTTAAAACAAAGATTAACATAAATCTTCTTCATACACATTTTTTATGAAAATTAAACAAGGTGACATGTATAAATAAACTCAATGCCTAGAGAACAAAATAGCCTTAACATTTCCCTCAATTTGAGATTTAGACAGATTTTTTCCTGATACAAATTTGTCAACCTAGGACCTTTCTTTCTCAACCTAGGAATGTCTTTGGATATAATCATTGAAGGAGATAGCACCCCTATCTCTCAGTCTTTGGGAGGGTAGGAGCCTAACTTTGATAAGCAACAATTAGGAGGCACAAATGGTCTAATCACACTGACCAATTACTCGCCTAATAACATATAGTACATTCTCACTAGTTTCCTTCTTCTGTTTTAGCAAGGCTGAGTTCAGTATTTCTCCTCTATTGCAATAGTCTTGAATAAAGTCTTCCTTGCCTGTTTAACTTGTCCAGAGCAATTTTCCTTTGATGCTAGCACATAGTAAGAAATTAAATAAATAATTTATTGTTATTATCGTAACAGAATATTAAGTGATGTAATATTTTTCATAAATAAAAAGATGCCTAAAATCTTAACATGTATGGTCATGCTGTTTTTTAAAGAATGACTTTCTAGATTGATTGGGCTATGTTAGGAGGCTATACTTAAGTCAGTCCTTTAGTTTTAATAAATGTATTTCAAAATGAAAATGTGGGTGGTAGATGCATATTGTCAGGTTTAGAGTTGTACTTAATTCTTCGAATTAGAATTCCTGTACTAAGAACATGAAGCATGTACCAGATGTTTTTTTCTGGAACTTTTCATCATTCAAGGAAGTAAATTAAAATTACTACAAGTAAACTGAAAGGAAAAGAGAATAAAGAACATAGAGACTAAAAGATGGATCTAGTGTTGCAACTTAAGAATTCTCTCTCTGAGGTTATTTTTCCTTCTAATTATCCCCTGGTTAAACCCCAAATCTCTCCTTTTCCTGCATTGTTTATCAAGGGGGATTTAACACCTCTATAGAACTTTCATTCACCCTCCTAATCATTTTTGGTACATTTGTCTTTTTCTTCACATTGGAATATGAACTTTATCAAGGTAAGGATTCTGCCTTTCTGACCTCTAAATTTCCTATACCTCATTTGTACAGCTCTGTGCCCTTTATATAATGAGCAATTATTATGTACTTATTTAATATACATTGAAAGAGGTGAAAAAGAAATGTTTGCTGAAAACTCCAAGGAAAAAAGAACCAATATTGTGATTATCAGTGAGAAACATCAAAAAAAATGAATACATTGTTCAGAATGCCCAAAAAAGTGCTTCTCTTCAGCAATACCTAATCTGTTCTCAAAACATATATCAACTATTCAAACATCATGAAGTTGGTTAATTGCAACCAACTTTACCAACAGACACTGCTTTATAATGTGAGGAGAATTTGAGCAGGGAAGCATTTAGGGAAGAAGCAAGGCAAAGTACTTATGAAATTCGTCCTCTTAGTGTGATTACAAAAGATTCTTAAATTACTAAGTGTTGTTTCCAATTATTACAAAGCCTCTATTTTCTTGTTTCTATTTCTATGATAATTTGTAATTGCAGAGGTATTAACTAATCAGAATAGTACTGAAACATTTGAATATGACAGCTAAGTACATATTGCAATAGTAAACAATCATGTTGCTCTTATGTTTGTGTGTGTGTGCGTGTATGTTCAGATAGAACACAAGTAAAGCTAATAGTGATTTTTTTACATTGGCAACTAGATGGACAGTGAATGCTAGAATTGTAAATATTTTTATTTCATAGAGCTATTTAATCAGACTTACATTTCCAAAAAGTCAAATAGAAAAAGTCAGTATCACATGATACTCAAATTCTAATAGATAATTTTGAGTATTGAGAAGAAAAATAACTTATGATAATAATTTTGATATTTCAATCATTTATTTTAATGCACATACATAGTAAAATAGATTTAAATTTTATATCTCCTGGCTACACTATTTAATCCTTTAGATCATTGAGAATGATTAAAAGTTGAGAAAGTAATAGAAATAAAAAATACAAGAATGGAAGTAAGGAAAATAAAGAGTTGAAATTAAAAACAGAAAATTTTCTAGAAGGCAATGTGCTTACATTTTAAAGACTAGAACCAATGACAACAAGCAAGATCCCAATGAGCATGGTTAACATGCAATTTGAAAACAGGGCTTTTACTAATTGTTTATTTAATGAAAATCTAACTATTGATCAAACAATGAAAATAAACAAGAAAATAATTCTCATCAAAATCACAAGTCAACCAGATCAAATGAATTCTCTGCAATGTCAAATGTTTTGCTAAAGGAAGATTTAAATACTGATCAAAGTAATGACAATATGAGAGATAATTATTTATA
>CM052441.1:10295843-10317033 GCA_028533085.1 Varecia variegata | reverse complement strand
TGAAAGAGGATTCAAAGAGTTCAAGAAATTTGTCTAAGGTTCTGAATAGATAATAGTTTCTTTCAGAGAAATACCTATTAAAAAAAAAGTTTTAAGCCCAACATCAATCTTTTCATCTATAACTTTCATTAACTAGTTGCTTGCTATTGTTTCAGAAATAAATTAAAAATTCTTATGACATGCGTTGTAGTAGAACAAATATTTCAAATGTTGTATGTGTATTTTTTTAATGGTTGTGGGTCTCTACAACAGTAATGTAAAGGAAAGAATATTTTATTTAAGATCAGAAGACCTGGCCTTGAGATTGTGACCTGCCCATTAGTAACTGAGTGAACTTGGTTAAATAATGTTACTTTTAAAACCAAACAAATTGTATATAAAGGAATACAGAATCTGCCTGATGTTTATCACAATTAAACTGTTTCTGTTTTGGGAGAGGTTTATAGGTATGATCCCTGCCCTGACCCCAAAAAAACAATGTAACAATTGTTCTTGCACAAACAATTTAGGAAATGCTGGGTTAAGCAAAATTTATTAGAGGAGTGTTGTTTTAGGAATCTGATGCTTACAAAATGCACATCATCATGCACATTACAAACCTCTAATAAGGCTTTTTTCAATTTTTTCACCTTTTTTGTCTGAAGCCTGTAATATTATCATCTGGAAGAAAGTCCTTGAGAATAGCAGATTTAAAAATTACTGTTTAAGGAAAAAGCATGGGCTTTGTAGACAGACCCGAGGGTATGGCCGGTCTGCCACTTAATAAAATTTCATTATCTTGAACAAGTTACTCAACCTTTTTGAGTCTATTTCCTTGATATGATAAAATAGAGAAAATAATGTAGACTCTACAGTGTCATTGTGAGATTAAATGAGATAATATAGGTGTGCAGGCTAAATAATGTCCACCACCCAGAAAGGATGTCCTCATCCTAATCCCCAGAGCCTGTGAATATGTTACCTTGCATAGAAAAAAGTGCTTTGCAGGTGGTATTAAGGATCTTCAAGTGAGGTGATTATCTTAGATTATTTGGGGGGACACAATCTAATCACAAAGATCCTTATAAAATGAAAGAAAGAGAGTCAGAGAGAAAGAAGCGACGTAGCAATGGGGGCACAGGCAGAGAGACTGGAAGGTGCTTCACTGCTGGCTTTGAACATGGTGGGAGGGGACCACGAGCCAAGGAATCCCTGTGGCTCCTAGAAGCTGAACAAGGCAAAGAAATGGACTTTCTATGAGAGCCTTCAGAAAGAGCTCAGCCCTGCCAATATCCTGATTTAGAACTTCTGATCTCTGGAACTGTAACAGAATATATTTGCATTAAGACACTAAATATGTTACAATAGCAATAGGAAACTAAAATAGGTAAAGCTCCCAGCACAGGGCCACTGTAAAGTGAGGAATAATCATGTCGATTTTGAAAATTCTGATGTCAAATGTGATCGTGTATACGAGATATCTTAGTATCTCAAAGTGCTAGATAAACGTTAGCTTTTATTGCATAGTTTAGGAAACTTCTTTCTCTGTAGTTGGGGCCAAGGTATACAGAAGCAAACTTGACTTCAAAATGTCAACAATAAACAACGTGGAGAAGTAATTAAGTTATCAACAAGAAAGTACTTTGGCAGCATTAAACAACCTAAAGGCACACTTGCTTTCTACATATACTGGTGACAAACATGTAATAAAAAATGTAGGAGCCAGAGGTCAAGATTAGTCCAAACTGGGGAGTTGAGAATCAGGCCTGATTACTTAGAAGTACTCACTATCTGAAAGTAGCTGGATAAACTCGCATTTATTCCAAACTTCTTTTCTTCAGACCTGCTTGTTCATAGCCACCTGGAAAATGATTGTATTCTGGAAGCAGATAACTCAGCAATTATCAGTCATTGCATGAGCTCACGTTGCCAGCAACTGCCTGCACCTTAAATAAACACCATTCTATGATGTTTACTACAAAATGGAATTTACAGGATTTAAAATCCTGTTGAATTGCCTGTACAGCTGGAGTATTCCTGTGTTTAATTAAATAACTTTCAGGATAATGACTTGTGCTTGAACATATGGTACTGTTCAAACACTAAAAAAAAAAAAAAGTTTCATCATTTTAAAAAAATTTTAACCAGTCTGTTTTCTCAATGTTTTATAATAATTTTAATAAAAAATAAATGCCCATAACTGAAGAACTCTTATATGGTTGGTTTACTAAAATTGATTATGTCAAATTTTATCTGGTTCCAGAACACAGAATCAAGAATTTTTAGATTGCAAATTAGTTTTAATTCTGACCCCTTTTTTAGAGACATAGACCTGACATCCAGAAACATCCTAATGAATTCCACTTCAAATATAGTTAAAAGAAGGTGCTCCCATTTTCCTCTTTGTTTTTCTTCTTCCCCCCTAACCCAGAACATCTGAAAGGAGGAAGATAATGTGAGAGGGATAGTTTTGGATGGAGAGGTGGAAGAACCATTCCGGTTACTTATATTTCCGTTTTGAGATCTGCTGCAGATGCATAGCAACTGAAATTCTTTGGCACCCTCCAGAGTAAACAGAAGTTAGTATACTATTTTCAATGTTTGGTAGTAACATATGGACATTGAGAATGAAGGGAAGGAAGGAAGGAAGGAAGGAAGGAAGGAAGGAAGGAAGGAAGGAAGGAAGGAAGGAAGGAAGGAAGGAGGGAAGGAAGGAGAAAAACCAAAATAAAACAAATAACAAATATATGCTAAGAGTTTGACACAAGATTATGGATTATGTAACTAAATGAACCTTCAGAAAGAAGCTACTCGAATACTTATGGGAGCTTTTTAACAAGAAAGGGCCTGAGTGTCCCTGAGGGCCTCTTAACCTCTTACTCCTTCACTACCTTGGGTCCTAAGACCATCGGAATTTGCACATAGCACAAACATTATTTGGTTCTGCTAAGCATTTTGCTCCTTGTGAAGACCATAGTCAATACCATAGCCTCAGAACATTGATAACTCATCGTACACTGATGCACGCTCTCACAATTTCATTTGGCACTGTGATTTTATACTTGTTGGAGATCTCCTCAGCCTCCCATAAGACTATTCAGTTTTGAGGTAAAGAATTCGAATTTCCTTCATAACTATCCACAGTACTAAAGTTACAGTTTCACAGGCAGCTTCCTAATCCTGCTACTAATCTTGAAGGGATCGGAGATCAGCCCTGTGGTTTAGGAACAGATCATGCACTTTCTCTTTATAACAATCTCCATAATTAGAGCAGTTGCACAATTGTAGATGAAACTCAAACCACTTCAGTAAAGCTGATGGAGATAAATGAGGATACACAATACATGTAATTGGCAGGGACATGTACATAGATTTCATAGCAAGTTGGGACTTACCCACACCAGAATAACAGCTTAATTAGGACCCATCATTTGGACGTTCCTGTCTAATGGTGTGATATCACTGTATTCTCAACTCAGGCTTCTTTTATAGGTCTCCCCCAAAAGTCTGTATTGTTTTCCTGTCTCTGGTCACCCACTATTGCTGGACCAGGTACAACTCCATTAACTTGGCCATCTGAATAAGTTGTTTTGCTTTATGACCTGCAATTTCTCAAATGCTTTTTGAGTTTTTATCTTTTTGCCTTTCCCAGTTTTTCATTGCCAGAACCTTGTATGCCTTCCCCAATTCCAAGCCCCTCAAAATACTTTCTGCTAACTTATTCCTGAATGTTCTGTTTCCCTTATCTTCTTGAATTAGCCAAAGATTTATTTTTTGTGATTTTTTTTTTTGTGACTTTTTTTGTGCACTCTTCTCATCAGTTAACATATGTGTGAAGGGCTTTACTATTTTCTAAAAATGCCATTTGGAAAGCAATGTATCACAGCCTGCTGGAATGTTTATAAAGGTAAATATATATGTTAACTTGCTGCCTATGTTTATGCAGGAATACTTAGCTTCAACGTAATTTCTTTTTGTAACCGACAACCATTTAAAGTTGTATTTGACCCTTGACTGCTTACATAAGGATTTTCTTTCACCTTTGCCACCCTGAGACAGCAAGACCAACCCTTCCTGTTCCTCTTCCTCCTCAACCTACTGGACGTGAAGACAATGAGGATAAAGACCTTTAAGACCATCCACTTCCCCTTAATGAATAGTAAATATATTTTTTCTTACTTTTGATTTTCTTAATAACATTTTCTTTTACCCAGCTTACTTTATTATAAGAATACAATATATAATACATATAATATAAAAAGCATGTTTTAATTGATTGTTGATGTTATCAGTAAGGCTCTGGTCAACAGTAGGCTATTAACAATTAAGTTTGGGGGGAGTCAAATGTTATATGCAGATTTTCAACTGTGCAGGGATTCAGCACCCCTAACCCCTATATTGTTCAATGGTCAATTGTATAATCTTCCATTTTACTCTATGGAGGAGACAAGCAAAAAATAAAAATAAAAATAAAAACTTTTATTCAACCCTCCCATATCCACAAATATCCACACAATTATAAAAATGTATATAAGCAAATTTCAACCTTCAACCTGCCTTTCACCTTTCTGAGAATGACTATTTTGTTATGGGCGCTATATCAGAAAAGATATCTCGACCATATTTTATGTCTTGTCTCTACTACTTTCATTATGAATAGTGAGCATTTTTAGTTGTCTTTTTCACAGCCATTTCACTCCTCTGCTATCGACTCTCTGGCAGTTTAGTTTGAGTAGTAGTCGAGCTTTGCCTTAGCTCCAGGGCAAAGCTCTGATTGAGCTAAAATTATCCTATTGTTGTGGATCACAGTAGGACACATAACAAGGATGTAAGCCAACAGTGAATGACAATCTTCTGGACCATAGCAATTGATAAGGGATGTGTACATAGCTTTTTCTTTTCTCTTCTTTTCAATTACAGTGAAGCTCAGGACTTTTATTCAAAAGCTTTACATTCTTGTACAATCGCTGCAGACATTTTATTAGCATGAGGAAGACCTGGATGAGGATCATGCCAATATACAGATGAGATCATGGCTAAGAGAACTGCAGAAAAATGGAACTAGAGATTGGCTCAAACTGAAATTCAAGCTTGCCCTATATCTAGATGTTTATAATTACATTACCCAAGAAATTTCTATTCATGTTCCAAGTGTTTGAAGCATTGGTTTTCTATTACTGTACATGGAAACATTCTGATACCACCTGTAAAGGGCTAGGCACTAAAGAAAGTGTTTGGGAGTACAGTAGGAAAGGAAAAGCAAAAACAAACAAACAAAAAAGCATAGCCCCTGTACACAAAAAGCTCAGAGACTACTAGGAAAATAATATGCTAAAATAATTCATTGCAAGAGATCCTGTCTTTTAGCTAAGAACTCCTTGTGATATACAAAGACTCTTACTGACATTGCCTTGATCTTTGAAAGCTCATGAGTAAGATTTTCCAATTATAGAACAAAGAAGTGAGCAGAATGAGGCAAAAGAAACACTAGAATTATCATGACTTTCATTTAATAAAACAAGGATAAGGAAAGAGCAGAGATTAAACAGCTGGTCATTCATTCATGCATTCAATATGGTGCAGAAAACAGACACCATGTAAAACCTACAAATAAATGTAAAATTGCTACAAATAATAGTTGTGCAGGTATTGTGCAAATGAAATGATTGTTTAGCCTAGTTATTGAGGTTATGGAAACTTCTCCAATCAAGTGTCAATTGAACTGAGACCTAAAAAATGTATAAGAATTAAGTAAAGATACATGTATATATTTTAACCCAAATTGAAAACTATCAGCAAAAAATAAAAATAGTATGTGAAATATGTATGTGGCCAAATCATTATTACGTTGAATATTTTAGATGAATAAAATAGATTATATTTTATCACTTAATTTTGAAAAGTATTTGGATTTTAATTTATAATAGACATATTATATATGATATGTATATACGGGGAGTAGCAGTTTTAGCTATTTGATGCTAGTGATACCAAGTTCCTGTGTTAATATTGGTCTTTTCTTGCCTTAAATATTCAGACGTCTATGCTGATGAGTAATTAGGTAAGTGAACCATAAGGATATTATTTTCTAAAGTGTCATTCCTTAGTAAAAGGTCTGGCTCCACATGTCACATTGCAAATACTGCTGTTGAAAACATTGCAAAGACTTCACTGTTGTCCTAAAACTGTTGTCTGGAAACCAACAGAAAAGAACAAAGAATCAAAGAAGAAACAAATTTCATGTTCTCCACTTGTTTCACTAAAGGTTAATGAATTTAAAAAATGTTTCTTCAAGAAAAGGACACATATACTTTTCAACAAACTATATCCAGAAGTCATTTATGAAGACATTCCATGAATATAAGTAAGAAAATAACAAAATTCAGATAACTAAAGTTCACACATCTAAATATGACTAAAGTTTCTTAACAAAGTTATGTCTAAAGCTTTTTATTAAATTTTGTCTTTTTATTCTCTGCTGTAGCCACTGGGACAGTGCATGGCACCAGGCAGGAACTTAATAACTATCTATTGAATAAAGCTAAAAATTAATATAGATTCTCTTCTAGCATCTCTCATATCTATGATGTCTGAAAAAAATAGTATTTGAAGAAATATTTCTGGTAACTTTGCACGTCTCTCCTTCCTCTCTCTATGATTTTTTTTCTTCAAACATCATATTTCTGGGACTAGAAATGATACACTTGAAACCCACCAGTAATCAAAGTACAGGTTTCCATGGAAAACAAAATTAAAATGACTTCATCTTTTTCTGAGGCAGAGATACAACAATAGATTCAAATTTACTTAAGAGGATAAATACTGTTCAAATAATTATATGTCCATTTTATGAGCTAAATATATGATGGAGATTCTAAATTTCACTGGCTTTTAGCTGCCTACTTACTTATAGAGTTTGCAATTTCTATTTTGTTTCGTTTTCTTAAACATCCTAATTGCTATACTGGCAAGAAAGTTTTTTATTATTGTATTTGTTATTATTACATTGCACGATTGCTAGTCATTATATTTAGTTACCTTTATATGCCTAAATGATATGTATCAAATTCATCTCTTGAACAATAACCAAAAGTAAATAAAATAATAAATATTCTAAAATCCCATTTTATTATATTTATATTTGTTTCACCAAGTAATATATGTGGGTACAATAAAATTCCTAGAAGATTTTCATAAAAGATGGCAGTCAGCTCCTTACCAAAAAGTTCCTTACCAAAACGGTCACCAGGACTTCCAGAAATTGACCTCATTCCTGGTTGTTCGTTAGTGTATTTATTGTTTTTAAAAGTAGGATCCTCCTTTTGCACTCTCAGAAAATATTTGTCCATAAAGATCAACACTTCAAATTTTCTTAAAGCACCTGCTTAAAGAAAGGCTTTCTCCCCTAGAGTGAGCAGTAAAGTTCCACAGGACAAGTGTTGGATCCCAGGAGCTGAAGGGACTGTTGATACATTCAGAAAGGGACCCACTCTCCACATGCTTCAGAACTTTTTGGCTCTTTTGAGGGATGGCAAATTATAAGAGACACAAATAGCTAATTGGTAATGGTGACAATACCTGTAAATGAAAAGTAATCTTTATATTTCATTTTTATGTGCATTTTATTTTTGTGGCAAGAGTTATTTTTTAGAGATAGCATAAAAAGTTGAATTAGGAGCTTTATAAGGAATGGCTTAAGGAGTCAAAGAAATACTTGATAAAACATAAGCAAGTTCTAACATCATTGTTACACACCTAACCACTGAAATAGATGTACCACATCTAGCCTTAAAAATAAAGAAAAGGAAAACTTCTGAAAACACAACCAAAGAAATCTTGAGTGGCTTCTTAGAACTACTCAAAGAAAAATAAGATTTTCCATGACTTATCTCTCTACAAATAATACACACTTAGCTATTCACCAAAAGCATACCCTGGTCTCACCCTTCTCTGAATATGCCCATTGCATTCTAATATCTTGCCTTTGTTTAAGATGCTTTTTCTGCCTGAAGCATCCATTCATGCAATTGCTTAAAGACAACAGAGCACATGGAACTCATCTAAAAAGCCCACTCCCACTGTCAGGAGTGCTCTCTTCTCTCTCTTAGTACTCCAGGATTTTTTTCTGTCTTTCTTTTCTTGGTTTTTTTTTTTTTTTTTTTGGTTAAATTTCTATGTAAAAACATTTCCTGCAAATTGTCTTAAGTTAGCTTTTTCCCAAGCATGTTTTGTCTATAATTTTAATTCTGTGAAATCCAATGAAATTATTCCCCAAACACTGAGATTGACAGTAAGATCTGAAAATATAAAGAAAGTGTATGTTCTATATGAATTTGAATTACCTCAAGAGTAGCGAATTGTGGGAGAAGACGGTATACAGTGTCTTATTAATAATAGTGAGTTGAATTAAATTCAAGAAAGCTGTCAATGGAGTTTAAAAGAAGGTATTAATTACACAGTATTTGTAAATATAGTTGAGCACAATTTTTACAGATACAAATGCAAATACCTATTAGGTTAAAGAACAGAAACTGAGACCTAATGAAAAGTGAAAAGTGCTTGATTAATCTGCAGGGAAATCAAAACTCATCTTGAATATCACTCAGCCTTAAAAAAGAAGAAAATCCTGACATTTGTGACAACATGGGTGAACCTGGAGGACATTATGCAAAGTGAAATAAGCCGACACAGAAAGACAAATACCGCATGATCTCACTTGTATGTGGAATTCAAAATAGTCAAATTTATAGAAGCAGAAAGTAAAATGGCAGTTGCCAGGGGTTGAGTGGAGGGTGAAATGGGAGGTTATTAATCAAAGGGACAAAGTTTCAGTTATGCAGGATGAATAAGTTCTGGAGATCTAATGTACAGCATGGTGACTACAGTTAACAATACTGTATTGAATACTTAGAATTTGCTAAGAGAGTAGATCTTAAGTGATGAAAGAAGAAAAAGAAAGAAAGAAAGAAAGAAAGAAAGAAAGAAAGAAAGAAAGAAAGAAAGAAAGAAAGAAAGAAAGAACAAGCAAAACAAAAAGAGAGAGAGAAAAAAAAACAGGTAAAGAAAAAAAGAAAGTATCATGGTTCCTTGTAGGCAGTGGTTCTTAATTATTTTGATTCCAAGGATTCTCTGAGAATGTAGTTAAAACTAAAGCACGTATGCACATGCACTGTCACATAAAATTTATAGGAGTCCATTGATTTTGACTGCGCTTCTGCACTAGCCTCAACAGACCAAACCGAAATGGAGTCACTCATGCCAAATTTCTAAGCCACCCAGGCAAAACTGAGTTGTTTATCTGACCTTCTGAGAAATCAAGAAAGAGAAAGAGAATAGCCAAATCCCCAAGTAGGCCAGTTTTAGCCAGTATGATAAGGAAATTCTCTCTGCTTTAACTTTTACAAGTAACGTAACACTGAAACAACCAATCTACTTGTTGTTCCTTGTTTCTGCTTTCTGCAGGTTTTTTTGGTCTATAAGTGCTCAATGCCCATGTTTTGCAGAGGGAGATTCTCTGAACTTCTGGTTCTGAAGGCTGTCCAATTCGAGAATCATTTTTTGCTCCAATAAACTCTGTTAAATTTATTTTGTCTAAATTTTTTCTTTAATCAATACAAAGTCTCCCTCTCTCCCCCCACCCACAAACAAATTATTCCATAATGTCAGATAATCTATAGCCATTAAATCTCTGCCCAAACCCAGTTCTAGACATGGCCTCCTTTAATATCTTGAGCCACAATTCACGGGGCCTACCTATGGCCACTGCTGAGTGCCCAACCTGCCAGCAGAAAGACCAGCGCTGAGCCCCTGATGTGGAGCAGTTCCCTGCGGTGGTAAGCCACCTACCTGACAGCAGGTTGATTATATGGGACTCCTGTCATCATGGAAAGGGCAGTGTTTTGTTCTTACTGGAATAGACACTGACTCCTCTGTATCTTGGTCAGTTTGGCCTGCTACAACAAGTAGCAGTAGACTGGGTGACAAAAGCAACAAACATTTTTCTCATAATTCTAGAGGCTGGAAGTCCTAGATCAGAGAGCAGAGTGGCACAGGCCCTGGTGAGGGCCTCTTCCAGGTTGCAGATTTTCTACTTTTTGCATCTTCTCATGGTGGAAAGAGAGAGAGAGGAAGCTCTCTGGTGACTCTTATAAGGAGATTATTCCCATTCATGAGAATTCTGCCCACATAATCTCATTTAATCCTAAATACCCCCCAAAGGCCCCATCTCCTAATACCATCACACTGGGGAGTAGGGTTTCAACACGGATTTTAGAGGAACACAAACATTCGGTCTATAGCAGTCTGAATATGAGTTTGCCTTCCCTGAATGCAACACTTCTGCTGGAACTACCATCATGGGCTTACAGAATGTTTTACCCACATTCATGGTATTCTTTCTACACAGCATTGTTTCTGACAAGGAGCTGACTTCATATCAAAAGTAATGCAACCGTGGGCCTGTGCTCATGGGATTCACTAGTCTTGCCATGTTCCCCACCATCCTGAAGTAGCTGGCTTGACAGAAAGGCAGAATGGCCTTTTGAAGATTCAGTCTCAGTGCCAGCGTGGTGGCGACGTCTCGCAGGGCTGGGGCAAGATTCTTTAGAAGGCTGTATATTCTTTGAATCAGTATGTAATATATGGTGCCATTTCTTATAGCCAAGATTTATGGGTCCAGGAATTAAGGGTGAAAATGGGAAGTGGCACCACTCCCCATCAGCCTAGTGATCCACTAGCAAACTTTTATGTTCTCACAACCTTATGCTATGTTGGCCTAGAGGTCTTAGTTCCATGGGGAGAAATGCTTCCACCAGGAGGCAAAACAATGATTCCATTGACTGGAAATTAAGACTATTGCTCAGACACTTTGGGCTCTTTATACAGCTAAATCAACAGCGAAACAAAGGGAGGTTCTGAACTGGCTGGGCGGTACATCCTGACTACCAAGGGACCCTGCTATTCCACAATTGAGGTAAGGAAGGGTATGTCTGGAACACAGGAAATCCCTTATGTCATCTCTTAGTATTACCATACCCTGTGATTAAAGTCAATGGAAAACTTCTCCAACCCAATCCAGACAGGACTACTAATAGCCTAGACCCTTCAGGGTCACTCTACCAGGTAAAGAACCAACTGGGGTGCTTTCTGTAAGCAAAGGAAATACAGAATGGGTAGTGGAAGAAAGTACTTATAAATATATGCTATGACATGTGACCAGTTATAGAAATGAAGACTTTAATTGTCATAAGCATTTCATCTTTTTTTGTTAGGAACATGTGCGTGTGTGTGTGTGTGTGTGTGTGTGAGTGTGTACACCAAGCAAATATCCAAGTTTGCTTCCTTCTCTTATACCCTTATCATTTATGTACCATAAGATTTTTTACTTTGTATCATAGTATTTAAGTATTGTTAACTTTATATCATAGTATTAAGTTACGAGAGTAAACATTACTCAAGGGCTTTCTCTCCTCTTCTGTGGAAGGGGTTAGTGCATTTTCACTTTTGTAGGACAGTTATGTCAAGTTAGGCAGAATTATGAACTCGTTATTGTCCTTATTTGGAGAAGAAGTATGGCTTAAGGAGATGTATTTGGGTGCCATGTTGACAACAAGTGAATTTGTGATGGCTAATTTTATGTGTCATCTTGACTGGACCACAGGGTGCCCAGACATTTGGTTAAACATAATTCTGGGTTTGTCTATGAGGATATTTCTGGGTGAGATTAACATACGAATTGGTAGATTTGAACAAAGCAGTTTGCTCTCCCAGTGTGAGTGGGCCTCATCTAATCTGTTGAAGACCTGAGTATAACAAAAAGATAAGGAGAGAATTTGCTTTCTCTACTTGTCTATGAACTGGGACATTGGTCTTCTGCCTTTGGACCTGGACTCAGACTGGAACTTATACCATCAGCTCTCCTGGGTCTCCACCTTGCTAAATGTAGATCCTGGGACTTAGCCTCCACCATCCAATTTCTTATAATAAATCTCTGTACATGTATTTATACAATATACACAGAGGCTGCAAAACCAGTATGTGTATAGATATTCTATCAGTCTGTTTCTCTGGAGTCCCTGATTATATACACAGAAACTCTTGGGATGGCAATCAAAGAAAGGGAGAGTGTCCCCATATCACCATGCTGGTAATTCCTCACCAACTACTTCCTCTCTTCATTTCTCCCCTTCTGCGAGAGAGACTTTGGTCTAGTAGGGTCACAAGTTTTTCATCTCCTGGTCATGGGAAGTCAAAGCACCTTGACTGAAATTATGGACAAGACTGCTCACAGTAGAAGAGAGGAGTCCTTTTCCCAAAGGGAATCAAAACACAGTTACTAGACAAAAGGGAAATTTATCCTGGATTAACAAAAACAGCACCTCTCACAACAGTCACTCACCAAAAGCTCTGGCAATGGGGACTGTCACCCTCTAAGCCCTGGCTTACTTCGGAAGCTCTCTGCCGTCAACCCCAACAGAGCAGGAGCAATAACAGATCCTCCACAACTACTTTGCCTCTGAAACGGTTTATTTATTTGGATTTGTTAGGGACCCTCTGCTCCTTTTACTCCCCCGTGCCTTTACTCATCTCTCTTCAAACAAAAAATACAGAAATATGTACTTACATTTTTTTCAGTGTCTCAAAAAATTATAATATGTTTAAAAAGCATGTATTTTCCCCAGGCACACCCAGGCTTGGTAATTAACTATCCACACTTGCAAAGGAATAGAGTAAGATAAGCAAAACTAAATGAGATAGAGTTCATGTAAAAATAGAGAAAGATACCATAGTCATACTAAGTAGAAAATCCCTGGTAGAACTAATTCTGCTCCCTTGTGACCTAATCCTTTTCCACAGTGAAGAATCTGTCAGGCTGGCAAGAAATATGCCTGGAAGGATGCAGAGCTAATCTACCAACTCAATGAGTTGTGCAAACTGCCTGAATGTGTCTACACTCAAATAACTACTTTCTTTTTGCCTTAGCAACTTAAATTTGATTATACAAATGACTGAATATCCCTCGTAGTCTAATGGCTAAGAAAAATAAAAAGAATGAATAGTATAAACTAGATTTGTTTCATGCCCGTGGTTTCTTGGGATTTAATTTCTATCTAATTTTGATTACCTTTTTTAAAAATACGGCAAAAACGTGGCCACAGGATCAAGAATGTTTCAGCAGAGGCTCTCTGGTCTTGGTAAAACGCACAGTCATCTGACCTCCCAGGGCTGCAGTCAAATACAACACTCAGACTGTATCTGCCCTTTGTGCACATTGTGCTTCTGGTTTTCTTTGAAGAAGTCCTTTTCACTGACTATAAATAAAGAGAGGCCCAGTGCCAGGCCAGAGTTGTACTGATGACGGCTACCGAAAAGCTGCCTGTGCCCCTAGAGGTACACCCACCCCGACAGAATCCTCTGTTTCTGCCCTAGTCTCTGCTGTTATCTGCAGTGGAGCTAAGCAAAGGGGAATTGGGAGAAATATCTGACTTAAACAGAGCATTTGAAATGCAGGTGCTTCATGTATTAGCATGAGCAAAGATTCCATCTGGAGATGAAAAATCCAGTCTGATTTTAAAAATATATGATAACACAGGAATAAAACATCTTAAAAATACTCCTCACAGGGCAAGTTGAAATAACGCACGTGAAAACACTGTGTAAACCCAAAGTGAAATAAAATAGAATTATTGCTAGGAAGAGGGCTAACAGAATGCAAATAACACAGTCATTGCAGTTACGAGATCTTGGTCCAATTTAAGATTCTTAATAGCTAGGTATATATTTTGGTATTTTCAGTGGCAAGAGCAAAAAATAAATAGCAATAAATAGTAGACAAATCATTTAGTCTGTAGTCAGACTGACATAGGTTCAAGTACAAGCTCAGCCACTTAATAGTTGTTGTTAGACAAGTATCTTCCCCCTTCCAACACTCAGTTTCCTCTCTTATAAAATGAGAATGATGGCTCAACCAAGACCAAAATTAAAATGCCAATATACCCCAAAAAGGAAAGAGAACAAGCAAAAGAAAAAAGGTAAGGCAGACTCAGATGCGGGCAGAACTGAAGACATGTAAAAGGCGGAGGTAAAGTGCACACAAAGGGAACAGTTGCTGCCAATTCTAAATAAGCAAAACATAAGCAAGGGTTTTAAATGAACATGAGAATTTTGCTTAGCATTAAGATTAAAAAAAAAAAAAGGCTCACAGCTAAAAAAGGCTAGCAAGGCAAGTTTAGAAATCAAACCATTGAAAACTAGTGACATTTTGCAGGGGCGTCTACACAGGTCAGGATATTTCTCCACCACATATTCAGAAATGCACAATAAAAATGTGGGAACAGGACATTTCTCAGCCTAGGGAACTAGGAAGACAGATTTATACATGTGCCAAAGCTGCATGCTCATGGAATCACCAGTCTTCTTTTCAAATTAAGTTTCCAGTGGGCTTTTCTGGAAGCTCAGGTAACCTGCATTTATCAGTTTTTAGGATTTAGATTGTGTAGTGGAGCCCGGAGATGGTGCAAGTAAAGCAAACTTTCAAAATTAAAGAAACATACAGGTACGTAACTAAAGTACTCTATCTGATCGTTACGTTAAAATATTTACGAGGCATGAATTTTAGAACAAAACTGAGGAAATGTCTTAGATGCGTATTTGTGGAAAATATTTTATCTTTACTTGTAATACTTTTTTTGCACATTGAATCAACAAGCCACACCTGATGAGAGTTATGAATGATTCAGCTGTGTATGTTTGAGTGGGAAAGGCAAATAATATAAAGAATTAAGTCAGACTTTATCAATATATCAATATAGGGTGGTGATGACATGGCAAGGTTATTTTAAGGCTACGTAAGAATAGGGACCTAGGTTTAGTGGAACGTCCAAGCATCGTGAAAACCACAGCATATTTCGTGAAGAATCCAGGGCAGTCTTTTCATACCCATATCCACCATTGGAGCGGCTCAATTACCTCTGTATATCTGCTTATTTCTGCCCTGCTATCAAATGTCTTCTAGTGACATTCTCTCTTTTTTTCCCTCTTGTCTTCTGCTTAACTCATAACTCTCTCTTCCCCACGATTTTGACTCACCAGGAGCCCAGAGGCTTTGTCCCATCTCATGGGACCCTTTCAGCTTCAACCCCACTTCAGCAACTCGGATTCACAATCCACAGTCCCAGGAAAGATGACTTGATTGATCTGGCTCATCTTTTCATTGGAGTCCATGGCACCGATTTCCGGCTGACCTTTGGATCAGATGCCGCTTTTGGTCCAACTGTCTGCTAATGGGAAAGTTAGATGGTCCCCACAATCGGGAACTTATTAATAGGTGAGGGGTTTTCACTTACAGGGATTGGGTCTTCCTCTCTCAATGACTATGGAAATCTGAGCAAGTCATTTAATATCTGTAAGCTTTTCATGCCTGTGTCACAAGATTTCTGCAGTCATCATATGAGAGAATTCATGTGAAAGCCCTCTGTGACCTCTAAAGGATACGTGATATTAATATGCATAGATTTAAATTTGAAATCCTCCAGTTGCATTTATGTAATGATCGACTCTGAATAAGTGGTGGCCAGTCCTCAAGAACAAGGTGCTTGTGAAAAATTTCCTCAAATGTGCCAACAGTCTGAGTCAGAGCTTCTTCATTTAACTCAGGTTAACTCAGTTCAGGGGAACGTTCCCACACTGCTTTTCAGTACATATTGAAGTACATGCTGAACGCTGCCTGGCTCTCAGGAGGACACTATACAAGGCCTTTCCACAAAAAATCTTGTCTTGAAAATATTTTCCATGACTCCAATAAGCAGTTATCAATTGCCAGCTTCTAGGAAGACACTAAATAAGGCCTGATCCTCAAGGTTTGACCATATTGAAGGACTGAAAAATGAAGTTCAGAATTCTTTAAAATAAAAAAAGAAACTATTGATTATTGAGATAGTTCATCCAACTGTACTGTTAGTGGGTACAGTCCCCACACACGATCACCCTCACTTCTGGCACCAGTTGGAAAGTTCGAGTGGGAGAATTTCTCAAACCATCTTTATATATATTTGATAATTCACTGGAAGGACCCAAAGAACTCACTGAAAGCTGTTATGCTTATGTTTATGGATGATTACAAGGAAAGGATGCAAATTAAAATCAGCCTTTAATATCTTTATTAAACTTACAGAGCTATGAAACCAGCACCACAATTCAATTTTAGTACGTTTCCATCACCCCAGAAAGACCCCTGTGCCCATTTTTAGTCAATCCCTGTTCTCACCCCCAACCCTAGGGATCCCCTGACCTGCTTTCTGTCTCTATAGATTTGACTTTTATGCACATTGCGTATAAATGGAATTCTACAATATGTAGTCTTTTGCATTGGGCTTCTTAACATAATATTTTTGAAATTTATTCATGTTGTGGCATGAGTCAGTGGCTTAATCCTTGTCATTGCTGAACTATGTTTCATTGTGTGGATTTCTCACATCTTGCTTATCCAGTCACCCACTGATAGGGTTGTTTTCATTTCTTCCATTTGTGAATCATGGTGCTATTATGAACAACTTATTATGTGGATATGTTTTTATTTTTCTTGGATATAAATGCAAGCATGGAATTGTCAGGGTTTTTGGTAAGTTAATGTTTATCTTTTTACAAAACTTTGAAGCTGTTTTCCAAAGTGCTTATCACATTTTACATTCCCACCAACAACGTCTGAGGGTTCCAGTTCCAACACATCCTCGACAACACTTGTTATTTTCTGCCTTTTTCACTGTAACCATTTTAGTCGGTAAGAAATTGTCTCACTTATTTTTCATACTAGCTATGACTGCGCTGGTAGAAGACTAGTGTTACTGAGGTGTGCATCTAAGGAAACAGCAACTTCAGTAACAGGAACTCTGCCCCTGCCTTTACTGTGGAGAAAAGATTCCTCTATGCTTTTTCTTCTCGTTTCAAACTTTCACACCTTAGACCTGTTATGTGCAAATGTCGCTGGAGAAACCCAAATGCATTATCATTGCTCTTCACATGACTGTCACACCTCATCTTTCTGGCGGCAAGCGCAATGTCATTTCTTTGTAAAATTGCCTGTGTTTACTAAAAGAGACTGTAGCAAAGTGGAGTGGGTAAGATACATACAGGAATGATAGATAGCACAGCGGACATGACTGGGAAACGGGCTGCATTTGGATAAAGGAATAAAAGACTTCATGGTATAATGCAGAACAACACTGTAAAGACTTAATGATTTGATTGGTTGGCTGACTTACAGATTAACTTAAATTTCTAATGTCAATATTCCAGACATGACTATCTTATTCCCCAGTTACAAAAACCACCACGCACAGCAAAAACAAATGTGGAAAGTGAGAAAAAAGTGGAAAGAAGAAAAAGAATACAAAAAGGAAGGTAGACAAAAAATAAAGAGCATTGCTATGTATGATTTATAAATGATATACACAAACACTTAAGTACTTAATTTCATACAATTTGTAACGTAAAGCACAACCAGGCTGACTAGCTTTGACAGCAGGGCAGGGGGATTGCAGAAGTGGCGCTTCCAGAATATGGGGTAGTGGGTAGCTACAGCTGCGGAACTCTGACCACTGATTGTTTGCTTCCCCCAGTATGATGAGGTTGCTTTCATAATGCTGAGTACAGAGCAAGAAGCGGGAGAGCCAACTATTTGTAAATAATACTTTAATTCAGTGATTTCCAACTGCATGTTATTTATCCCCCAAAGCATGGTTGGCAACGTCTGGAGCCTTTTGGGGTTGTCAGAACATCTAGTGCATGAAGCTCAGGCGTGCTGCGTTGCTCAGGAGAGCCTCCCCCAACATAAAATTATCTGGATTAAAGTCAGTACTTTTGAGGTTGAGGGGCACTGCCTTGAATAGTAAACACACTGATCATTTGTATGTCTCCCTGTATAATGTATGGCTCCAAATTGAAGGGCTGCTGTGCACAAAAATTGACCTTACACTGAAACTGCTGGCAGTTTCCCCAGCAATAGCACATACGCATTGGATCCCTAGGTCAGGGAAAGGGCTATCATGTATGCTGCGTGTGTGTCTTTCTGCGTGGTTACATTACCTTCAGTGACATTTTTGTAGCCTTGGTGAGTTAAATCATGAACATAATCTAATCTTACAATGGATGGAGAAATGTGACTGTTTGTATATGTGTGGGTGGTCTCTTCCTGCCAATCTGTAGTGTACCTAAAATGCTAAATCCGTCTCAAAAAATTAAAACCAATAGGTAGCCTGAGATATATTTTAGATAATTGTTTCCAAATCCTTCTTTCTTGCCTTTTTGGCAAAATTGTTTAATAAGAGCAAAACAAACTGCTTCGAGTTTTATCTCTTATGTCTCCTAGCTTCTTTCAGACTTAAAAAAAAAAAAAACATAATGACAAGTCTTAGAAAGCAGGTTGTAGGAAGGGAGAGAAAAAATAAAAGACTCTAAAAACATAAACTGGAAAAGCAATCCCTATAAAAGTTCCCAAGTAGGCTCTAAAATTTGACTATACTTGGGATGTTTCTATTGCCCTGTATTTTATAACAGAATTCCACAATCACTGTGGACTTCCCCAGATTAGTTTATGTTTTTTGCTTACTTCATTTTGCAAATCAGAAAAAAGGGTCTTTCCACAATGCAAATTAACTTCTGATTTCTAGACCCACAGCCAGCCTATCAATCTTCATGTGCTAACAAACGTGATAGACATTCTGTCATGGTAGCATTATTTTAAAACAATTTCCAGTTTCCCCACTGGCAATTTCTGGGAAATGGTATAGAATGTATAATACCTCAGACTGGTCCCTTCCTCAGAGACACAGGAAAGGAAGCCCGGGGTGTTCATGTTCCAGCTCTCACCAGCCATTGGCTGAGAGCGTCCTGGGAGCTGCTGAGGGAAAATGTGCAGGGAGGGTAAATGCATTAAGGGCTTTTTCAATTCATTTTCAGAGAGTCAGTCATAGTTTCTTTTCCCAAACAATGAGTAAATATTACATTACTTTTGGTGAACTTATATAGCTAAGCACTGAGTAAAAACAGCAATAATATAACTGCCCCTAATTGAGAAAGATTCATGTGGGAGAAGTAAGAGTAATAGAATTGCACTTTCCCCATCTTACTTACCAGGGAGTAAACAGAAAAGAATGATTTATAAAGAAATAGAAATATATGTTTATTATTTACATTCGTAACTTTTTAAAGACAACTGGATGGATGACAGTCACTGGTTTGATTTTTCTTCTGGCACTGTTTCCAAGCCTGCTACGCTGTGTCCTTCCTTCTCATCCCTTAGGACATTCTGCAACTTTCTGGTCGCTTTAGTCTAACTTAAAGCACCAATCCTAAAATCAATTTAAATTGTAACTCTTTTCTCCCCATGTCCATTTTCAAAAATAGATTTGAGTTGCAACCTTGGCTCTCGGAGTGATGGGGGATGAGTCTACTCTGACTTCCTTCTCCCCTTTTCAGTGTTTAGATCTCCCTGGGGGAGGACATGCAAGAGGAGACGTGAGGTTCATCTACACAGCTACCTGACCTGGTCTGGCTGTGATGTGAGTTCATTCTCCTTACTGCCTGAAGGCATTCATGGTGGTGAGGGTCCACAGATGACTGTTTTTCTCAGGGCAGTGCTCTACAGTGTTCACCCAGGCCTTTGCTGTCACTGTTTCCCCTTCAGAGGTAGCAGGAGGGCCTCCTTTAGTCATGACAGTAGCTCATGCCCACAATTACGTTTTTGGAATGGACAAAACCTTATTGGGTTTAGCAGTCTCCTGGGCTTACACTTCCTCATCTAACCTCTATGCCCCATCTTACAGGGCCACAGAACATGCATATATCTTCTTTTGTACCCTTCCAATATCATAGAGAACTGAAAGAGTTTGGGAGACCGGTTACCCCATCTTCTAATCGTACTCCACAGTCCCTTCTCAAGAATTCGCATGCTCCCTTATACTCCAAGGGAAGCACTAAGGTGGCCATGTAGATCCTGCAAATCAACAACATCCAGCCTTGGACTGAGATGCAAGTGTAGTGTCAGTACCACCTCTCTCTATTACTGATTCCCTTGGAGCTCCTCTCACTTTCTTGGAAAGCAGAAAGTCACTGGGAGCACTGTGCTTCTCAAAGTCTCTAGAGATGTTGACTTAGATTCCCCTTCCCCAGTCCTCTCTCTCTATAGACTAAGAATAAGGAAACCGGTTATAGTTAGACCATTCCTGCATCCTCTTGCTATGTTGGAAGAGAAGGATGTGTCCTCAACTAATGATTCTGTCTTTGGAATCTAGAGCAGAATTTCTCAAACTTCAATGTGCGTGTGTACCACTTGGGATCTTGTTAAAATACAAATCCTGATCCATTAAATCTGGGCAGGGGCTTGAGAGTCTGCATTTCTAACAAGCACCAAGATGCTGCTGATGCTGCTAATTCACAGACCACAATTCGTAGCCAGGATAGAGTACTCAGTTCCTCTTTGACCACCGCTTTGTGTGCCCTAGTTATGAATTCCAAGGAGAGATGGGAGAGGAAGGTATACAAGCAAGGCAAGGGAGGACATTTTTACTTTCTATTTAAAGTCCTTTTGTATGATTTGAAAATTTTTTACCTTTACTTTTTTTAATTTTCAAAAACAGAGAGTTAAGCAACACAAAAACAAAAACATAATATTAGCAGGTTGCCATACTTATTGGAGGGGCTTTGAATAATTTTTTTCACTTTTCTATAGAGTCTCCAAATTTGTTTTTTTTTTTTCTAAATATGAGTGAAGGGGATATACACATACACACACACACACATACACACACACACACACACACATAAACTCACCCTGCTGTTATAAATTAAGCAGTTTATGTCTTTCTCACTTAAGATGGACATGTTTATTTTGAAAATACATGCCAACCAAAAAGAAATTTAAAATGCAAAATGCATTAAATTAAACCTCGGGGTAGCACTCTATGAATACACCAAATTACTTTTGTATTCCTATGTGTTAATGACACAAACAGTACAATCAGTCCATGTGCATTTAGAATATATAACATAAAAGCCTGAAAACTTCTATGGTAATTCTCCCAAATAAAAACTTCCCTAGAGGGTGATTTAACCTAAAAAAAATACATTGATGCCCAAATTCTAGGAGTGTTTTGATCAGCATTCCTGATGCCTCACTGGGTTGGTGCCTCTACCCATGCTCAGCTGTAGATTTTCA
>CM052441.1:10266057-10295343 GCA_028533085.1 Varecia variegata | reverse complement strand
CCCGTTTTTCTGTTGTCCAATCAGAACTTGCTTATCTTGGGATCTATAGCTTCAAGATCTTACTAGATAAAAGAGTTTGATTTCCAACCTAACACATTATTACTCAATATAAAAAAATATTTATACTTTGCCATTTTTAAAATGAATTTTAACTAAGTCCTTTCAGGCTTCATATAAGGAACTATGTATTCTGGGAGTAGGGTGTATTGTAGAATTCCTTAACCTATACTACAAAGCAGCTTAACTTCTTACATATTCTTTTTCGACTGCAAAAAAGTTAGTCAATTGGCTATAGCTACAGGATTTAATTTTTCTGTAACTATAAGAATAAAAGCCATATCTATGTTAATATAAAATAGATTGATATCTAGATATTCTAAGTAATCAGTCAGGAATTAAGTAATTTCAAAATTAAAACAATGCATGTTATAGAGGTAAAGATAATGCATACATCAATATTATTGAAAATTTTAGAAATTTAACTTTTTATACTTCCCTAATTTTTAGTGATTTCTAAGAAAGATTGTTTATCTAAAGAAAGACTGATTATCCTGATTATGTATCTGGAATGTGGTGTGCCAATGTCTGTTGGGGAGTTTGGTGATTACTCTTATGAAATAACTATAGATTTGACTTTAAGGTCAAGATTATGACACCTAGAAATTGTATACTGACCAATGAAATAAATTACTCTTATGCTAAGCAATTGCATAAATTCTAAGTCAAAATTTGCCAAATCTTTATAAAAATTCATTAAAAGCAAAAAGAAATTATTGCTATTGCATAAAATATTGCTATTGCATAAAAAAATAAAGGAAAAAAAAAAGACATATTTCTCTATACCGGGTTAAATTCCCAGGAAATAAGACATTTACAAGAGCACAGTCTTGACTTCAGTGGTGAGTAGATTAAATCAGAAATTATCAGAAGCCTTGACTTACAACTTTGTCTTTTGACTTTTTTTTTTAAAGCTCAGGACTTCAGGACAAATCTGTGCCTCCTTAGCTCCAAGAGATAAATGACTGACTCCTATCTGTTGGTCAAGTTAAAGACATCTGCCAGTGAGCAATAAAACCCAAGGGAATTATGATGAAGATCAAGAAGAGTGAGAAGAAGGGTGAGCTCTACCAGATATTAAAATAATCCAATCAATAAAGCCTCTAAATTAAAACAGTATGGGGTATGTGCATGGTTTAGAAAAAATCATGGAAAAAGATTAATACCCTGAAATTCATACACAAATAATATATGCTAAAAGGCCCACCTCAAGTTTGTGGATTTTTTTTAAGTAACAATGTTGGAGATAACTGGACAGCCATCTGGATAAATGGTCAAATTGGATCCATTACTCACACTATACTGAAAAATAAGCTTCAAATAGATCAGAGATTTAAACCAAAAAAATGAAATGATACTAGTACTTAGAAGAAACTTGGGTGAATTAATCTAAAACCTTGAATGGGAATGACTTTCTTATCTAAAATTCAAAATCCATAGGCAAAAAGAGAAAAAGAAAAGAAATACAAAAATTTTATCACATTAAAAAGAAAAAAACTTTTGAATTGCCACAAACACTGTAAGCAAAGTAATAAAATAAATTACTATTTGCAGCTTAAATCACAAATGATGGTTATCTCTAACATATTAAATGCTTCCAAAAATTAAAAAAGGGCAATAACCCTATGGATATAACCTATAGAAATTAACAATCAATTCACAGAAATAAGAAATGCAAATGGCTTTAACCATGCAAATAGGTATTCAACCTAGCTCAAAATAGGAGACTATGCTAATCAAAACTAGCAAAACGAGAGCATTCTTCACTTATTAGTTTAGCACAAAGTCAGAAAACATACTCTGTTGATGAAACTATGGAAAAAGAGGCACTTTCATAGATCTCTAGGGAGCCATCAATGGATCAGTCGCTATGGAAAATAATTTGAAAATACCTAGCAAATTTACATAACATTTATCTTTTCACCTAGCAATTCCACTTTTAAAAATCTATTCCACAGATATACTTGGAAAAAATTTTAAAAAATACATACATAAGACTTCTCATTGCAGGAATTATTTGTTCAAGCAACTTAAATGTATATCAGTAAGGGCTGCACAAGGTGCCTCACACCTGTAATCCCAGCACTTTGGGAAGGCTAGGTGGAGATCACTTGAGGCCACAAGTTCAAGACCAGCCTGGGCAACATAGTAAGACCCCCCATCTCTACAAAAATGATAAAAATTAGCTGGGCATGGTGGTGTGTGCTTGTAGACCCAGATACTAGGGAGGCTGAGGTGGGAGGATTGCTTGAGCCCATAAGTTTGAGGCCGCTGTGAGTTATGATCATGCCACTGCACTCCATCCGGCCTGGGTGACAGAGCAAGACCTTGTGTACATCAGTAGGGAGCTGATTGAATTACATCATAATGCCACACAATAAGTGACTATGTATCTATAAAAATGAATGAGGAATATTTCCATATACTATTAGGCATTGATCTCAGGGAAATATTTTTCGGTGAAAAAAATGAGACAACAAACAGTGAATATAGTGTAGTACTATTTATCTTTAAAAAATACTAAATGTAATTTTATGTTTGTGTGCTTAATATTAAAAAATGAAAGAA
The DNA here is from genome assembly GCA_028533085.1 of Varecia variegata. Taxonomy (NCBI): domain Eukaryota; kingdom Metazoa; phylum Chordata; class Mammalia; order Primates; family Lemuridae; genus Varecia; species Varecia variegata. Next base: position 10,292,718 of record CM052441.1, on the reverse strand, counting down.
ACACTTTAAAAATAGGTACCTGTGTATGTGAAGGAGGAATTAGGAACAAGGAAATAGTGATGGTCACTAGACTTCTTTAAATATATCTTGTTTTGATTTTTAAATTATGAAAATATTTTACATAATTGAACAAATGATGTTCATTTTTAATACTTAACAATACTCAAAAGACTTTAAGAAAATGAAGCAAAAACACCTAACTGCAGATGTTGGTGATGATTTATCCACACAGAGAATAACTATACTAAGTGACTTTAGAGCACATTAAAAATTTATTATCACTAATAGGATGTACCATAAGGACAAAAAGACAAAAGGACTGGAAAATAAACCAAGCTGTTTTTGGAAATCATATCACTGGTAGTAGTGTTTATATTGTAATTCTGACACCATTATATCTGCATTCTGAGGTAAATTAAATTAATACCTGTGTGTTATTCTACCACAAGCAGTATCCTTTAGAACCAGGAGATACAGATGTGAGGGAGAAGAGACTAAGAAAATCCTCATGGTCCTGAATTTGAATTGGAAGTGTAAATATGGCACATGATATTTCTTGTCTTTTATTCAAAGAAATAAAATATCTCACTGGAGAAGTTGCTAATTTCAGGTGTGCCCAGGAAATAAACAAACTTAGCCTCAAACATCTTGTTATACCAGGTATTACCATAAAGAAAAGACCTGTGAAGTCACCAAAAAGAACCCAGGAACCAACTTAAGGAGGCTCCTATTGACCTTCTTAAGTTGGGAAAAATTAAGCATCAATAAGGAAAATGGGAAAATGTAAGCATCAAAAAGGAAAATAATTAAAATAGATTGAAGCACATGAAACATGTAAAATTTTAAAACTTGTTGGTCAATTACTGTTTTGAAAACTTCGAAATAAATAAAAACTGGTAAGTTCATTCTACCACTGAGAACCAAATAGTAGATGGAAGAATGAGAGAGTTAGAACACCACCATTTGGTAAACTCTAATAAATTAATTACTCGAGTGTAAATAACTCCTTGCATTCTAAAAAGAGAGGTAACCAAACAGTATGCACCCCTAAGGGAAGAACACAATATAGTCTCTGAAATAGTCTTGCCAAAAAAAATTAAACCTAAGTATGATTAAGTCTCTAGATTGAGCTATCAAGACAGACAAAAGAGAAGACAGGAGAACATTAAAAAACACCACAGGGATGCAATCAGCAAAATCCAGATAGTTAGAAACTCCCCTGGTTAAATAACCTAATTTCTTCCACAAATAAGTTGCAAGGGGGAAAAAAGCTGGACAGAGGACCTATAAAGAATATACATATAAGCCTTTTGCAGTGCTTTGACATTATTTCAATCCAGATTAAAACAGCAAACAACACATTTAAAATTTAGAAAATTAAAAATAAAATAACAACACATTTGAGGCAGAAATGGAACACTTACTGGATATTTCATAGTACTAAGGAAACATTGGTAATTATTTTTAGATACTGTTATTGTGATTTTGTTTAAATAAAGTTATCTTTAAGAGCTGTATACTAAAGCGCTTGTAGAAGGAACGTGATGAATGAACTTGCTTGAAAATAATACAGGAGAGATGAGGAATACTTGAAAAATATTGACCATGAGTTAATAGTTGAAGATGAGTAATGCTTACATGGAGTTTCATTATACTCTTCAGTCTACTTTTATATATTTGCAATTCTCCATTAAAAAAAAAAAAAGGTCAGAATAACATGCCTGGTGATCTTGAAGGACAAATGGAACTCAAATTAGAGGTTAAGGAAAAGTTTCTTAGTGAGGATTGAAGGTGGACAGATGAAAACCAGCACAGTCTAGGGAGCAGCTTCACGTGGCTGTTGCTTAGAGTTTAAAGAGCAGAGGAGTCAGAAGTATAGGCAGAGGTCAGGTCTTGGAGGACTTTGTATCCTATGAAAGAAGCTGTAGTTTCAAAAGCTGAGGGAAGTGAGGAGTCATCAAAAAGTTTTAAGCAGGTGAATAACCAATAGAACTGAATTTAGAACGCTCAGGAAGCAATTGTGAGAATTGATTGAAGTGAGACAGACAGCAGCAGAAAAGGCAGTTGGGAGCTTGTTACAGTAATTCATGAAAATTTTTCAAAAGAAAAGAAAACAAAGAAAAGAAAAAAGAAAAGAAGAGAGAAGAGAAGAGAAAGGAGAGGAGAGGAGAGGAGAGGAGAGGAGAGGAGAATTGTCAGGACTTAGTGACCGGATTTAAAAGATCAGAAATAAAGAAAAAACCTAGGATGACTCCCAGATTTTTGGTTTTTGGTTTTGTTACCTGTAGGGATGGAGATGTACTTAAATTACAATAAAATAGAATTCATTTTTTCAGGGTTCAGAAACTCTCATGATGGAGCTAATGGGTGCTTAGGTATTATAAAACAAGAACTATGAATCATGGCTAAGAGGTAATTCTGACACTAGTGTCCACTTAATGTGAAAATCAGCAGTCACAGAACATAGTACTTTGAATCATACAAATGATTCTCTCTGTGATGGTAAATAGACATTTAAATGTTCTGAGTCAGTCTTGCAGTCTGGACAGTGCATATAAGAATATATGCTCCCGATCATTTAATAAAGACATACGAAAATGTTGGGGACTTTCTGGATTAAAAAATGACATTTCTAACTGATGGAAACACAGTAGTATTTGGGATTGGAATACAAAGTGAATTTCATCCATTTACTACAATTTTCTGAGTTGCTCTCTATAAAAGAGCATGCTTTAATAGCTGTCTTCTGGTCTATTATGGATTTGGTATGAAAGTATGTTTTAAACATAAAAATTGTGTTTCTAGCAGTTAAAAGAGAGATAGAAAACAATAAAGCAGCATGAGTTTGTAAAAGGTCCTTAATAATGTAAATATTTCCACCTGTGATTCACTAACTTTGTTGGCTCCAGAAAGAGAACGGGAAGTCCAGAAGATATATCTTGTTTATTTGTGCTGGTTTCAGAAGCTAATGGAAACTGAAGAAAGCTAATGCCCAAGCCAACATTTGGTCCTGCCATTGGTCACCAGGGAAGATCTCCAAGTTTAAAAAGTCCATTTGCCTCCAATCATTGAATCTGAGGGAAAGTAGTTACCACACTATGTGCGATGCAAGTAACAACAAACCTATGAGATGTGATACTTGTCTTACCACAGAATAATCTGTGTCCACTTCTTGGGGGTCAATGTCATTCAGAGTTCTGGGGTGATCTAGATATTTAAAGTTAGTTTTGTGACCTATTTAATACCAATTTTTAATTAGAGGCAAATATAGTATAAATGTTACAATAAGCTCCACTTCCCATTGGTATCTGTCATATGGAGATGAATTTTTACACAGAGAAAAAAAAAATTCCCACCTTTGGTTCCCTGTGGTAGCAAACACAAAAAGCAGAAAATATTCTTTAAGCAACACAATACAAATCAGAGATCTTACCTTCAAGACCCATGACCAGAAACCTAAAATGGCACATGCTTTCCATAATTTTACCTTTAAATAAGAAGTTTTAAAATTTATAAGCCTATCTTAATGAGAAGTCCTCACAGCTTCCCTTTTATTTTTTACAGTTCATTATCTTTAGAGTATCTTCCTCTTACTCTTTTTGATGATGTCTTCTTTAACAAGTGATTAATTGTAGTGAAATTATTTGCTTTATAATTACACTTGATGAGATTGTAGCATAAGAAATATCACATATAGAGTCCCATGCCTAAGCAGGGATGAAATATATTTCTTTGGGGAAAATAAAATAAAAATAAAGCAAAACTCCTCCCTGCCCTAGGTATTAATTTTCATTAGAATAAGGGTTTGATCTATTCCAGATGTAACCTTCCATGATCCAGCAAATTTGACAGTACAGCTTTAAAAGGCCCTTAATGTTAATTTCATTGTAGTTTATGGCATGATTGAAAATTAAAGAAAAATGTTCTCTGCTCCTTAGAAACTATTTGCTATGGACACACATAAACATACACACACCATTCATACAAAGTGATGCAAAATTATGACACATATTTGGTTACTTTCATTTTTTGGAAATTAATGTTTATTTAAACATTTAAAAAGAATGGTTGAGGTACTTAGAAAATTTAAGGCATAAGAGAACTATTCTATTAACTAAAAATAAAAATGTAATCACAATATTTTTCAAGCCTTAATAAAATTCCCAAGTTATCTGAATTTTCTTTCTTCCACAGAGACTTATTTGGAATATTTTATATTGATAAGATTTTAAGAACTGCTGAGAACAAAGCATGTATGTTAAAAGTATGGTTGAATAGTATCTTCTAGACTCAGCTAAAAAATGTTCAACTAGTATTGACCATCTGATAAATGGCATTTTATCTTCTAATAAGGATAATATAGCAGTTATTACAATATATAAAGTAATATGCTGGGTTCTTTGATGGTGAGAAAATAAGGTTCAATTTCTGTAACTTTATTTTTTTGACATATACTTATGTATAAATTTTCCACTGTTCATTTTAAACTTTTAAAAATATAAATGCTATAAATTCTAAAGATTTCTTCATGGCTCATTTTTCTCTTGTTTGAAGGCTTAAGCTCTGCATCACAGATACATACCAAGCTGCTGTTGCTAGGCTGTATCTGTTTCCATAGCAATAGATGAACTCTTCAGATGCATCTAGAATTCCTCTTCTATCTTTTTTCTTTGCTATCTCTGAATCCCTGTCCACATGTAAATCAGTATCCAAATCTCTAACTTCAACAGAATTATTTGAAGTGATAATATCCTGCATTTAATATCTATGTATGTACAATGTTGTACAGTATTGAATTTTTGCCTTTAATCTCTGCATCCTTTTCCCAAACTGTTTAGATTGTACAGAAATTCCTGTAACTTGGGGATTAACACTGTGCCAAGTTAATAAAGATCAAAAACATTTTCTGCCAATACAGTTTTCAGAAACAGTAATTAATAGAAGAAAATAACCAGGTGTAAATTGAGGATTTCCTTTCTTTTTTTTTTTTTAAGCGTTCAATATGGAACCAAGAGTATGTTACAGAAGTAAGAGACAAAATGCTACACATAGATTTGACCCAATTCCTTTTGGACTCAAGCCCAAAAATTTCAAACATTAGGAGAGGATCCTTCAGAAGCGTTTCTGGGCTTTCAAAAGTTCTAAATGTCTCGGTGTGAAGTGTCACCCTAGTTTCTCTGGCTGTGCCGAGGACTGTGATGTGATTGCCCCTACTAAAATTGTCATTACAGGTCTTCTTCCTTTACTACATTTTTAAATTTTTTTTTAATTTTTAAATTTTTGCTCAGGGGCTTCAAAAAGCAGCAGGTTTTATAACTGCACTCAATCAACTGACAGAAGTTCCCGAAAAAATAGAAACAGAAGTAGTAGAGTTACCACTAAACACCTTACAATATGCTAAATAATACCTGCCAAATGCTAACCAGACTGAGAACTTTGCAATATCTGGGGGAAATAGGAAAAGTAAGGGTAAGTAGAGATAAACATTTTTTCTTTCTATTAATTGCATATTAAATGTAGAAAGAGAAAATTATTATTTAAAACTCCTGAATTCAAACTATTTTCTCAAATCAAAGTTTCATTCATTCATATTCAATAATTCATTGAACAAAAACGCAGACCTACCATATTCCAGATTTTAGTTAAGCACTTCGACTGCAAAGATGAGTCACAGATGGCCTCTCCATAATTAATTATTATGTCATGTAAGTATTAGACTAATAATTACTATTGCATAAAGACTAAACAAAACCCCTTGTTGTGATACATATATGACTTACTAATTATGATTGTAATAAGTATAAAAATTTAACAAATTTTTATTATAAGATAAATATTATATGTATAATTAGAAGGACAAACAGAAAAAGAGTTATTATTATAGAAATGAATTAGAACTGCTTTCATAAAGCCTTAAAATGTGTCTTCTTACTTATTGGAAATTGCCCTAATAAAATCACAAGAGTTTCATTTAAAGATGTATGTACAACATTAGAGATTGGTTAAAATAAGATAACACACCCATACAATGGATATAATTCAGCTTTAAAGTCACAGTATAGAAGTATGTTTAGCAACCTATAAATATACTCACAAAATATGTTAAGTGAATAAAAGATGGTTATATTACAATCCATTTTTAAAAATACATCAAAATAATAATTACCTCAGGTAGTGATATTATGTGTCTTTTTTCTTCATCTCTCATCTTTTTTAATTTTTCTAAATGATCACATGTAACATTTTCAAGTTATATTAAAAGTATTTTTGTGAATAGAGTTGAAAGATTGGAATAAAGAATCAAGTCTGCAAGTATTAGAAGGGTTAACAGTGGAAAATTACTAGAAGGCAAATATGATTTTAAAAAAAAAGGAAAAGACAAATTTCGTGAGAGAAAGATTTGAGCTGCCTTACCTTAGCGCCAGATATTCTGAGAATAAGAAACACCTTACCTTGATATTACAGTGTTTCAATTGGTAAGTTACCAAAAACTTCCATCTCAACCTGATGTGGAAGGGTAAGATATCAAGAGGACTCCATGCTTTCAAAACCACAAAACCACGTCTGAATCCTAAGAAAGAACAGCAGGGACATTTGTATGAATATTCCATCACAACCACAACACAAAGGGCCTCAGTCACCATGAGTTTAATGAGGACTGGCTAACAAGGAAGCTCCTCACCCACATACATTTAAAAACAATGCATGCGTGGAAGTCAGGGTGGGGTGTATGTTTGCACATATTTGCAAGGACACATTCATGTCTTGGTTAACACGGATGAAACTTCATGAATAGTAATCCAACTAAATATCAGAATTACATTTCTGTTGGTGATTTGACTTAGAAAGTACTCCATGAGAACCCTTGTCACAAAACACCCTCATCATTTTATTTGAGAATGACATAGATCTCCACTGTCAAAATGTATGGCAGAGTTTCTTACCTCTGTGTCTTTTGTTCTTGCTATTTGTTTTGCCAGAAATAATCCTCCTCCAATTTTGCCTGCAAATAGTCTCTGTGTTCTTTAAAGCTTAAATCTGTTTTGTTTACTTCTGTCATTCCCCAATGCATGAAATAAGTCTGGCACATAGTAAGGGCTAAATAAATATTTAATGAATGAATGAGTAATTGAAATGCCAATTCCATATGGCTTTTACTCCAGGCAAAGACTTTTGCCTGCCTCTAAATATCTATAAGTTGTATTGGTATTTTTCATAGTCTACTGAAAGCACACTGTCTGAAACTACTAGTTTGTTCTTAGATCGGTTCCTCCCCTATGAGTGAAGAGACTACGGGTGATTATTGCTTTAATCCTTAAATTTACTTAAGAATTTCCCTCTAGAAAAAAAAATGCAGTTATAAGTAAAATAGACCAAAAAGGCAATACATAATGATAATCAAAGTAGGAAATATTTTTTTAAATGTAACTTACATGTTTCTGGAGCTTTGTCCAAAAATCACATTTAATCTACATTATCACAAGTGACTCAGAAGAAGAAATAAAATATATCTCAAATATGTGGATGGAGAGAAACTTGATAGGAACTTGAGTAAGTTAGATAACAGGATCACTTGAGGCCAAGAGTTCCAGACCAGCCTGAACAAGAGCAAGACTGTCTCTTCAAAAAATAAAAAACTTAGTCAGGCAATGGTGGTGCTTGCCTGTAGTCCCAGCTACTAGGGAGGCTGAGGCAGGAGGATTGCTTGAGCCCAGGAGTTAGAGGTTGCAGTGAGCTATGATGACGCCACTGCACTCTAGCCCAGTCCACAGAGAGAGACACTGTCTCAGAAAAAAAAAAAAAAGAATGAATATATGCCAAAAATATAATGTGAATGATCAAAATTCTGATGTAATCCTATAATAAAGGTATAATTTATAGGACAAGGAAGCTGTCTCATATTTACTAGGTACTACTGATAAGAACACCTTGAATTATTATATTCACTTTCTAGACCACACTTAAAAAAGGTACAGAAAACTGGAGAACAAGCAGATTGTTGATGGGTCTGGAAACCATGTCACACAGAGTTCTTGAATAAGCGCAGAGGATTTGAACTGGAGAGTCAAGAGGTCATGACTTCTCACAGTCTTCAATTATTAGAGGAATTGTCCTGAAAGGAATTGTCATCAATTAGTAGGAAAGGGTGACAGTCACAGAAAAAGAGGTTAGTACCAAAGTTAAAGAAGGAATGTAAATGAGGCAATTTACAAGTTGAAAAGGATTTGGTCTGAGCTGACAAGTAGAGGAATAGGCTGATCCTAGGGAGATTAGGGGTTCCTGTCACTAAAGATGGTCACATCCCCGCTGAAGGACCACATGGTGTGCATTTCCAGAATAAGAGCATCTGATAAGTGATTTAAATAACCTTGTAGTGGCTTTCCTTGCAAAGATGAAATAGCTGAAGTCATAGAGTGTAATTTGCTAAGTGAGCTGCTGAGAAGATTCTAGATCTGCTGTCCCTCTAATATTAGCTCTCTCCAATATTAGGGGTCTTCCTCTAAGTTCTCTTTCTCACTCAGAAGAGCCATTACACAGAAATACTATAAGATTTTCTTTGCAGTCTCTCTGTATACTACAATATAGCAGTGAAAGGAAAATTACCCAACAAATTTGAGTTGACTGAAAGCAACTAAAACAGGAAGAGTCAAAGCTGCCAGAAACAGACTTCAAGATTAGATATGCCAAATAGTGAATGAAGGGAAAAAAAAAATAGGAAAAGACACCAAAATGTGGTAAACTACAAGCCTATAAAAGACCTGGGACAAGTGAAAATTGACTTGATGCTCATAAGTGGACAAGGAAAGATAAAAATCTAAATGAACTTTAATAACTAAGTAGCTCCTGCTAGTTGCTGCTAAATGACATCATAATCTTATTCTTCCTGACCTTAGGACCCCCTAATAAATATTATTTTCCAACCCATTCCGCAAGAACAAAATACAATAACTCATTGGCACCAACTTGCCCGAAGCTAATTTCTTAACACAACTTTTAAGAGTTTTTAGATGAGTGCAAGTAGGCAGTGATAACATAGAAGATATGAAATATCAAATAACAGTATTTAATAAACTCTTCAGCACTAAGGCATTGCTGAGATTAATATCTCCTGTTTTGTATTTATCATGCCATGGAGAGAGCACAAGTCTCAGGGTCAGGGAACCTGGGTCTGAGTCCAGAAATCCTGTTAATTAGATGGTTATCACAATTATGTAATCTTCATGAGATTTGGTTCCATTTTGAGGGGAAAAAAAGGTCTTGAAAAGGAGAATTTTGATTTTATCGTTTTAAGGCTTTGTGCTTCCACTGTAAAAGGCCATCTCGAAAACACCCCAGCCATCTCAAGTTTGCAATATTTAAATATGGGTTGTACCCCCATAATAAGCTATAATAAATAAATAAAAAAAAAGAAAGAAAAAAAAATAAAAAAAATAAAAATAAAAATAAAAAGTACAAGGTCTATGTGAGCAAAGCTTTTCTGCAATAAGGCCTTAAATTTCATTTTTAAAGCACACTCTTTAACATTCTTCTTAATATACCTGAGGAAATAATTCAAAGCCTCTTGGTTAGGTGGCTGCATACCTTGGCTTGGCCTGTTTCCATAGCTATTCTCATTGTCATCTGTTTACAGACAACTTTGACTTCCATTGATTCTTGAATAACACTTCTTTGCTAATACCTAAGCACTAACATTATATATTGTGGTATTATTTTTAACCTTATCTATTTCATACAACATATGGTGCATATTGGGGAGTTTTCTTCAAATTTGGTCAACGTACCAGAATTTATTATTTTTATTTTTGTCATTTTTATTATCGGTACTTTCTAATACAGTTTGAACATTTACTATGTGCCTGGAACCAAGTCTAGCACTATGTGTGCTCTGAAAAAGCCACTTCTAGTCTAGTATTATAATGTAGGGTTGCCAGACCTAGCAAATAAAAATATATGCCAAGTCTCTCTTGAATTTTAGATGAGCAAGAAATAATTTCCCATATGCTTGTGTCCCGTGTAATATTTACCATTCTGTATTTAATCTGGCAGGCTTAATTATATGTCATATTTCCTTACACAGCATTCTTTCTGAACACCTTACTGGGTCAGACCTAAAATACATTCAGGTCAGTATAACATTGCTTCCCTTCAGATAAACTAGAAAATACAGCAGTATCATTTATCTGTGCCATTTTCTGAATTTGCTCAAAGCCACTTTAGATATACATTAAAGTCTAAAACATTCTTAATTTAAACTGTAGTTCTTTAGATTCTATTATTGTGCACTTTGCATTACATCATGAGAATAATGAGTAATAAGCCAAATATAGAATAAACAAGATTATGGGTGAAAGGAAAGAATGCAAACATTTTCAGAAGGTAAACTCTTAAAACTACATTAGTAAGATTCATGTAGATATAAATATGCTAATTATCTTTTCTCTGGCACTCTTTCTAATTTTTTTTTCATTTTTTAAATCTATTAATTTTATCTCCAAGATGCTATCACCCAGCAAAAACAAATGAGCTACTAGTTCTGATACTAAAATAACTAGACAAAATTCTGCTTACTTTTATAATTCTGTAATTGTAGTTTTGTAATTATAGAATTATAGTTCTATAATTTCCAATCTTTACTTACCTTTAAAGAAGTTTTACTGTAATTTATTTCCCTACATATGAAGATGCTATCAGATAATTTTACAGCTGTCTTGTCTGAGGTTTTGCTGATATAGAGGGTATATGGCGTTATCACTTTCCTAAACAATTGATGAGTCATTTCTCTTCAAATAAAGGTTGGCAAATGGGCCAAAATAATCTTATGCATGGATTCACATAAAAATATGTTTGTCTGTCTTGAAAAGTTGTGATATTATATTAGTTCTTCAGAGGAACTCAAGAGGGCCTTAAAAATACAATTCACAACCAAAAAATGAAGATCGGAAAGTATGTGATGTCCATTAGCATCTACTAGGAATATTTGCCAACCTGTCCATCACCAGATAGATAGGTAGATAATAAATAGATGGAGAGATAAGGCTATTTTAATTTATAAAATGTGTAAGAGCAATAACTGAAAGCTAGTAGTGATGTTTCCTTAGTCAGAGATTTTTATTCGTTTTGACGCTGGTAATACCGAAAGAAACTGAATTAGAATTACATGTATTCTTGGCAACTGCGTCTCCTTTACCTATGAGACTGGCTTTCTTTATATGCCTTGTCAACTTAATTTCACTATAAATCCTGAAGTGGTGTGAGTTTCTCTACTGCAAAAATCAGTTCATAAGATAAATGACATTTCCCTGAAATTTAATACTCTGTGTCAACTTTTGTTGTAACTATACTGAAACTTCTGATACTGCTCAGCATTGTCAAACAGGTATCTATAGCAACCGGAAACCTTACGATCCAAACTTTGGGACTAAATAATTTCAGACAAATATTTGATGAATGCTTTAGTATCCAAAATCGCCTTACTTATTCTCTGAAATCTGGAATCAAGATGGATTTAGATACCACTATACACACTTCATATCTGAGATTACTACTGAGAGTCTCATTAACCAAACTCAGGAAATAAAGAGATTTGATTATTAAGTCATATCACAAATAAACAAATGTAAATATCTATGTTGAACGACATCCTAAGGTACCCAAATGATGCATTTGAAAAGACTACTTGTTGAGCAAAGCAACTGCCAGATCTCTATCACAGTAAAAAGCTCAACATTTATGGAATGATAATTATTTTATAGTGAACACAATTCCAATAGTAATTACCTTGTTTTGGTAGTATATAAAAATGTATAAAAATGGTTAATAATTTTAATAACTTAATAATCATTGGAGTAATCATTTCCAGTGTTTCTAAAAAAAGATGGATGCTTTTTATTTTTATTTTCTTTTTAGATATTTTAATTATTGTTTATAAAAAATACAAAATATTTGTACCCAAGAAAATATGCTAAATGTATGTCTCCTATGACAAACCTTTCCCTGGCTGGTTTTTTCCTTCCCAGCTTAACTAGCCAAAAAGACAGATGGAGAGTCACTCTTTATATCCCACTGCTAATGTAAAAGCATTTGGAAACTGGTCAAAGTCAATGAATGTTACTAAAATTTCTTTTATAGAATTTGTCTCATACCTATTTGTTTTACCATTGCACAGGGTAAATTTAATAAAAAAGGTAAGCTTGAAATCATAACCCAAGAAGGTAACATATTCAAATACAAAGCAATAATCACAGGGAGAAATGAATAAGGTATTTAGAACGAATTTTATTAGGCTTCAGGCAATTGGTATTTCTTATGCCAAACTAATGTTGTTGATTCCTAAATTTATTGCCTTGTATCAGAAAACCTCATGTTTAGTGTGAGTTCTTTAAAACATACCAAAGCTTCCTGGGAGACCTAGTGCTGACTGATTTTTCTCATGAGTATTCTGTGTATGATAAAGATAAATTTGCATTTCTTGAGTGCAGGGTCTCTTTATATCTTTTAGATCAGTTTCATGACTCATTTTTAAATTGTTCATATCTTACACATTTTTAGATTAATCTATTTCTCCCTGTGCTTGGAGTTTATGCTCTATAGGGTCAAATATTTTGTGTTTTTTGTCATGTATACCCAATGCCTAAAACATTGTTGAATAATCAATCTCAGCAGGGTTTGGAGAAAAAATGATGAACTGATTCTAAATTTATATTGACCAATAAAAGTACAATAACAGTTAAAAGTTAATGAAAAGTAGAAACAATGAGCAGTGGTCCCCAATATTTTTTGCACTGGGGACCAGTTTCATGGCAGACAATTTTTCTATAGATGGGGGTGGGAGAGTGCCGGGAGGCCAAGCTCAGGCAGTGATGTGAGCTATGGGGAGCGCTTGTAAATACAGATGAAGCTTCCCTCATGGGCCCGCCAAACACCTCCTGCTGTGTGCCACCCCGCCCCACAAGCCCACCGTTCCTAAGTTTTATGGAAGACAATTTTTCCATGGATGGGGCGTGGGGGTGGTGGCAGTGGAGATCTGCAGGCTGGTCTGCAGCCCAGGGATTGGGGACCACAGACAATGAGCGTTTCCAGATTTACAGATGTTAAGACATATTACAAAGCTATAGCAATTGACTCCCTTTAAAACTTGATATCATTTAAAACTAGACCTGCACCCCATGCTAGTCTTTATTTTTCATGTGTTATTTTAAAAAATATGCCCTCTGTCCTTGTAAATCTGAATTCAGTTTTCTTCATCAGAAATAATAACAGAAACTATACCAATTAAAAAAATAATATGATACCGGACAAGAACAGGCAAATGGTATCATTGGAGCAAAATAGAAAGTGTAGAAACACTCCCACATATATTTATGGAAATTGGGTACATAAAAAATATAGTGTTGCAAATGATTATATAAATGGAGCTAAGTGGAATAAATGCTCACAATATGCCATATATGATTCTAAGTTCTTTATATAAATTAAGTCACAACTTTCCATGATATACATAGTATTTTTATCTGAATTTTACAGATTAGGAGACTGAGACAGACAGAAATGACATCATTTGCCCAAGGTCACAGAACTAAGAAGTACCAGAGTCAGAACTTGAAACTAGGTAGTCCTAACAATTTTACTATGCAGGCTTTCCCACAAATAAGTGGAAAAGAGATCACTTATTAAATGGTGTTGGAAAATGAGTTTAATACATGAAAAAATGGAATTAAAATTAAATTATTTTCACATCATATTAAAAGTAAAATCTATAAAAGCCCTGACTTCGGCATTATAACAATTCATCCATGTAGCAAAATAGACTTGTACCTCTTAAATCAATTGAAATAAAAATAAATAAGTAAGAAAAACACAAAATTCAAAACTATGACATGACTTTAACAAAATATAAGAAAATGCATTTCTATTCTTGAAGTGGAAGACAAAGTTTTAAGTGCAAAACCTGCTTTTCGGTTCCAGCCACGATGGAGTAACAGATATCAAATTTACCCAGTACTCACGAGAAACAAAATTCATAAAAAGCAACCATTTGCAGGCATTGAACAACAAACATAAAAGGGCCGCGCTTGGCTTCCTGCTTGCTGGCAATCGTTAAACCATGACCCCAGAGAAACAAAGTCTAAACAGGGAGGCTCAGTCTTACGGAGTGGAAGAAACAGAAATTAAGTTTCAAGGATGCTGAGATGACTGGAATTAGGGAGGTAGGAGCCTCTCAGAAGAGTTGGCTAAGAAATATCTATATTTGTAGTTTGGGCCAAATGCTAACCTGCTCATCCGAAAGGCAAGACTCTGCCAGGCAAGCAAAGAGCAGTTCCTGGAGGTGGTGAGCTGACCCGAGACGTGGGACATCACGTGGTGTTGGCACAGGTTGTAGTTCTCACTGTCCAAAGGGGAAAGACATCGCTGAGCTCCAGGCTTTCAGTGGAGACCCCAATACTCCGCTCCTTGAAAGGAGAGCTAATCTGGAGAGCAAAAAGACAAACTTGGATAAAAATTCAGGCAGAATATTTAACACTGAAATAGTAACTATGTAACATAATTAATTTCATGGCTAAAAAATGAATTTTTTTAGGTATCTGTGCAAAAAATTAAGTAACGTACAAAAATAAAAATCCAACTGGATTTATGTTTTTGCCCAAATACATTCAATTCTGAAAAAAAAAATGAGATGAAGATTTCTCAACCATGGCACTATTGATATTTTGGGGGCGATGATTTGTTGTCGTGAGGGGCTGCCCGGTGCTTCTATTTACAAGATGCCAGAGCATAAGGCCCTCTTTCCCCAAGTTGTGACAACCAAAAATGTCTCCAGATGCCTGATGTGCCCATGGTAGAAGGTAGGGTTAAAATGTTCCCCTACCCCAGCCCCGGTTGAGAACCACTGAGCTGGAATAACAAAGTACAGAGGGAACATATAACCTAAGAGTATTATCAGGGATGACATACAATCAAAAAAATGAAAAAAACCTAAGGATCTTTCTTTCTTTCTCTGTCTTTCTTTCTTTCCTTCCTTCCTTTTTTCTTTTCCTCCTTTCTTTTTCTTTCTCTCTTTCTCTCTTTCTTTCTTTTCTTCCTTTCTTTTTCAGCATATTATGGGGATACAGATGTTTAGGTTACATATATTGCCTTTGCACCACCAAAGTCAGAGCTATAAGCGTGCCATCCCCCAGACAGTGTGTACCATACCCATTAGGTGTGAATTTACCCATCCCCCCTCCCACCTGCCTGACACCCGATGAATGTTACTACCATATGTGCACATAAGGGTTGATCAGTTAGTATCAATTTGATGGTGAGTACATGTGGTGATTGTTTTTCCATTCTTGTGATACTTCACTTAGTAGAATGGGCTCCAGCTCCATCCAGGATAATACAAGAGGTGCTAGATCACCATTGTTTTTTGTGGCTGAGTAATACTCCATGGTATACATATACCACATTTTATTAATCCACTCATGTATTGATGGGCACTTGGGTTGTTTCTGCATCTTTGCAATTGTGAATTGTGCTGCTATAAACGTTTGAGTGCAGATGTCTTTATTATAGACTGTCTTTTTTTTTTTTCCTTTGCATAGATGCCCAGTAATGGGATTGCTGGATCAAATGGTAGTTCTACTTTTATAGTTCTACTTGACTTGAACATAGTATATATACTATATAAGTTAATATAAATAGAGAGATTTGGCATTTCTATAATACTGACTTTTTCTTTAAAACATCAAGATGTCATAAAATGTATTTAAATTTATTTTATTGAAAGAGTATCTTCTTTGTATTTCTTTATATTAATAAAAAGAAAACAAGCTTTTATCTTTTGTAAAAAAAAAAACATTACACAAACCTTTTAACACAACAATTCCACATTGGGGACTCTATCCTATGGAAATAAAATCCTCATTATTTAAGGATTTCTATATAATGTGTCTATCACAGCTGGATTAGAAGGCAGAAAGAAAAAGGCATATATATCCAAAAGTAAATGGCTGCATAAATCATGGTACATCCTAAGCTATTAGGAACAACTAAAACAATGGATTATCAAAAATCTAATAGGGGCCACCCTTTAGGGTTACAGATTTATAACTAATGTATAGTTCTTAAAACACACACACACATACACACACATGCACACACACATACAATACTCCATATGCTATACTGTATATGCTGGTTTCTATTTGATCAAGCATAGAGAAACTGATGCAATATATAAATCAAATTGTTAATATTTCTTACTTCTGGAAGAGAGGTTTCACAGGTTTGTGAAGAAGACTTTAATTTTTTTCTAAAAACATCTCTTAACTCTTTGGTTTGTCATGAAAAGCAAGTGTTACTTTGGCAATTTAAAAAATAAAAAAATCTAAGACCTCAAAAAACAAATGGAAGAAAAATTGTTCCCTGAGGGACCTACATATTAGAATTAGGGTGAACACAGGCAGTACACGGCGTTATTCTACAGCACGAAGTGGTGAGGTGGCCCTGTGTCAACATTGGGGTGTTTTTCTGTCTTCATGGCTCCATCAGAACTACTGGACTTTGCTGTTGTAATGGAAATACAGCCATAGGCAACACATAAACAAGTGACAGTGGCTGTGTTCCAATAAAACTTTATTTCTGGACACTGAAATTTAAATTCTACATAATTTTCATATGTCATATTATTCATCCTTTGATATTTTTCTACACTATTTATAAAAACCATTCGTAGCTCAAGAACTGGCCCAAAACAGGCTTTGAGCCATAGTTCCCAACCCTTGCTCTAGGCAGTGCAAGTGTGCGTGGAAATATACTCACCGGAGTTGGGTCCTGCTGTCCAAGCCAATGCCATTGGAACCCAGGTGAATCCAGTACAGAACTCAGACAAGACCGGAGTTTTTTACTCATATATGGTCTGATGTATGAACTCTGAAAAATATGTCCCCATTTCTTCCCTGATGAAATGTGCTTGATTATCTTACCAGCTCTAATTCTATACTTAGAAGCTCATTATTTACAAAAAAAAAAAAAAAAAATGCTAAAATTCTAAGGGGAAAA
This sequence comes from Varecia variegata, assembly GCA_028533085.1. Classification (NCBI taxonomy): domain Eukaryota; kingdom Metazoa; phylum Chordata; class Mammalia; order Primates; family Lemuridae; genus Varecia; species Varecia variegata. The sequence continues at coordinate 10,275,678 of CM052441.1, read as the reverse complement.
AAATGCATTAGGCTATGCTGTTTCTCACTATGTGAAATTGTGAAAATGATTCTCTTCTAACAGCTATCCCCAGAAAATGGAAGTTTTAATGGGGTAAATGAGAGGATGAAAGCCTCCTTTTAGATAATAGAGCCCACAGAAAAAGGCTGTGTGGGCTGTGAAGGATGGATGCTGACCACCCAGGGGTCAGGGTGGGGGGCTGGACAGTGAGACACAGCGGGTGACATATAGGTCAAGGGACACTGGGGCACAGGGACAGGCAAGGTAAAACAAAACCTGTTCAGTAATTTGCCCCAGAACATATCCTGGGTCTACCACAAAGATTAAATCTTAATAAAACAAAGGTATTTGAGGGAAGGGGAGGAGAAAAATGAGAATCATTTCTATTTTTCTTTAGATTTCTGGCAAGGAATTACTCAGATGTACCTTAGGTAGAGCTGAAATGGGGCGTCACATCTGATGCAAATGTGGAACTGTACCGCATATGCCTCGGATGGAAGCCAGGATTTCGTGAGGTGGGACTGTGAGAGCTGTAGTGAGTGGGGAAAATGTTCTGTCTCAAATAAATTTGGGGGATGATTATTTTCAGGTTAATGAAGGAGACTTATTTCCTGCAGGGCTATTTACACTCCTAAATATTCAAATAGGAAATGTTAACCTGCAAGGGAACTAGAGTATACATCACTGCCCAACACACCTGCAAACGGGATGTGTGTGTGTGTGTGTGTGTGTGTATAACATCTCTCTGGAATAATCCCCACTAAACATACTTTCAAAAATATTACTTTAGTTATAACCTTCTTATGACAAAATAAGTCCTAAGTCAATAAAAATCACCAAACACACCAAACTGAGAGGAAGAACAAAATATACAATATGCATTTATATACACTCAACAGATTTGCTTTCCTGTGGTACAAAGTATGGGAGATATTCACATAAACACTTTCTTAAAAGCAAAGATTTCAACTTATCAAAGATATTTCTTGTTCTAAAAGTTTGTTTGTGTTGCTCTTAATAACTCAGAATGTATTTTCTAATAGAAACTAATTGAAATGGTGGTTAAGTTCCCAGCCAAGCTTACTAATTTTTTTAATAAAGCTGAAATAAATTACTGATTATATGGTAAAATTTTTAAAAAATATTAAAACAGTAGTAATTAAATGAGACAGAAATGCAGAGATACATTTTTAAAATAGTACCTTAAATTTAACACTTCTGAAAAAGAAAAATTAGTGAAAGGAGATGTAAGAATTTAAGAAAATTATGAAGGGAATTTTGTAGCCTGCCATAGGTTGAGGTATTTGTTTGAATTTTTAATAGTTTTAATTTCTCTCAAATTGAAAAAAATATAATAAAATGTACAAAATTTAAAATATGAAGAATATAAACCATACATAATTTTACCATAAAGTATAGTTCGCTTGAAATGTATATTCCTTATTTTTTTTGCTTACCCACATATTTATCAGAAAGATATTTTGCTTTAATAATATTCCTTTTAACTCTTTTTATTTAAGTATAACAAACACACAAACAATGTATACAGAACGAATATTCATCTCAGTGAATTATCATGAACACCCCAGTAACCACCGCTCAACAGGAGAGAGTAGGTCGGGCACTGTGGCTCACACCTGTAGTCCCAACACTTTGGGAGGCCAAGGCAAGGCAGGTGAATCATTTGAGGTCAAGAGTTTGAGACCAGCCTAGGAAACATGATGAGATTCTGTTTTTACAAAAAAAAAAAAAAATTTCAAAAGAGAGAAGAGATTAACACTGAAACACCCAGAAGGCCCCTCAAGCGACCTCACAAGCTCTACTCCTCTCTCCTCATCAGTGGTAGCATTATGCTGACTTCCAACAGATTAGCTATGTTTGCAAGTTTTGAAATCTATGAAAAGGAAAAATACAATATGTCTTCTTTTGGTTATGGCTTTTTAAGTCAATATTATGTTTACAATATTTTTCCATGTCATTACGTCTTACTAGACTTTGCCTTTATTGATGAATAGTATAGCGCTATATGAATACACCACTATCTAATTATCTATTCTTTTGTTTTCAGGTGTTGGCTCTTTCACCCTGATATGTGATTAATACTCAGCAATGGAATAGCTGAGCCATAGGCACTAAGTACATTCAGATTTAGTAAATAATGCCAAACAGCTTGGCAAAGTGGTTGTTCTGATTTACATTTCTGCCAGAGCTTCCATTGCTTCATAACCTTGCTAACACTTGGTATTGTCAGTTTGTTTCATTTAGTCACTGTGGTATATGTGTGGTGGTCTTTGGTTATGTTTTAATTTGACCAAGGTTAAACACCTTTATATATATTTATTGAGTATTTGTGTATCTTTTGTGTTCAAGATACTTGCTCATAATTTTACTAGATTATCTATCTTGTTTATGTTTTAATAATTAATATAGTCTAGATATAAGCCCCACTCCATTTTTCAATCTTTTAAATGAAATATTTTGCTGAGCTTTTCAGTATATGCTAGGCTTATTGTGAGGGAACAAGTAATCTCGAACTATCAGTGGATTCACATATAAATTAGTTGTGCTGCAGGTAATAGGGTTTGGGGGCAAATATTTTGCTCACATAGTCACTCAAGGGTCCAGAATGACTGATGCTTCACTAAGTGGAATACTGTTAGTTGCCATGGCAGAGAATAACATAGAAAACCAGAAAATCTCACACCAGAAGTTGGAACATGTCTTATCTTGTCACACAAAAGTATCCAGAACTAGACAATTGTTCATGCCTAACAGTGAGACTGATGGTGCGTGCAGTCTCCCAGATGCCGAGGAAGGAAAGGAGAACCCAATATTGGTCAGAACTGGTAATGTCTGCTATGCCTGGACATTTTCCCTTATTAATAACATACATCTGCTTTCCTCCTTTTAATGTTTGCAGGGCACTCCGATTTGGGCTTATATCATACTTATACCAGTTTTGGTTTATACCATACATACAAGCTGTTGATCTACATATTATAAACATCTGCAGGTTTGTGCTAAAAGAAAATAATGGCCTTTTGTAACTCATCATGACTCTTGCTCTTACTTAACAAAATGAGCTGAGGAGAACTAGTGTGCCTACAGATTTAGTATATTAGAATGATATGGTGAAAATTGTGATGATTATACTTGCAGTTTGTATAGTATTTAAATTTTTCAGTGTTCTGACATGGTGCTAATAATATCAATAAGATTGTGTTGACTAGTTTTTATCAGGATCAAACAAATAGAATTTTAGTTGCCAAAACTGATCCTTCATTAAATTAGAGCTTGAGTAATTCTCTGTAACAGTAAAAAAAAAAAGTCACATCTATACTAAGGAAATCACAAGTCACTGAAAGTAATGCCATTCTGAGGATTATTATTCTGGCATACTCTCGGTTTATTATGTCTTATACAAGATTTGACTAATTAATATGATTACCTAAAACTCTACAGATAAAAGGGTATTAATGTAGATTTCCATAAGCTACATAATTATTAATATCATGCAGGAGCTATACTCACAGATTTAGACTGATAAAAAATAAATCTGGTCAACTTCTCTGATACCTAGATCTTTAGAAATCAGATAATCAACATGGCAATCCTTCAAATTAAAGCATATTTAATGATACCTTAATTTCAAATACTCAAAAACTAATGAAATATTATATAAGGCAAATGTAGATTGAGCTTCAACAAGATCCAACAACAACGTATATTATGAATGGTGTTATTCTGACATAGTTATTGCTTTCTCCAATTTGTTAATTTTTTATATGATTTAGATTTATAAACTGCAATTTAAAGGAAATAGGAAATAGTTTTAAGTTATTTTCTTATATTTTCTGGGAGGTTACTTTATTCTTTTAGACTTCAAGTGCATAGAATTAGTGCAGTGAGCCACAGTTTACGGCACACTATAATGCTTGGTTCCTGTATTGTTTTTAAATTTATTTTGCCTGCTTTTATTTTACTCCCTTTTATCCCTTTGTATCATCTCTAATATGACATCATCTTCACTTCAACCCATCATCACCATAAATTACGTGAATATAATTTACATGATGGTTTTGGGCTTTTTAATCTCTTTATGTTTCTTCACAATTTTCATTCAAAATATGTGAGTCCTCCATGCTGTCCCCTGTAGATATAGCAGTTTCCTTTTCACTGCTGCATAGTATTCCATCATTTGCAATACCACATTTTACCATCAGGTCCATACTGACAGACATTTAGATTGTTGCCCACTCTGATTTTACTAACAATCCTGGGCAATCTCTTTGTGCATATGTAGAATGATTTTTCGCAGGGGTATATCTCAAGGAACAGAGTTGATGAGTCACGATGTGTACACATACACAAATTCACTACAATTTGGCTCTGCAGGTTAATTTTGATGCTAAAAAAATATCATTTCAATTGCTTTTGCTTTTCTTAATTTGAAAATATACCTCACTAATGAGAGTAAACAATCTTTACCATCTTTCAGGTACACATGTTCCTTCCTGTGAATTGAACTATCCTTCTTTTGGCTAACTACTGGTGCTCTTGTCTTATTTTTTCTAAATTGAAGAAATTTCTTATATATTCAAGTTTTAATTATTTTTAGTTGTATATTGTGTCAGGATCATCTCCCTGTCTATGACTTACTGGTTGGTTTTATCTATGATGCTCTTGGTAAAATAGAAATCTTTCCTTGTGTTAAATCCAAAACCCTCAAATTGTGCCTTTATGTTTTTTACATTATGCAAATTTTATTTATTAATGTTTTATTGAGGTCTAACATGCATAGGACACAGATTTTGAGGGCATAGTTTGATGAATGTTTATATGCATAAATCCTCGCAAAGACCACACAAAACAAGATACAGAACATTTCTAGCACTCCAGACAGTTCTCTTACACCTTTCCCAGCCAAAACCCATTCCTTCCGCCTCCCCTACAGCAAATATTCTACAACCAGACATTAATTTTTTGCTCTTCACCCTCATATAAATGAAATCATATGCTATGTACTCTTTTGTGTCTGGTTTTATTCCCTCACTGTATGACAGTGAGATTCATCCATGTTGCTGTAGGTAGTGGGAGTTCTATTCTGTAGCTGTGCAGTTCTGCATTCAATAAATGTACTGCAATGTATCTATGCATTCTGCTGTTGATTGGTATTTGGGTTGTTTCCAGTTTGGGGCTATTATAATAAGCTGTTACATATTGTACAAAGAATTTTACAAACACATTTTATACATATGTATTTAGGTGGTCACCTGCACTCATTTTTCTTGAATATATTTATATATTAATATATACATCTGTAAGGATATATAAATTTCTAGGTTAAGGAGTATGTATATATTTGGTATCAGATACAAATATATACATATTTTTTACAATATTACAAAAGCTGTTTCCAAAGTGGTTGCCCCAATTTGTACTCCAAAGAGCAATATATGAGAGCTCTAATTGCTCTACATTCTTGCCAAGATTTTGTATTGTTGGTCTTTTTAATTATAGCCATTCTCATGAGTGTATGGCAGAATCACATTGTGTTTATTCTTTTTATTTCTCAATATTTAACTTCATTTCTCTGGCTTTTCTATTAATCAGTATGAGGAGCACATTGTCTTGAGTACCACTGTAATAATCATTGCATGTAGACTATAAGTGTGCACAAGTCAATTTCTTGTTCCAAGGCATTACTATTTAACCAGAATGTTTCCCAATCACATTTATTAACTTTTATTGATTTTATTTGCAGCATCTATGTATCTGTAAAATTATTATGTTTTAGTGTAGTAGTTGATGAATTTTATTAGTAGGTTTCCTAGTGCTAAACCTAACTATAATAAAATGAAGTTTATTATGCTGTTAATGTGTTGATCAATTCTGTTTCCTTGGAATTCTGTTTGCTTAGACTGTTTCTATCAGTATCCATATGCAAGCTTAGTTTATTGATACTTTAAGTGCTGTATTTTGGGAGCACTATTATCGAGGTTATGTTTGCTTTATAAAAGAAACTGGAAATTTTTGTGTTTCTCCTCTTTGGAACTGATCAAATAACTTTGATGAAATCTCATTCAAAGCCTGGAAGAATTTTCTTTGCCACTCTCTAGCCTGATGCATTTTTCAGGAAGTAACTCTTTGACAGGAATCCCTACTTCTTCTGTGGCATTTGGCTTACTTGGGTTTCCTTAAAGGCAGTGTGGTAAACTGGCCAAAAGCAGGGACTCTGGGCCAGACGCCCACGGTTAGACCCTTGATTCCATCACTTACTAGCTGTGAGTCCTTAGGCAGATTACTTATCCTGTGTGCCTCTACTTCATTTGAAAAATGAGAATGATAAAAAAAATAATGATGATACCCATCTCAAAAGTTTCTTGTGAAGATTAAAAGAAGGTATGTAAGCTCTCACAATAGTGCCTGGTACAGAATAAATAGCATTTAGTACTATTACTGCATCTCTTCTGGAGGCAATTTGGGCCATTTACATTCTTGTAGAAAATGTATTTCATCAAATTAAATAGCATAATTTGGGCACAGCCATCTCTCTTTCAATTCCCTTTGTACCTTTTGTTATTTCTCCATTATCATTTTTTATGGTTTATTGGCATATTCTGCTCTCTATGCCTTGACTGGTTTTGCTAACACTTTTAACAGTGTTATTATGATCTGGGGTTTTTTCCCCCCAAAGAACCAACATGAGATTTACTCATTATTTCTAATGATTTTCAGTTCTAATTTATTATGTATTATTATTTTTGATTCTTCCTTCCTTCTGTTTTCTTTAGGTTTATTTTAGGTTTTCTAAGTTCTTGTGTTAGGTGTTTCATTTTTTATTTTTGTTTTTCTCTTGCTATTTATATACAGTTATTTTCTTCCATCTGTATGTATGCCAAAGGTTCCAATATATAATCTTACCATTTTTTTTCCAGATATTTTACTGTTTTGGTATAGATTTTCTCTTTTACCAAATACTTTTTTTAAGAGAGCCTTTTATCTGTTGGTTTTGTTTTTCTATAGTTTCAATTTGCTTCTTTGTCTTATTCCCCAAATATCTTATAAGTTGATTTATATTTAATTTTTATCAGAAAATAGGTCATAGGTCTTAATTTATGGCATTAATTTTGTTAATATATGGTCTATTTTAATTTTTAGCACCAGAAGCACTTGAAAAGGACATAACATCTATCTTCTGGGCATAGGGACCCATATCATTATTCAGGTTATTTATACCTTCTGTAATCTTGCTTACATTTTGTTTGCTTGATCTATCATGGTGAATAATAGTGGACTAAAGACTATCAATAATGAGGGTTTTTTTTCTGTATTTTCAATAGTTTTGCCTGATGAATATTAATATGGTTTTATTTAGTATATAGATATTTATAAATTATCATACTTTATGTCATTTAACTCATTTAATGCATTTTGATCTGATTCCACTCTGGTCTAAATAAGATAATGACTTCTTCACTTTTTGTTTGTATTTTCTTCTTATGCTTTTTCCTATCCTTTTAGTTTCAACATTTCTAAATTATCTTTAAAAGATATATGTTATCCAGAATTATCATTTGGTTTTGCTTCTTTTTGTGAGTTCATTTAGACCATTTGTATTTATTAATACATTAGTTTGGTCTTATCTCTGTCATCACATGCTCTATTACACTTTAAATTTCATCACTTTCTTTTACTTACTGTATAGTCTGCTTTATTTTGCTTTGAGTATATATCTCCAAATAATTTAGACAATTAATATTTTTGTTCCAGCATTTACCTTTATATCTATAAATCTAAATAATACCTTTTTTACTTTTATAGTATTTGTTTTAATACATTGTATGATCAATGACAAAATTAATATTGTTCCTCTTCTTTCCTTTTCCTGTTTTATTTCTCTATCACTCAATTTTTGCGGAACATATTTTCTTAGTAATATTACTTGATTTATCAGTTTTAAAACATATTTTGACCAATAGCAACAAAAGATAAGGAAATTAATGTATTTTATTCTCTATTTCTCTGCCTCTTCCCCTTCTGATTTTTGTTATGTCATTTCTGCCTTTTAATACTTATGACATTTATATTTCATTCCTTTTTTTTTTGTTTTGTTTTGTAAAAAACAAACATTTATTAGCTACCTTTTCCATGTTTCCTTAATATATTTTTTTTATTTATTATAGCTTATTATGGGGGTACAACCGTTCTGGTTAAGTATATTGCCCATGATGAGTGCGATGTGCACTGTTGGGGGAATGGACACCCTTGAGGCTCAGTCTCGGGGGGTTGGGAGGGGCATGGGCAATATATTTCATTCCTTAATCAAAATCCAAACATTTGTTGTAGTCTTTGTCCTGTTGTTAAATGAGTTTATTGTTTACTATAAACTCTTTCCTTGTTTTCCTATTCATCTCTTGGCTGGCTTAAGTTCAAAGCAGTTGTCAAAACAGTTTCTTCATGAAAGGTTAATGAGAACCACATTCCCTGAGTGAATCTCTTTGAAATCTTGTTTTTCTATTTTCTTGTTATTTGCTTGAGAGCATGGCTGGACATGCAAATTTTCACTTCTATTAAGTATGCTCACACAGTAGTACATTAAATCTCCATAATTTATTTATTTTTTGTAACTGAAACTTTACCCCTTAACCAACATCTCCCCATATCTCCCTCTCCCCAGATCCTATGAGTTTGACTTTTTTAGATTCCATATAGAGGTGAGATCATGCAGTATTTGTCCTTCTGCATCTGGCTTAATTCACTTAGCATAATATCTCCAGGGTCATTCATGTGTCACAAATGGCAGAATTGCCTTATTTTTAAGGCCAAATACATGTATTTTATTGCATATATACCAAATTTTCTTTATGCATTCATCCATCAATGGACATTTAGGTTGTTTTCATTCCTTGACTACTGTGAAAAATGCTGCAATGAACATGGGAGTGCAGATATCTCTTCAACATACTGATTTCATTCACTTTAGATATATCTAGAAGTGGAACTGCTGGATCATAGTTCTATTTTCTAATTTCATTTGTGAGAAACTTCTATACTGTTATAATACCTACACCAATTTACATTTCACCAACATTGTACACGGGTTTCCTTTTCTCCACATCCTTGGCAATATTTAATCTTTAGTCTTTATGATAATAGCCATATTCTAATAGGCATGAAGTAATATCCTATTATGACATTAATTTGTATTTCCCTGATAACTATTGATGTTGAATGCCTTTTTGTGTATTTGTATACTATTTTTACGTTTTCTTTTAAGAAACATCTATTTGGGCTGTTGGCCTATTTTTTTATTTATTTATTATTTTTTTTATTTCAGCTTATTATGGGGGTAGAAAAGTTCAGGTTATATGTATTGCCCATGCCCCCCCCATCCCCCCGAGTCTGAGCTTCAAGCGTGTCCATTCCCCAGACAGTGCACATCGCACTCTTCATGTAGGTATACACCCATCCCTTCCCCCCACCCCCATCCCCCCAAGTCAAAACTTCAAGCGTGTCCATTCCCCAGATAGTGCACATAGCACTCTTCACGTAGGTATACACCCATCCCCTCCCCCCACCCCCATCTCCCCGAGTCAGAACTTCAAGCGTGTCCATTCC
>CM052441.1:10243613-10265557 GCA_028533085.1 Varecia variegata | reverse complement strand
CCATTCCCCAGACAGTGCACATCGCACTCTTCATGTAGGTATACACCCATCCCTTCCCCCCACCCCCATCCCCCCAAGTCAAAACTTCAAGCGTGTCCATTCCCCAGATAGTGCACATAGCACTCTTCACGTAGGTATACACCCATCCCCTCCCCCCACCCCCATCTCCCCGAGTCAGAACTTCAAGCGTGTCCATTCCCCAGGCAGTGCGCATCGCACTCATCATGTAGGGATATTCCCATCCCCTCCCCCTACCCCCCACCTCTGTCCGATACCCAATTGGTGTTATTCCCAAATGTGCACTTAGGTGATGATCAGGGAAACCAATTTGCTGGTGAGTACAATATAGTGCTCATTTTTCCATTCTTAGGATACTTCACTTAATAGAATGGGTTCCAACTCTCTCCAGGAGAACAAAAGAGATTGTATATCACCGTTATTTTTGTTGGCCTATTTTTTAATCGGGTTTTTTGGTTTTGTTTTTGTTTTTGCTATTAAGTTGCATGAGTTCCTTATATATTATAGATATTAACCCCTTATCAGATATATGATTTGCAAATATATTCTCTCAGTCTATATGTGGCTATTTTGGTGTGTTGATCATTTCCTTTTCTGTGCAAAAGCGTTTTAGTTTGAGGCAATCCCATTTGTTTATTTTGCTATTATTGCCTGTGATTTGGGGGTCCTATCCAAAAAATCATTATCAAGACCAATGTCAAGAAGCTGTTTTCTTCAAGAAATTTTATGGTTTCAGGTTTTATTTTTAAGTCTTTAATCCATTTTGAGCTCATGTTTGTATATGGTGTATATTCATCTGCATGTGGATATTTAGTTTTCCCAACACCATTTATTGAAGAGACAGTCCTTTCCACACTCTGTATTTTTGGAATCATTGTCAAATATCAGTTGATCATAGATGTGTGGATTTATTTCTGTGCTCTCTATTTTAGTCCACTAGTCTATATGTCTGCTTTTATACCAGTACCATACTGTTTTGATTACTATAGCTTTGTAATATATTTTGAAATCAAGGAGTGTGATGCCTCCAACTTTGTTCTTCTTGCTCAAGATAGCTAAATGGCATTTTAATTTATATTTTCCAGCTTAATTTCTGGTGCATAGAAATGCAATAAGTTTTCATGTATAGTCATTAAATTCAGCTATGTTGATGAAATCCCTTATTTCTTTTAATAATTTGTGAGCATAAGCTTTGGGTTTTATAGGTAAATAATAGAACATCCACAAATAATGACATTTTTGTTTCTTCTTTTTAATCTTCATATCTTTTAGTCTATATTTTTTTCTTACAATGGCAATGGTAATCTTGTCTTATACCTGAAATAAAACAAAAGTTTTTAAAATTCTGCCATTCAGAATGTGTGCTTTTGGCTTATGCTAGATTTCTTTTGTAATGTAAAGAAAGCCCTAGTTTGTATTTTGATAAGAACTTTTATCATGAGTAAATATTGAATTTCATCAAATGCTTTTCCTGTATATATTAGTATGGCCATATATCTTATATTTTTTCTTTTTAACAAGTTAATGTAATAGAAAGATATTTCTAGATACTTACGCCTTCCTGGGATAAACTCAGCTCTATGATGTGTTATCTTTTTTAGTTCATAGACTTTATTCACTAACATTTTGCTTAGAAATTTTACATCTTTGTAGAGTGAAATAGGACTTTAATTTTTTCTTGTGTGGACGTCAAATTGCTATTGGATTCAAAGAATGAGTCAGGATACATTTTCTGTTTTCCCCATTCCATGGAATAGTTTATATAAGACTGCAATAATATATTCCTTAAGAATTTGTTATATACCATTTGATCCAGCAATCCCATTACTGGGCATCTACCCAAAAGAACAAAAGACATTCTATAAAAAAGACATCTGCACTTGAATGTTTATAGCAGCACAATTCACAATTGCAAAGATGTGGAAACAGCCCAAGTTCCCATCAATACATGAGTGGGTTAATAAAATGTGGTATATGTATACCATGGAGTTCTACTCAGCCACAAAAAATAATGGTGATCCAGCACCCCCGTATTATCCTGGATAGAGCTGGAACCCATTCTACTAAGTGAAGTATCCCAAGAATGGAAAGATAAGCACCATATGTATTCACCATAAAATTGGTATGAACTGATCAACACTGAAGTGCACATATAGTAATAACATTCATCGAGTATTGGGCAGGTGGGAGGGGATGGGGAGGATGGGTATATACACACCTAACGGGTGCAGTGCGCACTGTCTGGGGGATGGACACGCTTGAAGCTCTGACTCAGGTGGGGCAAGGGCAATATACATAACCTAAACATTTGTACCCCCGTAATATATTGAAATAAAAAAAATTAAAATAATAATAATAAAGAATTTGTTATAATCAACTTGTAAAAACTGTCTCAAGTTTTTACCTTAGTAGAAAATTTTTAACTATAGGGTCCATGAATGGTTGTAAATTCAAGTTTTCTATTTCTTTTTAATTAATTATACTAGATTACATTTTTGTCCATTTTACCTTCCTACTGTTAACTTTATTTTGCCTAATATTTTCTTGCTAAAATTCAACAAAGATTTTTAATTTTTTTCCAAAGGATCAACTTTAGGTTTTTATTTTAACATTTTCTATTGCTAAACGTTATACTTGGTTCTCTTTATAATCTCCCTATTCATCTTTCTAGTGTCTTTTGTTTGTTCATCTTTATGTCATTATTTATTTCTTTAAACATTCCATTCATAGTTACTTTGTCTTTTCTGTTTCAAGGGTATTTTTTTCTAAGAGAGCCTATCTTAATTCTTCTATCATTACAGTTAAATAATATCCTGGCCATATAAAAATTTCAGGAGCTACAGTTTTTTCTCTCAGTGATCAGGAGATGATTTATAACTGATTTAGAACATCCAGTGTTGCAAATGAGCAATCAATTTCTAGATTATTTTTTTCCTTTGTAGATAACTTAGTATCTCTCTATTGACTTTTGTAAGATTTTTTTCTGTATCCTTAGAATTAATAAATATTATCAAAATACGTTTGGACAAATTCATTTTTTCAACATTCCTGACAGAAATTTGGTAAGCCTTTTCAATCTCTAGATCCAACTCTATATGTAGCTCAGGAATTTTTTTCTTTTAAGTAATGCATATCTCTTGCCTATTCTTTTCTTTCCTTTGTGAATGATTCACATGTTAGATCCCTGAGACTATCAACCAAATCTTTCATCTTTTCTCTCATAGTTGTTATTTCCTTGTTTTTATTCTGGGCTTTGAGATTATTTATGTCCTTTAATCTTAAAGCTTTCAATGCAGCTCTCAATAATGACAATATGTTCCCTCAATTCATCTACAGAATTGATTTGGAAAATCGTGGTTTTAAATCCAGAAAAAAAATATTTTATGTGCTGTATTTATATCTCCTTAAAGGCTGGAGAATTTTTTCCCCAAAATTTATAATCTGCCTACAAAATCAATTCTATTATACCCAATGTCCTATTTGTTTTCATTAATAAGCGTTTCTCCAGCTGTTTGATCTCCTTAAATGAGATATGCTATTCTTTACCTGATCATCACAGGTGACGAAAAGTGAAGTGGTTTCAATCCCAGTATGCCTGTAATATAGAAACAGGCGTGAATCCTGCTGGTGTACCCAGAGGAACCCTCCTGTCTCCAAATCTTCCAGTCTACCAGGCTAAAAGACAGGAATGACTTAGTCCATTTCAGCTCCTTCTTATCCCCTGGGTGATCAGGAAGACTCAACAATAAGCTCACACACACTTAGCTAATGGAAATCTCTTCCTAGTCTGGTACTTTCTGGAACTTATCTGAGAACTCCAAGCAAAGTGTCAAAAGCTCTGCACAGTTCTCTCTACCCAGACACCAAGTGAGCCCAAGGACTTACTTGTACCCAACTACCTGTAGGCACACTACTGTTGTATTTTTGCATTATTTTCAACTACCTACTCTTCATGTAGCTATTTATGGGATAAAGGGGAACATTTGAGAGCCGAACTTATAAGACCATCTAAAAACAGCCTTTTTTTTCTAGAAGCAAGTTTGTTGTTACTGTGTTTTCTCTGTGAAATATTTCCCATGGACCTCCAGATTAGAATTATTTTAGTGTCTCTCTCCTCTATATATTGCTTCTGTAAGCACCTCAAGTGTAGGTTATTACAATTGCCTGGACCACTATTTGGTAATGTGGCCTTTATGGGTTTTTATGTAAACTAAATACTTTAGTTTTCAAAATCTTAGATTTTTATTTATTTCCTGTTATAGACAGAATGGAGTTAGAACCAGACACTTCATATCTTATGAGTAAGTAAAACACACATAAATGAAAGAGAAAAAATACTTTCCCCTATTAAAAGCATTGCCATGACTCTATCCTAGCAGTTGTTTATTCTGACAGCCTTCTTCCTGTGTCCCCTTCTAAGCCTGAAACATCCTGGAATAGCTCTCCCTGCACAAGGGAAGCTTTATTATTAGTGTTATATAGTGCCTGGGTCCCTCATTTATGCCTAGCATCGACAGATCAGAAAAGTATCCCAAATTACATTACACTTACATATCACTAAGAGGAAAGGTGAAATATTCTAAGACAAAATGTTAAGTTAATATCATATGGCTTCATTTTATAAATAATTAAATGCAAACCAGGGGTCTTTAACATTGTTCAATTCCTCTGTAGATATAATTCCAATCCTCAGTATTTATATGGCAAGCTCCAATTATCCCTCTCATATTCTAACTGAAGCCACCCTTGGAAAGGCAAGCATCCTCAGGCACCCTCTATGCTTTGGGGGTAGGAAATAGAACATATACTCTCTCAACTACCCTAGCCTAGAGTTCTCAGAATAATTGGAGTTTGCTATACCCTTCCACAATAATTTATTACAGGCTCAAATAACTTCCTGCCAGGTTTTGGTCTGAATTTAAACCCCAGCCTACAAACATTCACCAGTCTCACTTCCAAAAGTTCAATTACTTGGACTAGATAGTGTCTCCAGAGGCACAGAGCTGGAAAATTTCTGGTGCTATCAATATTACTTCAAAAACTAATTCTCATTCCACAGAATAAAATATTTATTCCCTAGAGGAGCTAAGGATGCTAAAGAGCATGTTTAAAGCGTCTGCCCATTATCACTTCTGAATGCTTCTACTTCTTATTCCATTAGACATTTCAGTGACTAAAGCCAGAGGTTTTTATCCCCAAGTGAAAAGTCCTACATTTGGTCTAAAATTACAAATACTAGAGTGCAGAAAATGACATTCTGAAATTGGCCAAAGGGTTTTATTTAAAATCAGAGTACTTCGAGTATTTCTGAACTAATACTAAAAACTAATCTTTTATAAATGTATTCTCTGCATCAATGTACTTCATGACATATCAGTAGTTATGGTTCTGACCAATAAACTTGGTTTTCATACAGCTATGGTTTTACCAAACTTAAGCCTCAGAAATAAATCATGATATTTCTTTTTGGCACTGGGAAGGAGAAATCACATCTCCCTTTTACCTACCCATGGGTTCCATCAGTAGGCCATACCTACTTACTTCCTCTATAGTGCTGGATAATCCTATTCGTTAAAGAAAAATACAATAATTAGTCTATTTTTAAGCTTTGAAGGTGCTGCTGGAAGAGTTTTTTTTTTTTTTTTTTTTTTTTACTTACCACTTGACTAAATGTTTAAAATCAGTGCTTACTAGAAAGATTCATTATATATACACACACACATACATATATATATATATATCTTATAAATAATTGTTTATGAGGAAGATAGCAAGATAATGTTCCAGGCTTTTCTGAACACCACTCAAAAGTCAGGCTGTTCAGGAGTTTAAGACCTTTCTGTGGTTCTGTGGTTATTCATTGATAAATAAAAAATAAGTCAGGAAAAAAAATCCACCTCTGTTGATAGAGGAAAATGTGTTGGCAAGAATGCTGGAGCAGCAAGATGGAATGATGGCACAATGATAATAATTCATCGTTACCTGGAGAACAAGGAGCCCTCCTGAGGCCAGCTGAGTGGCTTCGGCTCAGTGGGTGCAGACAGAGCCAACACATTTTCTATCTCCAGCATGGAATCATTTTTTTTTTCCAACATCCTACATGGTATTGTTGCTAAAACTTTCACAATGATAGGCAAAGAGACATCAGCACTCTGCCTATGGAGAGTCTAATAAGACGTCATGACCAATATCTCTTACAGTGGTGCACCCATCCTGAATCTGTCCCCAGCACATACGAAATTTGGGGCAATTCACTCAGCCTACATATATGAGCTCTATGGCAATATTAATTCAGAACAATTTCAATCATGACTTTTTGACAAAATAGCAGACTATATAGCAACAGAACAGAGAATCAGGATCAGATCACTCTTCTGTGGAGAAACAGAAGCTCCAGAACTTCAAATATGCTTCCAAATGCCTATTCCATTCACTCTACTCAGATGACTGTTTCACAATAATGTATTTCTCCTCAATACTCCAACATCTTCTCCAAAAAAATTCTAGCAGCAAAAACAGAAGCACTCAGAAGATAACCTCCTCCCCCTAGTCCACCAAATCCACCAAAATCAAGCATCTGCATATATGTTCACTGCCTCCATCCTATATGATGGACGAACAGCCCTTCTCCTAGAAGTCAATTCCTCTACCTGTGTTCTGGATCCCAGCTTCACGCACCTAACCAGGAACTTGCTCCCGACATTACCGAGGCCCCCCCAGGGATCAAGTTCTCTCTGTTCACTGGAGCATCCTCATGACAGAGCAAACATGTAACATCTCTCATCTTTTAAAAATCCTTTTGCCATCCCCCTTACCTCAACTTTGAACACATCTTGCTGCACCCTTTAATAGCAAAAAGAAATAAAATGATATTTATCTTCATTGCCTCAATTTTTTTATCACCCACTCTCTCTTGACCTCCATATAAGGCTTTTATCTCTGTCAATCCACTGAAGCTAATCTTGTTCTTGGTCAATAATGAATAAATACCAGGTTAGGAAGAACCCCAACTCTAGCCCATGTAGAAAAGAATAGCTCTGTGAAGACTACAATTTGTGCTTATATGTCACTGGTTATTGTCTACAATGAAAAAAAGGAAGTGCCAAGGAGCATCTGACAGTATAACTTTCATCCAATAACTGAGTTTAGGAGATAAGAGAGCACACTGCAAGTATACATTGATACATTTTATCTTTTCTTTTCCAATTGCCTGATATTTCAGAGTTTATCCTATCTAGTCTTTTAATATGAGAAAGTAGCAAGAATACCGAGCAAATAATTAGAAAAGTTACTTTTATGTTCTGGCTCCAGCAGTTATTACATCCTTGACATTAGACAAGTCAGTGCAGTTAAAAGCTTTGGGTTTTTAATTTGAAAACAAGGAAAGTAACTCCCACTCTGGGTGTAATGCAACCAAGAGATGTGATGAACGTGATGGGCCTTTATAGGTAATAAAGCCCGATAAGGTGATAGAAATTCTATTTGTGAGTCTCTCCGTTCTGCAGGAACAGTGACAATTTCTTATCTGCTCATCTTGCACCTGTGACTTTGCTTAAATGTAAATTTCCTGCTGACAGGAATGTTAGTCCTCCTGACATTATAAATGTCACATGAACTAAAACATGGAGATAATTATCCAGATAATTTAGAATACCAGGACACTTGTGCTTGACCCTTGAGAGAGTGGCAGTAAATAGTATTAGAGAGGTATTCAGAAGCAAGATCATGTAGGATCTGGTAGATTGTGAAACCATTCTGTGTGTGATGGAAAGTTTTGGGATGTTGACAGCAGAAAGTGGCATAATGAGATTCCTGTTTTAAAAGGATAATGCTGGAGAATATGAAGCTAGTCCCCAAAGATGGATCTCATTGGACCATGCTCTTCAGAATTCATATTCGTGTGTAGTCTTCTCCTACCACAATGGATCCGGGCTGTTCTTTGACGTATATTAACCAATAAAATGTGACAGAAATGATGCTATACTAGTTATACATCCAGATTTAAGGAAGACTGTCATATTGTGTTTCCTCCTTCCTGGAGCACTCATTTTGGGAGGCTTTAGCTACCATGTAAGAAGCCTGACTATTCTGCCAAAGGATCACATGGCCTTAGGTCATAGGCCTTAGGACTACATGAAGAGAGAGGAATTCAGCTTTCCAAGTGTCCCAGTCACAGTCACCTAGTAATTTAATAATTTCAGGTATAAGATTTAAGTTAATTCTGTATGCTGAAACTTTACTGAATTTTTTTATCAATTCTAGTAGGTGGAGTCTTTAAGTTTTTCTGGCTATAAGATCATATCATCTGCAAACAGAATAATTTGACTTCTTCCTTTTCAATTTGGATGATCTTTATTTCTTTCTCTTGTCTAATTGCTCTAGCTAGGACTTCCAGTACTATAGTGAATCACAGTGATAAAAGTGGCACCCACTTCTTGTTCCAGATCTTAGAGGTAAGGCTTTCAGTTCTTCCCTGTTCTGTAGGATGCTAGCTGTGGGTCTGTTGTATATGGTTTTTATCATTTAAAGTATGATCCTTCTATACCAAGTTTTCTGAGAGTTTTTATCATGAAGAGATGTTAAATTGTATCTAATATCTTTTCAGCATCAATTGAAATGATCATCTATTTCTTGTCATTCATTCTGTTGATATGATGTATCACATTTATTGATTTGCATGTGGCATGTGTTGAACCATCCTTGCATCTCTGGGATGAATTCCACTTGGTCATGATAAATCTTTTTTTTTTTTTTTTGGTAGCTGGTGCCACCACTGCAAAATAAATACAAGATAGGATCTCTACCCAAATGAAGTTTGAAGCAGAGCTGAAGAAATAAGAAATAGAGACATAGCAATGTAAGAAGAAATCAAGAAATAGCCACAAATGCAAAATAACAAAAGTAAGGGTGAGTGTGTGAAAGACTTTTTAAAAAGTTTTTTTACCTCATATTGCCTGGCCCCAGGCAAAGGCTGCTTCACACATCACAACAAAACATAGATTCTTCTCAATTGTTATTGAAACAGCTATTCCTTACAAATAGTTGAGGTAAGTTACAAAATATGGTTATTCCTTAAGTGAATTTCTGAGTCCTTTATTTGATCTAAATATTATGTTATCAATCTTGTTCACACCGATGAGTGCTGACTACCAAATATACAGCCAACCCTTTAACAGCACAGTTTGAATTGCATGGTTCTACTTATATACAGATTTTTTTCAATAGACATATGGAAAATTACTTTGGAGATATGAGACAATTTGAAAAAACTTGCTGATAAGCCATATAGCCTAAAAATAGCAAAAAAAAAAATTGAGACAAAGGTAGGATATGAATGCATAAAATATGTATAGATACTAGTCTAATTTATCACTTACTACCATAAAATATACATGAATATATCTTAAAAAGTTAAAATTTATCAAAATTGACACACAAACACTTAAAGGCTGTACATGGTGCCATTTGCAATTGAGAGAAATTTAAATAAACTTAAAGATGCAGTATTAGATCATAACAACATAAAATTAATGTTGTAGTATGTATGTAGTACATAGTGTATTACTATAATAATTTCATAGCCACCTTTTGTGGCTATTGTGGTGAGCTCACATGTTCCAAGTATCCTTAAAATGCTGTGACACTAATCATCTCCAGTTCATCTCTCCAGTAAATTACATATCATAGCAAAAAGTGATCCCTTGTAGTTCTCACATAATTTTCATTGCATAACCCCTGAATGACACCATGGGACCCATATGAAGTGCCACTGATGATGCTGGAAGTGCTTCTAAGAGGCAAAGAAAAGTCATGATATTATAAGAAAAAGTTGAATTTCTTGATATGTACTGTAGATTGAGGTCTGCATCTGTGAGTGCCCACCATTTCAGACAGACAATTTATCCTTTAAACTTATAGTATTAGTAAACACACAACAGTACTGTAAATGTATTTTCTCTTCCTTATAATTTTCTTAATATCATTTTCTTTTCTCTAGCATACTTTATTGTAAGAGTACAGTATATAACACATATGAGATACAAAATATGTGTTAATTGTTATGTTATCAGTAAGGCTTCCGGTCAACAGTAGGCTATTAGTAATTAAGTATTGAAAAAGTCCAATGTTACATACCAATTTTTGACTGCATGGGGCTTGGTGCCCCAACACACTTGTTGTTCAAGGGTCAACTGTACCTCAAAATTCGCCTCATCTTACAGATAAACATCATGGATAGGTGTTTAAGATGAAAGGTCAGAGAGAGAGAGTCCTAAAAAGTTTCATTATTAGTTTCAGAAATCTAATAATGCAGAGTGTCTTACAGACAACCAGAGCAACCTCCTCTATAGAATCTCAGCCAATGTGACTAAATATAAGAGGTTATAGAAACAGAGTGGTGTAAACTTCCAAAGAAGCACACCCATGGATATATTGATTTGGAAACAGACTGACACCTTGTTCAACAGCCAGGTGACTTGACTATCCACTTTGTGAGAGCCACAGGAAAAAGCTATCTCTGGTCTCAGTGGCAGAAAGAGCTGTGCTTCTACAGAGCAACTAATTATTGGGTCCAGTGAAACACATAATTGCATATTTCTTTTATAGCAAATGTATAATATTTCATGGTTGTGAAAGTTAATTTTATGTCAACTGGTCTAGGCCATGGCATCCAGATATGTGGTCAAATATTATTCTGAATATTTCTGTCGGGGTAGTTTTGAATGGGATTAACATTTAAATTGGTGGATTTTGAGTAAAGTACATTGCCTTCTATGTGGGACTTATCCAAGCACAGCCCAAGAAACTATCATTAGAGAGAACAGACAACCTACAGAATGGGAGAAAATATTTGCACACTACACTATCAGGATAAAGGCCTGATAACTAGAATCTGTGGAGAACTCAGGAAAATTAACAAGAAAAAAGTCAAACAACCCCATTAAAAAGTTGGCAAAGGACATAAACAGAAACTTTTCAAAAGGAGACAGACTAATGGCCAAGAAACATACGTAAAAATGCTCAACATCTCTAATCATCAGGGAAATGCAAATCAAAACCACAATGAGATATCACTTAAATCCAATGAGTTAAAATAACTATTTTAACATCCTGTCTACTAATTCTAGCATGCATATTATTTTGGAGTTAGTTTTGTTCATTCATTAATTTTTTTTTACTCATCATGGATCATATTTTCCCACTTCTTTGGGATGCCTGGTAATGTTTAATTATCGTATGCCTGCATGATGAATTTCACTTTTTTGGATGCTGAATATTATATTTTTGTATTTCTATAAGTATTCTTAACCTTTTTTCTGGGACAGCAATAAGTTACTTAGAAAGCATATGATCCTTTCAGGTTTTGCTTTTAAACTTTGTTAGGCAGAACCAGGGTAGCATTTGGTCTAGGGTTAATTTTCCCCACGACTGAGGTAAAAGACTTTTGAGTACTTTTCTTAATTCCTCATGCATTAGGAGGTTTTTTTACTCAGGTAAAATAGGAACTATTCTCAATGCTAGTTCAAGTACTGCTTGCACTAATACTTTCAAGTGGTTCTTCATCTGGCCTCAGACAATTTTCTTACATGTGTGTACTTACGAGTATGCACCCAAAGTCTTGAGGGGAACCTATGTAGTTCTCTCTACCTGCAGGGCTCTTCTCTCTGGGACTCTGCTCTATTAACTCAAGCCACCTCGTCCTCCAGGGACTCCCAGCTCTCTCTATTCAATTGAATGAGACCACCAGGCTCTGTCTAGGCTTTCCCTGTGTTGCAGCCTCAGAATTTTCTCCAGACAGAAGTTGAGGCTATTATAGGGCTCCCTTGTGGGCATCATTGTACTTTGTTGTCTGTCTGATGTCCAATATCTTGAAAATCATTTTTAGATATTTTTATTTCAGGCAAGAGGTTAAATCTAGCCCCTGTTACTGCATCTCTACTAGAAGCAGAAGTCCCAAGATTGAGGTTTTAAATTCATAAAATACTAATCCCAAATAGGAAAAGAATCTAAACTTGATATATTATACCCTGATTCTGCCCAAGTACGTATTTATTGGTGCAAGAACTGGATGATTAATTATAATGGTAAGAGTTGATATTTCTTTTTTCACTTTTTTTCACTCTATACTCAGTGAAAGAGAGAAGTAATTTTTCCCACTAAAGGCATTTAAGTCTGCCCTTACTGTTCTTTTCTAAACTGCTATAATCTATTAATTCTCCCATCAGCTACATCAAAGGGAGAACATTTCACCAAATGAAGTGACTGAACTACTCTCATTTGTTATTGACACCTTTTTCTGCATTGAGAACAATTTAGAGACTCACTCTGGGAATGATTCAGGAAAGTAGAGACAGTAAACAATGCTTAGTTGTGTTTTCCTTTTACTGCTTCTTTATGGACTTCATGTTGTACCTGGGTTGACGTTCATAGAGGTTTTAATAAATTTTAAACCTGAGAGTTCATAAAACAATGTCCAAACTCTACAAATGTAATTTTTCTTTATTTTGCTCTGCTCTAAGCAATGCTAGCACACACCATATCTCAAAACAATTTTCCACTCCATTTATCTTATGTATTTATTTAACAAAAATTTATTGAGTGCCTACTATGTCAAGGCACAGTGTGAAACACTAAGAATATGATACATGAAACAAAAAATAGTCCCTCTACTAATGAAGTATATAATCTAGTGAAGAAATGGGTAACCCAAGTAAACAAGTGGCTAAGTACAAATTGTGGGAGGTGCTATGAAGGAAATTTGACAAGGGGCTATGCTAGAGAATAAAAAGATCATCAATTCTGATAATCTAGGGGAGTCCCATATATGAGAGTAACATATAAAGTAACCCACTGAATGAAAAGAACCAATCACAGGCATAGAAGAAAGGAGAGTAGGTGAAGGGATATGTTTGTGCTGAGATATTAAGAAAGGAAAGAAGAACTTGGTGTGTTCAAGAAAATGAAATAAAGCCACATGGCTGAAGTACCGCAAGGGAGTGAGTAGAACCAGATGAGTTTGGAAGAGCAGCAAAAGCCCTACCAACTTGGGGCCCCGAGTACAATGGCCATTGAAGAGTTTAAAGCATGGGAACAGCTCTCTGGTTTGGGAAACTAAGTGAACAATCATGTTATTCACTGAGATGGGAAAAGACCGAGTGAGAAAAAGTTTTAGAGGTGAAATCAGGAATTCAGTTTTGTGCTCATTAAGTTTGGAATGCTTAGGAGTTGTCAAAATAGAAATGCTAACTAGCCAGCCAAATAAATATTTCAGAGAAAAGGTATGAAACACAACACATGAAATACAATGTTGAAATACAAGGAATACACATGAAACACAAGGAATTCCAGAGTCCAGATTTCAGGCACAGAAAGATAAGGAGTGGCCCGAGAGGAAGGGGGGAAAGGAGGACAGTATGATGTCATAAAAGCCAAGAGAGGAAAGTGGTTTTTTTTTTTAATTTTTAATTTTTTTTATTTTTAATTATTATGGGTACATAATAGCTGTATTGAGCAGGTTGAGGAAAGAGATGGCCAATTAACTCTTTCAGGATAAATGTCAAGAGTGATCTTGTGAGAAACAATTTTTGTGAATAAAGGAGAAAGCCAGATTGAGTAGGTGGATAAGTGATAAGAAGTGAGGCAGTATAGACTGCATGAGTGACAAATAACTTCGATGAAATTATTTTGAAGAAAATCAGTGAAGTGGAATGTAAATAGAGGGAGACATGGGGAAGTGTCAGATCTAAGGTCTAAGCCCAGCTTGTCTGACTCCAAACCAAATATTACTAAAGATACATCGTAATGAGCAACAGTAGAGGAAAGTGATTAGGAACACAAGCCTGGAACCAGAGTACCCAGGTGATACCCAGTTCCACTCCACATTAACTCTGCAAACTTGGGCAAAAGTTATTTTTATATTCTATCTCAGTTTTTCCATCTATAAAATGGGAATAAGGACGATGTTTACTTCATGGCATTGTTATGAGGATTAAATGAATTTAAATAGTGCTTCAGTCACAAACCTCAGTATATGACAACCATTAGCATATTAACTTCTTTTAAGAACAGTTCTCTATTTGGAAAGGTCACCTGTTTAATAGAGTATTCTTAGTTACTTTAGTGAGCAGAGATGCTTCACAGCCAAATTTCCCTAAATCACTTTGGATCTTTTATGTAAACATAGACAACTAGAATTTTAATTTCAAAATCCTGACAAAATTGTCCTTGGCTCATTTCAAATTTTCTTGTTGTTCAAGATTTCCTCCCCACCAATAACTCTTTGATTGTCTTCCTGTAAAGAGAAAGGCAGGGACTAAATCCATCAGCACCAAAGCTGGGAAGCCCTCCAAGTTCACTGAGAGGAGAATACACAGCGCTCAGAGGAGGTGTGATTTGTCACAATACTGCACGCTTGCACCGAGTCTGCATTCTAAAAGCTCACTGAAAACAGGGAAAGCAAGCACCGAAGAGCAGCTGGGTCAGGCAGGCTTCTCCACTCAGTATGCAGTAAAGACTTTGCCTGAACTAATTGCCCCTTTCCCCTACAAACAAGAGAATTCAGTCAAGTGCATGTGGCAAAACTGGGTTGCTTTGAGATGATAGAAAAGGGCTTCTGCTTTTCATGTGATTGCAGCCCCTTGTTCTGGTAGTTGCTACATGCAATAAATGTCATTCTAGGAGAAGGACTAGCCTTTGCATCCCATCAGAATTTTTCCTGGAAACCTGCAGCATAGAACTCTGACATTTTCTTCTCATTGTGGCAGAAGCAGCAGCACAAAGCACATTACTGAAATTGCATGGTCCTGGGCAAGGTAGGGCTGATTTATTTTGTTATAGAAATCTCTGCCACTGAATTTGCTGGAAAAGGAGGAGTAAAGGCTACTACTTGGCACCGACCTCTTGAATGTCATATATTCTACCTTGTCCCTGAGATAGAAGAGCAGGCAAATGAAAGAACAGCAAACACAAAAAAAATAGTCATTAACAATTTTAAAGGTTAAATGATAGGATGCATGTGTTTATGTCTATGTCTTCCCTGAGTGGCTATGGAATAAGTGAAATTTATGCCAAATTATGGTTTCATAGAAATCATTTCAAAGTTCTTGTGGTTACTTCTTAATTTTATCATACATTTGGGAGCTTGGGAAATTTATAGGGAAATCTAGGGTTCCCAGGTATAGAAATTAAATATTTACAAAAATGAGCCCAGGGCAGAAGAGAAGAAAGAAAAGTTTCAACAGATGAAAAGTTTCACAAAAATGTTGTTTTTTCAGTATAAATATAAACTATCTCATGACTGCATGCAGTCACACAAAGAATTTAAGCCCAAGTAATTTGAATTGAAATAATACATGTATTTCAATTATATGAGTGGTACCACAAAAAGTAAAAAAAAAAAAAAAACATTCTAACCACAATAACTTCTAAGATGATTTCACAGTTTTGCATTTTAGTCACGTGTAGACTATTTTAGAACTTTTTCACTTTAAAAAAAATAATTTTTGGCAGCTGTTGGAATAGAGAACAAAAAAGGCCTATTTGTTTATTTATTTCACAGATGGACTACAAATACAGATGGTACTATTAAAATTATGTCACAGCAATATTTGGAAAGAAGTTGAATTTAAATTTCAACATGAAAAAATACTCATTCAGAATTAAAAAGAGTGATACTTCGAGAGTCGAGATGAATCAACCTTCCAAACAATTCAATCAATACTTCAACAATCAACTAAATAATTTAAATGATTAGACTTCCCCTTTAAATGTAAACATTTAAATATCTTCTTCAGTTCAATTCCATATGCCATGGATGGAATCTCTGTCTTGGGAACACAGGTGAAGCAGAAAATTAATCACATTTTTTGCACTCGTGTGATGGGACAACTCAACGATACCAATGCAACTGAGTATTTATATTTATTGTCTCAAGGAAAGATATACTATAGGCTAATAATAGAAGTGTAACAAGCTAAGATTTGTAATAAGTAGGTTTGAATAGTTGACAAATTTCTGAAATAATCTCAAGCAAGTAAAACTCAGTAGAAATAAACATGTTTTCTAATTGCTGTAATGATAGAAAGGTTCTACAATTTATAAATTATTAAGAATTATTACTTCCCTGAAAGAAGCAGTAGATAGATCATCAATTTTTGTTCTGGATCACAAATGGATGCATCTCTTTCCTTCCCTTAAGAGCTGTTGGGCAGACTTAAGCAGAAACACAAATTTTCAGAGTTCCCACTTTTGGCAAAACAGTGGCCTTTATGGTGACATCGTATTTTCAGAGCCCTCTTAGGTATCATATCTCCAAAGGGCTAATGTGGCAAATAGTGCCCAGCTAGGAGTCTCAGACTCAAAGGTAACAGTTTCTCTGTTTTCAATGACATCTCAATCAATTAAAAATGATTTTTTTCTGTCTTTAAAATGTATTCATCTTCAGCAATGTTTGGGAGTAAAAGTAGGCCCTATGAAATATTTTCTAAAATGAATGAAATGAGTGCCTCATGCATCTTGGGCTGCTATGACAGAACATCACAGACTTTATGGTCTAAACAACAGAAATTTATTTCTCACAGTTCTGGAAGCTGGGAGGTCCAAGATCAAGGGGCCAGCATGGTCAGGTTCTGGTGAAGGCCCTCTTCCAGGTTTACAGATGGCTATCTTCTTGCTGTGTCTTCACATGGCAGAGAACAGGGAGGCAGGAAGAAAGCATTCTCATGTCTCCTCCCTCCTATAGGGGCACTAATCCTATCATAAGAGCTCTGCCCTCATAACCTAATCACCTCCCAAAGGCTCCATCTCTAAATACCATCACATTGGGGAATAGGGTTTCAACAAATGAATTGGGGCTGGGGGTACAAACATTCACTCTATATCACATAAGTGAATTTGTTTAGTAATATTTATCCTTGCTGATTTAGGCCTGCAAGAGAGGGGAGGAGAGTTTTCAAGTGGACATTAGCTTTGAGTCCCAAGCATTTTGATTCCTGCTTTTTAAACTCAGTCAGTAATCAAGAGAGAAAATAACTCTGAAGGATGTGATGTATAGAGTACCAACCAGTTGCAGCCAGAAAATTTTCAAAATATAGTATATGCTTTCAACTTTTCTCCATTCAGTATGATTTTGGCTGTAAGTCTGTCATAAAAGGCTTTTATAATTTTGTGGTATGTTCCTTCTATGCCTATTTTCTTGAGGTTTTTATCATGAAAGGGTGCTACATTTTATTGAATTCTTTTTCTGCATCTATTGATATGATCATATGATCTTTGTTTTTGATTCTGTTTATGTGGTAAATCACATTTATTGATTTGCATATGTTAAACTATCCTTGTATCCCTGAGTTGAAACCTACCTGATCATGGTGAATTATCTTTTTCATGTGTTCCTGAATTTAGTTTGCTAATATTTTGTTGGGGATTTTTGCATCTATGTTCATAAGGGATATTGGCCTGTAGTTTTGTTTTTTTGTTGTGTCCTTTCAAGGCTTTGGTATTGAGGTGATATTGGCTTTATAGAATGAGTTAGGAAGAATTCCCTCCTTCTTTGTTTTATGGAATAATTTCTGTAGTATAGATACCAGTGCTTCTTTGTAGGTCTGGTAGAATTTGGCATGAATCTGTCTGGTCCAGTGATTTCCCTCTAATAACTGGGACAAAACAACAGTGCCCACAGTTACCACTTCTATTGAACAGAGTACTAGAAATCCTCGCCAGAGCAATTATGCAAGAAAAAGAAATAAAGGGCATTCAAATTGGAAAGGAGGAGGTCAACCTATCCCTCTTTTGCTGATGATATGATCATGTATCTAGAAAACCCTAAAGACTCCAACAAAAGACTCCTAGAATTGATAAATAAATTCAGCAAAGTTTCAGGGTACAAAATCCAAGTACAAAAATCAGTAGCATTTCTATATACTAACAATAGTCAAACTGAGTGTCAAATCAGAACCTTAATACCATTTATAATAGCTGCAAAGAAAATAAAATACCTAGGAATATACTTAAGCAAGAAGATGAAAGATCTCTACAAGGAGGACTACAAAACATTGATGAAAGAAATCATAGATTATGCAAACAAATGGAAAAACATCCCATGCTCATGGCATTGTTTAAATGTCCATACTGCCCACAGTGATTTACAGATTCAACACAATCCCCATCAAAATACCAACATCATATTTCATGGAACTAGAAAAAATAATTCTAGGATTCACTTGGAAAGAGCCAGAATAGCCCAAGCAATCTAAAGCAAAAAGAAGAAAGCTGGAGGCATCACATTACCTGACTTCAAATTATACTACAAGGCTATAGTAATCAAAACAGCATGACACTGGTATAAAAGTAGAGACATGGCACAGAATAGAGAACCTAGAAATAAAATCATCTACCTACAACCAACTGATCTTTGACAAAGCATACAACAACATAAACTGGGAAAAGCCCTATTCAATAAATGGTGCTGGGAAAACTGGATAGCCACAAACAGAAGAATGAAATAGTTCCCCTATCTCTCACCATATACAAAAATTAAGTCAAGATGGATAAAAGACTTGAATGTAAGACATAAAACCATAAAAGTTCTAGAAGAAAACATAGGGAAAACTCTTGTAGACATTGGCCTAGGCAAAGAATTTATGACTAAGACCCCAAAGGCATATCCACCAATAACAAAAATAAATAAAGGGGACTTAATTAACTTAAAATGCTTCTGAACAGCAAAGGAAATAATCAACAGAATGAATAGACAACTTACAGAATGGAAGAAAATATGTGCAAACTATACATCTGATAAAGGGTTAATATCCAGAATCTACAAAGAACTCCAGCAAATCAACAAAAACAAAGCAAACAACCCCATTAGAAAGTGGGCAAAAGACATTAATGAAAGTTTTTCTAAAGAAGATAGACATATGCCCAACAAATATATTAAAAAATTCTCAATATCAATAATTATCATGTAAATTCAAATTAAAACAACAATGAGATACCACCTTACCCCTGTCAGAATGGCTATTATTAAAAAGTCAAAAAACAGAAGATGCTGGCATGGATGCAGAGAGATAATAATGCCTATACACTGTTGGTGGGACTGCAAGTTATTGAAGCCTTTGTGGAAAACAGTATGGAGATTCCACATAGAAATAAATGTAGACTTACCATTTGATCCAGCAATCCCACCATTCATATCTAACCAAAGGAAAAGTCATTTTATCAAAAAGACACCCTGCACTTGGATGTTTATCACAGTACAATTCACAGTTGCAAAGGTGTGGAATCAACCTAAGTGCCCATCATTTCATGAGTGGATAAAGAAAATGTGGTATATATATATATATATGGAGTACTACTCAGCTATAAAAAAGAATGAAATAATGTCTTTTACAGCAACCTGGATGGAACTGGATATCATTATCCTAAGTGAAGTATCTCAGGAATGGAAAAACAAACACCACAGTACTCTCTAATAATTGAGAGCCAAACTATGGACACATATGTCACAAGGAGATATAAAGGGCATTGGAAAGCAGGAAGGGGGGAAGGATGGAAGGGTAAGAGGTAAAAAATTACCTATTGGGTACAATGAACACTATTCTGGTGATAGGCACACTAAAAACCCCAACTTAAGCCTTATACAATGTATCCATGTAACAAAAACATTTAATATTTTGAAGTAAAAAATAATAAAATGTTTTTAAAAATAAGTAGAATTCTCAAACAATGCTGGTGGAAATTACAATGTCACAATCTCTTTTATAGAACAGTTTTGAAGATTCTCAAAAGTTAAATATACACCTACCTACTTAATGACATAGCCATTCTATTCCTAGTATCTAGCAAAGACAAATGAAATCCTATGTTCTTACAAAGATTTAGAAACAAATGTTCATAGTAGCTTTATTTATAATAGCCAAAAACTGGAAAAAAAAACCCATATGGCCATCAATAGATCAATGGATAATAAATTTGGGAAATACCAATATAGTAGAACATCACTCATCTATAAAAAGGAATGAACTATTGATATATACAACAACATGGGTGAATCTCAAAATAATTACACTGAGTGAAAGACATCTGACCAAAAAATAAAGGAAAACAAATGCAAAGTGACAGAAAAAAATATATAGTATATGAAATTCTAAGAAGAGTTTAGAAACAGCTATGCTCATTTAGTTTAAATCATTTGTATGTCTCTATGTGTGAAAGAATAAATAGTTTGAGAAATTCTTTCAACAATGTCATTCAATGTATGTTGGTGAAACTTATAGAAAGAACTTCTGAATTTATTCACCCAACAAATGTTTATTGAGAACCAATTTTATACTGGATAAGAAATTCCCTGCCTTCATGGAGTTTACACTAAAGGGTAGAAAATAATAAACACAGGAATAAATGTAATATGTTGATAGTGATAACTGTTAAGTAAAGTTTAATAAAATAAAGTGTCAATGGTGTGTCTCTTAGTTTACTATCATCACAAAATTACCACATTCAGCAATAGGAGTTTATTGCTCATGTGTTTGGGATCAGTCAACTATGCTGATCTTGGCTGGGGTTGACTGACAATAGGATGATCAAGGGTGACCTTGGAGGTGATTGAGGCAACTCAGCTCTGACCTCATGTGTCTCCACCTCCTGCAGCCTAGTCTGAGCAGGTCCTCAGGGCCTTGGAACAGGTGTGGGAGGACAAATGGAAATAGCCAAGACTTCTTGAGAACTAGGTTTGCAACTGGCACACTGTCACTTCCAACTCATTCTATTGGTCAAAGAAAGTCGTATTACTGAACATAATAGGGCAGGTCACCCCACTTGCAGGGAGAGAGAACTGGAGAATCATATAGTAAAGGGTATAAACACAGGGAGGGGTAAGAAATGGGGCCAATGAAGCATCTACCAAAGTGTGGATGCAACTTTAAAGGAATGGTCAGGAAAGAGTTTTTGATCAAATTGGTAAGACACCTTAAGGAGGTGAAGGAGTGAGCCAAAGAGATGTCTGGGAGAAATATTTCGAGTGCAAAGCCCCTGAGGCAGTATGGAGGAAATGATGGAAATGTGGTAGAAAATGAGGCCACAGAGGTGGTGGAGAGGGTAAGTTGGGGCACAGATCCTGTAGGGTCTTCTAGGTTATATTCTAAGTAAGATGAAAACCCATTTAAAGATTGAGAGAAGGAAAAACATAATTTTATATTTAAGGGGTTTCCTACTACTGACAAAGTGCTGGGAATGCTAGTGATTGTCAAAAAAATAAAGATTAAGAGCCATAGAGAAATACATACCTACAATGAGAAGAAGTGATAAATTCTACATGGAGGACCATATATGCAAAACTACATATCTAGTACCTTAAGGGAAATTTAATGACTATTTGAGGTAAGAGGATTATAATTTGCTTATGCTGAATTTAGAAAAGAGCCCAGCTAGGCAGATACTTCACTGTAAGCTGTGGCCTTGGACGTATTACTGCTAGGCTCAATGAGCACAGATGTCCTTTCATTTATGTAGTATAAGCATTTCTAAAACTTTTATGGGTTTTTTTTCCTCTTTCTTTCTTTCTTTTTTTTTTATCTTTTTTTTTATTTCAGCTTATTATGGGGGTACAAAAGTCCTGGTTAGATATATTGCCCATGCCCCTACCATCCCCCCGAGTCTGAGCTTCAAGCGTGTCCATTCCCCAGACAGTGCACATCGCACTCATCATGTAGGTATACACCCTTCCCCTCCCCCACCCTCCACCTCTGTCCGATACCCAATTGGTGTTATTCCCAAATGTGCACTTAGGTGATGATCAGGGAAACCAATTTGCTGGTGAGTACATGTGGTGCTTATTTTTCCATTCTTGGGATACTTCACTCAATAGAATGGGTTCCAACTCTCTCCAGGAGAACCAAAGAGATGTCGTATCATCATTATTTCTTATAGCTGAG
>CM052441.1:10189688-10237628 GCA_028533085.1 Varecia variegata | reverse complement strand
AAAAAAAAAAAAAGTAAGTTGTCCATGGTTACACCACTCGCCTGTGGCTAAAACAGGATTTCACAAGAAAATGGGGCACCAGCGTTTGCGATAGTTTAATCACTACAAGATGCCACGTATCTCGAAGGGGCAAGGAAGGCTGCCAAGTTTCTGCCTTGGGAAAGTCAGAGGATGGTGATACCATTAAGAGAACTATGTTTGGGAAAGAAAGTGAGAATACTTTGGGCATACTGTACTCCCAGTGCCTGTGAGTTATCCAAGTGGACAAGTCAACCAAACTCATGTGTATTGAAATCTGAAGCTTTAGACAAAAAATCAGAGCTAGAGATGTAGATTGGGTCCATCATCATATAGGTTAAAATCAAGATAAGAATGATTTGAGATTACTTGGAAGAGCATATTGGGAAGGTTAGTAGAGAAAATGCTAAAAACCTGCAATCTTTAAGGTGCAAGCAAAGGAAGAAATCATCGAGGTAAACAAAAAAGGAATTGTCAGAGTGGGAGGATAATCAAGAAATAAAGTTATGGAAGAGAGAAAGAATAAAGAATATCAGTTAGAGAGATCCTATAAAATGAAGAATAAGGCTGGGCACAGTGGCTCACGTCTGCCATCCTAGCACTCTGGGAGGCCGAGGTGGGAGGATTGCTTGAAGTCAGAAGTTCAAGATCAACCTGAGCAAGAACAAGACCCCATCTCTTAAAAATGGAAAAAATTAGCTGGACGTGGTGGTGCACAGCTGTAGTCCCAGCTACTCGGAAGGCTGAGACAGGAGGATCGCTTGAGCCCAGGAGTTTGCTGTGAGCTAGGGTGACATCCCCACACTCTAGCTTGGGTGACAGAGCGAGACTCTGTCTCAAACAAACAAACAAAAAAAAAAAGATGAAAACACCAGTAGGTTTAGAATTATGAAAGTCCCTCATGTCCTTAGAAATGGAGTGCAGACTTTCAAGTGTGGAGGAGGAGTAAGTGAAGCTGTGAGAAAGCAGACAGAAGATTGAAGGCAGGGTTTGCGTTAGAGACGAAAACACGAATAATATGCCAATTTTTAATGAAAAAGGAATAGCCGAATGTTATTAACACCAAAATAAGGGGGTCTTTTGTACAAAGGCAGATGTGTAATGGTTTAAAATCAGAATTAAAGTGCCAGAAAAGTGCTGCTTTCTCTGTGGTCGGTGGAGCATGAAGTTCAGGGAAGGAGGCACAGAGCAGTATATAGATAAGAATGTGAGTTAATACGATTCTTTTTTTTGGAAGGGGAGAGTCACTGAAGGCTACGGTACAAAAGAGTGCTTTGCTCAAGGAGTGATTGTAGGAAAATTTATGTCATTGATACAAATGTTCAATGGATTGAAAGGAAACAAAAGCAAGAAAGCTGGGACATTTTTATCATGGTCTGAATCAGTGCTTCAGAAAGTGTGGTCTACGGATTTCTGGGGTCTCTAAGACCTTTTCAAAGGATCGATGAGGTCAAAACTATTTTAGTAATAATTCTAGAAAGTTAAATGGCTTTTTGACTGTATTGAAATTGCATCAATGGTGCAAAAGAAGTGATGAGTCAAACTGCGAGCCCCTTAGCAGGAACTGAGACAGGAATATCACACTTGTATTAGTAGTGATTGTATTCACAGACATGCATTCACAGAAAAGAAAAATAGAAGTTCCACTTTTAAATTCATTGATGGATCAGTAAAAATTATTAATTTTATTAAATCTTGCCCCTTGAGTACATGTGTTTTTAAAATTCTGTGTGATGCAATGGGAAGTACACATAAAGCACTTCTGCCACGAACCAGAGTAGGATGTTGGGCCCAAGGAAAAGCACATGTGTGATTGTTTGAGCTGCGAACTGAACTAATTAATTTGTCCATGGAACACCATTTTTATATAAAGAATGAATAAAAGATTAACTATATTTATTCAGAGTTTTATATTTGGCAGATTATTTTCCTGAAAATGAAGGAAGTGAGTGTATTGCCTCAAGGAAAACTGAAAGTATTTATTAACAATGATAAAATTCAGACTTTGAAGCAAAATTGAAAATTGGAAAACTTCTGCTCTCCACTGTGAGTTTGACAGAATCCCAATATTGGAAGAAATTTCCTATAAGACCAGTGGTGATATTAACAAATGTAATTTGTTGTTATGATATAATGAAATGTTTCAGCATTTAAAAAATGACATAATGAAGTTAAATAATATTTCCCAAATGATCAAGAAATAATATTATAAAATCATGTATGAGCAGTACATTCATTCAAAGTAGAAGATCAGTGGATTTAAATGTATCAGAGTACAAAAAATTTGTTATTGTGGTTTCAATTTCCACATTCCAACTAACCTTCAAGAAACTAGCACTTGTTAAGTTTGGGTTTAGTACCAAAGAAAAATATTCACAATTATTTACAAAGGCTACTAAAATAACCTTCTCTTTTCCAACCACATATGTATGCATTTTCTTCATATACTTCAACCAAACAACACATTACAACTGATTGAATCCAGAAGCAGATATGAGAATCCAATTGTCTTCTTCTAAATAAGACATCTTAAGGAATTGCATAATGTAAAACAATGCCACTCTTCTAAGTAGTTTTGTATTTGGGAAAATATAAGGTTTTTCTCCTAGAAAAATATTTATGTTTACATGTGATAGGTTATTGTTGTTATTTTAAATGAATTAATAAAGAAAATTTTTAAAAAATTGTTTTTATTTCTAATGTGATAGATTGTGATAATGATAACCTAAATAAACAGAAGCTCTCTGAATCCTCAGTAATTTTTAAATATGTAAAAGAGTCCTGAGACTAAAATATCTGACAACTGTTTATCTAAATATAAAGTAATAAGACACTATAGAAGGGTAATGGCAAACCTCTGTAACTGGAAATTGAAAAGCAAGATAAAAATGGGCTTCCATATTTTAAGAAAGATATCTAGACCTATGAATCACTTAAACTAGTTGTTTGGATAAATTACTAAAAAAGAGTTGATTGAGATGGACTCATAGACACCACCTTCAGGCCCTTAAAAGAATCAGGCCCTTTAAGGTCAATTCTGTACTATTAAATATAGTGTAATAGTTCCAATAAATCTCCTTGCTAATTTCCAGGCCACATACAACAAGGTATAAAAAGTCAAAAGGCAAACAATAAATTCTTTCGTTTACATGTAATCCTGCAAAACTCCTTTGAAGTTCATTCTTGTATTTTTATTTTACAGAAGAAGAAATCAAGTATTAGAAAGCATGAGTACTTTAACTAAGTCACAAGCAAATAAATATTAGAGCCTAGATTTTGAGCTGCTTTCTGATTTAAAGTCCAGAGATTTTGCCCACTCAATCCCAGATGCCTCTCAGATTTATCTGGTAGAGGTTGATGTGAGAGTTTTTTGTTTTTATTTACCTATTTATTTATTTAACCATGTAAATAAAGGGTAACTATTCCATTTTACTGGATGTTTATGCAACAATTCAATGATCAAGGATAATACTGTAGTATAATGCATTTGTATTCTCATTACTTAGGCATATTTAAATGTTAGATAACATAGAAAATATCTATAAACAAATACATAAAATGTTTTTCCAGTGAAACCTTAGTTGTCCCCTTTTTTCTCAGCTTCAAACCACTGTAATTGTTTTATGCATAGTATTTATGTCTGTGTTCCTCATTAATAGTTGTTAATCATGAGTTCCATTAACAGCTACTCTCAAAAGAAATCAGGACTAAGCTATTAAAGTAAGTGTAGGATGATGGCAATTATATAAATAACTAAAGCCAATAGATTTTTTAATTCAAGGAGAAGTGACTTTTAGCACTTTTCTGGGATTCATCGTGCTATGCTATGCATGCTATGACTACATGCATTGCTTTGAAACAAATATTTTTATAAAAAAATTTATATGATATGGGCTTGATACTAATGTTAAATCTAGACTGATAGATAATAAATTATTATTGCTTCAAGTAGAAAATCTGGGCTAAACAAGAAACATCAAAAAAAAGGCAGCTTATGCAAATAATATACAAAGCCTCAAGAAAATTAAAGATTATATGTTTAGAATCCCTGTTGTATAAAATAATTAGGTTTGTAATAAATTGTTGACTCATTTACTTACAGTTCATCTCCTTCTATGATATTTCTCAATTAACTTCAGACCACTCTAGTGGAAAATGTGCAATTATGGAGGGAAGGGAGTATATACCATAGGGCAATTCAGAAATAACAAGCTGGAATTTGAGGTCCTTTTATACTATATATTGAGTGGTATTAAATTTCTTATTTCTGTAACAACTTTTCTCTTGGTTTCTCCAGGCTGTCTTAATATATTTGAAAGAAAAGTTAAATTTGTTCTACATTTTCCAAAATTGTGTATTAATTGGATGGGAGATACTAAGATATAGATATTAGTACAATATAAGAGAGGGCATGTAGTGATTTCCAGAGAATTCTACATTTCAAGATAGAGGAATAATAATTATCTTCAGTGAAACATGAGAAAGACCAATAGAAAAAGAAAACATCAGTCTCACTTGAGAATATATAGTTGAAGCATAAAGTTCAACTTCCTACTCTAGAGAGTGATTACATTTTTTATAAAATAGAATGGAAAACAAATGTTTCTAGAAAAGGACAATAGGAATTGCATTGATTTTTAACTGTAATTCTAGAAGAACAGTCATATGGCTATTCCATATGTCTATACATTTACATCCTGGCTGGTTAACAGAATATATTGAGTTAAAAAGGACAAAATTTCTTCAGTAAAGTTTTCTAAAGATGTTTTGTTTTGAATCCTGCCATTTAAAAATTGCCCAGATTATTTTAGATAATGTTAGAAAACATATGCTAATCATTTTTTCAACTAAATTCAAATATTATATACATGCATACACATATATATTTAATATAAAAAGAGAAGGCAGAGGGAGAAAGAAGGCGTCTAGTATGTACTAAGTGTTATGTCAGTGAACAGGCGTTCCATCAGGAATCTTATTGTAGAGTATAGAAAGCTGGAGTAAATAAAGTATATAAAGTAGGAAGCATACATACAAAAGATGACACAACCACCATTCCAAAAGATCTTGGTGGCTTGTAATCATAACTGGATCTAACAAGATGTAATTTAAAAGTAAAAAAAAAAAAAAAAAAACTACAGTGTTGTAATCAAATCCTTCCAAAGAAATTACAAATTTATAGGAAATGAAAAACACAATTCCCCAGGTATAAGACAAAAGTTCCTATGATCAAAAACAATTGTAGCCATCTTTTTAAACTCTACCTCCTATTACAGCTCCTGGGCCAAAGTAGATCTTTGGTAAGTATGTGTTGAATTGAATTTAATCATGTTTAGAGAATTTTGTCAATAATAAACCTAGAGAGTCGAGACAGCAATGTTACCAAAAAAATAAAAATAAAAAAGTTAATGGGAAAAAAATGTTAATGGGATCTTCATTGTACTGATAGAAAGAGGACGTTTATCTTCTTGCCCAGTGTTTTTGATCAGGGCAAACTTAGGCCAGTATTTTTAGCTCTGGAGCTATACTGTAAGTGCAGAGAGATAAACTGTCACATGAATGATATAAAAGGCAAGGCTACTGAAAGAACTCAAAACTGTATCTTATCAGAAACAGCTGAAGGATGCTAATTTTTAACTTGTAAAATTCAGTTAATTTCAAATATATGAAGTATAAGAGTAATGAGTTATCATTTATTAAGCAACTACTATCTCATTGTACATCTCATTTAATCCTGATAATAGACATAGGAGGTCAGTATTACACACCCTTTTTTCTAACTAATGAGAAAACTGTCACTCAGTAAGGTAAAGTAACATATCCAAACTCAAACAGCTAAAAAGTTACAAATGTGATTCACAAAATACTTTAACTTCAAGGCCAGGACTTATCATACCGTCTATTTATCTTTTACATGAAGTAAGCACAGCTGTTTCTATGGGTCCTCAAGGGACTGCATGAATGGCAGACAGATTTCAGCTCAATGTAAGTCAATTGATTCGTTAGTTCGTAGGCGAGTATGTTTTAAGGTATTTTTGTTAGTCTCTAGGAAATCTCTGTTACATTTTATTGCTGAAATTATACCCTTTAACGTAAAAGGATAAAAATAATACTGAACATTGGAAAAATAACCTATGATTAACACAATTTACCTGTGAGTTATCTGTTTTCAAGACAAATGCCTAAAAATAATATTGGAATTAAATGTTCCTTCTAAGGTTCCTCTTTGCTCCCCAAAAGTGTAGTTAACATTCTACAACCAACTGGGGATATGTATTTTCAGTGTTTATGGTTAAAAGATATATACATGCACAATACATACCGGAAAAGAAATGAGAATTACTTCAGAATTATTGTTAACTTCACCAAAAGATACCTTATTCTTGTTATATTTACAAATTTATTTCTAAAACAGAAGCACTTGTGGACTTTGATGTGAAGTATAAAATTTAAAAATGTATCAGTGTTCCTCAAGGACCTTGTTGGAGGCCACTTCAATTCCACACATCTATGTGGCTCTTCCTGGAATTTCTCCACTTGAAAACAAACTGAAATAATGCAAATTTTATTTGGGTTTAACAGTCTTCTCCTCAGAAGCATGTGTCTATCTAGCAAATCTGGAGATAAAAAGTATAAAAATTCCAAACAGATATATGAGATTTAAGATGTGGCGGGATCAACATTATCTTCAGTTGACTTTACTGAATGCCACAACCTCCTGATTTCTGTAACTGGCCTTGTGCCTTTTCCCCACTAGGACAACATCAGATGCAAACAGAGCTTCTACTCTACAAGATATTGGGGAAAATGGGGAACAGGTTTTCTCCACAAAAGTTTATTTGTTTCTCACTTCTTTTCAGAAAAAAAAAAAGGATCACTCTTGTTTCAGACAGGTTTGTAGGTTTGGAAATTTGAGAAACATGATTATCTTTTCTCAGATGTGAGCAACTGAGGTAGGCAGAACTACAAAAGAGGATTGTGTGTGCCCTACCCCCAAATAATTGCAGTAGGCAGTAGGGGTTAGGGGTGTAGGGGTTGCATTAAGCCAATGCCTTTCCTATGAGATTGCAAAGAGTGGAGGGCGCTGGAAAAATGAAATGATGTTAGCCCCCTTTCTTGCTTTTTACTGCGGCCAAAAACTCTGTCTCTCTCCCCACCCCTCCTTTCCAACTTCCTTCCTCAGATGCGTTTGCACAGAAGAGTGCCCAGTGAGGAGACCGACTCCGTGGATCGCTTTGCGCAAAATCCACCCCTTCTCTCTCCTCCCTCCCAGCCCTGGATCCCGCAAGGCCCTCCCTCCCCTCCCCGCCCCTCCCGCAGCGGTGCGGGGTTGGGGATGCGCCTCTGTGTACTACTGAGGTGGGAGGGGGCTGCAAGCAGAGGATAATGTCAGACGCTCAGCTCGGTCCCTCTGCCTGACGCTTCTCTCTGGCTCTGCCGGGGTTGGTGTCTGTCAGAAGTAGCAGGAGCTGTGGCAGTGGCGAGAGGAAGCGGCCGGGCGCACGGAACCCGAAAAGCCCCGCTGCTCCCCGTTACCTCCCAGCGTGGTCACCAGCCGGCCGTCAGCACCATGGACAGCAGCACCGTCCCCACGAACGCCAGCAATTGCTCCGATCCCTTCGCGCCCCCGAGTTGCTCCCCAGCACCTAGCCCCGGTTCCTGGGTCAACATGTCCCACTGGGATAGTAACGTGTCCGACCCGTGCGGTCCGAACCGCACCGGGCTGGGCGGGAGCGACAGCCTGTGTCCTCCGACCGGCAGTCCTTCTATGATCACGGCCATCACCATCATGTCCCTCTACTCCATCGTGTGCGTGGTGGGGCTCTTTGGAAACTTCCTGGTCATGTATGTGATCATCAGGTAAGAAAAGCGCCAGGGCTCCGAGAGGAGAGTTCAGCGGCTAAA
Source organism: Varecia variegata (assembly GCA_028533085.1). Classification (NCBI taxonomy): domain Eukaryota; kingdom Metazoa; phylum Chordata; class Mammalia; order Primates; family Lemuridae; genus Varecia; species Varecia variegata. The sequence continues at coordinate 10,229,705 of CM052441.1, read as the reverse complement.
GGGGATTCAGAGGGACACCTAAGCCCCAGGGCTGTGTTTGGCGGGAGGATGGTGGGGGGGAGGTAAACAGGGGAGACTGTGGCAGCAACCCCCGGACAGAGTGAGTGCTGTTCGTGTGCGAAAATCTACTTTTCTATCAATTTCCTCCATTGATAAAGTAAGAACCCACATTTTCTGGGACAGAGACGTTGCTTTGGTAAAGGCCATAAAGGTCTGGCAAAAAAGAAAAAAAAAAAAGGAAAGAAAAAAGATAAGATCTATCTCAGAGCTCTCCCATACACTGAGCCAAGAGGCTGTTGGCAAGGTACCACAGTCCGTCCCTCTGCAGAAGCTATGGGAACACTAGTTGTGAATAATGGGAGAGGAATTAGTTTTCCCTAATTGGGGGGCCGAGTCTTGTCAGTTGTCTTAAGACATGAGCCTGGGCAACTTTCCTACTCTTACTGGTTTAGGGGTACTTCTCTGTCCCACAGCCCCACCCCTTTTCCTTCCTTGTTATAGTAGCCTTTACTGCTCTCTTCCTTCCATCCTGAGGCCACACTAGGCAGAGGAAGTTTTCCTGGCATCTCTCCATGGTAATGTCACTTTGTTGTAACAAACACAATCATTGTGTTGCCTAGACCAATTTGCAGTTTGGTAGCTGCAGATCTTCTAAGTCACAAATTGCATCTGGAAGAGGTAGGAAGATTCAGGAGATGCAGGACATAACTGTTTTTCAATGCCTCCAAAAGTCGGAACCAACTAGGAGTGACCAAAAACATCATAATCTTGCATTAGAAACTATTACATAGGAAGTTCTAATGGGTGCTTTAAACAAAAAGAAAGTGCCTTTATCAAGAGAAAATATTTCAAAAGAGTTTGTAGTCCACTGTTTGCCCAGATGTTCCAGGTTTATTTGGCAATGAGTGTGCAAGCTTTCAATATTAATTGAGATTGATATTGATCGGGTTGGTGTTGATGTGTATGTTTAAATACTATATGTGAATGTGGAATACTGTATATTCAATTTTGTTAAACAAGATAAATACTTGAACACTTTAAAATGGCTCCTAATTTGAGTTTTTCTTCCCACCAGGGGTTATATGTATTTAGAGAACATGGCATTTTCATATCTAGTTACAATATTTGCTGCACCTATTCAGCCAGTATTGCAGGTTTCAGTGGAGCTCTTGAAACATTAAACAATCACTCTTACCATTATGATTTTATTATCAAGGTGCTGCAAATTGCTTGGAATTGATTCTTTCTACTTATATGTCTGATTTCTTTAATTAATGATTGTTAAAGAGTAAAGCTAATTTCCCTGATCTTTTGGTGAGGAATAAATAGTGTCTCTGAGAAAAGAGCACCATCTATTGAGAAAAAGGCTAACAACAGAAGGAAAAATGCAGGAAGAGAATCAACAGAATTTATTTTTTAAAACATTTACTTTATGCAATTCAATAAAAAGATTCATATTAAAGATAAAAACCAAGTCTTATTCTGCAGTTATGACAATATTAAAAGCATATTTAAGGGCCTGCCTTCAAAAGGGAAAATATTTTTCTCATTTTTTCTAAAAAAATCATAAGCTGGAAGGGACTCTAGAGATTATCTATGCCAGGTGAGTAAACTGAGGCACGGAAAATATAAATTATTTCTCTAAGAACAGATAGTTCATTAGTTCAGTATCACTGAGTCTCTCTTAGCTAACAGAATTGTCTGTTTATTAGGGCAGCAAATCATGATTTCAGTTAATTACACTATTGGGCTGTCAGAGGGGGGTTATTTAGTAGTGATAATGTGGAAATAACAAATTACCCCCAAATTTATGTATAGAATCCTAGAGGGAAAAAAGCACGAAACAGAAATTACCAAAGTATGTAGAAATACTGCCACTTGAAACATAATCTTTTATTCCCCTTATTGCTTCTCCTTGGTATTTTCCTTCCTCATATTTCTCCCCTTTAGTTTATGCTCCTCTATAAAGTGAGAACCACTAAAGAAGCAACTGGCTGTGGAATAAGCAGATTGGTCTTATTCCAGTGTTTAAGGGGTATCTGGTTGGGTGAGTTCGTTCTAAAAGCATTACCTTTGACCTGTTCTTGACCGGGAGAAAGATGGTAACATTGTATCTCACTGAGAACATGATATGATGCTTTATTCTCTGTACTGAAAGTTCTGACAAAATGCAGTACTATTTGAAAGGTCACCTCAAACACCCACCTGTAGCTGGTTGAGTATTTAATTCCAAGGTCAGATGACCCCGTTGGAATGTGGTTGTGAAACAGAAAAATAGGCAGTTCAGTAACAGATGAAATGACAGGGAAAGCATCTGGGAATTGAAGAAAGCCTGTCTATCAGCTGAGACTATACAATTGACTGTCTCCAGGCTGTGGTGTTTTAACTATAAAATGATCAGTTCAAGGATATTATTGTCCCTGCTAAAAGGGTGGATATAATGCTGCATCTGTTAAAAGTATTGAGGAGAAATGCTCACTTCCTTCCAATATTTAAAATTCAGCAAATACTACTGAATATCATGCAGTTACAGTTCTCTTAAGGTAATACTTATTAGAATGTTTTAGTACATTGAGTGAATCATGAGGCTCAGATGACTATGGCAACAACAACAACAAAAATAACTACAAATGCAGATGCCGTGATTAATTCTTTTCTGTTCTGTGTCTTCTAACACCACCATCATCATCCCTTCATCAACATCATTAAATAGTATAACAAGTGGGATTCTTATGCAGTGCTGCTCTAAGGAATATAAGGGAGGAAAAGTGATGCTGTTACGTCATCTAAAGATTTAAAATCCATATGTTAAATGATAGAAATGTTATCAGTAACCATCACCTGAAAGCTTTTTTGGTTTTAAAGAAAAAAAATGCTTGCAGAATAATAATATTATAAAAATTACCACAAAGACTTTTGAAAATATGATAAAAATGTTTTTTAAAGTAGCAATTGTTCAAAATGGTATAATAGTACATTATTGTCAAGAATTTTTTTTAAAAAATCAATACACAAAGTTACAGCCACCAGAGATGTTTCACTGATCAAAAATATTTGACCGAAGTATAGAATTAACCATACTGCAAAATCTAATATAGTCCCAGATGTGTTTATTTTGTGAGTTTTTTTCCCAAAAAGATTTGTCCATGTAGCTATGAACATGGCTTGTACAGATACTGTGGAAAAAGCAGAGGGCTAGAAACTCTGAGATCTCTGTAGGCTGTGTAATCCGTCCTCCCAGTAAAGTTCCAGTGAATCATCCAAGGAATAGTGCTTTTGTTTTTAAGATTATTTCTTAATTTGGTTAGATAAATTCCCAATATGACTAGTTATCAGAGAAGAGCATTTAAATCAATGCAAGATGTTATCATCATTTCTTTTTCCTAAAATATATTTCTGATTTAAAAAAAAATCCTATGAGCTTGTGCTTGTTCTATATAATTACTATTGGATTCAGTTTTAAGTTATAAAGAGATCAGTCATACTTGATTGTAACAGAAGTGTTAATACAAATTTTTAAACTTACTTCATACTTAAGTAGTGAGAAATTAAGGAATAATAATGTTTTTATCTAATTTAAGGATATATGCATGTGTGTATACACACATGTGTGTATATGAATACATGCATGCATACATATATATTTGAATTAATTTGAATGCATATGTCACTAAATATGGTCACTAGTAATTTTCATAAAATAAAAAGATAATTTATTTAGAAACTTAAATATTAATAAAGTTTGCTTTCTTTTTTTAAAATCCACAAAATATCCTAAATAGAGGATGGATTTAAAGGGGGGAAAAAAACTCCAAAATAAAATTTTGTCCCTAACATTGGTTTACATCAAAAAATACCAACTTAATTGTATGCCCTTCATTTAGTAATGGAGTGCTTCTGGTATCTATTACAATCTGAATTCTAACTGCTATTTCCCATATAGGTGCTAAGTCTGTAGAGAACACCTCTTCCTCTATGTCTCCTGAATGCACCAAATTGCTTTTCCTTGCCTTGGTTATAAGCTGCAGCTTTATCATTTGCATGGAGCTATCAATTATTGAGTTTCCTATGTTCTTCTCTCTTTTCTTCCTGGAAAGAATGAACTATCTTATATTTTATAAAATATTTCCAACATAAACATGTATAATTATATAACAATTCTTTTTAAAAATATGTAATTTTAATAACATACATATACTTCCATATATATGGAGGACAGGTAGATGAATAGATAGTTAGATAGACATCTGAAATAGCTGAAGTCTCCTCTCTGCTCTCGTTACCCTCTCTCCCTGAGACTGCCACTATAGTGAATTTGGTGGTGATTATTCATGTGCATATTTTTAAACTTTTACTATCTATGTGTTTTTCCATAAAAAAAATAGTTTTTTCCATGTTCTTATAACTTTTTATGATGGATATCATATTACACATTTAAGTTTATTCAGATGATTTCACTATTTACCCCAAGTTGCTCTAGTTTCAGCAGGTCAGTGATAGTAACTAGATGTCAAACAAAACAAATATGAAAACAAACTAACAGACATTCTGGCCATTAACTCTCCAGAGTACTTTTAACTGATCTGATTAAGAAAAATATGTACTAAAAATTATTTGTAAAGATTTCTTTGCAAGTGTTTTCTCAAGCTATCTAATATTTTCATTAATACTTAAATATTTAGAAAAATTATTTTGCTATTGCTGCAAAAAAATAAATCTGTTAATAAATTTAAACAAGGCATAATCTCTCTACTTCTAAAAAGGAAATAAAAATAATTGGTCTCTGACTACATCAAAATGTATTCAAATGATAGCTACTGACAACATTTAAGATTTTCAACAGCTTTTAGGACCCCTTCCTTGTGCATAAAAGTCGCAAATATTTCTTCTAGGATTCCATTTAAGGTAGTAGTTGAAATAGAATTTTTAAAGTCAGCAGAAAAAAAAATAAGCTCATTTTGATAAATAACATAAAACAACATGACACTTTAAAATATACTAGTGATAAAGACCAAAACTAAATGTTGTGTGAAATTTTAAAATATGAGAATTCAAGTCTTCAATCCTCACAAAGTTTAATGTAAATTTAACTGAAATAAGACTTTGTGACAACAATCTTCAAACTTGTTTTTAGATGTAGACACTTATTTCAAGAACTTGGAAGCTAAGATATAAAACAGATCAAAGAAGAGCTGTCCAGGCTTAATCATGTGTTGTGGCTCAAAAGCACTGTTCAGCTTACGCACCTAACCCACTTTCCATCGCTGTCCCCAAGACACCTGCATGGAATGTCTGGGGCTCCCTCAGGCAACATTTGAAAACAATGGCTTTCATATTGTTTCAGACCATTCCTATAGCCCACCTCACCTTCTACCTCAGCCTTTGCTATGGCAGTCAGCATGGCCCGGATAAAATCTGGTAATGCTTCACCTTAGCTGCATCTATATCACTTGCCTCCTGCCCTGGGGCTTCTTTACTGGAGTCACTGCCTTCCAGAGAAATCAGCCTGGCACTCACATCAGCACTACTGGACCTGAAGTCCAAGGAAGTTAACACCTTGACCGGGAACAACCCTTGATGAGGGATATGGAAGCCTGGGGACAAATGGTTCCCTTGCTCCCCTCTCTCCTCAGGCACAAGATTCTGAGTCACCAACTATGAGGCACATCCAAAGGTACCACCCACATTGTGGCCATCTCAAAAATATGTCTTGTTTTGGGTTTTCTTTTTCCCTGTTTCGCTCTTCCTAGCTCCCCTTGTCTATCCCCTGCAACCACTTTTCAAAATGATTCACCTGCACACAAGTCCTTATCTCAGACTCTGCTAAACATCATTTCTGTTATTTTGTAACTGGTTACTGTATGTTAGCACAGTAAAATCTGCTTAAGAAATAGAGCTCTTACAGACCCATTGATATAGGTTTTTCTCAACAATTAAAAATTCTTAAGAAAAATTCTAAAAGGTAGCCATGATTGGAACTACCAAGAGAGCTCATAAGCTAAGCTTTCCCTTCCATTTGTGTTCCTGTTTCAGGATTCAGGAAAGGCTCCAGTAAGTTTTGCTGAGTGCAGAGGGAGAGGGCAACTGTCATGTACAGTGTTCAGTTTACTTCTTCTTGAGCACAGGGTGATGGAAGCATTATGGTGTGTGATATGTAAAGGAATTAAAATCTCCTGGGCCTTCTGACAAATTATCTGAAGCTGCAAAAAAAAACAAACAAAAAAAAAAACCTACCACTCCCCTCCCCATTTATTTCAAATTGTATAATAACTTTAAGAGTATCTTGTGATAATTAAGCTCAAGAAAATCTCAGGATCCTCAAAAGTGAACTAAAACATCAGGTACAAGAAACATGATATGCAAAAGCATCATATGGTGAGCTTGCCAACCACCTCTTTTCTTTATCCATCCTTTCTTGCTTTAGGAAACCTTATCTCCTTCCCCACCAATTGATTAGGCTGAAGGTCCTTGAACCAAGATATAAATTCGGAAAGGAAGAATAGCATGGAAGGAAAACTTTGCCTTGGCTCAGGACCCCACGTGTCAATTGTGGCTCAACTTGAAAGTACTCTATGCCTCACTCTCCTTATCTTTGAAATGTGAGAATTGGACTAAAAATCTTAAGGTCCCTTCTAGTACTAAGATATACTATGGCAACTTTGATGACTGTTAAGCACACGTTTTTTTCAGCTATACTATCTGGAGGAAAAGAGTAATCATCTACAAAACTAAATAATCTTGGTTCCAATTCCATCACAGCCCTTTGGATTCTACATAAACTCAAATGGGTGCTGTCAGAAAGGAGGAGGAGCGGGAGAGAGCGCTGAACTGCCAGGTGTCCTGTTCCAGACAATAAGTGAAAGTGAAAGTAGCAGATAAGACTTCATTCACATACTTCCACGGTATAAGCAAGAAGTTAAACAGAAAAAGGTGCACTCCCGCAATGTTCCATTTTTTCCCCACGGAAGCCACCAAGTATAAAATTAGAATTAGAAAAATTAGAATTTTTCTCAAGAATTTTTAATTGTTAAGAAAAGCCTATATCAATGGGTCTGTAAGAGCTCAATTTACTGTGCTAACATAGAGTAACCAATTACAAACACGTGAGGGTCACATGTTTCAGCACAGATGTAGGAATGTGAGGGGGAAAGGGGGTCATCTTCTTCTTACTGCACAGGGAGCCCCAAACAAAAGGCCCTGCTGTTTTGTGGACCTGCAGGCCTGGGGGAGGGATGAGGAAAAACTAGGCGTGGGAAAGCACTGAGTCAGAGTGGAGAAAAGTGTCTTCAAGGACCCCTGAAAAGGAGGTCTCAGCAAAGGCTCCTAGGGAGGATCTTGCCAAGTGCTCCTCAGTAAGGAGAGCTCCTTAGGGGTGAGGAATGCATGTGAGCATGAGAGCGTGATTGGAAAAGGTGGGAAGGGGCATAACTCTCTTTCTCTCTGTCTCTCTCTCTGTTTCATTCCCTATTTGATTCAGAGGAGATTGCCTTAATAGTTGCCCTCACGTATTAGTTATATTCTGAATGTTGTATTCTAAAACTGATGCAGAGAGAGAGAGTGGTTCCACCAAATCAAATCAAATGAACCTTTTAAACCAGTGGACAGGAATCTCACATATGATGGCATCTGTCATGGGTTCTAATGAGAGAGAGAGATCACTGTGTTCTGAATATAAGTTTCTGTCCAGTCAAGAATATTGTCAAGTACAGTTTTTGGTTTTAATTTAACCACATGTTCACTTACCCATTGTATATAAGTAGACATTCAGGCTACTATAACAGAATGCCATAGCCTGGGTGGCTTAAAACAACAGGAATTTATTTCTCACAATTCTGGAGGCTGGGAAGTCCGTGATGAAGGCACCAGCAGATTCTGTGTCTGGTGAGAGCCCACTTCCTGGTTAATAGCTATCTTATCACTGTGTCCTCGTAAGACAAAAAGGGCAAGGGGGAGCTCTCTAGGGCATCTTTCATGAGGGCACTAATCACATTTATGAGAGCTCTGTTCTCATGACCTAATCACTTCCCAAAGGCCCCCACTCCAAATACCATCACATTGGAGACTAGGTTTCATATACAAATTTGGGGAGAACATGTTCAGTCTATAGCAGTAGGTGTCCTAAAACTGCAGTCCCCAACTCCTGGGCTGCAGATCAGTACCAGTTTGGCACCAGTTAGGAACCAGGCCACACAGCAGGAGGTGAGCAGCGGGCAAGCCAGCGAAGCCTCATCTGTATTTACAGCCCCTCCCCTTTGCTCACATCACTGCATAAGCTCCGCCTCCTGTCAGATCAGCTGCCATATTAGATTCTCATAGTAGCTCAAACACTACTGTAAACTGCGCATGCAAGGAATCTAGGTTGCACGCTCCTTATGCCTGATGATCTGAGGTGGAGATGAGGCGGTGATGCTAGCTCTGGGGAGTGGCTGGAAATATGGATCATCATTAGCAGAGAGGCTTGACTGCACAATAAATGTAATGTGCTTGAATCATCCAGAAACCATCCCCCCACCCCAGTCCACAGAAAAATTGTCTTCCATGAAATCGGTCCCTGGTGCCAAAAAGGTGGGAGATCACTGTCCTAAAGTGATTCAAATAGTAATCATTCATATTTACTAAAAAATATCAGTGTAATTTAAATTAAATTTTAAATAAATTGAGCCCACCTGATTCACTCACTATCTTCCAATATGCTTTATGTTTATCTCTTGTACAAGTCTCAACTTAAATCCAGTCTTCTTTAAATCCCCCCAAAATTACTCCTATGACCAATTCTCCTGCAGTGAACTCAAAACATACGTCACTATTGTGAAAAATCTGTGCTTTTTCTCATGGTCTTACAAAATGTCACTTGATAATCCTTGCAGATTTGAACTCTATCTTTTTGTGTTTAGGTAAGAAATTCAATATTCAAAGTTGACCAACAGAACTATACATCTTTAAACTACTGTGTAATTCAAAGTTTTTAGCAATTCAAATTTACCTCAAATTATTCAGGTGTAAAATCTAACTCAGATAATTGTCTCAGTTTATTGCTTTATTCATGCCTATTTGGGTTTTATCACTTGAATCATGAAAAGTGATCTGTTACATAGATTGGTATAGCAAATCATAAATTCAAATATATACATACATACATACATGTCTATATATGTATGGATAGGGAATAGATTGTTACTCTTAGAAATTCAGAAGGCAGAATTTAAGAAGCCAAAAACTTAAAAGTTAATACAGTCAGTTTTCATTATTCATGGCAGTTATGGTTTATAAAATCACTGTGACTACTGAATTAGTCAGTACTAAAGCTTTGCTTCTAGGGGAAATATGGAACTAGGTTCCTATGAGCCCCTGGTTGCAACATTTTCATCAAGGAATCAATACATAACCTTGATTTATATGCATTTCTGTTTAAAGATACCTTATTGAATATATAGTTGGTTCATTAATATTGAACCCACAGTTAACAGAAAGCTTCTCTAACTCAAGTCCTTTCTCCATCCGGCACATCACAACCTTCTCAGCTTAGGAGCACTAGACACTACTTCAACACTATGCATGGGGCCATTTTAAATAGTGAAATCACAACCAAAAAATACAGAAATGTGAGAAAAGAGGCCATAAACAGACTGTAGAAAGGACACTTTTTCACAGTACGTGCTAAAACAAGATGGCAGAGCATTGCCTTGTTTGGCTTCACCTGGGAACTTGCACAAAGAGCAACTCAAACTTTTCACTGCTCTTCACATGTCCACACAAGCTCATGAATGACTGCAAAAACCCACAAGTATTATGGTGGGGTTAAATAAATTTTAGTGAGTAAGTCAATTCTCAAATACAGAATCCTCAAATAATGAGAATCAAATGGGTTTTTTGGTTTCTTTGTTTGTTTTGGGTTTTTTTAATTTTTTTTATTTCAATATATTATGGGGGTACAAATGGTTAGGTTACGTATATTGCCCTTGCCCCACCTGAGTCAGAGATTCAAGCGTGTCCATCCCCCAGACGGGGCACACTGCACACACCATTAGGTATATATAAACCCATCCCCTCATCCCCCCTCCCATCTGCCCAACACCTGATGAATGTTATTACTATATGTGCACTTAAGTGTTGATCAGTTAATACCAATTTGATGGTGAGTACATGTGGTGCTTGTTTTCCCATTCTTGGGATACTTCACTTAGTAGAATGGGTTCCAGCTCTATCCAGGATAACACAAGAGGTGTTAGATCACCACTGTTTTTTGTGGCTGAGTAGAACTCCATTGTATACATATACCACATTTTATTAATCCACTAATGTATTGATGGACACTTGGGCTGTTTCCACATCTTTGCTATTGTGCATTGTGATGCTATAAACATCTGAGTGCAGATCTCTTTTCTATGCAATGTCTTTTGTTCTTTTGGGTAGATGCCCAGCAATGGGATTGCTGGGTCAAATGGTAGTTCTATTTGTATCTCTTTGAGGTATCTCCATATTGCTTTCCACAGAGGTTGCACTAGTTTGCAGTCCCACCAGCAGTGTATGAGTGTTCCTATCTCTCTGCATCCATGCCAACATTTATTGTTTTGGGACTTTTTGATAAAGGCCATTCTCACTGGGGATAAGTGATATCTCATTGTGGTTTTGATTTGCATTTCCCTGATACTTAGAGATGTTGAGCATTTTTTCATATGTTTGTTAGCCATTGGTCTGTCTTCCTTTGAAAAGTTTGTGTTCATGTCCTTTTCCCACTTTTTGATAGGGTTGTTTGATCTTTTCTTGCTTATTTTCCCGAGTTCTATATAGATTCTAGTTATCAGCCCTTTATCGGATGTGTAACATGTGAATATTTTCTCATGTGTATACAATGCCCTTCAAGGAAATATTTTAAAAACACAACCAAAGAATAAAATCAGAAGGCTATGTCCCATATTAACTATGGCAGCAAGTTCATGACATGAAGACAAGTTCTATGTTTTTGTTATCTATTATAATCAGATGGAATAGTTTGAAAATGAAATGGATTCCCATATCATTCATTCATCAGTCACCAGATACCTAAGCACATCACACAAACTAAAAACATACATAGCATATTTTATTTTGTATATGGAAATAAAATTCTCAAAACTAAATTGATTCCCTTATATTTCTAAAAATAGAATTTTAAATAAAATTGGGACTATGCAACATACATGTGTGAATGTCAGGATCATATTTACCATTTAGGATTTGGTTTAGGTTGTCTGAAGGCTTATGCTTTTATTTTTAGTAAAGCTCTAAAATACAGAAGAAAACTTTTAGGTAATAAATAGTAACTACACTATAGCTATGAAATTACAACAATTACCTGATACTTATGCTTAGCAAACTGTGGAGCAATTTTTAAGCCACAGAATTCTTATTCTAGTTTTTAATAAGAAACTGAAAATGGCTCTCTGCCTACAATTTAATGGTGAGAATGCACAAATAAACTAGGGATTCAATATGGAACATAAAAATCTATTTGATACCAAAACAATTTTGTTGACCAATGTAAAGTTTAGATTTAAATGATTCTGAGATAAGAATCGCATCTCATTTTATTCCATTTAGATGCACGTATAACTCATACCCATTGGATAAAGGTAGTCACCTTGCTCAGTCCTTCCTGCAAAGGCCTAGAAAGTAAATATTTTATGTTTTAGCCACCAAATGAGCTCTATCACAGCTACTCAGGTTTGTCACTGTGGCCCAGCAGCAGTCATGGACAACAGATAAATGAATAGACATGACTGCATTCCAGTTAAACTCTGTATGGACACTGAAATTTGAATTTCCATATAATTTTAATGTCTCAGAATATCATTTTCTTTTGTTTTTTTTTCCTCAACCATTTAAAAATGTAAAATCATTCTTAGCCAGTAAGCCATAGACAGAAGCGATGGGCTGGATTTGGCCCACAAGCTGTCGTGTGCCAAACTCTGGTATACAGCATCCTAAATAAAATGTATATTCTTACAGTGGTCATGAAATAAGAACATATCCCTTCTTTGTAAAATTTGATTACATGTTGTTTAATAGATGGAGACAAAGTAGTTTGTTAAAATAACTTAATACCAACTTGAAGTATTTTTCAACATCAGAAAATTGCAATACAAATATGACGTTAACACAAACCAGAACAGTTGCCATAGTTTGTTATGACAGAGGATATTGCATTTCTGCAACTGATGTTGAACTTGGGTTATAATAATGACACATGCAGGATTGTCTCCATTTCACTCCAGGCCCCCATCTCTAACCCTCAACTCTTCATTTGGCCCAAACAATCAGCAAAGTTCATTACCACCCTTAGCCAGTGATTAAGGAGTAGTGCTTAGAAAATAGCATTTCTGAAGAATTTTCCTCATTTGGATATACTTTGTGGTTATCTTAAATCACTGCAATTTTCTAGGCTTTCTCACAGTATTTTCATCTTCAATCATTTGGAAGCTTTCAGAAAAATTGAAACTGTCATCTCCAAATTCATATTAACTTTTTGGCAAATATAAAATCTGTCCTCAAAGGCACCTCTGCCTGTACCCCCTGTGTGCACCCAGACAGTGAGTGGCAGCTTCATTTCACTCAACCTCTCTTTATGCCATTTCAAACTTAAAAGCTCATTGCTTTGATATTTTTTTCTTTTTGCTCTGACTTACATAATTGCTCATTTTAAAAAAAAAAAAAAACTTGTTTTCTGCAGTTCTCAAAGGTTGCTTTGCAAAATATTATAGTTTAGTCTTTAGAACTCAGACTGCTTAGCTGGGTAAGAAGGAGCACTAAGGGAAGCTAAGGTGTTTTTAGGATGTTTGTAATCCCTCATCTTTTTGTCCATGGTTTTGTTCAATGGTTTCCTTAAGAATCACTGATATCTACTCCCTACCTGACTCTACATCTTGAATTCAGTACCCATTCATCCATGCCTAAATGATTGCCCCTCTGATCAGTCGTGCTCAGAGAAAACTCTCACATGTACAGGAATTCTTTAGATTGGCCAGATGGCCATCAGCCAAAAGTTTGCAAGGAGAGCCAAGTTGAAGGAGAATTTCAACTGGGTGATATATAGTCCAACCGAAAAATTCTATCATTTCCAGAATCTCTTCAGTGAAAATTCATTCTACATTCTAGCAAGGAATCCAGACAAGATAAAATGAACAATAAAATTTGAGTTTCTTTCCAATTAACTCATGGAACATTGGAGATATTACATAAATCCTTGCAACACACTTAAACGTGTAGAAGGAGAGGCCTCCCAGATCTTCCAGTCCAGTGGTTCTCGATCCTGGTTGCACACTGACATCACCTGGGAAGCTTAAAAAATGGAAGTCCACCTAATGCTAATTAAATCAGAATCTCTGGGGGAGCTCCTGGGCACAGGTAGATGTAAAAGTTCCCCTGGTGAGTCTACTGTACAGTCAAGATTGAGAAGCACAGGTGTGGTTCAACATATGGCTGAGAAAACTGAGCCCTGTTTGTCAAAGAGATTTAAAGATCTGCCTATATGTTTTACTTCTCTGAACTTTAAGAGGCTGTTTCTAGAACAAGTGGCAAAATTAAATTGCCTTCCAGAAAAGTGAAAGCTCAGGATGTTTTGAAAATTTCCCTAAATTTGACCAATCAGCTCTCTTCGGAGTAGGTATAGTGGAGTGAATAGAGTAGTTAAACCTCAAATGAGAAAACGTGTTTCAATCTCTACCCCTTACTAAGGACTATACAAGTCACCTGACCTACCTGAATCTCGTTAGTTAACCCTTAATACAGGAATAATAGACATGTTCAATCTCACAATTCAATCTCTTTGGTTTTAGGTCCAAATTAGATATGTGAAAATGTGTGGTAAACTCTAAAGTGCTACATAAAGCTAAAGAGTTTTCTTATTTGCTCCCAATTTATCTTCCTCCCACTGAACTCGATGACATCTACATGCAGCATATCAACACTCACCCAGTACTTCTGCATTCCCCTAGCTCATATATATTATACATTATAATATTTCCAATTACAACTTTTCATTTTAGAATCACAATCTCTGCAGAGGCTTGTGAAGTTAGGCATGGCATGGGTTATACTGTTGGTTGTCATTCTTCTCTTCATTCCTATCAGTCCCTTCCCACTGCTCTGGGTCATTTCAAAACCATTTTGTTCGTGACCATGATGATACGAAGAGAATTCTAAGGACAGATAACGGCAACTTATTTAGTTCCCTATTGATAAATCTTTTTATACTGTCTAATAAACTCAGTGGGTAAAAAATGTGAAACAATTATGGTTCGGCCAAAATAGCTATTTTTGTTACTTAAATCTTTCACATTTAAATTGGTGTTGCAGTCAAAAAGTCTAAAGTGGAATCTAAGTCTAAACGCTGACTACATGTGATGAAACTCCTTGTTACTCACCAGCATTGTTCATTTGAATCAGAAGAAATAATTTATAACAATAGCATGCTCTGAACACTCGCTTTGGGAATTCAGGTATTTGTAATTTCATTCCCGTGAAGAGTCTCCTGACCCCTGTTGAATCTGACCCTCTAATCACAGGAAAATTGGTGCAAAGATGGAGCTCTTCATGAAGGGGTGCATTAATGACAAATCAGTGAGTCCATGTGTCTATTTCTAATACCTTTGTAATGGATTTTTCCAGGACTTGCAATGCAATGGTTGTCAACTTCCTAAATCAGGGCAGCAAACTTGATAAATAAAGCAAGCACAGGATGTGGTAGAGAATAACATCCTTGAGGTTTACAGTGCCCCTGAGAACTCAGACTGTTCCAAGTACAGAAGCTGTGGGAACAAGGAGATCAATGAAAGGGAATGCCTTCTTTGTTTCCGAGCATTTTTTCACTGAAACACTGGGTTCAGTGCCAGTGAGAGGTTGAGCTTTTTGTGGGGGAGTATTAAATGTTAATTGAAAAATGTTGCCAGAAGTAAAACCTGAATATCAGAACCTGATTGTGCCTGCCAAGAAGAACAAGGGGGAATTATTATCAAGATTATAATTTCATACTTATTCAGCTCTCATCATCTCTGGAAAGGAAACCACATGGATTGAATAGAAATAAATATGAGCATGCTTCTGCTAATGTTCATGATCCAAGGTCACTAAAATAAATGGTCATATTAAAAGCAGACCGTGTTGATGTCCTTCAAGTATTCTTTCCTTCTGATGACAAAAGGAAGCTTTTTCAACTTCTTTATAAAATAAACAAAACACATATCTAAGGGCTAAAGGTAATGTCTTAAAATTTTATAGGACTTTAAATTTTTCCCTATACTGAGTAATTTGAATCTCATAAAATTTTTGTGACTATAGATGGAAGAAATTATTAACCAGACTAATTTTTAAAAAATTAAACATATTTATTATTTATTGATCAACATGTATTATATAAAGCACTCTCTTAGGAGCTCCAGACATCAGTGAGTAAAATAGACACAGTCCTACCTTTTTCTAAAGGTACAATGTAGTGGATAAGAAAATTAAGTCATTTCACCAGTTAATATATGCCAAAGATAGGACTATAATTACTAATCTTGTTTTCTTTCAACCATACTATCAGAAAACCACTGCTCTCAAGGTTTACCCCAATTAATTACTAAAGTTCATCTTCCTCCATCATCAAGCCCATCAACGGGTAACTCCTGACTTAAGTTTGTTAAAGGTATAATTTATGTCTTAGCGACAAGATAGAGAAAAATGAGCAGAAAAGACCATGGTTAATTTTCATAAAAGAATAAAAGAAAATACTATTGGCCATAATTAACAAGTATTTTTCTCAAACTAGATATTATAAACATTTTGCAAATATTAAGGATATTGCCATAGAACAGTAGAATCTTGAATGAATGGAATTCATAGAAATAAAATCTCAAGAATCATTCCTTTCAGACATCCGTTAGTGTGTCACTGTATTGAAACAGTGTATTGACCAGTCTACTTATGAATAACACCCTGTCACATGAACACAGGCAGAAGAAAAATCAAGCTGGAAGTCAGACCTGAAACTTCTGATTTTTAAAAATTATCAGTTTTATGGAATTTAGGGTTAAGTATCAAAGGAGAAATTGATGCCATCTTTTTAAAAAGGATCACTATTCTGAACAAAGGAGAAATTGCCTGCATCTAAACAAATATATCACATTCCACAAAAGACAATGCTACATTAGGCAATGCCACAAAGCATAACTTAAAACACATAAACCACATCAATGACCATTCCACAAAAGAGTATTATTCTCTCAGCAATTTAGAACTCAAAATAATAGCATATGAATGAAGAAATTAACATATCCTATACACACCATTGCTTTTAAGCACCTTTTAAAATATATTTTACATATTTTAAAATATATGTTTTCTACTTTATCAAAAAATTATTCTAACCCTAGAATAAAGATTAAAACCTTGCTTTGGCATAGCTGCCATGATTTGTCCACACAGTTGTTTGAAATTAAGTTGATATTAAAAGCATAATATATTGGTCAGCATTCTAGATGAAATGGATGAAATCATACAATTTACCAAACCAAAACATTTTTAGAAAGATAATTGGTCAAGAAGCCCTTTGAAAATAGTTGTGTTTTTAGAATACTCCTAAGTCAGGATGCATCAATTATCTTTAGCACACATGACAAACATCTAGAAACAATGTTAGTACAATCAAAAGTAACACTTTGGTAAATATAAACACTTAACTCAGGCCCACATTCTAAAGACAAATAAACATTAACAAAGCCAGAACATGTGGTCCCCAGCAATGGGCCTTGGAGAATAGTATCAGCCTCATTAAATGTGAAATCCATGATAAGCAGCAGCAGCAGCATCATCATCGCTAACATTTACTGAAAGTTGCTACGTGTCAGACTCCATACTAACAATCTTTAAATACACTACTCCATTTTATAAAATTTTCATTCTTACACCAACCATTTAAGGAAAGTACTAATATTATTCAACTTTTACAGATGGAGAGAAAAGAATTCAGAAAATTTAAGTAATAATACCAAATTTGTCCAGCTAATACATGACAAAATTAAGATTTGAATCAAGAGCTCTATTATCCTGAAACTTAAGCTCTTAAAAACTTAAAAAAAAAAAAAAAAAAAACGTTACATTCAATTTCAGTGAGGAGAGATTTTCAAACCAGTTACCCAGGGTTCATGTGGATGGCTGGCAGATATATTATTACAGATTTTATATCTTACTTCCCAGAACGTTCCCTAATTGGCAACCCGTTCATGGGTTTTCCTTTATTAATAGGCTCTTCTTCATCAAGACAGGAATGAAGGAAATAAATCTGTCTCCTTGCAAGTCTAAATCTGGAGTTTTTCCTTCATACGAGGCTGGGTATTTTGAATTGACTTTTTGTCTCTGGGCTAACTGGATCTAAGTCTCTAATTGAGTCTGCCTTTCAGCCTGGAAAAATAGAATCCATAATTATCTGTGGAACTTCTAATTACAAAAGCTCAGTTTTGATCTATAGGTGCTGTCATACTCTATGCCCAACACCATCATTACTTGGGGTGATCAGGAGGTGCTAATAATAACTGATTAAGAGACATACACTGTGCCAGGCTCAGTGCAGAAAGCTATAGATGTAGTCAAGCTTTCTGGATAAATTTTTTAGCCAAGCACCGTGACATTTTCATATTTCCATTTACATGAGTGATCCCTTTTTCTCCACTTTTTCAAGAAAGGAAATTTCCAGTTTGGAGAATGTAAGCTCCTTGAGGACAGAGATTATCTGCCTTTTTCTTTTCACTTTTGTATCCCAGAACTCAACAGAGTAACAAACAGTAATGGGACATAGGTTAGCTGAAATGTTTTAGTACACTGAATTGCTTACAATTTTATGTTTATGCTACATTTATTTCAGCCGTTTGTGTTTCAGTACTCAATTTCTGGTTTTTGAAAGTAACAATTTTATTTCATCACTCCTCTAGAAGTTAATGGTTGAAAGAAGCTTGGAATTCCCAAGAGCAAAATTCTTACAAAAGACTTACCTGCTGTTTGATGTGGGAGCAAAGATATTTTCCCAGGCTATTTTCCACATTCAAGTTGAGAGGAGAACCTGAGTTGGAGGTTTCTTCCTTTTCCTTCGCCCACTTTATATACCAAGGAACCTAAATGGGAGAGTGGTTTGGAGGAGATAATGGTGATTGAGAAAAATTGAATCTGGATGAATTCAATCTGGAGGAAGTAAGAAGAAGCAATCTGGAAGAAGATCCTCTACTCAAGGATTTTGCTAAAGTATCCATCTAATTAAATTCAAGGAAAGGCACTTGTCTCCGTACCCTAGTGAGCAAAACACCAGATGGACAGGCTGAAGGCAAATTAGCTGGAATCCCTGCCAAGTGAAAGCAACCAAGCACATCAGCGCTACTCCAGAGAGCCTAAAAAAATCAAACAGACACCAAAAGTTCTAGAAATCCTCACTTCTCACTCATGACTGTTACCTATAACTCCTTCTTTGCTTTTCAAATAGCTGATGGGGTCACTTAGAAAAGTACAGAATCCTAGACTAGTCAGCTCCCATGCCAAATTCATCCCATAGACTACTCCAGTTCATTCCACACTCTATGCCTTAGAAGCAGATTGGGAAAAAAAGTGAGGTATTTGGGGAGATTTCCAGTAAGTGGAATTTTGTTCATTGCATCAATATAACAGACTGGAAACTGACAAACATTGAGAGAAGAATTCTCAATTGTCAGAATTTTTTCCCCTGAAAAAGTCAGTGGATGTGTGCCTCCTCAGAAGGACGATGAGGTGTCAATGGCCATAATAACAAGAGAACTAGAGGGGTGGTAATCTTCCCTGGAAAATGGGAAGAAAGAAGTCACGAGACAACATGTCACCAAGGAATCTGGATTCATCTTACAGACGTATCACACAAGGAGGTTATACTGGGTAACTAACAGGAAAATTCTAGCCTATCCTAAGCACCAGCTTTTCACAAACATTTAAAAGTACAAATTTAAGTCAAGAAAAGAAAATTCTACTGCACAGAGCAGAAAATATACTGGCAAAAAAAAATTTACTAATATCTCACTATCAGTAAAATGGGTAGCAAAATTTGTGAATTTAAATGAATTGAGCAGAGGTTTACATTTGTTTCTAGAAAACAGCAATAAATAGGTTAATTCTTACGGGCACATTCCATGTAATGAAACAAATTATGAGTACCTGCTACACTCCTGCCACCTAAATGCTGGTTAGGTACTCCTCTCAACATCCCATGTCAACCCTTCCCTGCTGTAACATCCAACATACCATGTGAAATTACCTGGTTCTGGTCTCTCACCAGACTGAAGATTCCTCCAAGGCAGGAGAGACATGTCTTAGTTGAGTACCAGGGCCTACCACATGCTTGGCAAAAATAGAAATTAAAAAAATTGTTCAATAAATGTCGACTTAATGTTGACACAAAGATAATTTCATGGTGAATGAAGGCAGTTATGAAAATACATAGTGTTTGATGAAAATTTAAAACATTCCCATAACTCTTAAGATGCTTTCTTTAACACATAAGGCCCAATAAAATTATCTTTAACTAGAAGTTTGAAATGTATAATAATACAAAGTTAGAGTATAAAATATGCCAAAATGTTCTCAGAGTTTGCCTGTACATGTTAACTTTATAGTGATTTGTATTTCAGTTTTATATAGTTTAGATGTTTAAAAATGAATGTCCAATGGTATAATGAAGAAAAAATACAACTAATAATATGAAAATAAATAAAAGGGGAGAAAATTTCAAAAGAAGTAGAGGATCCTGAAAGGCAATAAAATATTGCATTAGAGAGATATTTCGCTGAAATATAAATCACGTTCATGTTTGGAGTTTTCCTATTAAAAATACAGTTACATACTTTAATTTGTGACTAAAAATGTTGGTGGTGCCAAATGAGTCTATTCCAAGGTGGAAGACAACTCTGTATTGACTTAATAACCCTTATTATACAATAAGACTAAAATTTCAGGCTTTAAAAACTAATGGAACTTATTTGCTTTGCCAAATTACTGGTTTATTCTTGAATCATATTTCCTCCTATCACATGTTATTGAAATCTCCACAGGGGAGGGAAAATACCTCCCCAAAAATCTCTCTGTCTGAAAATACTTGGAAAAAAATCTCAATAAACTGCTTTCTGTTTCCTAGAAAAATCACACGTCAGCATGATGGTTAAATTATAAAGGATTGTATAATTCTTGGATGGAAAACAGTTACCATAAATACACAATTTTACAAAAAAAAAAAGGTCTACAGGCACTAATTGCATTACTTTTATTTTTTCTTCAATTGGTCCTAAAAGATTTTGGAAAGCTACTGTTGCAGGAATTAGTTAAATGCCAAAATATTTAGATATCAGCAGGTCCTATGGCACACTAAAATAAAAAAGATAAACAGGGAATGCTCATCAACAGGTTTGGCAAGTGGAATTTGAAAGTAAATCTTCGTGAATCTTAATTAAATCTCTCTTTTGCAAGACTTAGGAGCAATGAGCACATTCTTATTTCAATTTCAGCGTCCTATACAGTATCCTGATATATAATTCTCTCTAATGTGTTGTGCTATTATTAAATAATGCAAATGGTTACATCTCCAGGAAACACACCAAAACCACAAATAAAACAAATCTTAATTATCCAGATATTTTGTTTGCATAGCAACAAACACTAAGTTATTTCAAATGTACAATGTTAAACATTTTTGTCTGTGACAATTGTTCTAGACCTTAGTCCTCTTTTCTCTAAAATAAGGACAATATTCATAGTTGTCATAGCTACTACTAAGATTTTCGTGAGCATCAGTTTGCACAAATGTATGTAGTAGAGTTCATAAACCTTATTGTACTTTGTAAAACTGATTATCATACAGATAGTTTATATTTCATGGTATATACTTGGCAGCAGTATGTTGCAGTAGTAAAGAATATCAACTTTATTAAAAAATAGGTATGGATTTAAATTCTGCCTCTGACATTTTTTTACTCTAATTCATATTTTTATTTTGGTAAAATACACACAACATAAAATTTTCGTCTTAACTATTTTAAGTATACGATTCAGTGATCTTAAGTACATCTATATCATTGGGCAATCATCACCACCATCCATCTCCAGAACTCATTTCATCTTGCAAAACTGAAACTCCATACCCATTAAACAATAATTCCCCATTCTTCTCTCCCCCAAGCTCCTGGAAATCATGGAGTCATATAGTATTTACCTTCTAGTAACTGGTTTATTTCACTGAATGTCCTCAAAGTTCATCCATGTTGTACCATATGTCAGAATTTCCTTCCTTTTAAAGGCTGGATAATATTCTATTTTATGTATATACCACATTTTGTTTATCCATTCCTCTGTTAATGGACTTGGGTTACTTTCATGTTTTAGCAATTATGAATAATGCTGTTACAAACCTGGGTATACAAATATTTCTTGGAGACCCTGTTTTCAATTCCTTTGAGTGGATACCCAGAAAGGCAATTGCTAGATCATATGGTAATTCTATTTTTAATTTTTTGAGGAACCGCCATACTGTTTCCCACAGTGATATGCCATTTTACGTTCTCACCAGTAATGCCCAAGGGTTCCACATATCCTCACCAACACTTGTTATTTTCTCTTTTATTTGATAGTAGTCAACCTAGTGGGTGTGAGGTGGTATCTCACCGTGGTTTTGATTTTCAGTTCCCTAATGATTAGGGATGTTGAGCATCTTTCTGTAAGTTTATTGTCCATTGATACATCTTTTTTGATAAAAGACTATTCCAGTCCTTATGTTTTGATTGGGTTCTTTTTCATTGTTGAGTTTTAGGAGTTCTCTATAGGTTCTGGAATTAAGCCCTGATCAGATATATGATTTGTAAAAATTTTTTCTCATTCTTTAGACTGCCTTTTCACTATGTTGACAGTGTCCTTTGGTGCATGAAAGCTTTTAATTTTTATGAAATCCAATTTGTCTATTTTTGCTTTTGTTGCCTGTGTCTTTAGTGTCACATCCAAGAAATCATTGTCAAAGCCAATGTTGTAAAGCTTATTCCCTGTTTTCTCTAAAAGTTTCATAGTTTTAGCTTTTATATTTAGGTCTTTGATCAATTTTGAGTTAATTTCTGTATATCATGTTAAGTAAGAATCCATTCTCATTCTTTTGCATATGAATATCTAGGTTTCCCAGCACCATTTGTTGAAAATACTATTCTTTCTCCATTGAATGGTCTTGGAATCATTTCAACCCTTGTTGAAAATCATTAGTCATATAGGCAAGGGTTTATTTCTGGACTCTCTATTCTATTCAGTTGGTCTATATGTCTGTCTTCATGTCAGTACCATATTGTTTTGATTACTATAGCTTTGAATTAAGTTTGAAATCAGGAGATGTGAGTCTTTAAGGTTTGTTCTTTTTGAAGATTATTTTGGCTATTCTGGTTCCCTTCAGATGCTATATGAATTTTAGAATGGATTTGCCTATTTCAGCAAAAACTCCATTGGGATTGAAATAAAGATTGCTTTGAATCTATAGATCACCATGGGTAGTATTGACATCTTAACAATACTATATCTCTAATCCATAAACATGGGACGTCTTTCCATTCATTAATGTCTTTTTTAATTTCCTTCAGCAATGTTTTGTAGTTTTCATTGTACGAGTCATTCACCACCTTGGTTAAGTTAATTCCTAAGTGTTTTATTCTTTTTATGTGCTATTGTAAATGGAACTGTTTGCCTAATTTCCTTTTTAGATTGTTCGTTGTGAGTATGCACAACAGAAACGCAATAGATTTTACATTGGCTTTGTATCCTCATACTTTGTTGAATTCATTTATTAGTTCTAGCAGGTTTGTTTTGTGAATCTTTAGGGTTTTCTACATAGAAGATTACACAAACTGAATTATACCATCCCCCCAAAAAAGATTATATCATCTTCTATGTAGAAGAGATCATTTTACTTCTTCCTTTCCAATTTGAATGCATTTTATTTCTTTCTCTTGTCTATTTTCTCTGGCTAGGACTTCTGTACCATGTTGAATAGAAATGGGGAAAGTAGATGTTGCTGCCTTGTTCCTGATATTAGAGGAAAAGCTTTCAGCGTTTTGCCATTGAATATGATGGTTGCTGTGGGTTTTCATATATGGATTTTAATATTTTCAGGTAGTTTCTTCTATTCCTATTGTATTGAGTGT
This sequence comes from Varecia variegata, assembly GCA_028533085.1. Classification (NCBI taxonomy): domain Eukaryota; kingdom Metazoa; phylum Chordata; class Mammalia; order Primates; family Lemuridae; genus Varecia; species Varecia variegata. The sequence continues at coordinate 10,206,513 of CM052441.1, read as the reverse complement.
TTTATCATGAAAGGATGTTGAATTTTGTCAAATGCTTTTTCTGCATCAAATGAGATTAGTGTAAGTTTTCAATGCTTCATTCTGTTAATGTGGTGTGTTACACTGATTGATTTGTATATGTTGAATCATTCTTGCATTCTAGAAATAAATCCCTCTTAATCATGTGTATAATTCTTTTAATATTCTGAAGAATTCAGTTTGATAGTATTTTGTTAAAGATTTTGCATCAGTTTTTATATGGAATATTTTTCTGTAGTTTTCTTTGCTTGTAGTGTCTTTGCCTGGCTTTCATGAAGTGTTCTCTTCTCATCAGTATTTTGAAAATCTTTGAGAAGGATTGGTGTTAGTTACTGTTTAAATGAAGCCATCAGGACCAGGGCTTTTCTTTATTGGCATATTTTTGTTACTGATTCAATCTCCTATTTATAGATCTATTCAGATTTCCTGTTTCTTTGTGATTTAGTCTTGGTGGGTGCTATGAACTGAATTATGCCATCCCCCCAGAAAATGCATATGTTGAAACCTTAACTCTCCATGTGATTGTATTTGGAGATAGAACCTTTAGAATATAATTAGGGTTAAATGAGACCATAAGGATGGGACCCTAATCCAATGGTATTTAGTAACCTTATAAGAAGAGATTGGCTATAAGTACCTCCTAGACTTGGTATGAGGATTAAATGATCTAACATTTGTGAAGCACTCTTAATAGTACCTGACACATAAGCATTTGTTAAATAAAGAAACAAATTGGAAATCTTGAAAATAATCATAATTTTTGGCATTCAAAATTTTATGAGTGAGCTGAAAAATAGAATGAAGGAAGACAAAGAATATATTAATAAGCTGGAAAAATATAGTAGATGGGATAGAAATGGAGGGTATAATGAAACAAATAAGATACCAGCACGATTGACACCGAAAAGCTAATGTTTATCTATTGAAAGTACAGTAGGGAGAGAATGGAAGAGAGGTACTATTTGAAGAACAATGGCCCCAAATTTCCTGTAACTAAAGAAAGCAGTGAAGCTTTGAACTAGAGGGCACTCTGAGTGTCAAGTACAATAAATCTTTTAAAAAATTCTCACTACATTTTAATGAAATTCAAGAACACAAAAAAGAGATAAGATTGCAAGTACTACAAGAGAGGGGAAATGATATTTTATAGGAGTATAGAATAAGAGTTCTCATCAATATGACTAAAGTAAAGAAGACAATGAATGGACTAATATTTTCAGAGTGAGCAACAACTGCTCTGAATGCCAAGCCAAACTAGCTATTTGAGATGTTACACCTTCAACATATGCAAGAAACATGTTATTTAAAGACATGGAAGTAAATAGTAAGATAATCAGTTACAAGTATCAAAAACAATCCCATGAGCATTAGGAATGAGATGGGGTAAGAGAGGTTGGTGGTTATCATCATAAGAATGCATCTTGTTTATAGAAATTATACCTTCTTCTTATATAATCAAATAAAATAAGCATTTTTGAGTGTTTCCTATGCAACGGGCTTAGAAGAATTGTAAGACTCAATGCCGCCTCTGAGAAACTCCCTACGTGTTGGAGGGAAGCAGGGTGGTGTGTTAGAGGGAGACAGGTGGCAATCCCAGTCTGTCACTTTCTGGCTTTACAACTTGGGGGAATGGAATCGATCTCTCTGAGACTTAGTCTCCTTGTGTAAAACGGGGGGTGATAAAGTGCCATGAAACTCATTTATGGCACAGTAAGAAGCAATAGCACCAGGCGTGGTGGTGAACGCCTGTAATCCCAGCACTTTGGGAGGATGAGGAGGGAGGATAGCTTAAGGTCAGGAGTTCAAGACCAGCCGAGGCAACATACTGAAATAATCCTGTCTCTACAAAGAATAAAAAAATATCTGCCAGGTGTAGTGGTGCCTGTAGTCCCAGCTACTCAGGAGGCTGAGGCAGGAGGATCCCTTGAGCTCAAAAGTTTGAGGTTACAGTGAGCTATGATGACACCACTGCACTCTAGCCAGGGCGACACAGTAAGACACTGTCTCAAAAAAAAAAAAAAAAAAGAAGAAGAAGCAATAGGCACAAAGGTCGGAAAAATTTTGTTTTAATAACTAGGAATTCTACTCAGACCGACTTAAGTAAACTAAACAGCAAAGGTAATTCTTACTTCATTCACTTCTTTGGCTCATTTGCTAACTCTGGTTTCTATACCTCCATGTATACCCTGCAGTGTGACTCTGGTCATTCATTTAACTTTGCTGGGGCAGCATTCATGCCACCACATCAGAGAAGAACAGGATGAAAAGCTTGTGTTTGCTGGTTTACGTTACCCCTTTCCTGATCAGACCTTCTCTTCGGATTAAAGCCTTCGGGTATATGCTGTAGGCAGTTGGAATTCCCAAACCTTTAGTCTTATATGATTCTCTTTCACGTATTTAGGAAATTGCTGAACCCCCTTTTATGTGCTGCCGTGATTCAAAGCATGAGTAATCAGGATAAAAATGCTAGCTATCTTTAGAGGAAGGCTCTTTAGAGAAGTTGAAAAATAAATTAAACAGCATTGTTTCTGTAAAATGCCCATTGAAATCATTTTTATAAATATTCACTTTCCTTTTTACTATTTTTATTTTTTTAATTAGCAGATAAAATCGTATATATTTATCACATACAACATAATGTTTCGAAACATATATACATTGTGGAATGGCTAACAAGCTAATTAACATATGCTTTATAACACTTTTACTTTCTTTTGTGAGGTTTTTTCGTTTTTTTTTTTTGTTTTGTTTTGTTTTGTTTTGTTTTGTTTTTTTGAGACAGGGTCTAGCTCTGTCACCCAGGGTAAATTAGATATCTTTTTTAGAGTGCAGTGGCCTGATCATAGCTCACTGTAACCTCCAACATCTGGGCTCAAGTGAACCTCCCCACTCAGCCACCTGAATAGCTGGAACTACAGGTGTGTAGCCCCATGCGCAGTTAATTTTTCCTTTTTATTTTTTGTAGAAACAGGGTCTCGCTATGTTGCCCAGTCTGGTCTCTAATTCCTGGGTTCAAGAGACCCTTTTGCCTTGGCCTCCCAAAATGCTAGTATTACAGGCATGAACCATCACGCCTGACCCATACTTTTCCTTTTATAATGTAGGACCCCAATCTAATGTTGTTTCACAAACACCTCATTCTGGGGAAGGATATGATTTTTTTTAACTGAAATAAACATATATTTTAAATACCTAGTGCTAAGATAAGCCTGAAGAAAGGTTAGAAGTATGATGAGTCAGAAAACTGACTGCAAAGAACCCAATTATTTAACATAAAACATTCTATTAAAGATAAGACTCACAGTGTAAGGTCTGCTGGGTAGGAAAGTGACTAATGCAGTCAAGCATGCCTTTAGATCACGCAGGTCTATAATCAACGGTGTATCTAGCAAAAGTTATTTTTCTGCTTTGGGGGAGAAACTTCTGCTTATAAACAACATCAAAAAATGTTAAACTTCTTGAGCATCAAGATCAGTTATTCTAAAAGTTTAAAGTCACAGTCTGATTTTGGGTTCTGTATGTTTGTTTATGTATTTTGGATTATCTTATCTAAGTTATCTTTATATATTTGCCATATTTAGAGTCTTCCCCAAAATGAAATTGGTATAGCTCTTCAAGTTAAATGGCTTTCTCTACCTTTTCCTTTAAAATCCTGTAAAGAAGTGAAACTTCTAAGGCAAGTCAAAAAAGCTCTCAAATTTGAAATTGGGGAGATTTTTTGGCAACAATGCAATTTCTGCAAATATTACAGACCAGGTCAGGTATCAGAATTTTTAAAGTTCAAGAAATAATTCCAAAGTATTGTCCCTGAGATTTTTGAAATCCTGCCCTTACTGAAATCAAATCACTTTCTTAGAACACTGAATTAAGGCTCTAAACAAATGCTTTTATGATACTATCTCCTCCAATCAATAGCCATCTTGGGCTGAATGAGTTAGACTCTTAACCTCATGTGTCTGAAAAACAGTAAACAAAAGCTAAAGTTTAAAAAGAATTGACTGCACTGTGTAAATAAAAAGTCCAAGGAAGACCAGCTTTAGGTATGAGATTCTCTCTCACTCTCCAAAATCCACATTCTCTGGGTTGGGTCCAGTTTCAGACAGGCTTTTCCAGCAACTACATACCATACATCCTCTCAGGTTTGAGTCCTGTTGAAAAACTAATACTCATTGACTCTGGTTTAAACATGAAACCATTCTTGGCCATTCACTGTGGCCCCAATGGCTTAACATCTTCATGGCCTGAACTACTAATAGAGCCCATTCCAAAACATGTGGACTGAGAATGGGAAATGAGTGGTTCCCCAGAGTGGAAATTGAGGTTCTACTTCTAAATTATGGTAAATGTATGTGAAATGTTAAAAATAATAGATGTCCAGCATGTGCAAGATGTACTTTCACCATCAGATAGAATTTATTATTGTAAGTGCACCTTCCTATCTCTTGTACCTGATAGTTCTACTTTCTGTAGGCTTTGAAGATACATAACATTACTAGATACTTACCCAGGAAAAAGAAAAGCATATATCCCTATAAAGACTTGTACATGAATGTTTGTAACAGTTAATTTGTAAGAGCCAAAAGTTGTATTCAATTCAATTACCATTAACAAATGAATGGGTAAACAAATTACAGTATAACCATACATTGGAATACTACTTGACAATAAAAAGGAACAAATTCTTGATACATGCAACAATATGGATGAATCTCAAAATAATTACACTGAGTGAATAAAGACAGACAAAATAGAGTACATGCTGAAGGATTCTATTTGCATAAAACTCTAGAAAATGCAAAACTAATCTATAAGGACAGAAAGCAAAACAAGATCAGTGATTGCGTAAGGAAAAATGGGGGTGGTAGTGAGGCAGGGAGGGGCAAGATTAAAGAGCTGCACAGGAAACATTTGAGGGTGACTGATACGTTCATTATCTTGATCAGGGGTTGGCACTTTTTTCTACAAAGGTCAAGATAGAAAATACCTTAGGCTTTGCTTGCCATCTGATCTCTGTTGCAACCACTCAACTCTGCCCTTGTAGCATCAGAACATCTATAAATAAGATATTTTTAAAAAGGGTATGGTTGTGTTCTAATAAAACTATTTACAAAAACAGGCAGTGACTCAGTTGGTTCTACAGGCCTAGTTTGCCAATCCTTGAGCTTGATTATGGTGATTGTTTCACAGGTGTATATATATGTCAAAATGTATCAATTTGTTAATTAGATGTCAATTATACCTCAATCTATTTAAAAAAAAGAAACTTAGGCTTCCCGTCATGGATTGAATAAAGTCTAACCTTCTTACCATGGCATACAAGTCCTCCCACCTCTCTCTTCCTCCCCTATCAGATCCACTGCGATTCCCTGGCAGGATGTGCCAGACACATATATCATGTCATTTCAACTCTATGCCTTTGTTAGTGTTCTCTCTACTCTTTCTCTGCCTAGAATGACCTGCTCTTGTCAACTGTCTAACTCATCCGCTTACTTATACTTTAAGACTAGACTTCGGTGTCTGCACTTCCAGGATGTCATCCATATCTTACACCTCCTATTTCCTTTCTTTGCCTTATGTTCTATGAGATGCCTCATCTCTATGCTTTCCTAATAGCTTGTATGTTTGTATGTGCATGTGTGTGTACATAGATATGCACATGCAGTCAAATATGCCTTTAGACCATGCAGGTCTATAATCAACGTTGTATCTAGCAAAAGTTATTTACATATATAGGTACACACACACTATTATAGTGTTCAATAGTTTTAACTATATGTATATATTTAAATTTTTTTCATATATGTAGAATTATTATCTAGTCTGCCTCTACTACTTGACTGGGAGCTCCCTGTGCCTATTACGCCTGCTACAGTCACTGGCACGTTAAAAACAAGAACAGCAACAAAAAACTCAATAAATCAGCATGGTTGCTGCTGTTATTATAACTATTTTACAGAAAAGAAAACTGATAGATCATATATTTTGTTCTTAGGCACATGGTTGTAAATAGCCAAGTTAGTACTGGAAAAGAGTTCTATGTCTAATCTCAAATGCTTTCCACTAATTCATGCAAATTTATTATTGGAAGTTTACTTGTATTTCACATTGGTGTGTTTGCTGACTCTGTCACTGTTCCTCCTTCATCTCCTAGATACACCAAAATGAAGACAGCCACCAACATCTATATTTTCAACCTTGCTCTGGCAGATGCCTTAGCCACCAGTACCCTCCCCTTCCAGAGTGTCAATTACCTAATGGGAACATGGCCATTCGGAACCATCCTGTGCAAGATTGTGATCTCCATAGATTACTATAACATGTTCACCAGCATATTCACACTCTGCACCATGAGTGTCGATCGCTACATTGCAGTCTGCCACCCTGTCAAGGCCTTGGATTTCCGTACTCCCCGAAATGCCAAAATTGTCAATGTGTGCAACTGGATCCTCTCTTCAGCCATTGGTCTTCCTGTAATGTTCATGGCAACAACAAAATACAGGCATGGTGAGTGGTGTTGTGGGCCTGAGGGACGGAGGGTTTATAGCCCGATTTGTTGGTGATGTCAAGAGCCAAGTGGAATTCATGGAGTGGTCCAATGTTTTAGTCAAATTGTAATTTTAATTATTCTTTCTAGAAAAAAAAGTCTAAATATTTTTGAATAGGACATTTTTAAATAATTTTAGGCCCACTGAACATTTTAAAGACAATAGAATCTATTTGTTCCTGATTTCTCTGTACTTTATCAAAATTGTGGGTAAATAAGACCATACCTCTCCCAAGATTAATGACAGCTTAAAACCAAAGAGTATTATGTTGAGGCTTATTTTAAAATTTCAAGTGGCTTCCTATATGACAAATTTATCTTTGTAGACCTAATAGAATAATTAACTACCCATCAAAAAATGGAGTGAAAGCATCCATTATCTGGAGCCTCCTAGAAACTTTAAACAATGATTATATTTTGGGTTTTTTTTATTTTTTTACTTATTTATTTTTTTTTATTTCAAAATTTTTACAGGGGTACAAACATTTAGGTTACATCTATTGCATTTGCACTGCCTGAGTTGGAGCTACAAGTGTGCTCATCCCAGACCATGGGCACTGCACCTATTAGGTGTGAATATATTTTTATATAAACATAGATTCTATTGTAGAAGGTCTAGCTCATGGTGAGAGGTCCATAATTGTTTACTAAAAAAAAAAAAAGTAAAAGTAACTTTCTTTGAAAATTAACAGAGAGGTGGATTTCTTTCACAATTTCTTTAAATCTTTTCTTATTGGCTTGCATAGTATTATGGTCAAGGCTACAAATTAGTAAGCAACCTGACAATATTAATACCTGATGACATAATTAAATGCTGCTATTTTTTCCTTTAAATTCTTTTCTTCTAGGTTCCATAGATTGTACACTAACATTCTCTCACCCAACCTGGTACTGGGAAAACCTGCTGAAGATCTGTGTTTTCATCTTCGCCTTCATCATGCCCGTCCTCATCATTACCGTGTGCTATGGACTGATGATCTTACGCCTCAAGAGTGTCCGCATGCTCTCAGGCTCCAAAGAAAAGGACAGGAACCTGCGCAGGATCACCAGGATGGTGCTGGTGGTTGTGGCTGTGTTCATCGTCTGCTGGACCCCCATCCACATCTACGTCATCATCAAAGCCTTGGTTACGATCCCAGAAACTACGTTCCAGACTGTTTCTTGGCACTTCTGCATCGCTCTAGGTTACACAAACAGCTGCCTCAACCCTGTCCTTTACGCATTTCTGGATGAAAACTTCAAACGATGCTTCAGAGAGTTCTGTATCCCAACTTCCTCGACCATTGAGCAACAAAACTCCACTCGAATTCGTCAGAACACTAGAGATCACCCCTCCACGGCCAATACAGTGGATAGGACTAACCATCAGGTATGCAGTTTCCAGAAATAAGTGTACTTACTGTGGATGACATAAAGAGCTTTGTACCAATGCAAGATTTTAGCCTGTTAGAAGGAGATCAGTAAGGAGGGAATTGAGGTTCAACATAAGAATGGAGGGAGGAGGGGAGCAAATTTTGATCCTAGTGTCAGAGAGGAGCTTTGTTATATAAAGTGTGCTCATTATATATGACTGTGCAATTTCATTTAGGTATAAGGATATACCAACTAGAACTCTATAAAGCTATTAAAAATCACTTTTTCAAGGCCTTTTCTTCTATGCAAATGTAATGACTTTAGCGTATTGTGGAAGTGATTCTGATCTAGAATCCTTTTCATTTTCCCCAGACATGTCATGCATTTCATCAATATCACTCCAATATCCTTTTTCACTTCTCAAAAGCCAGTCCTACTCTGGCTCTGTGACTAAACAGAAAGGCCAGTGCCTTGCCCACTGTGGGCATGAGCATACGATATTCCCAGCATCACAGCAAAGGAGAAAAGATTTTAAAACGGTCACTCCTAACTTTTATTAAGCTATTGGTTTGGAAATTTTGCTGTCTGAACTCTAGAGCAAATATCAAACATATTACCTGATTATTAGATTAAATAATTTTTTAACAGTCATCATACTCATTGGGGATAGTATCATGAGAAGTGCCTAGTTTTTAGAAGACGTATTCCCATGCCCAGAAGAGTACAGATGATGGCAGACACGGAAGGAGTCAAGATTTACACACAATATTAGAGTTATACAAGAAATCAACAAGGAGGAAGGGGGGAAAATGTCTCCAAGTTAATATTACCTGGTTAAGCCACTGGTTGGCAAAATTTGACCTCTGACCAACAAAGTCAATCAAACATACGACTTAATTATTAATATTAATTTAAGTAAATTTTTAAATAATGATGCAGCCTCTATAATTTTTTAACACAGAACTCAGATTCAAATTTCCTGTTAAGTAAATGCTTAGGGTCAGAGCCTCGGATAAAATCCTAGAGTCAGGGGGCAGGACCATAGGGACAGATAGCTCCATAAAAGTGAACAGGCAGTCAGGTCTGTGAGAAGCCAGAGAGAGGCTTGGCCAGCAGAGTGAAGCTGCTTCTTCTTGCTGTCTCTGGACCACACCCCAGCTCTCACAGTCCCCGTGTTGCCACCCAGCCCAGCTCAGCCTCATCCTTTCTAATTGACCACAAGACTAATGCAATGTGGCCCAGATGCATCTGCCATGGGGACATTAATTCTCATACCCCTGACATTCAATAATGCTAAAATGAACACAGGAACTTGCACCCCCTAGAGAGCATGAGGTAATGATGGCAGACCCACTTCCAGCCAAGGGGAAATTATTAACTTATTATGTCTCACTTCTAATTCCATTTCGGAAATAAAAGCCAGAAAGAAATGTTTTTTGACTCTGCTTCTTTCCTCCAATTTTTTTTTTCCACATCAAGAGCACTAAAGCTGCTCCTTTCACTAAGCAGCTCTCCTATCCAGTGACCGTCAAAATCTTTTGAGTAACTTTTAAAAGGGGTAAGGTCTTAAGTAGATTTTCTCCAACCTGAGGATAACATAGTAGAGAATGCAATTTAAAACTCTCAGTCCTAAGCTAAGATTAAAATATTTTGCTTTGGAGTAAAATATTTGCAGTGGAGCAAAATGATGGCCTTTATAAAGTTTTGACTCTTCCTCCTGAAGGGCCTTTCCTCTCCTGCCGAGTTCGTTAGGGCATGACTGGTCGTGTACCCTGGACCACTGCTAGGGCTTATTGTCACATCTGGCCTCTCCGCCATCCTTCACTCAGCACTGACATGAGGCACAGCTCCCGGCCCGTCTGGTGGAGCATGAGTGTCCTTCAGTGGCCTTGACTCCCTTTCAAATCCAGCATTTTCACAGTAATATGGCTCTTGCACAGCCAGATCGAGAGAAAAGGAGATAATTGGAGGAGTTCTGCTCTAAGTAACTAAAGGTTTGCTTTAAAAATACATCCAATTAAAGCTTATCTTCATCGCTGCCTCTATGAAGCAGCATCATTGTCAGATAACAGCAGAAACACATTAGCCCTGGGCTTGGCTGCTGTCCCAAGATGCCCAGCTGGGAGAGCTGGACACAGAGGAAAAGAGGAAAAGACACTCTGACATATTTGAAAATCAAGATAAATCAAAGATCCTTTTCGCTAATCTCTATTGATGTGTCATCATTAAAATTAAGACAGCTACACAGACAACTGGAACAGTATATAAGCCTCTGGAGGTAGTTTCAATAATATAGCAAAATAATAAAATGATTTGAAGGACAATTCAGAGACTTTATGGCAGTGTCTACAGGACATATTTGATTAGTTGTGCAAATTCAGAATCCAACAAGCAGATGTTCGGTGGTGGTTGTTGTTTTACACCATAAACCATCATGTTAGAAAACAGCTAATCAGATTTGCATTAACTTAACTGCTTATTTGAAATTTGTATTGGTTGTAAATGTTTATGTTCTGCCTATATATTTGTATTTTCTTCAAGAATTAGATTATACCATATATGTCACATTTCAAGCACATTAGTAAACTTCATATTCTGCAGATCAGAGATCCAATATCAAACCTTCCCAGGGTGTCTGTATTCTGACAACTGTACGCTGAGGCCATGTCCATACAGCACAAAGTGAAGTGGCGATTTGGCAGTTATCAAGGTAATTTGATAAGCCATATGAGAAAATTCTGTGCCCAAAATAAACTTTGAGTCATACTTACATATTTAAAAGCTGCTCCATCAGCTTTTGTGGCATAACAAACCATTCCAAAATCTAGTGGCTTGAAGCTACCATTTATTTAGTTTGCAATTCTATAGCTCAGTCACTTGGGCTGGGTTTGGCCAGACCATTCTTCCAGGCTCAGCTGGGCTCACTCTGAAAGTAGCTGCCAGATGGGCTGTCGGCTAGCTGATCTGCACACCCTCGGCAAGAATGGCCAGCTCCGTGTGGACTCGCATCCTCTAGCATGTTAGCCCAGGCTTGTTCTCGCAGTGGTCACAGGTTCCAAGAGACAAAGAGAGAAAAGGAAGAAAGCCTTGTTGAGGCCTAGGTTCGGAACTGGCAAAAGGTCACTTCAGGGCTTTTTATCGGTCAAATAAAATCACCTTGTCAACCTAGATTCAAGGAGTGGGAAAATAGATTTCACCTCTGGCTGATAGGAGCTGCAATCACTTTGCAAAGGGATGTGGATATAAGGAGGGGAACAGCTGTGGCTACTTTTGCTAACAATCTGTAGCAAGCACATGTTGCAAGGGACAGGCGAGCTGTGGTGCCCTGAGAGCAGGAACCACGTCTGTCTTGCTCTTCTTGTACCTCCAGTATCTATGTAGCAGTGTCTGGCATAGTAAAAAGTACTCCCCAGATATCTGTAGAATGAATCAATCAATCAATGATGGGAAAGCTCATGATATTTCAGGAGATGTAGAGGGTGGTGGGAATGACCCCTTTCTTGTCCAGCTGACAGACAACCTAAATGACTGTAATGCTCTGACAACATTCCAGGCTCACCATCAGTAATGGGAAAAGATTCATGGTGGGGCTTCTTCCTTTTCTCCTCCCCAGCTTTTAGTACTCTGATCAAAAGTTACACTTTTCAAAAAACTGGTTACATTTGTGCTTGTGTTCTAATTTTATTTTTAACAAGAACTTTTGATGAGAAGACCAAGAACTGGATTCAGTGCCCTAAAGAGGTCTTTCCCTGGCTAAGTATGAGAAAAGAAAAAAGATGGTCTCTTATGTGTTTTTGTGCATGCCAGGGTTCAGCCTCCTGCTCCAGCTGTAGCATCCATGCCTGACGTGTGCTCTGCTTGTTGTCTTTATGGCTTCTAGATCTTTATTAGGTAGACTCTGGTGTAGGCATTCATTAGCCAGCTACTCTCAGTGCAACTTAATTTCTCTGCACATGTCCCACCCTGCTGTTGTCTTACTGAACTCCACTTCCCCCATTTTCTGAGATCATTTCAGGTCCCACTCAGACCTGCGAGGTTGGCCACTGCTAACGTGACTTCCCTGCTTGGTTTCCACCCCAATCGTATTCTCTAATGCATTTTCTATTTTGACACAGAGGTGACTTTTGAAAACGTTTAACATTACATAGGAAAAGAAACAACTCTACTGGATCAGTTGGATTATTATTTAAACAGTTGGTACTAACTACAACCATAGTAATCAAGCTATCTTACATTTGTATGATGGTGTACAGATATAAAAGTGCTGTCAGGAGCACTGTCACATCTCATCCTATAACAGCGCTGATGGGTAAACATGAGAAAAATGAATACTCGGGGAGGTTAAATGATCATACAAGATCAAACAGCCAGTAAGCGGTGGAATCCAGACAATCATCCCAGGCTTCTGATACTAATTCAAAGCTTTACTCTGCCTTCCCATACTTTGCACTCCATTATAATTGTGTGGTCTCAGCCAGAGATTCTCAACTTCTCTATGAGCTTCAGAAAAGTGTAAGTTCTTAGGAACTTCTCTAAGAGATTTTGGTTCCCTGTGTGAGTACAGGGTCCAAGAATCTACATTTTAAATAAAACACTAAACTGAAAACTCTGATTTAAACTGTAACTTCATCTCCAAACACTACCGAATTTACTATTTTATCTAACCTGGGTAACCAATTAAATCAAGCTGTTTGACGTGAATTTTTTCACCAAACAAACCATGTGTTTTGCAAAATAATGTAGTTATCCTTGGAAAAAGCCTTCACATTCTAATGTATCTATCAGTGAGTCTTTTAAAACAAAGTAATATAATAGCAATAAAACTAACATTATGGTATGTCAGGCTAATTCCTTTTCATTACTATGGTAAGTCCATTCCTAAACCCTCTGATTACTATTTTTAAAGCACTTTCTTAACATTTTAATACACGTAGCAGGTCCATAAACTAGGAGATGCTTTGCATTTGGATTAACTATAAAACTATATCATCCCCAGCTAAACTAAAAGCAGAAGCCTAACTTTTAAAATCAACTTCGTAACTCTCAAGGCTAGATTTCAGTTTTTTGCAAGACATCTGTGGAGAGCTAATCTGGGAAAGAAATTATTTCAATGCCATGACAAAAACTCCAAATGAGAATGGCTCACAAAATTACCACTGGACAACATTAATTCATGTTTTGTGAATGAAATCAAAATGGCTATTCTTTCAATTCTATGGTTTAAAAAGAAAATGGTTCCACGTGTGTGTGTGTGTGTGTGTGTGTGTGTGCGCGCGCGCGCTCGCAAGGATGATATGGGTGTGCCTCTTTATTCATGTCTGGAATTAGAGTTTATCTAGGTTTCAAATGAATAATATTTCATAAATGGCAGAAGAACTTCATATGTTTCTATAAATTACTTACAATCTGGGAGTGAAAATGTTATTTAATTAAAAATATGTTCATTCTCAGAAAATATTTGGCTTTAAGACTATGAATAATAACATTCATTGACCAGTTTGTGTCTGGGATGGGATATCTTATTTAATCATATTGGATGTGGATTATAATCTCTACTCTACACTTGAGGAAACTAATATTTAAGGAACTATTTGTCCAAGGTCATTGTCAAAAAGTACTGGCTGAGAATTGACTCCAGTTAAGTTTGGTTTATAACCCAGGCTCTTAATCAACATGACCTGCTATGCCCTAGTCTTATTTCTCACCCTTCTCAGAGTGATGTCTGATCAGTGATCTTTCAGGGAGATTTAGTTTTAAAGATTGGGTTAACTAGTATAATTAGTACAATATTTTCTTGTACTTACTGTTCCAATTAATGTAACTAACATAAAAATATAGCAACATATTTTTCTTTAAAAACTAAGTTAAAATGAAATGTCATCTTATTTGGCTAAACTTAAGAGGTGAATTGCCATTTTATAGCCATTTGTCATGAAAATATTCTTAACTATTGAGATTTAGTGTTTTGGAACATGTTAATCTTTATTTTCTATCTCACATAGTTAGTTTTGGGAACTAAATATGAAAGCTGCCTATTTTTCTCTTTTGACTTTCTACAACACCATATTTATTTTTACTTCTACGTTTATGAATTTGAAATGCAGTTTCATAGTACATTTTTTGCTTTTACATTTTTCTTTCACCCCAAAGGAAAGGATCATTTGAATGACTATGACCTATCAAAAACCAGCCATTAACTTTTTTGAATGTCATTCTCATCGCTGTATCTTTTGATAGGGTGCAAATAAACATTTGAAAATTGCTACAATTAAATGACAAAATGACTTTGAGGAAGATGTTGTGAGAACTAGAAATTTCTAGAATAAACCATATCTTACTGATAATTTTCCTTTTCTAATTATTATTTTTCTGGAAATCAAGAATCTAGAGCCACAACTTTTGTCAGTCTTCTTCCTTTACTGTTGGAATATTTTCCTTTTGCAGTAGAGTTCCTGGGTTTGCAGTGAATAGAAATTTTTCAGAATGAAAAGAAATGTTAGAGCCATATTTTCTACAGCTTCTACTCTTTACTGCAATAAGATCCAGTGTGGATAGGGGAGGCTAGAAACAAGATTCATATCAAGTGCTAAAATAAGTGTAATAATTATTTTTCAAAATATGAATAGTTTTCATGACATATACCAAAAAGTCATAAGGCCAGCTCTCATGTCCCCATGTGAATTGACATTCCCATTGCCAGCTGTGTGTGCCGAAGGAATGAATACCCGTATATATTAATATATTACCCCAACCTGGGTGGGAGATAAGTATGAATTTAATGGAGTACTTGTTGCTTTACCATTTATGAATCAAAGGAAATGAATCACTTTTTCTTTCTACAGCAACTGAACTTACTAGGAACACATGCAAATAAATAGCCTGATAAGTTGACTCTACACCATTATTAGATATCAAATAAATATAAGCTGAAAGTTTCATGACAATTTGTAATAATGGCACTCTCAGTCTAAGAATAAATACGTAGAAAAATAATTTGGGTCATTTGTCTATATAAAGCATAGTATTTATTGGGAAGGAAGAAGGGAAAGAAGGAAGGCAGGAAAAAGAGCTAATCTACAGAGTCCATTTTGTGTCTGAAATCAACGACCTTCTTCCTACTACTCTGTTTTATATACAAACACAAGAAATCCCAGGAATATTAGAAATCTACAAAATCTACCAAGCCCTACCTAGACTGTTTCTATTTTTTTCATGTTATCAAACCTTTATAAATATATATTTAGGGGATTTTATGTATATAATCCAGAGTTCTTAATGTTACACCTAAATCCCTTAAAGCACACACAAAAAAATTCTTGTTGTGATATAATGAATTCCTCTAAGACATGTGCCAGAAAAGCAAAGTCTGTGGAAGAAGACGCTAAGAAATAAGAATACCTTAGTCAAGAAAAATAAAAGAAAATTTTAAAAAACTTTGACAACAAAATAATGCAGTGAATAGTGAATGTGGAATGGGATAGGACTGCTGTACATTTGACAATAAAATCATCTATTAATATTAAACCCACCCTAATTTAGCAACTTAGCAAGAATATCTCATTCTTGCTGTTCTTCTTTCATTCTTTTCTATCATGTTCACTAAGATGTTCTTATATTTAAAAATCCCTAAATATAATTAAATATAGGCTTATTCAGATTCAAAACTTCAACTTAAAAAAAAATGTTCTCCTTAAAGTATTCTTTGGAAATGGAAGTGGTACATGTCACTCTTTCATAGAATTTTAAAACTGAACATTTCTCTGCTATTCAATGCCTTTTTCTTACTAAATGCAAAAGATGATAGTGAAGTATTTCCAAATACCTAGTTTTCAAATGCAGTTTAAGAAGATTTTTGTAACTATAGAAAATTCAGATAATTACATTTTATATAAACTCTAGCATATGTAAATTTAATTTTAAAAATGTCAGCAGATAAGGGGAAACTTTACTATTTGATAAGAATAGTAGATTATAAAATCTTAAAAATTTAGATGGCTCAGCTATTTTCCCAGATTCTACCACTGACCAGCTGGATATCCTTGGGCAAGTTTCTGAAGCTTTCTGTGTTTCAATTTCCTCATGTGTAAGACAGGTGGTAACTATAGTAGCTACCACTTAGGTCTGATGTAGCATGACATTTGATTATCCATGCAAAGTGTCAGTCAACTGGCTAATATTATTATTCTAAGCCATTCAATGAGGATTCAGTGTTTTCATCTTCTCCCTGTCCTTTTTCCCCCAAATTGAATTTCATCTCTTATAAAGAACATTTAAAAAGAATGAAAGAATTTGCCAGAAGAGATCATGAGGTGGTCTAACCCTGGTTAGACTTGGCACTGGTGACATTTGGGGCCAGATGATCTTTTGTTGTGTGGAAATATGCACTGCAGAATGTTCAGCAGCATCCCTGGCTTCTACACACCAAATGCCAACAGCACCCACCTAACCCCAGCTGTGACAGCCAAAATGTCTCCAGACATTGCCAAATGTCCCCTGGGGGGGAAATCAGTTGAGAAGCACTAGTCTAACCAGTTTAACTGCGTTTAATAGATGAAGAAATATCAGGATCCAAATTAGTTGTGATGTCATTAATACAGTGTCTAAGAAAGTTGGAACTAGACCCTAGGTGTGCTGACTTTAATCTAATCCTTCTCTGAAACATCACACTAATTTCTCAAAGAAAATTTATGTAACCAAAACATTTGTACCCGCGTAATATTCTGAAATTAAAAAACAAGAAACCTTTCTTCTAAACTGCTAACCAGTTGCAAAGAAAATGACTCAATATTAATGGAAGACAAGGGAAATGCACAATTCTTCAACCCTTGTATTACTTCAAGCTTCTATTTCAGAGAAAATGATCTTCAGCTTGAAACGTTATTAAGAAAGAATTAAAGGCCAATAAAGGTG
>CM052441.1:10157834-10189188 GCA_028533085.1 Varecia variegata | reverse complement strand
CGTAATATTCTGAAATTAAAAAACAAGAAACCTTTCTTCTAAACTGCTAACCAGTTGCAAAGAAAATGACTCAATATTAATGGAAGACAAGGGAAATGCACAATTCTTCAACCCTTGTATTACTTCAAGCTTCTATTTCAGAGAAAATGATCTTCAGCTTGAAACGTTATTAAGAAAGAATTAAAGGCCAATAAAGGTGATGATATTGTTAGAGAATCCTGAGAGGCTCTGAATGAGGTCAAATCTCCAGGTGATATTAAAACATTAAGAGAAGTTGTAGATGAAACACAGTTAATGAAACACAAATCATAATCTCTGAACAAAGAAGAATAGGAAGAGTCTCAGAAAACTAGGGTAAAAAAATAGAGTCCCAAGTTTAATGAGAATATTGTAGCAACTAAAACGCACAGAATATTTAGCTTTGTACAGATTGTTTTCAGAATCTAGATCAGATCATTAAAATGTATTTTGAGAGCACTTAGAAAGGAAGCAAGTAACCTCTAAGAGGCAAGATATGATTAGTTATGGCTAAACAAATTTTATTCACTTAGAGAATTACTGGACAGGGAAATCAGGTAAACCCTACATCCATGGTGTTTTTAACAGTAGATTTGATGAGATTTTGTTAATTTCTGTAATACTATACTATGTTTAATTATGATCTAGATATAATGGTGCAAAGAGGTAGGTATATAAACTTTTAACTGATGCCCATCTTAGGAGTCCCAATTAGTGGGGGAATGCTGAATAACCCAGATGATACGATAGTAGTTAATACGGAAAAATTTTCGTCCAAACATCCAACTATAGAAATATAGAATGTGAGTGATAACAGATATGAAAAATGTCATAAGGGTTTTATTTCATGGGCCAACAGTATGATATAGGACATCTAAACTGTTGCAATTATAGATCATATCAACAGAATCTAGTATCTAAAACCAAAGAAATGTCAGCCCCCTTCTAACAGACAACGCGCGTCAGAAATGAAACAAGCAAACTAGATTGCATTCAGGGATGAATAAACGAGATGGTGAAGGGAGTTAAAGTAACTGCACATGATTACCCGAGGAAATAGAAGACTCAGAGTGGTCAAGATAGTTATCTTCATATACTTAAAGCAATGTGAATAGGAAATTGGACTTACCCAATATAACCCCTCTAATTAAAGCCAATAGGTAGAAGTTACCGGGAAAGATATTTCAATACAACCAAAGAAAGAATCTTCTTTTTAAAAAAAAAAAAACATTTTATTGAGGTATGATTGACATTCAAAAATATGTACCTACTTACTGTATACAACTGGATGAGTTTGGAAAGATTTTTCTTAACTTTGAGACACAGGAATTTCCTTGCTACCAGATGTCTCTAATGTTCAAACATCAGCCTACATGAAAGGGACATTGAGAGAATCCAGTTGTTAAGATTGGATGATTAATGAGTCAGGGGGAATGACTCCTTGAGTAAGGTTTGGTCATGGGGATTAATACTATGCAAAATAGCATATGAAAGGCTTTGAAAAGCCCTACTATGCATGTGTACATGTATGTGTTGCATACATACACAATTCATTTTTTAAACCAAAATTTTCAGATCTATCTGAGCACAGGTTCAGTTTTTCAAGGAACATTTTATAATAACCCATAGAATGAAGGTTTTACTAAGCAGTTCTGAAAAGCTCACTGGAGACCATCAGTCCCAGTTAGTCATGAATCTATTAAAAATTCAATGTTTCATTGGAATAAATGGCAATGTCTCATAATTCCAGGCATTAAGCAGAATCCTAAAATTGACTGTGAAACTCTTATTCACACCCATTTAAAATATCTAAACACTTCAGTACACAAACAAGACACTAAAATTTCATCTCTCTGAAAATAAGGCAGGTTGTGTTTTGTTTGGGTTTTCACTTCTGTTTTGCTTTGTTTTGAAGCTTGACACTTTCTGGTTATAATTAAAAGGAAAAAAGTCTATGTAGCTTCAGGATATGTTTTCATTGAATTAAACTACGCATTGCTAAGAATAAGCATTATAATTGACACGTTATTCTGTTTTGAATGAAATATCTCTACAGAAAATGGATTTCTTTTACAAGTCATCTACACTCAACTGTGAGAAGCATACCAAAGGTTGAATATGACAGTTTTTCTTGTAAAATAACATAATATTGGAAGCCAGGGAACCTGGGTTCTGGTGCAAGCCGTGCTGATGACCACTTGCGTGAGTTCAGCATCTCAGCCAGTGATTGTGTAAGGGACCCCTTCACACACAGGAGTTTTGAGCCTCTTGACTGCTCAAGAATTAAGGTTCATTTCTGGGTTCGATTGATTACCCCATTCAGACTTCAGGGGCCAGCTCTCCTTAGTAGACAACAAATGGAACCAGCAAAGCTTTTTTTTTTTTTAACAAGAGAAAAGATTTATCATATTGAACAAAATTAGTCCATAGTAAAAGCAAGAGGAAGCATATGGCAGATTAAGCCTGGATCCTTTGAACTACCAAATTATTCCACCTATTTCTGAATTCTCTTTTACTGAAGTTGGACCCCTTGTACTCTAGATTCCACTAAGTCTGATTCAGACAACGGGAGAAGAGATGAACTTCCCATTACTTTGGTACATGGAGATCTTTGCTTCTGAGTCATCAACTCCGCAGGTTTTTTGTGTGGCTGTTTTTATGGTTCCTGTGATGAATGAGATTTTGAAGCCTATTACTGGCTGAAACTCTGATCAGCTTCAAAAGTACCCAAGTCTGTTATTGGCTTCAATTGCAACTTTGGAAGGCTCCACAAATAGGAAAGGGGAAATGGAAATGCAGGAGAGTGGCTGCAAAATAGTAATTTTCAACCAGCTTTCCTCCTCTGATACACTTGGGCGTGTCACTTCACCTCTCAAGGCTCTGTTGGTCATCATAGATTGACAAAGCTGGAAAAGACGATCTCTTAAATTTCCTCTAGCTCCAAAACTGCAGGAAATACACACCAATCTTTGCATGGATAAAGAGAGAAAGTGCCTTCAATAAGCTTCATTGAACCTTAAAATGCTTTTCAAACATTTTACTTTATAAATAAGACAAAAAATAGCCCTGGGGGATTTGCTAGTTGACTTCCTAGAAAAATTATGGTTTAAAAAACTGTTATCAAAAATGGAAAACTGATGGTATAGTATTATATCTATATATCTAATGTATGTATCTAAATATTATATCTAAGATCAAATGTCAAATCTATGAAAATGTATAACTGTACTGTGGTAATTGTCAGAAGAGAAGGCTGGCCTTATGAAATGGCAGAGAGTTGCCAAACTCCAAAGGAGATATCTTAGCAAGCAAGCAGGTTGGCTTGTCACAACTCGATGGGTGCCCAAAATAGACGATGTGACTCAATGGACCAGAGAAAACCGTTTATTACTCACAGCAGAGCAAACAGCAGGAGTAGCAACATGGTAACGCTAGTTTCCTTGCCTTTATGTCTCATGATGTGACACAATGAACCCAGATTGCTGCTACATACACAATGGGCTGCACCGCAGTTGAGGAGCTCAGAGCGAAGGTTCATCATCTTTTGTAGCAAGCAGTAAACAAACCAACCCTCCTACCGGGGAGCCAGAGTCACAAAGTAGTCATGCTGTGGTGCTCATGTGGTCAAGCACTTAAGGTTCTTATTTGACTATATGACTAGCTGTAGAAACAACGCAGGGTCAGAAGATAATGAGGTCTTGCCATCCAGCTCAGTCAGCAAGAATGGGCAGGGATGCAGAGGCCTGCTTCTCCTAGTAATTCACAGGTCAGCCCAGCATATTCTTGGCTGAACTTAAATCTTCAGCCACCTAAAAAGCATGCCACCCTATCAGCAATTTGGATTAGGCATATTGACAAGGGCTAGGACCAAATCTGTTCCATTTATTTCAATTAAACTGGATTAAGGTTATTATTATATCAACAGAATCCCATCCACTAGCTGAGGTTAGTCTGCAGTATTAAACACAAGCGTGCACTCCAGGATCCCAGACCCCAACTGAATAAGTCCCTGTGAGGACTAATAGGTCTTATTTCAGACACCATCTAGCTTCTTTTCTTATGGTATACATGGATTGCACCACCATATTGTGGGTACTAATCCAAACACAACAGGAGCAGTTGGCAACCATGCAAATCCTCCCTATTCAGCCAGAATCAATGATCCACTTACAGTCAGCCAGTTCAGACTGACCTGCTGATCTTCTGTGGTTTACTGCATCTCATTGGCTATGGTAGCTAAATAAGAATAGAATCCTGATCTGTCTCTAGAATGTGGACTCCGATGCCCAGGAACAGTCCTCACATTGTTGTATGGAAACAGAAAACCATGTATCCCTCATGTAGGAAATCCCAACTAGAGGCCCATCATTCTCTTCTTTGGGAGCCCTTGTTTTAACAGGCATAACCACATTGCTTTATGATTGAGTCCCTTTGGAGGGGGTTGGTTTTCCCATCCTGGGCTTTGTTTTGGATTGCAGAGACTGTATCTGGCTTAGGGAGTGCTGTCTTTATCCTGGGCATCTCCTGGCCTTAAATCAGCACAGCTGCCAGTATAGGATCTCCCAGCAAGAAAGGGAGTGGACTCCTCTACCTTGCAGGGAGGAAAGCAATCTTAAAAATTCATCAGTCATGCTCTGGGTGAAGAGCCATCGTAGGGGCTGTCATTCAGTACAGGACACAACGAGACCAGGGTAGCTTCAGCCCTCAGGCTTTGAGTAGCTTCCTCCATGGGATTTTATGGGGCTTTTGGGGCTCAAGAAAATCTTGGACTGGCCGTAAGGTAGTTACTGAAACAGAAATCCACAGCAGAGAACCTCGCTGTGGAGTATGATTGTGTCCCAGTGACATAATTCGCAATAGTTTACTGCTTGGGGGTCTCATGTGAGACAGCAGCCTCGGAGCTGGTGTTGATGTTCTAAGGACTTCTTCATCACACAGATGCAGCAGCCGAGTGTCTACCAGCTCCTCAGTCTGTTGGTCAAAGTATCCCTGAACTCCTTTCCTTTCCCTCACACTATGGGTCTTCATCTTGGTACTCTCTGTGGGGACATATTACCTTCCAGATGTATCCAGTTGTGACCTAAAACTTGGCGCGGTTATGCTTTCCTCTGTAGTGGAGCCCAGAGTGTCCTCCTAGTCCCCCAGCCCACAGGTGAGCAAACAGCGACCTGGTGTGTTAGATTTCACCCCTCACCTCTCAGCCTCTGTCTATTGACTCAGCTCTTGCTCATCAACAGACGGGAGAGACATCAACAGGTGGACCACTCACGGCCCGCCTCTGCACCACTTGAACCAGATACTGGCTACCAGACCCACGGAGTTTACAAATGTCCCTGAACCCAGCTTGTGAGTCATTGACTCTTTTCTTCCAAAAAGTTGTTGTCTGTCCTAGGACCCTGCACATTGTGCCATTTTGTCCAGGAAGAATCTCGACCTCGTAGAAGATGGCAAGAGTAACGAGACTCCAGAGGAGGTGACCGAGCAAGCAGGGTGCTTTGCCACAACTCTGCTGGGGCCGAAGTAGACAAAAACACTCAGTTTATTACTCATAGCACAGCAAACAGCAGAGGCTTTAGCGTGACAGTGCCAGGTCCCTGGCTCCCAAATCCCCCACAAGGTGATGCGATGGGATCAGGTGGTGGCTACACATACAACATGTTGTACCACTGCTGAGGAACCCACAACTTAAGTCTTAGCCCCTGGGAGAGCAACAACCAAGCTTTCTCCAGGATCAAGCAGTCACACAGTGGCCAAGGCCTGCGCCTGCTTACCTGCCTGCGTGACTCACTACAGAAAGGGTCAGAGTCAGAGGATGGTTAGGTCTTGCAGTTTGGCAGAGTCAGCTCGGCGTTCAGGGACGCTCCTGGCCCCTGGTGGACTGCCTCTCCCAGCAGTGACAGGGATCAGATCTAGTCCTTATTCTTAGCAAGTACATACTGAAATATTTAGGAATAAAGGGCCAATTTAACATCAAACGATTCAAAAAGATCGTGTGTGTGTGTGTGTGTGTGTGTGTGTGTAGGAGAGAGAGGAAAAACAGAGAAAGCAAATGGATAAAGCAAATTTACCAAAATAAAATTTTTAAAAAAAGATCTTGCATCCTTTTACATTTATTATGTAAACACCTCCTTTTCTCCTCATCAAATGATAACTGTGGTAACAACAATTATTTGTTAATCACAAAACTTGTTCTATTTCCACAGTCTTCCTCCCATATTTGAAAATATCAAACCACATTTTCATGTGTCTGAACAAATGTTACACGACTGCTGAACATACATCCTAGCTTTTCCCCGGGGGCGAGGTGGGGTGCACTTTGAATCAATTACTCCTGAAAAAGAAATCCATTAATTTTGAGAATTGGGTAAAAATAAAAATCTCTTTATCTAGAAATAATGAACATAAGAAGTATTGCTAAAAAAGTATTGCTTTTCTTTTGAAATGTTGGCCAAGT
The DNA here is from genome assembly GCA_028533085.1 of Varecia variegata. Lineage (NCBI taxonomy): Eukaryota > Metazoa > Chordata > Mammalia > Primates > Lemuridae > Varecia > Varecia variegata. The sequence goes on along the minus strand of CM052441.1, from coordinate 10,182,716 downwards.
CATAGATGATTTGAGGACAAGTAGGGAGGATAAGACAAGGGTAAAGAACAGAGGGAGAGAAAGAGTTTGGGTTAAAATGTGTTTTGTCAAGGAAATCATCAATCTTAACTGTGGGGACTAGTATACAATTCTTCAGTAGTGCACACAAATGCAAGAGCATATTCATAATGGCTCAAGAGATTATTCATCATTACCAAAGATATTAATTAACATGTCGACATTTAGGAAAAACTGAAGATTGCAGGTGAAAATATACATGAAGGTCCTCGCTACGGTTCTTACAAACAGAAGATCTGAATACACGTGTGCTGCTATCAAATATGAAATGCTCACTGTCTTTGCTCTTTCTCTCCTTTCAGCTAGAAAATCTGGAAGCTGAAACTGCTCCATTGCCCTGAATGGGTCTCATGGCATTCAGACCCTCACCAAGCTCAAGAGCCACCATCTGTGTGAAGCAGGTCACTGCAAGAACGTGTGGGAGGCTCTAGTTCCCTAGGAAAGTGCCTGCTTTGGAATCATCAAAACTCTTTCCTCTCTGGCCACCCCACTCTGAACAGCAGAGGGAGATCCAAACCAAGCCGAGCGTTTGGAAGGAAAGGAATATACCACGCTAACGAGTCCAGCTTGTGTACATAATCAAGAGGAAGACCCCCAGTGGGACTAAAACACACCATGGTATGTGAATTGAGGTCATCATAGAAGGTAACCCTTCTGTATCTAATATTTTGTTTTCAAGCAAATAGTTATGACCTCCTCAAAGAAAAACCACCAATTGTTAAATTCACCATAGTAACATGTAAAGTAAATGCTACCTCTGATCAAAGTCCCTTGTGTGGTAAGTCCAAGTCTTTCTAGTGTTTTGTAAAGTAATATATGCCTCTATTTTTGATCTTTGATGTTCACCTTAAAATTATCATCTGGTAAAGACATCATTTCCACCTCCATGTCTTGGTTTTGTATTGTTTCAAAGAATAACATCTCTCTTACCTTGCTCCATAATTATAAGGGAAGAGATGAACGTGAAAGGGAACTTGACACCCAGTCACGTGTCAGCTGCAGAAGGGTTGATTCTCGTGCACTGCAGATGCTTCCTGAGTCATAATGGGGGATTTTCCATTCTTCGGCTTTCAGTGGTTTGCTCTCCAGTTTTATATGTGCAAATTCCCTCGCTCCTATCTAAGTGTTCACGAGAGGGAATAGTCAGCCAATGAGCTCACCACTTCATCCACGCAGGAAGTCAACAATTAAAGTGTGCTCTCCATTTCTCACTGGCTTCTCCATTCTGCATGCTCCATACACATTTTATTTCCTTTTTTAACTCAGCTCAGAATATTTATGCCTTTTGAATCAGCATGATAAAATGACAAAGGTTTTTCTGATTGCCAGAACCATTTAAACTTAAAAAAAAAAGGATCCAATAAACCTAATCTCAAGACAGAAAGACTCAAATGACCACATAGAAATATGTGTGATCTACTTTTCAATCCTGTGTAGTTACTTAGACATGAAATATTAACAATGGCCCAGAAATATTCCCTTGAAGATTGCATTTATATAATGTCATCACCAATGTTTTAGTCTTTTTGATCTCCGCTAAATGTCAAGATTTCCTTTGTAAAGTGTCAATCTTCTAAGTAGTTTCTCTAAGACAATTCTCCTCTCTGACTGGGTTTCTTTGTTATGAAACACTGTAGAGATTTGGCAATCACCGATTTTATTTTATCTATGTAGACAGCAGAGTCAGATGGCCCATGCCAAGACGCTTTCCACTTTGAACTTCTGTCAGCACTGATTAAATGAATCAAATACATTTTAGTTATCTATGAAGATACAAATAGAAAACAGGGTGCTGGCTTCTCTTGTGAGGATACCTGAGTCTACAAGCTGCCGGCAGACTCAACTGTATTATTCGTATCCCTTCATCAATCTAACAAGGCACAAATACGCACCAGCCATCCAAAGGCAATGTTTCTGGAAGACGGCAGAATAACTGAATTTACTGTCTCAGATCCAACTGGCTGTAGTTATGTGGGCCCAACCCATATATCCATTAGATGAGAAAAAAATAAAAAGCCAAGACAAGTGTTTTAATGTTTCCTTCTGATGAAGTCTCATATTTGCTTCTAACAATCTCTCTCAAATATTGTGTTCCAGAATAGATGTGCATTGTGTGTAATTTTTTAATATTTTCTGACCAAAATTATTAAAACCAGGACCTTAAAAAGATTTAGAATGTTAAATAAATGTATTTGTGTGTGTATATTTACACATATAAGCTACTAGATTTTCCAGAAGTAAAATGGATAATTCAAATGGAACACAATAAGAGAGAATGAAATATTTGTATACAAATCACTGGGGAGGAAAATTCTTGCTTTTAATGGACTATAATGACATGAGTTCTCTCAAGGGACAACATAGAACTGCTTTTGCTCATACGGCTGTTTTTCAACAGTCATTGTTTCTGCATAATGACCAGCTCTTGGGATTAATTTTCCGCCATGCGGTTGAGAGCAACTTAGTCTTCATGCAGGACTTGACCCATCTTTTTCTACAAATGTCATGTGTATGAAGGAGGCTCTCCCATGCCATCTTTTAGACTCTACATAGAATACACAATGAAGGGGTTAATTTAAAAAATAAGATATTCTGAAGTAAATAAAAAATAACGTGCTGTCAATATTTTTCACTCAAAACCATTTTTTATTGTAAATTCGCTACAACTACTTTGTGATTCCAAGGCAAACAGAGACATAACACCTCTGACTCAGTTGGATGGGCTAAGGTTTCTGATGAAAACTGAAGATAAAGAAAATGTAGTGTTCTGCTTTGTTCTTCCTTCTTATTTCACCCTTGCCTTTATGAGTGGGATTTCTTCCTGGTTTGCCAGCCTAGGGATGCAGACTGTGGATGTGAAGCAGAAGATTTGCTTCCTCATCTGATCACTTGCTATGGAAATTCTAGCTTACTCTGTCCTAAGTAGTCTGTGGTCTCTTCTCCTGCACTCTGTACCCTCACTATTAGTTTGCACCTGCATCCTTCTCTCCTTGCCAATCACTAGAAAGGAAAGAGGAGGAAAGATGAGACTCAGTTGAGCAGGAGAGGGTCCCCAGGACTCTGCACTTAATGGCCCTGGCAGTGGGGATCTTCAGAAAGGGATTTCATCACCTCTTAATAATTTGATGATGTCAAATAAAAGAGTGTAATGAAGAGACTAAAATTTGCGCTTCAAGGCCATGCAGACCCATGTCTGAATACACTTGGTGAAATTTTTTAGCTTTTTAGTTTTGAGCAACATAATTAACCTCTCCTAGCTTCATTCTTCTCCTAAAACTGTGGATGATAACAGCAACCTTATCGGGTTGTGGTTAAGATCAAGTGAGATCATGGATATAAACAGCTTGGCTACCTAGTAGCAAATACTTGCTATTTGTAGTGAGAATTATAAATGAAAACTATCAACATCAAAACAACAACACAGGAAACTTGGGGAATTCACTAGGAACCACCTCTGACCCCCTTTGACACAAAACTCTCAGAGGTGGGTGACTCCTTGAGAAGGTAGAAAGCACCCCAAGGGAGCCACCTCCTACGATAGAATGTCATTCCAACGGGGCCATCAGAAAAGGCAGGACTCTAAAATTTGGCCATTTGCAACACTTCTCAACATTGAAATAGTTGGCAGTTTTAAAATAAATTCTTCTAAAAAGTAGCTTAGAATAGTTAAGAGGACATTCATTTCCTTAGACAATATGACTTGTGTTGATAAAACTGGTATGCATACACTTACAAATTTCATTATTGAAAAAGGTGCACTTAGCTCATTTAATATCACCTAAAAGATGCTAACAAAATTCTGTTTCCAAAGTTATCACAGCATGCCCTTTACATCTCAGGATCCAGGCAAAAGTTGAAATTTTGAAGCACAGATACAAAGCCTAGTAGGAAAATGTGACTAAGGTACAAAGAAAATACTTCTGAAAACATTTTCTCTGACCACATTTATTGCAAAGCCCCCAAAGCATTCCCAGTCCTTACTTAAGTATATTCTATGCTTGAAAGCTAAAAATAAGATCTTTTTGATAATTCTTGCATGAAATATTTCATTTAAAATGTGTGAAAATTATGTGCACTACATCTCTCATATAATAAAGATAATTAGTTTATACAGGCATATTCTCTGTCTACTGGCAAGTACCAAGATGAGCTGGCCCACTAGAGATTTTTCCAGCTTCAGCCATGAATACTGCAGAAGTTGACACTATCCCTTCTGGATAGTTCTAGCCAAAGCAACCCAATGATAGGACACAGTAGCCTCTCACCGAGCCACACCTGCCCTAGCTATGCTTGTGCAATTCTTGAGGTCAATCGTAACCTAGGAACTGTGGCTGGCAGCAATACAATCCTCTTCAAAGAAATATCCACCAACAGAAAATGAGTTTCTTGAGGACTTCTAACTGTCATTGTAGAAACATCAAGATTCTTGCCAACATTCTCAGCATAATTCTTTTCTCATGGGCCATATTGCTTGAGCTTGGGGGAAGAGTGAGAACAACCACGAAACTTCATGAATGCTGGACCACTGCACCCCTAACCACTGTGTTTTTTCCAGTTTGAGATGGTTCAGGATCCATAGTAATAGGTACCCAGATTGTATCTAAGACCACTCTCATTAGGGTCGAAGGCAAAAGTCAATTAAAAGGTCCAACTCTGGGACATTCTTCCAGGAGCCAGTTGAAATAATTTTAACTCAGAGTCGTTGTTTTCCATTGTCATAAAAAATATGAAAAGTGCAAGAAATTATGTGTGTTACTAACTGTTCAAGAAGTAAGCAAAACCAAATGCCAACAGCTTCCTGCACTACAGTGTGTAGCAAATGTTCAAGCTCCTATCATGTAATACCATGGCATTTCCTAAAGGAATAGGCAGATGGGTCAAGTTCAATTTAATTTAAATGATATTATTGTGTCCTAGGTACTTGAGTTACAAATGTAAGGACCATTGACACTGAGATTTCAGGATATGAAAAGAAGGTTGAGGGTAGATTGAAATTGCTTTTGTAACAAGGTACTTTTCAAATAACATTGAATAAATGCTGTGTATGCATTCTAAAGGAATTTTAAGAGCTCAGACATCATTAAAATTAAATATATCAATCTTTGAAAGCACCTCCTAACTCAAATATATGAAAAGATGATTCTAGATTCTGGGCAGACAGTCAGAGAAAGATCGATTTTCTGGGGGTTCTTCCCATCACATATTTAATACAAATTTAATAATACACTTTTTCAACTCACTTGGCATTTTCTATAAGCTTGAACTAAATGAGAACATCATTAAAATCTGCACTGAAAATTGCACTTAAACTTTACAAAATTACAGAGGAAATTGGGAAAGTTACTTCTTCCTCTGCACTTTGAGAGTAGTTCAGGTTTGCATTTCACAGCCAACTCACTTGGAAAGTAATGTTTAGAGCTCTAATATCCCAAGTTCCAGAGCCCATACCTAGGAAAAACAGTCTTATAATCTCCTGTGGCACAAGGGGTCAGCTTCTCCTTTTTCTCTCAACTTTCAGAAACTTAGTAAGTCTCTGATCCATTTGCATCCAAACGAACTTCATATAATTTCAACCAAATAAAACTCTATTGCAATTGATTAAGATGCTCCTCAAACATACCACTAGGTCTGAGGCCATGCAGAAGGTTGATTATTTATTTGGGGAAAGCAAGTTAAGAGCCAAGTAGAACCAATAAAGGGGAAGGAAGGAAGGCAACAGCTTACGCATTTTGGTCATCCTATCATTGGAATTATTTGGCAACATACCTCACTGCCATTCAGAGAAAAGTAGTTTGCCTTACTACTCTTTACCCAAAGAAATTATCTCTAAAAGGTACTCAGACACTTTGTAGAGCAGATAGCAATCTATTCAAAGTTGTAAAGATTCTATAGAATCTATCAAATCAGAAACAGAACCTACCAAAGGCCACAGCCGAGCACAAGCAGCTACATTAGGTAGTTTTAGAGCTCTGGGTTTCAGGAAAACTTCTGTCCTTATGGGAACAGCAAAAAACTATACCATTTCTTTGTTAGTGTAAAAATTGCCCAACATTAATCAGAACATCCTCATGTTTCAAGGTAAACACAGATTTATTTATATTTTTCAGGTTCTATGTCTTCATTTTTGGTGCTGAAAGAATGGTAATATTAGTTGTATCTCATGTAGGAGGATACTCACAATTTTTGTGGTAACTGAATTCGCCTCTATCTGTACCTCTCAATGATTTATTGTTACTCAAAGCTATTTCATGAATCAAATATAGTTTGCTTCTCACCCCAAGCCATGTGTGTGAAATCTAAACCTGTGCAATTGAAAAAGTTTTATTGCTTAAATCCCAATGAATAACATTCCTAGCATAAGCATATTCATAGACAAAAATAAGTATTTGTTTTAGGCTTTAGAGAAATAGCCCAGTGGGGAAAATTCACCTTGATATTGTCTCATGTACAATATAGGAATGTTCAACAACAAAACACCTTCCAGAAAAAGGTTGTTTTAAATATTGCCTAGAACTTCCTTCTCCTTACCTTGCAGTTCAATTTTTTAAAGGACCCAAATCTTGAAAACAGGCTATCGCATTCCTTCACTTTCAAATCTCTTAAAAGAAACTTCTGCTGTTTTGCCTCAAATGCATAAATGTTGTATTTAATTTACATGACCCACTAAGGTTAGAAAATTTTCAATATTCATTACACAGGGTTACAAAATACCACGCGGAAATAAGAGAAGCAGTATAAACTGAGGAAGATATAGGAAAAGAGAAAATGAGACCAGACGACCATTTTCCTACAAGTCTGGGTAAAATTGAACATAGCCCTGTACACTGCACAACATGAGTGAGCTTCGTTACTTAAACCGCAGTAAACCTGCTTTAATTAACTAATACCAGGGAGAAGGGAGAGGAGAATCCATTTTCATGACCTAGTGGCTGTGATTTCATTGTCCAGGAGGACAAAAAAGAACCTCTGAGAAGGAGAACAGCAATCATTTTCCCCCATTTCCAGGAGGGCAGAAGTGCCCCAATACTACATGATATTGGCAAAATTTGGGTGCCTCAGTGGCTGTCCTTCTCCTGGCTCCCCCAGGAGCTGCGCTTCTGGGTTGCAGAGATGCTTTTCATATTCCATATCATGTTACGGTGGCAATGCCACCACCCTGCCCTGCTGTGACACCAAAACAACCAAGCCTGGAAATCAGCTGGTGCCTCTTTTAGTCTGCAAGTGCCTTGCGTAGATTTAGCTTCCGCAGTTCCTCACGGCTCTGAGTTAGGAAGACTTAGATACAGGTGTACGGCGTTCAGCAAGCCCTCAAAGGATGCCCAGGCAGAGGTGAACCTGTGGATCCTGCTGAGTTTTGAGTGACATATTAGAGTTCTGACTTTTCCCAAATAAAAAAGCACCCTGTGCATGAAGTGTCCTTTATTCAGCAGGTCCTAGAGATGCAGTATTAAATTCTATACTTTTCCTGCTGTAGCGACACATGTGGCTTTTCTTTTGCTGTGGCCCAAGACATCATGCTTTGAGATCAGCGGACATTATTGTCTAAGAACTCCGACTGCCAGAGACTTTCAAAAGAGAAGAGGTCCCATTTACAAAGTGACTTTGGATAAAATGTCCCCCTAGGTGTTTCTGAATGCTATTCTTCATTTGCCTTCTCTTTGAGAGTTTGGGATTTAGGGTTTTTTTGGTTTTGTTTTTGTGGTTTTTTTTAGGTTTTTTGGTTTGGCTTTTTTATTGTTGTTTGTTTATTTGTTCTTGTGTTGAAGATTTTTTACTTCTCCCTGAAATGTCTGTCATCACACAGATGCATTCTCCTCAGAATAAGAACGACCAGACCAGTGTAGGAGGTCAGCACCGCCAACTGAGACACATTTGTACTCATGGCTTGACATCCGGGTGGGCCACCTGCATGCCCCATTTCACTAAATAACAACTCTCTTCTCTCCATCATCTTGACTTAGACCCAGTGAGAACTCAATCTCCAATATCCTGACTAGCTCAGGGAACCCACGGCTGATTCTCTGCAGGTGGTAAACCAGATTCCTAATGCCTGTTCCTGCCTCTGCAGGGCTCCATTCAGAAAACAGGAAAATGACAAGGCTTTCTGTTACTCTCTTACTCTGTTTGGCTGGTAGACAACTTGTTCCCATCTGCCCCCAGGCTCACCCAGTGCTCCCACTCGGTAGGGAGTTGTTACTGATAGCTGCTGTATTAACTTAAAACTCATTTGCTTTATGGAAATTCACGGCCCTTATTTCTCAAAGGAATAGAGAAAACCAATACGCCTCCTACCCAGCTGGGTACTTTCCATGCATGCTACTGTATCTATATAAATTAGGTTCAAAAAACAGATTACTTTTAGGATTTATAAACTCAGTATTGCAAGTAGTAATCTGATAAATGTTCTCAGGATCCCCTTGCTACCTGGGAATCCGTCACATAACTTCTACATGGGTTGCAGAAAAATAACAATAAGAAAAACTTGTGTTTACCTGGCAAACTGCCCAGTGCTTTGTTTTGTTAATAAACTTCATCCATTTATTGGAGAAACAAAATGAAGGTGGAGTTCATCCTGATTACATGATTCCTTTTCACTTTCATGATTAACTGCTTCCTTCTAACTGAATCTTATCATAACTAAAGCCATGAACCAAATATAATATAATTCCTAATAATGGTTGATGGTCCATTTATTTTAAGCAATATTCACTACAACAAAATTCCAATGAAATCTAAAAACTGGGACAGTCCAGTGAGGTGACAGAACTGGTACCTCAATGGACTTTCCAGGATACTGCTTGGCCCATGAACTTGGATACGCACGTATCATAAGAATATGGGAATCTCTTTTAAAGTCTCATCTTTCTCTTAAAAAGGCTGAAATATCCAGTAGGAAATTAGGAGATCAGTTTGGTTACTGTTTTCTTACTGATCCTGAGGACAGTTGAAGCCATCATGCTGATCGTTCTCTAACTAGCTGATTTCTCACTTAGAAACAGCTGGAAACCGAGTGAACAAAGACATCGGGAGGAAAAAGGCTACCTTATACCTCACTCAGAGATGAGGGAGAGGAGAGAGGAATCTGTAAATGGTAATTGCCAGATAATAGCTATGCTATTTCTGACATAAATTTAAAATCTAGAAGTGTTTCTTCTAGCTCTGTTTTTGCATAGTGCACACAGACCTTTGTGAAAAACAGGAAATAAATGTTAGGGTAGATCTATAAACACAAGTCAATTTGACTCTGTTATGTCCAAAGAGATTAGGAATTTTGACCTATATCTGTATTTTATAGTATTTTGAAATATAAGAACTTCATGTCAACATTACATAATATTGAAGACTTCCACATACAAATATAATTTGAGTTTTAGTGCTCACTGTTAGAAAAAAATCTATAATGTAAAAACTAAAATGTCAATACTTTTGGATGTTTATTTCTCATAAGAACATCTACATTCATTCAGAAAATAGTTCTATATATATTCTTGAAACACGTCTATTTAGTTCGAGGTCTGATAAACATATGACTTCCCAGGCTGTTGGGAGTAGCTCTGCAGGCTCTCAAGATTCAGAAGACCTTGCCACATCCCACCCATGATTTGAAACGTGCCCTTTCCCTGCCTACAACGCTCACCGCACCCATTAAATTTCCTGGAAAAAAAAGATTCAGAAGACCCCTGCGATTTTTTTAAATGGCTGGTTTGGTTGAATTTTCTATCAACTGACCTATCAGTCAGGTGCTTTGCATTTTAGGCTACTTCAAAAGAACCACCACCAGCCCCCATCACACACACACACACACACACACACACACACACCCCATAATGAAATGGACAATTGGGAATTATCTGGAACTGTGATCAAAATAGGAGGCAATCGATAAAATAAAATTTACCAAAGGCTTACTTCCTTAATTACAAGTACAGAATCAATAAATTATTTGCATTTGTACTCTAGAAGTAAACTTAAAATAAAAACTAGAATATGCTTTCAACTATACCTTCTCTATTACATTAAAATCACTACACTATCATTACATTATCTCTGCTCAAACCATCAATTTCGCTGTAAAGTTCGAATTGTCATAAATCCTAAATCAATAAAATTCAATACTATCATTTATAATTTAATACTTATACCATAATAATTTCTGCAATGAACACAGCTACATGAATATTGGAATATAAATTTTCATTAATTTAATGGAAATTAAGTTAAACATTAGTGTATATATATTTCCCTTATGTACCAATTAAATATCTACATAATAAAATTAATATCATGATATGAAAATAGATATGCCATTATGAAGAAATATTTCTACTAGTATAAATGGAATATATAAAGGGAATTTATATTGACCTATAAAGTCCTATTAGTTTAATGGGAATTAAAGAAGATATGCCAGGCTCCACTAAGTCATCCTTCCCTTGGCAATATATTCCTGAACTTTTCACCTACTTAAATTAAAATTCTGAAACCTTAGAACAATGAGTGATCTTACTGTTTTCATTTTGTTTTATGAAAAAAATGAAACCATTTTGCAAGTGGAGCTTTATAAAAAGAAATTTAAAAATCTACTCTATCGAATGTAGCAAATAGACAAGTTTAAAAAAAGTGTCTAAACATTAGGTGCTCTGTCACTTGTCATTAAATTTTTTGTAACATTAATGACACATTTTTGCTATCCAAAGATAATTTCCACTAGAAAAGAAAAGATGTGCTGCATGTTTTAAATTGCATTTGAAATTCAGGTAACTAATAACACTTAGTTTTAAAAGATATTTATAATGTTTCTGTGGGGGAAAAATCAAAATATTGTAAAGAATCTGTTTGATTAAATGAGATTATTTTATGGTTGATTAAGTTCAACTATTTTAAAACTCATTCCTGCCCACAAACTACTTTTCTCCCCCACAATAGGAATGGCAGCTGAATTGTTTCTTCTTTATTCTATAGCTTTAAGTCAAACCTAACATAAGCAATCCGCCCTTCCACCTGGTGGTCTCTTTCTAGTGGCTTGTACTCCTTGGTCTGAGAGGAGCAGAATTGATCCATTTCTTTGGAAGTGTTGGGGGTGAAATAAAAGCTACAGTCCTGCTTCTGTTCACATGCATTCAGCTTCTACGGCAGAGTAACATTTTAATTTACACTAGTCTAAGTTGCTAAAGAGCACAGAGAAATGCCAACTGGTAGCATTAAAACACACACACACACACACAGGGCCAGGCGCCGTGGCTCACGCCTGTAATCCTAGCACTCTGGGAGGCCGAGGCGGGAGGATCGCTCGAGGTCAGGAGTTCGAGACCAGCCTGAGCAAGAGCGAGACCCTGTCTCTACTAAAAATAGAAAGAAATTATCTGGCCAACTAAAAATATATATACAAAAAATTATCTGGGCATGGTGGCACATGCCTGTAGTCCCAGCTACTCGGGAGGCTGAGGCAGAAGGATCGCTTAAGCCCAGGAGTTTGAGGTTGCTGTGAGCTAGGCTGACCCCATGGCACTCACTCTAGCCCAGGCAACAAAGTGAGACTCTGTCTCAAAACACACACACACACACACACCTAGAATAGTTCCTGTTTTACAGATTTTGTATCCAAGTGAATGAAAACTAGTATCTTTCATAACATATTACGAAATCTATAGATTTAACAATGTGCACAACATGCTTTCTGAGTGTGTTTTTAAGATCTTTCTCCACATCTGCCTTTCAAAAATATTTGCCTGGGAATCTGTATTTCACCTCTGTGCCCCTGCCATCAGGAAAATAGAGACAAATTCATGTATTGTTTGCTGTGGTGATGCACAAAAGGGAAGGTTTGAAAATGTACAACATTGTTTTCATTTTGATGGTCTGGGAGTTTTCTTGTGTATCACGTGCAGATCAAAATGTTGACTTGTGCAGCAAACAGCGTATCACTAAATCATTTTTACATTATTACTGTTTGACTGTTTAATACAGTTGTATGTAAAAATTACAAACTTTTGCATTGTATTACTCTTGATGTGCCAGAATACACAAACATCTTGGGCTGTATTGTGATTTTCTTGCATGTAATATATGATTATATATATGTGACTAATAAAAAAACTCTAATAGTGATACAAATCCAGATTTTTCTGTTGTCTTTCTCATTCTCACATAATAAATGACATATTTTAAAAGAGTATTCTCTAAATAAATATTGCAATGTAGGCAAATACCCTAAAAATTAGACTAACAGATGACTTTGATACTGAATAAACACTTCAAAATGAGTAAAAGAAGTGCGCTTTTTTCCTTCATGAATTATTTCTATTTTTAGAACAAAAGTGTCTCTAAACCCTTAACAACAATGACTCCTTAAGCTAGAATTCCAACAATTCCATACAGAGGAAAAAAAACCACTGTAGATTACACAGTTGAAAATATAGGTAGCTAAATTCACTACTAGTCTACTTTTTAGTAATAAAATGTGCTATTGCTATTTCAAGCAGTGAAATTCTTTGCAAGAAACAAAGAGTTCAATAAGGCAAAATTTAGAACATACTCATAAGTTGTTAGGTATGATTTTTTGAATGTGGAAGCAGTCTCAACATGAAAACACTTTAAGGAAAAACTATTTCATAATAACATTGGATAACTTTAGATTGCCTATTAAAAAGAGAGCTATTAACATGGACCTTTTGAAAAGAAAAACCTATGTCCCAAAGTGTAAAAATCTACTCTCTGCATAGCATTACCAGATGCAGTTGCCTGATACACAGTTTTGATCTTCTTCTTCTGCTCAAATGGACAATTAAGGTACAATCCCTTCCCATGCCATCCAAGGGCCTTTATACTTTGTGGGAACACACCACAATTTATTAACTTATTCTGCTATTAACAAAAAAAACCTGATTGTTTCCGGTCTTAGGTAATCATAAATGATGCCACTATGTACACACACCTGGTGCACATTTCCATTCATTTCTCTTGGGTATATACTTAGGAATAGAATTGTTTGCAAATAATGCCAAATGGTTTTCTAAATTGACTTTACCAGTTTACCCTCCCTCCGGCAGTATGTGAGAAAGTTCCAGGACCATTCTCCAAGTCAATATTTGATACTGTCAGTTTTTAACAATTTTAGGCATCTTGGTTGTGTGTAGTGATATCCAATTATGGGTATAATTGGCATTTTTCTGGTAGTAATTATGCTGAGTGTTTTATCATATACTAATTAACATTTGGAAATTCTCTTTTATAAAGTGTTTATATAAACTTTTTACCTGTTTGTTATTGAGTTGTATGTTATATTCTATTGACTGTAGTTCTTTATATTTTCCAAATAGATGTACTTCATTGGATATACAATCATGTGGCACTTAACAATGGATATGTTCTGAGAAATGTGTCCTTATGCGATTTTGTGTGAACAGCATAGAATGTACTCACACAAACCTAGCTAGTAGAGTCTACTCTATAGGCTGACTACTCTATAGGCTATATGGTATAGCCTATTGCTCCCAGGTTACAAATCTGTCCAGCTTGGTACTATACTGAAGGCAACACCATGGTAAGTATTTATGTATCTGAACATATCTCAACATAGAAAAGGTACACTAAAAATACAGTATTATAATTTTATATGACCACTGTCCTATATATGGTCCGTCATTGATGAAAACATTGTGTGGTGCATGGTTGTGTATATTGGAGGTATCTTTTCCCACTCTATCACTTGTTTTTACTCTTTTAAAGGTGTATTTGGATTAATGAAAGTCATGGGTTTTAATATAGTCTAATTTTCAATGACAGTGTTTTTTATGTCCTGTTCAAGAGACATCTTTGCCTACTACAAAGAAAGATATTCTTCTGTTTGCTTCTAGAAGCTTTTACCTTTCATAGTCTATAATCCCTGTGAAAATTGTTCCCACATATGATAGGAAGTAGGCACAATGTTCACTGTAATTTCCATATGGACGTTCAATTGACCTAGTACCTTTGTCACTTCATTGTCGTGGACCTATGCTACAATTCAGGTAACGCTAGGTGTGTCGGTCTGTTCTGTTTAATCTGTTTCATTGATCTATCAATTCTGTCTTAGATAATGTAACTTTACGATGAGTTTTAGCCATCTAATATCGTAAGTCCTCTAAATTCTTTGTCCTCTAGGTTGACTTTGCTATTCTCAGCCCTTTAGATTTTCATATAAATTTTAGAATGAGCTTGTTACTTTCTACAGAAATGGCCAAAGGGATTTTGATTAAGCTTAAAGTGCTGCCTGCTAGGAATGGCCTGTAGTTTGGTTCATTGAGGCATAGGGTTTGAAAGCTGCACAATGGAAGAAGCTTTAAGTTTGGCTGAAGCTGAATTTTATAGAACTTTGAATGTCACTCAAGGAGTATGTGCTTTATTCAGTGTACAATGGGGAGCCATCGGTGAGCTTAAAGCAGGGAAGTCAGATGATTAGATCTGTGTTTTTGCAAGATCACCAGGGGGCAGCATCCATGCCCTACTCCAGCCACCTAAATTCCCATCTACCTTCCCTAAATTTAGAGTTATGTTCATACCTAGGTGCTGGGAAATGAGTTATTCCTTCTGGAACCCCAAAGCAGAGGAGGAGTATTTTCATACCTAGTGTTGAGGGGAGAGACGTCCCCGTGTGATACAGTAAATACAGTTGACAAGGTACTTCTTTCTGATGCACCAACGTTGAATGCAAGCCTTGGTTTGAGAGGCAGGAGAGTGCTCCCCTCTCTGAATTGGTTTTTGTCCACAGGGAAGACATGATTCTTTGGGATGTAACAGCAGATACAACGGCTGTGGTGCTGTGCCTGAATCACCCACCCTGCACCCCACATCACCCCTCCCCTTTTCTCCAGTCCCCAGGCTGAGACAGGGAACATACTCGGCACTGAAAGTGCTAGAGACATAATACATCCAGAAGCCACACTGTGTAAAACACACACAAAACAACAACTTGTTAAAAGATATTCAATCATGACTCAGACTCCTGGCCCTCAAGCTTCTGACCCAGATAACAGGAGCGATCAGGCCAACCTGCAAAAGTACAGATAGTTCTCTGTCAGAAACTGGCTAGCTGAGCAGCTTAGTTTAAAATTCATAGGCATTTTTAGGACAAGATTCAAAGAAAACCACTATTTGTGAAGGGAAAATAAGAAGAATAGTTAATTATCAAAAAATAGGTGACAAAAACTATCTATTTAAATCAGATTTCATGTTGGGAAGAGATCTCAGAGTCCTTCTTTAATTCCCACCCACCTCTTATGGGTGGTAGGACTCCCAGGGGCAGCCTTGTGGCCAACTGAGACTTGGACCATTTCTCTAGGTCAAGTGTATAGTCCATACCCTGACAAAGCTTTTTTTTTTTCCTATATGTATCCTGGAGTTCACTGGAGATGTGTTTTGCAAAAGCAAAATAGGTCAGAATAACTAGAAGCATTGAGAACAGATATCTTCCCTTTTTCCCTTTTAAGTCTGTATACCCATCCTAAAGAATACTGATAGGCTTAACCTCTGTCTAGATCTGGGGGAAACAGTTCTTTTTTTAATTTTGCCTTTTTCCTAGTGACAGGCTCCATGCCGGTTTGAAAAGGCTGTAAAAGGCTTGGACCAGCCACAGTGTCCGACTCCTCTGAGCTTCATACCCAGATGTACAGAACCTCTCAGCTTTGGCAGGGAGACGCAGAGGCTCCCCGGGAATGGGGGCAGCAGATATGAGGTCTATTCAACACTTTCCTAGCATTCCTTGTAGCACCAGTTTCCTATTGAAACTAGACATGTGTTTTCTGGGAGTAAAACCAGATCAAGTACACTAAAAACATCAAGACAGGGAGAGAAAGTTGAAAGCATTTGACATTTAATATTCCCTAAAGAAACATCATAAAAAAAACTCAAAACTTCACTGCGATTGTCATTTTTTGTATTGTGCATTTTCACTACTTTGATTTACACATAGAAGGGTAGGAAAGGGCAGGGGGGTCATTATCTTTTGAGTGTTTAGGACCCATAAAGACACAGTTCAGCTCTGCTCATCTGGAAAGCCTGAGATGTCACATGCCAGAGAGATCTGCTTGGTCACGTGGAAAAAAACGGCTGAATGAACGTGTTGGGTGCTGGCTGTCCCAGAGGTGTGAGAAGCCACAGCTCACAGATCACACGCGAGCTTCTGCCTGTGCCACAGCCTGTCCCTAGCGCTGCTTTCCTGGGCCACCACGTCTCCGTCTCTCCATCACGGTTCTCCTGCCCCTCCCCTTCCTGACTGCACCACAGCTTCATTCTGAGGCCAAATGTTTAATATGAAGAACATGCTGCTGAGGTAGAAGGAGAGAAAGAGAAATAAGAGAAACCTCTATGGGAATCTGTGATTTTAGGCTACCCTTGACTTTTGTAGTAAAATGATGGTATCAAATTTCTGCTGAATAATCCAGACAAAGATGTCAGGTATAGCCAAGTGAGTCTGCAAGCTGAGCTCATCTGAATCGCTCCTATCCACCTTACACTCCCTCTCTAGGATGGCCAGGGGACCTCATGTCCCACCTTGTTCCTCAGCCCCTCCGCCCTGTTCCTGAGCCCTCTTTCCCCAGTGGCCCAGCCTCCCCACAGACAGTGCCTGAGACATTCTAAAACTCGGGCACAGCGCAAGTGTACAGCTCCTTAATTCACATCCACAGGGAGCACGGCGGAAGCTGGCAGCTGCTCTCTGTGGTCTACACATAGGATGCGGATGGAGTTTAGAAGGGATTCCAATCTGTGACGTACAATGGAGGGGTGAAACAGTGAGGCAAGCAGAGTAGTAGGCAGCTGCCCAAAAAAGCGCCCTGTACTACTTGGGGATATAAAGTATCTTTGAAGGGCACTCGCCTTTTAATACTTTTAATGATCATAAAAATATTTATAATGATATTATGAACATTCGTCAAGTACAAACACATTCTTTCCACCAAATTCTTCATAATTATTATCTCATTTAATCTTCACAACAACCTTATCAGGAAGTACTACTACTAGTGTCCCATTTTACAGATGAGGAAACCAAGACTGAGATGGTATGTGGATAATGAGCTGTCCACAGTAACCCCGCTAATGTATCAAAACTATGGTCTTAACCTCTACGTTATACTACTGCCTTCAAAAATTGTTCCCTAAGCATATAGGTGACATGCTGATGAAATATAAATAAAAGTCCATGATTAGAAAAATAAAGCTAGTGGTGGGCTTATCAGAATATTACAGCTATGCACAATGATAAAGAGAAAGGATAAGATAGGGATATATGTATTATTTTAAAACATATTTGTTACCTCCAAATATGCTTGCTTTCTGTGGAATGCCTTGTATGAGATTAACAAATTATTTCATGGTTAAATAAAGAGATAAACATTTGCGTACTCAGTTATAAATATTTTTCTATCATTTAGACAGAATAAACTGGAATCAATTAGCAAGTACTCCATACCAGGGACCACATTGGGGGCTCTCAGAAATTCAAAACAGAAGATTCTGGAGATGTTTACAATCTTACTCCAATTATCCTACAGAACAAAATGAAAGTGTATGGTCTTTATACGTAGAACAAGGGAATGGTACAGATTTGGTAGTAAGTCAAATACTATAAGTTTCATGTGGCATGACAGCTCAGAAGGAAAAACCATTTCAGCCACAATTAGCCTGGAAAAATTAAAAGGCAAGATAAAAGAAGTAAGTATGAAATGAGGATCAGGAGATAGGATAAGAAGGACACTAGAGGAACAGGGATGCCATGAGCCAGACACGGGAGAATGGATGACTCTGCAGACCCAGAACTCAGGGCTGAGACACATCTCTCCCTTGTAGGGTCCTCACATTCACGAAGAGTATTCAGTATTCACTCATTTCCAGCTGCCATCAGACATAATGCTAAGCACTAAAAATAGACAAAAAGACTTAGTCTTCTCCTTGACAGAGTTCTGAGCCCAGTAGAAAACAAAGACAATTAATCTAGCAGTAATTAAAATTCTGAGCCTTCTACGTCATACTGACCAGGTGTAACCCCTCACCTATTCTACTTGCCAACAAGCTACTTCTTGAGCCTATTTCTGCTACTACAAAATCACTAATAATTGATATGAGGATTCAATTAGACAACATATAGAAATATTTTAGGAAAAAAGCAGTTATAAGTTTTTTGATAATGCTAGTATTGTATAATGCCTTCACAGAGAAGTGATTCTCATCCCAGCTATTCATCAGAATCACCTGATTGCTTTAAATAAAAAATGCAATGCCTGGGCCCTGCTCCAGATGAACTATATCAGCTAAGTGTCTGGAGGTGGGGCCTAGTCATCGGGACATTTTAAAAATTCCCCAGGTGAGTGTCACCTGCGTGCTGCCCGGGTTGCGTGTGTGGAAGGAACGAGGAGGGCTGCCTGTGTGTTTGGAGGGAGGGAGGCAGTCAAGTGCGGCCTCCTGGAATTGATGGCTCCTGACTCATGCAGGAAAGATGGGAAGGGGATGAGATGTGTAAAGCACTGGAGAGACTGGAGCGAGCTCTCAGCAGCAGGGTTATACTCCTCCCTTTTGCGATTTATAAATGTTTCCCCTTTATGGTGCATCTCAAACTCTTTTGAGTTCTCCCCTTAGAACCTCTTGCCTTTAAAATTTCTTTGAACACAGAGCACATTACAAACCAGAAAATACACTAAGACGAACAGCTACAGTGCCCCAAAGATGGAGCAATTAATAGCAGTGGCGCTTTGGGGGTTCCACGTCACTGGCATGGGAAAGGGCCCCCTGACCTGTGGGCTGTGGGAGCAACACTCCTCTTAGCTTACAACTATCCTTAAGGACAGAAAGGGCGTCACTGCGGCTGCAGCTGAGTCTAACACACAGCCATGAATTGGTGGCTGGCTAATATACTTCCAGAGAAGCAATCAGAGTGAAAGACACTCACAACCCCTAGCAAGTGTGAGCAGCTACTTAGATCAGCCCTTAATGTCTAGCTTGCTAGAAATTTGATCAAATGCTTTTCATCCTCTCCACTGCATATGAAACGGAAGATATGATCTGCAGACCAAAATGCCCGGAAAAAAAGGGGTGTTAATCCCACTGCCCACAGTTTAAATTTCCCAGTGATGTTATCTCTTGGCAAAAATCACACTTGGATCCGTCTAACCCGAAAACCGTTGAGGAAGCAACTGTACTGACTCCAGTAACGTGTTCCCTGCCCTCAAAGTAAAACTAGCGCGGAGGGCCTGAAACATTGATATGCAAGTCACTCTCAGGCTATGAGTCAGTTCTCTTCTCAAGGCAATTAGCAATTACCAGCATTTTTGCTGTGAGCGGAGTCAGGCAAACAGACAGACACTGACAGTCTGTCATTATCCCAACAAAAGAACCACAGCTTTTATCCTCCCCAGAGGAAGTAAGACTTTAAGAACTCTTCAACTTTCAAACTTCCACACTTCCCAGGCCCATGATTTAGTTCATCATCAGCCTTAAAAATAATGTAAGATTTAGCCATTTATTTTTGAGAAGCTGCTTGCGGACGGGGCTCTCAGGAATCACGCGCAGCCCCAGAAAGCCTAAGGGAGGCTACTGAACTGACATGCACTAGGTTGACCCACAGGGGGCGCCACGTCCACTCGCACCGCCGCGTTCACTACCTTCCAGGAGAGGGCGCCCTTTCCCCAGGCTGCCTGCAGACTGCGACCCTTTGCCACACCCTAACTACTCAGATCCTGTGTGTACGTAGTCAAATGAACTCAGTAATTACTTGTCGCATGGCAAGTTAGGGCCAGTGCTAGATGCTGTAGAAGCCAGAATGAACAAATGACCCATGCATGGTGCCCGCCCTTGCTAGACTTACGGTTTGGTCGGAGCCTCAGGAATAGAGCCAAAGCCGGACTGGACCCACAGCCCCTGGTGGTCTGTTCATAGTTACGGTGTGGCACTCTCAAACTGGAATCAGATCCACCTCCCATTCTAACTGGATGCACGATTCGAGGCAAAGCAGGTAACTACGCTGAGCCTTAATTAGTTTGCTCATTTATCAGAAGGGGAAAGCCTACCTCACATAGAAGAGATGAGGCATACAAAGCACACTCCCTCACTCAGTACGCGGGCAACAAGCGTTAATGTTGTTAATCGCCTGCTTAGCCTAGTCCTCACCTGCTGGTAAGTAAAAGTGTTCTATTGGTTAGTCCTGTTCCTAAGTCTCACCCAGATCTGTCATGTCCGAAAGTCTGGATCTTCCCATTAATTCCTTCTCGAATTATTCCCTTTTGGAGGCCTGTATTGGAGGGTGGGGGGTGGAATTCTCAGCCTCCCTGTGGTCTGAAGTGTGAAGCCTTACAAAGCTTTCCCAGCCCACGAGCCTCAGTTGCTGCCTCGCCTTGTGTCTCTCATGACCAAGATTTATGCAAGGATTCCTGTGTAAACCTGTGGCACCTGGAACACTCTAGATCTCTCCTTCCCAGGGTGCTGAGGCACATGAAATGTGGAAAAGAAGCAAATAGCCCAACTCTCTCTCACTCTGGAGCTGTGATCTGTCCCTTCCAACCTGTGGCCCTGTCTGCAGGACTTGGACTTCCAGCCTTACCGTCCATGGGCTCTGCTACTCTCACTCTTGAGTCCAGCCTCATGTGAGGTTCCCCCAATTTCATCAAATAGCTGTGACCTATCTGAACCCCAAGTGTGGGCCAGTTCTATCTCACAGTTCTCCTAGGTTCTGTACCAATCAGGGATTGTGTTGAGCTTCCTGAACATTCTCTGCCCAGAGTAGAGGAACTCCAGCCAAACTAATAGAGTCTCATTGCTAACATATCAAAAAGACCTGGTCTCTAATATAGACATACATATATGCACATAAATGCACAGGTATAATACATGTTCAATAAAAGGTGGTTAATATTATTTTTGAACACTTTTCTGCAAGAAGCAAAACTGCTTATGTTTCTGTCAATACAGCTTGTATTTTTCTGAGTTCACACCTCTGTCCCATTGCACCCCAGACTGGCATACCTTATCCCTCTCTCACACTTGCTCCATCTATATCAATACCTCAAAATCCAGTTCAAAACACACCTCCTCCATGAAGCCCTCCTTGACCACTCCAACACACAGTCCTCCCTTCTTCATCTGCATTTATTAAAATTATTATCCGTAACAAAATTTGATAATAAATATATCCTTTTTCCGCACAGGAGAGATAGATAGGAAGTAAAGATTAACAAGACCATAGAGTGAATTTAAGAATATAAATTGCCTTCTCTTGTATAAACTATTGGGAAGAGGAGTTTGGAGACAAATAGATAGCTGCTATGGTTTGAATGTCCCCTCCAAAAATCGTGTTACGATTTAGTTGCTATTGTAATAGTGTTAAGAGGTGGGACCTTTAAGAGGTGATTGGGCCATGAAGGCTCCACCCTCAAGGGCAGGATTAATGGTGTTTTAAAAGGGTGAGTTTAGATCCCCTCTGTCTCATGGCCCTTCTGCCTTCTGCCCTAGGATGACGCAGCAAGAAGGCCCTCAGCAGGTGCTGGCACCTTACTGTTGGCCTTCCTAGTCTCCAGAACTGAGAGCCAATAAATCTCTGTTCATCATAAAGTACCCAGTCTGTGGTATTCTCTTATAGCAGCACAAAACAGACTAAGACAATGGGATTTCCTTTTAAGAGGTAAATGAATTGCAGTTGAGTCTGGGAGGGCCTGATAACCCACTAGTCAGCACCCATCAGCTGTTACTTTTCCTAGCAGAAGCAAAGCACTAATAGAATCTGGGTGTCTGGAAAAGATAGAGTTAAGTCTTTCCCACAAAAATAAGCATGTCATATCAATGCTTGTATCAGTTAGCTATTTCCACAATAATGCTGTGTAACAAACACCACACAAATTTCAATACTGTGCATGCATTCACAAATCTGCACATAGACTGGGATTCTGTCCACCCAGTTTGGGCTGGGTTGGGCAGCTCTGTTTCTTGCTGCAGGTGACTCAGCTGCAGCAGCTCTGCTTCATGGTCTCTGATCCTACTTGGAGCTGCAGGATAGCCAGTAAGAGGAAGGAAGTACACGAGTCCTCTTAAACCCTAAGCTCTGAACTAGCATAGTCTCACTGTCATAGGTCAAAGCAAGTCACTTGACCAAACCCAAAGTCAAGGTGCTGAGAAGTACACTCCACTGACAGTGCAGCCATCCAACAGGTTGGATACAAGAAAAGGGGAAGAATTGGACTTACAATTCAGTCTACCACATGTAAAGAAGGCACATGCCCTGAGAGTAGAGAACAGTGTAATGTGGGGACAAGTAAAAGTTGGGCATCCAGGGTTTTACTAAACTCCGCCACAGGGTGACTTAGGGGGAGTCATTTCAATAACTATCTCTAAAATAAAGGTGTTGGACTGAATAAACCTTATATTGCCTTTCAATTCTCACAATTAATATTTAATCTCAGATATGTCTTATTTATATAATGTTCCTACTTGGATAGCCCATAGGCCATTCAAAATAATCATCCTAATAGCAATTATTTATTAAGCACTTACTGTGTCTCTGTGTGTGTATGTGTGATTATTTACCTTTTTCCAACAATCCCATAGGCATTTTGATGAAGAAAAATCTTAGGCACAGAGAGGTTAAGTGATTTCTCAAGATCACACAGCATTAAAGTGGTAGAGCCAGGGTTTGAAGTTAGGCAGGCTGATGTCACAGCCTGTTACCCTAATAATGACATGTGCTACCTCTCTAGTGAACAGCAAGATGCCTTACACCAAACTCTTCACTTTCCTGAAAATTTTCTTTTTCTGCTCTGTTTACTTTCTCAATGAATCAGGTGACTCCACTTACCCTATGTATAGACCAGAATACTAGCAGTGTTCTTGACTTCTCGTTCTTTCCATATCCTAACTGCCCCAGGCTTTATGGCTTTCACGTCTTTCGGGTCTTTTAAATATATTCTCTTCGGTCCACCACACTGCCTCTGCTATATGTCAGGTCACCATCATCTCTTAGATGATTGCAAAGGCCTCATAACCACATTCTCTGCCTCTGGCCTTGTGCCCATCCGATCTGTTCACTCAGCAGCCAAATCTTTTTAACATATAAATGTGAAGATGCCAGCTCCTCGTTTCAAACCTTTCAGTGGCTCCCAGTTTGGCCCCTGGATGAATCCAAAGTCCTTCACATGATCGATCACAGTTTCTGTAATTTGGTTCCTGATTAATGTCACTATCTCATCCCTTATTATCCCACCCAAATACAATTTCTATCAAAATCCCAGCAAGCTTATTTTTTGTAGATCTAGACAAGACTGTTCTAAAATTTACACAAAAGGGCAAAAAATAAAATATTTTGAAAAGGAAGAATAAATTGGGAGGAAGGAATCAGTCTGATTTCAATAGCCTCAGTAATCAAAGACCATATGGCACTGATAGAGGGATAGAGACACAGATCAAATGAATAGAATAGAGCACCCAGAAATAGACCCACACAAATATAACAAACTTATTTCTGACAAAGGTGCAAAAACAATTCAATGGATGAAATATAGCATTTTCAAAAAATGTACTGGAGCAATTGGACATCCACAGACAAAAAATTAACCATGATTCATAAGTTTTATAAGCATCACACCTTCTACAAAAGGTATCGCATTGTCCTTGATGAAATGGCCTAATGATGAGGCACTATTATTATAGCATGAGGCATCTCTGCAGGGCAGTGCCTTTTTAGAAAGACATTTGCTTAACTTAAATATTTAGGTAAAGAAAGAAAGTGGGGGAAGAAATGTCATACAATCTGCCCTTAAATTCTAGCCAAAATTTTTATGATGTGTAATGGAGTACTTTGTGCATAATGTATAAAATCAGTGTTTGTGATGTGTGATTGCTAATGAATGATTCTGATATTCACTTGTACATTGGATGATACATTAAGGTGATGGGTCAGGAAAAAAAGAACGTTTGCATTCTGGGTTCATTCTCAGGGCTGACAAACTATAGTGCCAGGAGAAATACAATATCATCCCCCATATGCTGTGCTTCCTGGGGTAGCCTTATGCAGCATGGAATAAAACCGCAGAAAGGTGGGTAACTGTCTTGGGTCAGGTTCCATAGAAGCAGAGTGAGAGAAAGGAATTTCTGTTGAAGGGATGTATTGAGGAGGCCTCTCAGAAGCAGGGGTGTTGGGGAAGGAAGGTAAGGCAGGGGAAGAAAGCTAACTAACAGAGTGGGCTGGATAGAAACTAGCTTCCATCTACTCGCAAGGGAAGCTCTGGAGTCCACATTGGACCATGGAGCTGGTCCTATCCTAAGACAAGGGAAACAGATTTTTGTACCCTGCATAAATCAGTTATTGGTCACTGGCTACTGGGGGGAAGGGGAGCAGGAACAGCCTCTCCAGAGAGGCAGCTGAGATCCAGCCACAGGCCAAGATCTGGAGAAGGGAGCAGTAGGGAGCTGTTAGCAGCTACCATTCACTGAGGTTTGAGTCCATCTTCCTGATCAGGGGTCTAAACAGGGCACCACCAATACCCAACAGAGCCCACCTCTTGTCTTGTTCAGGTCCTCTTGCTTTTCATATTAAGTCTGCTGTATAGGCACAGTCACAGTTCTGGGAAAATTTCCAAGAGGCAAGCTAGGGTGATGAGCTACAGCCCTGCCGTGCAGTTGTTCCTAAGGTCTTAGACAAAGTGTCATCTCCCTCCTCCGCCACACTTCATGGATTCCCCTTGACTGGCACTCCTACTGTCCCAGGCCCTCATCTGTGAGCCTTCTGGGCCCGTGGTTACCACACACTTACCAAGATAGTTGCTTCACTTGCTCTTTTACTGGGCAAGTTCTAACTGGGTGTGGGAGAAC
>CM052441.1:10039449-10157334 GCA_028533085.1 Varecia variegata | reverse complement strand
GATGAGGAAACAACCCAAGTGTCCATCAATACATGAGTGGATTAATAAAATGTGATGTACGTATACCATGGAGTACTATTCAGCTATAAGAAACAATGGTGATATAGCACCTCTTGTATTTTCCTGGATAGAGCTGGAACCCATTCTACTAAGTGAAGTATCCCAAGAATGGAAAATATGCTTTGTTTTTAAATGCAGGTATTGTTAAAACCTGCTCCAATCATTAAGACATCTCTTCTTCGGTAAATGAGGCTACCACTGTTTCCAAGCTTCCAGGGAGAGCCATTTCCACAGCATAGCAGACCTGTCTCCCAGGACTCTTGCCAGGACGTTGACTCCTGTGCCGTAGAAGAGGGTGGTATATTGGGCCTATGTCAGTAATCTCAGCCTCATCTAGCTTGATATTCTGTCCTTGCGTCCCTTGCTCCAGCCCCTTCAAGATCTACTCCCAGGCGTTCTGTCCTGGTCCCTGCCAGATGGCCAGCGGTTCTGCAGCTGTTCCATGGGTAAGTGCCTTCCTCCTTTACCAACCTGCCCTGCCCCAGTTGGGTGATGCTGAGATTGGCCCTAATGACAAGTCGGGTGGCCCAGACGGGAAGCGGGGAGCAAGCCTGACAAGGACAGCATTGTCGTATAGAGCAACTGCCTCATGGGAAGCCTCCAAATTTTCAAGCACGGGCGCTTAGAGCCTCATGTCTCTCAGTAAGGAGGATGCGCCTCTCTCACAGGCTCAGAAGTTTCAGCTGAACCTGGGCATTCCAATTGCTGAAGAGTATTTACCACACATGCCCATCCCAAGTCACAGGGTCTTGCTCCTTTCCTGTCAGGACCCTGACTTTGGTATTGGAGACTGGCCAAGGCCAAGAATTTCATCTTCTTTGAAGTTCTGCTGCTCTTAAGACCTAATCTTGTACCTGCTTTTCAACTCTTTCTGCTCTCTGTGTACAGAAGTTTAGTGTCTCTTTAAATGCCATCAAAGAGCCTCTTTTACACTTTGTTTTACATGGTTAGTAGAACCAAGGCTGGTACTCTCTTCAGTGCATGAGTGGCACTCAGCTACCACCTTCCCCAACATCTCCGCCCCGGCTGGTACACCCCTTCCTCCTGTGTCGCATCTCAGCCTGCTGCAGGTGACAGTTTCAGCAATCACAGGCCGTGGGTGGTGCTGTCCTCACTGCATCCAGCTGGCTCCACAGTCAAGGGGCAGCCACCTCTCCAATTCCATCCCGAGGATCTGTGTTCATTGCCAGTACTTACTGCCTTGGGTCAGAGCAAACCCTGAGACAGGAGCCCGGTGAAAGGGATTTATTGAAGAAACGCTTTCGGAAGGGAGTGAGGGAAGTAACATAGGAAAAGGGGGGAAAGCTAAGCAAGGATGTGACCTGAGCTGTAGACCAGATTCAACCTGGTCCCTTGGGGAAGCTCTGGAGCATGAATTGCACCACAGAATCAGTTCCATTTTGAGGCAAGGGGGGCGATCTTTGGTACCACATCTGTCAGTCATTGATTGAGGACACCATGATTGGGGAGGGTGAGCTTAGCCTCCTTGCCCAGGTGGCTCTCCTTTAGCTGAGGGCAATTTTCTGAAAAGGGACTATTAGCTGCAAAAACTCACAGCAACTGGGGAATGAAAGCTCCGGTCAGGTGAAGGGATGTGAGCAGGGCATCAGTGGCATCTGCAACGGTAACTTTTGGCACCAGGGTAATAACTTGCTACATGTCCAGGCACCTGTTTGCCTGGGAATTTTGTCCATTCCCTACACCCCTGACTCTGGATAGAATTGATGAGTCATACTCAGAGGAAACTCCTGGTGTGGCCCAGTGTTTCTGACTTCCCAAGTGTATGACTGGCAAAACTAGCAGCCTAGCTTCAAGGAATTACCTATAAACACGTTTGTTTGTGTTTACACAGGTCAGGCCCTATGGAAATTCTGTACTTATCAGTACATTTCGACATCAACACTCAGAAAAGCCCTCTCCACTTTCACGGGGAAGGAAGCTGCGGTCTTGGCCAAGTCCATCTATGAGCCTGACACTGCCCCAAGCATGTCATCAACCTAAGATTCTGAGGCCTACGTTACCCTGTGCTCTAAGATGCTTGATTCTGAAAAGTGAAATTTTAATGCTTTGTCTTTAAATGCAAGCATTGTGAAAATTTGCTCCAATTATTAAAATATTGTCCCTGTTGCACCTATGTACACACGGTTTTTTAAAATCCAGGAATTTCATGTTTTTCTCCTCATAAAGATGGGATGATCTTTCCTATGGCGAACATCAAAGTCAAGTCACATAATATGAAAAAGGATTTTCATGCTTGTAGTTATACTTGGAAATCCTGGAATTTCTAGGAGATATCAATGGTTCATGGGAAATGAGCAGGATATTTAAAGTGAAGATTTGTGGCAAGCAGGATGATGTCCATGTCTTAATCACTGGAACCTGTGTATAGGTGCCAATGGGGCATTAAGGCTGCAAGTCAGCTGTGCTGACAGTGGAGAGATGACGCTGGATTGTCCAGGTGGGCCCATTGCAATCACAAGGGTCCTTAAAGGAGTCAGCCCAGGGGGCTGCGACCAGGGAAGGAAGACACTGCTGATTGGGAGATGGAGGGAGGGGCCGAAGGCAAGCAGGGCTCTTGAGCTCTAGAAGCCGGAGGGAGCAGAGAAACGGATGCTCCCCTGGGGCCTCCACAGTAATGCAGTAATACCGTTCTTCCAGAACTGTAAGATAAATTATTTTAAGATGCTAAATTCGTGGCAATTTGTTACAGGAGCAACAGAAAATTAATACAAGATTGTTCTAGAAATCAGGAACACCCTGTACGTATGGTTTTTGCTAATCCCTTTGGTCTAAAATAATTTTTACCACTTCCACGTGGGAGCCTAGAAATATTTGGTGGTGGTAAGAGGGAGAACACAGAGGGTGGGGCTCAGCATGAGAAATGAGAACTGGGAGAGAGGGGGGAAAGAATTGAAAACTCTGTGTGTGTACAACAATCAGGCAGGTGTGAGTCAAGTTCGAATGCAGGCTAACTCCTCTGATCAGTGCATTCAAAAGCAAGGCAATTTATTAGGCTATGTCAGTATATTCTTTGTTCATTTTCACATAAATATTTTATGTATTTTGAGGAACTTGTGTGTCACAGGTTCTAACTCTTATAATCTGCAATTTTTTTAAATTTCTCTGAACCAAATATGGGTGCCTCGTAATGGTAAGACAGGTCAAATTGTGTGGACCAATGGCAATTTTTGAAAAATCTAAATATCATTGTACTAGTAACCCTGTAAACTGTGAACCACTGGAGAAGGCCACGTCAGTTATTGCTGAAATACATTCCCCAATATAGTTAGATCTTTTATTTAAAAATAAAAACGGGTCTAGTCGTGACAGCCACCAGAGGGCACTATAACCTTTGCTGAAGATCAAAAAGCAGCCATTAAACACTTCCCAGGCAGAGGTTTTTTCTTTGAGGAAGCAACACTGCAAGGCAGAAGATGAACACCAGTAGTATATTTCAATTTTTTTCCGTGTCGTTTTACTAGATATATTTTTTATTATTTTTATTTTTATCTTATAAGTCAACCTCCAAAACACAAAGCAGGAGGAATGAGCCATGCCTCTTTTTTCAGTTTAGTCTAAGGGGTGGTTGACAAAGAAGGAAAGCACAGCAAAATTTAAGGTACCATTTCCACATTGACATCTTGCCCCAGAACACCATGCAGCGCGAAACGTCACAGCCCCATCATGCAAGAACATTAAAATACACAGTGCTTGAAAAATCCCGTGTTATTACAGGGTGTTTAATGTCTCTATGGGGCATGCTTCCCCTTTGGACTAAAAGTAAAGAAATATGAACACAGAGCAGTTCAGTCTCCTCACAGCAAGAGAAATGTGAAAACATTTTTTTATTTAGTATCCATTTTTAATGTTTTCTGTGGGGTACTACGGTGGAATGGGCAAGAGTAAAGACGTGCAGAAAAAGGCAGGGACATTGCTTCCTGTCTCACAGCACAGACGAACACGTGGCTACCCCACATCTCGGTCAAAAGATGGGTAGCTTTCCATGAGGGGTGGCGTTACCCCCACCCCAGTCCATTTCAAGCAGGCTGCAAAAAGTCTAGTTTCAGGGGCTTTTATTGTTAATTATGTATTATAAAACCCCAGGCAGTTCAGTCACACCTCCGGGTTCTAGGACTTGCTTTCTCTTGTGAGATAAATGTGCTAAAAATTGGAAGACCTCAATGGAACATCATATTCTATTAGACTGAAGGAGAAATATCCTAAAACTTCATTTGGATATGGCAGCTATTCAATATAAAGTGACTTTTGGATAGGCATCATCTATACCTAAATTACTCATTGAATCGTCTGTGTGGCTATACCAAAATATTGGTATAGCGTCTTTCTTACGAAGAGATACATGCCCATGAATTTAAATATGGCTTGAAGTTGTATAGCACTTCTCTTCAAAAGACTTAAAAAATATGTTTTCTTTTCATCTGTTTCATCTCTGTGACATGGCTCGTGATCTGAAGGCTACCTGTTAAAGTTATCATAATTACATGGGAAGAAATTGGGAGAATAAAGTCAAGGGACTAACCCTAATCACTAAGTTGGGTCTCTGACATCTGACATCACACGCCTTAAAAGGAAAATAAAATAAACACTCTCCATTTCTTTAAATATACCTCTTTCATCCAAGGGGCTCACAACACCTAACAAATAGAATAATTTACAGAAGGAAATAGAGGAAGCACGGAGCGATTAGGTTAAACTCCAATTCACAGACAGCCCACCGGCAGGTCGCTGCGGGACCTTTAGTAAGAGACCATTCTCAAAGAATAGAAGCCCCCTCAGTGCTCAGATGGATGACTTAGCAAGAAGCTACCAGGGCCAGCTGTGTGCTGAGCCCTGTGCGGTGAGGCACACACTCCAAGTCGAACTGCGTGTTTCCCTAATGGGCTCTGCTCGGACAGCAACATCCCAAGGTAGCAGGCGAGGCTGGGGCTGAGTACTGAGACTTCAGTTCAAGCTTCACCACTCGGGGCTCTGGGCCAGGCACTTCACTGTACTGAAAATCCACCACCACCCCAGAAAGACCATGGGGCAGCGGGAGGGGCAGAGGTGGGGCCCTGAAATGCAACAACTTGCAAACTACAAAGTGCTGTGTAAAATATAAGGCATGGGTTTTCACATGGAAATCTGACTCCAAACACAATCTCTTTCTTAGGCTTTCTGGAGACTTTGTAATCCTAGACTTTGGAATTCTTTCTAGGCCTTTGATCCTACTCTGAGATTTGAGCTGCTGTGGGAAAACTAAGGATTCTTAAAAGCAACAGATGCCCTTCAAATGCAGAACTGACCATCGGCCTCGGTGTGTATTTACAACATATCAACCAGTGAGGGTCTCGTAGCAGGCTCCAGTTGGGGTCTGCAGGCTAAGGACAGAGAGAGGAGGTCCTCTCCACAGCCCCAAAAAGGAATCTTCTCTAGACCCTAATCCTTAACAGGTTCCACAGCTTTGGATCTACTGATGCTCAGAGATTCTCCACTTCCTTCCTGAGTAGCCACGGTTCTGTGTCATTTGCACAGACCCTAGGGCTATAGGACTGGGTAGAGAAGTCTTCCCTTAGATCCCTTGAAACCACCCTAAATCCACTTCAGAGATGACTAGCAACCAATAAACTGGAAGTAATTCAGTTTTCCCAACATCCTTTAGACCAGAAAAGTAACTTGAGGTCAAGAGAGGCCAGCCCATGTGCTTCTCCATTGGTGTCACTCTTCCTCTCACTCCTCTCTGTCCCCTTTCCCTCCTCTTATGGCCATGGCTGAGGTGGAGAACTCCCAGATGCAGCCCCCTACTTCCTATCCCAGCCTGGTCCGGAGCAGAGGCATTTACAGAGGGGAAAACCAAAATGAGCAAGCAGCTTGGGTCCAGAAGGACAGGGTGCAAAACTGTGCAGTTTAGTCTAACAGTCATTTTGGGAGACTGCAAAGTAACCTTTAACAATCAAAGCAGGAACTTCTAGACTAGCTTTCTTGAAGTGTCTTTGAAAAATAACTTAAAGGCTTGGGTAAGTAGTCTCATGGTTCTTTTTTCCCTTTAAGTTTGAACGGTACTAAAGGAGTTTATGCCAAAAGGTCAGTTAAAATAGGTATTCATGAAAAAACAAAGGAAAGCAGTCAAATGTATTCACATGCCCGGGTCAGAAATTTTTGGAGCTCTTCAGTGTAGGAAAAACTGTTTGGAAGTCTACAGGTTGATGTCACAAACCAAAGAAAAATGCGTAGAAGAGCACTCTGTGTCATACTGTTATTTCTACCGTTATCATTTCTCCTTCCCTCAACACTGTTCACACTGTGAATCCTAAACAATCAACCTTCTCATAGTGGCTAATCATGGAAAGGAGCAACGATAATTTCCAGAGTAAGGAGGTTGAAGCACAGTCCTCTCAAATCAAAGCATCAGGGACCAATCTGCAGACCTGAACGTGACTATCTCAGGTGCTTCCAAGCTTCCCTTGGTGTAGTACCTAAATGTCTGCTGGGCCAAACGGACTGATATGGCCTTTTATCTTAGAGAAGCTTCTAGTACTACAACTTGCTTCCTGTTTTTTTTTTTCCTTTCATAATTCTAAGGTTGTTTTTTGTTTACAGAGTATTAAGACTTCTTAGTAAAGCTTGGGGAAATATTCAACAACTATTTCCACTTAGTTGGCAGATACAATTCAGGGGTTATTTCCATTTGAATGTCAAGCCACACTTTGAAGCTATAAAACAAAATGTGTCACATCAACGATTTGTTGGGGGCAGGTAGGGTCAAAACAGGTTCTTGGTGGGCTGTAGTTATTCTCATGGTGAGAAATATTCATGGTGATTAAGGGAAACTTTCAGATCTTTCCACTATAGGCTTTCTTTCTTTTTCTTTTTTTTTTTTTTTAAGACAGAGTCTCACTCTGTTGCCTGGGCTAGAGTGAGTGCCGTGGCATCAGCCTAGCTCACAGCAACCTCAAACTCCTGGAGGGCTCAAGAGATCCTTCGGCCTCAGCCTCCCGAGTAGCTGGGGCTACGGGCATGCGCCACCATGCCCGGCTAATTTTTCTCTATATATTTTTAGCTGTCCATATAATTTCTTTCTATTTTTAGTAGAGACAGGGTCTCACTCTTGCTCAGGCTGGTCTCGAACTCCTGAGCTCAAACAATCCACCCGCCTCGGCCTCCCAGAGTGCTAGGATTACAGGCGTGAGCCACCACGCCCGGCCCACTATAGGCTTTCTTTAACAACACCCCCAAACTGCTATTAGTTTTTAGTCAAAGATGACATTAGTTATATTTCATTTGGTCTAAGTTTTATAGGCATAAATGGCATAAAGCTTAGTTTATTTAATAGAAGGTACAACCTAAGATAAAATTCCTTTTCTGGTTAAGAGAGTAACTTACCAATGATAGAGAAATCTAAGAACTCTGGGAGAGTTGGGTGGAGAGGTGGAAGAAGAAAATGAAAAATTATAAATACATGCCCCAATATTTTTCCCACAAGATTTCCTGAGCATTCTTCAAACATTATAGTGCAACATAATAGCTCCAGTGAACCAACAGTATTTCTATTTTTCTCAAGCAAAAAGTATACACTTCAAGTATATACTGAGCAAAACATATAATAGTATATCATCTTTTAAAAGACTAGTAATTTGAACATCTATAAATATATTTAAATAACAAACATTATAGATAGCTATTTACATAGCACACAAAGTGACACATAAACATACAAAAATAAAACAATCATGTTTTAACTCTTTTGTTGTTTTTGTTTTTTAAGGTTTTTGTTTTGTGGTTTTGGGGTTTGTTTTCTAGTAAAGATATTAAAACAACTCAGATGCCAAAATCATCTTGTCAATATTGATCCCAGGGAAGCCTGGGTGTAAATTCATACTGTAATTAGGTACCACAGCCAAGGACAAAAGCAGCAAACATTCCTTGCCGGACTTACTATCTCCTATAGCTGTGTAGGGAAGCTAGGAGGGATTAGAGGTCTCCACCTGTGAGGAGATAGTTTCTCTAGCTGTTGTGAGGAAAAAAAAACTTTAATCAGATCCCTCAGCCTGGGTAAAGTGTGAAAATACCAAGCTGTCCTCTGAGTAAGTGGAATATAGAACACACTTCCTCCTTCGGCTCCCACGCACCACTGTCTATGAAGTATTTCTCGACAAGTGGAAAAGGCACCACCCTTCTGTACCAAAGGCAAGAAATATTTGTTCTACGATACCACATTGTCCTGCTCCAGTTGCTGCCATAGAAAACATTCCTCCACTCAAAAAATGATTTGGGGTGCTCAGCTACCCAACCAAGTGGAATACGTACATTCCTCTTTCAGGAAAACAGAATGTTTCTACGAATAATTATTCCTGGTAAAATTTGCTTTTTGTCCACGGATTATTGTAATTCTCATGAGAGCGAGGAACAGGAGATATATTTCTCACATCCCACCTAGAGCCTAGCATCACTGTGCGGTCCCAGTAGGAGCACAGAAAATATCTGTTTAATTAAACTCAACCATTCCAATGTCAACAGATGTGTTACAATTGGAATGAGGAGTCCTGCTGTATTTGGTGATTGTCTTCATCTAAGTTTCATCTTTAGAGGTGGAGTTGATGCTCGAGGGACTGGGTTTCAGTTTTCCTTTTAAGGAAAAAATGTAAGTTCTTGCAACATCCTGAAGAGTTGCTTGTGGTAAAATATAAGAGGAGAGAATCCTGGCTTTTTCTCAAATAGAATGTTCAACACAGGCTGAAGATGGTGGTTTCTTGAGTTCCTGGGGGGTGTCTTCGGGGGCCGGCGTAGCCCGCTGCTGCTGATAGATGTCCTGGATCAGCAGGGTGTTCATGACTTTCCACTCTCTGTACTTCCTGGCTGTCAGCTTCGGATCGTCCAGCAACTGGTTAATCATGGCCAGATCGTGTTCTTTACACTGTCCAGGGAGAAAAAGATGAGGGTAAGGGGGACGTTGTGAGTATCTTAATTTCAATAAACCCTCTTCAACCACCATTTTATGAATACACATACACATTGATCATAAAATTATCAAAGCGTTTTTACACATTAATATTCTAATCCCTACACCAAGCCTAACAAATATGGCAGGACGTCCATTTACATATGCTAGCCACAAAAAAGTTTCATATCCTACCCTAGAGTTAGTGGAAGAACTAAGCATATAGCTAGGGTCTTGTACATTGCTCTTCTGTGATCAATCCATTATTCTAGCATTCTTCCTCTTACAACTTATAATTTTATATGTAAGCATTTCTTTAACCATCAAAAATTCACTGAGTAAAATTGGGACATAATGCTTTATCTAAGACATAAAACAATGTGAAGTATATATTTTTATTTATTAAATTATCTTTATTTTTTAATAAATCACATTTATGTAACACATGTATAGAGAATAAATATACAAGCTATCTCTTTATTCAAAGAAGAGACTTCTAAACTTCCATCAAAACAGTACACATTCCAATAATGTTAATAGAGTAAACAATCTATTTCACCCTGCCTCCCCTGTAACCAATAACACACATTTAAAATGTTGGCTATTCCACCTTCTTGAATACTTCCATCATGCTGCCTCTGTGACATATTCTCCTGATATTTCTCAGCCCACAAGTGCCACTTATTCTCAGTCTTTTTTGCTGGTCCCTTCCCATCATTCAACCTCTTCACGTTGGCGTGTCCCAGAGCTCCAGCCTTTATCCTCGTCTCATCTGTATCTATATTCATGCTCTTGGTAATCTCATGTAATCTCTCCCACTCTCCCTACATGCTGATGGTCCCAAATTTATATCTCCCCTTACCTGTCCCCTGGCCAGCATGCTTGTTTGTCTAAACTTTCTCTTCAGCAGCTCCACATGGACACTTAATGAGCATCTCAAATATAACATGTCCAAAACTAAGTTCCTCTCATTCTCTGCACCTCCCTTTCACTCCCAATACCCACCAAACCCTGCTCCAACCACAATATTCAACAAAGTCCCTAATGACAACTCCACCTTTCCAGTTGCTCAAGACAGACATTGGAATCATCCTTGACTCTTTCTCTCACACCAAATCCACCAGCAAATCCTGATGGTTTTACCTTCAAAACATGTCAAACCATGCCACACCTCTGTTCAGAACCTTCAAAAGTTTCCTATCTCATTGCAGGTAAAGCCAATGTTTACAATGACAACAAGGCCCTATACAACATGACCCCTAGATGCTTCTCTGGCCCAGTGATGCTCTTGCCACCCCCAGCCACCCCCATCCCCACTACACCCCAGCCACATTGACCTCATTGCTCTTCCTTAAACACGTTAGGCACATTCCCACCCCAAGGTCCTTGCATTTTTGTTCCTTTTGCCTGAAATATTCTGCCTTAGATAACCTCAAGACTCATTCCTAGTTGGGTACAGTGGCTCATGCCTGTAACCCTAGCACTCTGGGAGGATCACTTGAGGCCAGCCAGGAGTTCAAGACCAGTCTGAGCAACATAGTGAGACCTTGTCTCTCCAAAAAAAAAAACACCAAAAAGCTGGGTGTGGAGGCATGCACCTGTAGTCCCAGCTACTCAGAAGGCTGAGGCAGGAGGATCACTTGAGACCAGGAGTTTGAGGTTGCAGTGAGCTATCATGATGCCACTGCACTCTAGCCTGGGCAATAGAGCAAGACCCTGTCTCAAGAGAAAAGGAAAGGACTCATTCATTTACCTTTTTCAGATTTTACACAAATTCTATCTTTCAAAGAGGACTTTAATCTCTTTCCTAATTAAAAATCAATCCCTTAATATTCCCCATCCCACCTCTTTTCCATTCTCTGTCATCCATCTATCTATATTTATCATCTAAAAATCTACCAACCCTTATCATACTATAAAATTTAATAATTAATTATGTTTGTTTATTTCCCTACTGAAGTATAAGCTTCATGATGGCCATCCTTTTTGTCTGGTATGCCCACTATAGCCTGAAAGAATGACTGATGTATAGGAGACATTCACTAAATACCTGTTGACAAAATGAATATATGAAATCAGGAATGAGCGAATGAACTGATTACCCACTTGCTTTTTAATCTCTTTTGCATTATGAATCCGATTTAGAGTCTGAGGAAAGCCCCTCCATAAACAAATGAAAACTATATAGACATAGATAGAAAGATAGAGAGGTAGAGAAATGGATGATAGATAAAGATAGGAGGACTTCCTTCCAGGCAGGAGAAAAAAATAGCACAGTAGGAAAGGAACTAAAGAGGGCTAACAAGCAGCTGGGCTAGGACCCAGAAGCAGAGGACAGGAAGGTTAAGTGGGTGAGGACAGAGATTATTTATAGCCAGCAGGGCCAAATTTCTTTTCTCTGAGTTTTCAATATCTGTGCTTCCAAAAAAAAATCTTATCCAAAAAGTAAGCTTTCATCCTTTAATATCACCATAGTGCTATTAATATGAAGTTATTTAAGGAGTTTTATTTTGTTCTAAAGAAATCTAGACATCTGCTTCCGAGGAAGATCCTAATATTTTATTGAAAAAACTAAGATCTTTGAAGATTAACAAAAATTTGTGAAATAGATTTTAAAAAGGTAAAAATGAATTAACCACTTCTTTAAATATGATAAAAGTTTTTAGAAAAGAGTCTCTTCAACTTTGAGCATTAGGCTAACACTTCTCTTATGGTTTTTGGCTGTAAACAATTCAAATTTCTTACCATTTGGCTCAAACCTGTGTTAGTTCTTTTATGGATATAAGTAAAAAAAAAAAAAAAAAAAAAAAAAACTATAGACAAGAATACAGAGGAAGGAAATGAAATAAACAACAGAACCTTCCAAGCTCCTTCCTAGACCAGACACCCTGGGTCCCAGAGCCTCACACAGTGGCTCTGCTGCTCCTGGATGTCACAGGAGGCTTGTGGAAGGCTTTGAACTACTTCCATGGCACCCGCCCTGCTTTCTGGCAGGCAAGCAAGGTTTGGCAGAGGTTCCAAAAATATTGTGAAGGAGAGAAGGCTGTACTTTCCATTTTTACTCCAAATATTCAGTACATGGCTTGACTCAAGACCTAAGCATTGGAAACGTGTTCTAACAGAGCAGTTTAGAGAAGGGGAGAATTCATTCCTCTTTTGACTTAGGCCAGAGTAACTCTGAGTTTCTGCCAGACCCATTAATCATTCCATTAATCATTTATTTTTAAATAAAAACAGGCTTAGCAAAAAGTTAGTGAATGCCGAGCTGTCAGAAATTCCTAAAGATCTACATTTAGAATATGAGATAATAGTTTGCTTGACTTCCTAGAAGAATTTCCCTGAAGAGCATTCGTTCCAGCACAATCCCAGCATGGGCATTTTTCTTTATTTATGGAACACGGCTGTTGCTAATATAAACATTATTAAAACAGTTTCCTTGTTTCTGCATGAAACTCTATTATCTTTGCTTGTCCACACTCAAGCTTTGAAGTTTTTTTTAAATAAATGTTTTTATTACAATATAATATACATAGAGAAAAGTGTACTAGTAGAAAATTGTGTGCTTGAAGAATTATCGCAATTTGAATACATCCATGTAACCACCACTGAGGTCCAAAAAGGACCCACACCCAGGACTCAGAAGCTCCACTGGAGTCAGAATCTCTCCTCGCTGTCAGAATCTCTCCTCTTCCTCAAAGGCAACCACTCTCTTGACTGCTTTGAATTTTAAAAACAGTTTAAAATAATTATTATAGCCTTTCAACATGAATAAACATACATGTACCAAATTATCTGTTTCCATTAAATCGGTCAATGTGCTTTGTCTTTGTTTTGTTTCTTCAACAAGGCCAATTCCCTCATCAACATGTCCTCCTACCTCCTAAGGTTAATAGGACCACATGGCAGGGGTCCTGTTATATTTCATCAACCCCCAGCACTACACCTGCAGGGGCCTAAGGCATCTACAGAAAGCGCTGCTTCCCACAAATGTCGAAAGAGCCGCTCTTCAGCTGGGTGTAGTAGGCAGTCCTGAGCTGCCTCCCAACCTTCTCTGCTTCCTGGTATTCAAGCCCTTGTGTGATACCCTCCCTGAAAATAGGCTGACCTAACAACTTGCTCCTACTGAATAGAATATTGAAAAAGTAATGTGCTGTCACTACTGAAATGGGTTGTAACCCACCTTGCTCACTCACTCTCAGTCTCATTCAGAGGGGAGCCAGCTTCCAAGTGGTGAGCCACCCTATGATGAAACCCATGAGTCCAGGAACTCAGGGTGGCCTCTGGCCAGCAGCAGAGAGCAACTGAGACCCTCAGTCCAAAAACCTGCAAGGAACTGAATCCTGCCAACAACCACGTGCAAGAGCACACGTGCAGATCCCTCTCAGTGAAGGAATGAATGCAGCCCCAGCTGACGCCTTGGCCACAGCCTTGTGAGAGACCTGGAGGCAGAAGCATTTGATGGAGCCACTCCCAGATTCCTGACCCACAAAAATTTTGAAATAAAAAATGCTTCTTGTTTGAAGTTGCCAAGGTTCGGGGTCATTTGTTACCTAGCATTAGATAACTAATACACACTGGAAGAAGAGCGAAAGCTTCTGGATTCATCAAGTACATGGCCACAGTGCGTGGATGGCAGGAGGTCACAGAGAACCACATGGGATGGCAAAATCTTGGATTCTTTTCACAAACATGGGCTCCCTGGGGCCAGGTCAGGTTATGGTCCAGTGAAGGTCTAGCATCCTGAGTCTGCCACTCTGCAGAAAGCCTGAGGCCACAGTCTTTCTCCTTCTACAAATGCCCCGAACTGCACAGGCTCTCCTTGGTTTCTAACTTTCCGTTTCTTCCAACATGGATGGCAACATGTCATCCACTGGTATCACCCACTGATATCATCCAACATAGTCCAATCCCTTGAATGTTATTCCCTTCCTAATAGTCGTCATCTCTTTCTTACTCATGGGCTCCATGACATTATCCCTAATGCTCCCAATCAGCCACTTCCCTCCTCTGGGCCGCCAAAGCACCCTATGCATGTATCAACTATAGTACTCATTGCATTGCATCTTAACTACGATTTTGTTTTCTGCTGCCCAGTGGAATCAATTCAATGGTCCTGGTGACCTAGAATAGTGCCTGGTACATAAGATTCAAGAAATATTTGCTCAATGACAACTTTAGTCACTCATATCACCTATCACAGACAGATAAGACAGTAAAATCCCAACACACCATGACGTATTACACTGAATGACCAAACATATTTATCAATTCTATACATACTATGGAATGAGGGCTGGGAATAGCTTTTATCATTAAATATGAGGGAATTTCTCTGAATTTGTATTTTCTTTGTATAATCAAAATACGCTTTTCCTTTTTCTTTCCAGCCTCATTTTTGCATCCTTTTGGGGTGCTTGGGTCTTCCACTGACTAACTGGGATGTCTGAGTAAGAGCTTTTGACTGGAAAGGGACTCAAATTCTTAATGTAAAAGCCCAGCACAGAATAGAATTAAATTGCAGGATCTACCAAGGCTTTTCAAAATCTATGAATCTTCTGCTAATTCAGGACTGTTTTACAAAGTATCCTGGCCTCCTCCTGTTCATGCTGTGATCTAAATGTGAAAGCAGGACGCTATTGTTATGAAGAACCATTTCGGTTATGGGAGGCCCTGAAAATAGCTTCAGTACGTCCTGTACACTGTCCCTATTGCCATTGTGAAAACATCTGCTGGTCTTTTACTGCAAAGTATACACTTCTTCCCCCTGCCAGGCTCTCATGGCATTCCTTAGCTGCAGTACCTACAGCTGACAATAAGTATGTCTTTGCTGTATCTGAAATTTAAAAATTTTCTTTTGGATGTAGTACAGAAGAATGGCACACTTGAATGAATCAGAAAAAAAAACCAACCAAGATCTTATTTCTACTACTGTTTATTCTCACTAGTTGATGCTCTCTGTCTCTAATTAATATTTATTGAGCCACATCCTACGCTAGGTACAAGGATTACAAAAACAAATTATACATGACCCTTGCCATCTAAGAGCTTAAAATTTGAAATTTTATGTCAGCGTGAATGTAAAAATCAAGGCCCATTGTAGAAAACTGCCTTGGGTACTACTGGATGAATGTCCTAGTGCTTTAAGAATGCCAAGGTTGGCCGGGCGCGGTGGCTCACGCCTGTAATCCTAGCACTCTGGGAAGCCAAGGCGGGAGGATCGTTTGAGCTCAGGAGTTCCAGACCAGCCTGAGCAAGAGCAAGACTCTGTCTCTACTGAAAATAGAAAAATTAGCCAGCTGTCATGGTGTGCACCTACAGTACCAGCTACTTGGGAGGCTGAGGCAGGAGAATCACTCGAGCCCAGGAGTTTGAGGTTGCAGTAAGCTATGAATGACACATGCCACTGTACTCTACCCAGGGTAAAAGAGTAAGACTCTGTCTCAAAAAAAAAAAAAAAAAAGAATGCCAAGGTCATCTCACTTATAAGATCTTTATAAGATTTTATTTACTTTACCCACACAAACACGCTGCAATTAGCACGCCTCTCTCTGCAAAACCCACCATTTTTTTAACCCACATCTACAGAGTTCATCTGATCTGAAATTTTGTTACCTTTAATGTGCTATTCAACGTTCGGATTTTGTGGAGTTTCTCATTTATGGATGGATTTTTGCACCGTTTAACAAAGGACTTTCTCAACTCCTTTTTGGTTGAAGGTCGTCGGTCCCCAAGAGGAGATAGACTAGCTTGCTCTAAGGATTTGTAGAGCTTCTCCATTTCATCATCTTCAGGTGCTTTTGTTTCTTCTATTAAAAAAAAAAAGCAATAACAATAAACCTGATTAAAATCAAGGAAAGAACATTCAATACTGTGGTCCTAAAGCATGGCCCTGTGGACACCTTCATCTTAGACTTCTAGGCTCCAGAACTGTGAGAATAAATTTTTGTTGCCTAAGCCATTCACTTTGTGGCACCTTGTTACTGCAGAGCCATGGTCCCTTTGAAGGCACTAGGGAAGGAACTGTTCCATACCTCTCTCCTAGCTTCTGGTGGCTCCTTGGTTTGTGGCTGCATAACTCCAATATTCACTTGATGTTTTCCCTGTGTGCATGTCCCTGCATCCAAACTTCCCCTTTCTGTAAGGACACTAGTCATATTGGAGTAGAGTCCCGGCATATCCTAGTTAAATCTGTAACAACTCCCTGTCCCAATAAGGTCACATTCTGAAGTATTAGGG
This sequence comes from Varecia variegata, assembly GCA_028533085.1. Taxonomy (NCBI): domain Eukaryota; kingdom Metazoa; phylum Chordata; class Mammalia; order Primates; family Lemuridae; genus Varecia; species Varecia variegata. The sequence goes on along the minus strand of CM052441.1, from coordinate 10,141,103 downwards.
TTTAGGACTTCAACATATGAATTTTGGAGGGACATAATTCAACCTGTAACAGTCCACTCTCTGGTCCCCCCAAATTTCAAGTACAAAATACATTCACACCATCCTAACATCTCCAAAAGTCTTACTCCATTCCAACATCAGCTCTAAGACCACAATCTCATCCAGATATCATATATATCAGGTATTGGTGAGCCCAAGGTGAGACTCAGGGGATGATTCCTCCTGGGGCAAAATTCCTCTCCATCTTTTAACCTGTGAAACTAGACAAGTATCTGCTTCTAAAATACAATGATGAGACAAGCGAGCCCTAGTAAACTCATACACACCCTACAGTTTGAGAATCATTGCCTTGGATGACTTCTTAATGTCCTTCCCAGAACTACGCTTTGAGAGGAGAAATCTGCCTGTGCTCTGTGGTTTTGAGCAGGCAGTGATCATCCTCATCTTGCCACATAGTGAAGGAACTCCACCACAGGGTGCAGGGGGACTACACGTACTAGACTAAACCAATGACAGTTCTACTGTTCTGGCCATAGTCATTGACTCAGAGAAAAGCATGTGTCTTAGATCAGGCCAGGGGGGTCCAGGAAAACTGAGTTCTGGGGCTTTGGTTTGGGGTATCAGAGAAAGTGTCTCTCTTTTTTTCTTTTTCCTCTTTTTTTTTGAGACAGATTCTCACTTTGTTGCCCTGGGTAGAGTGCAGTGGCATCATCGTAGCTCACTGCAACCTTAAACTCCTGGGCTCAAGGGATCCTCCTACCTCAGCCTGCCAAGCAGCTGGGACTACAGGTGCATACCACGATGCCCAGATAATTTTTCTGTTTTTAGTAGAGACAGGATCTCACTCTTGCTCAGGCTGGTCTTGAGCTCCTGAGCTCAAGCGATCCTCCTGCCTTGGCTTCCCAAAGTGCTAAGATGACAGACATGAGCCACCACACCCAGGCCTCTCTTTTTCTCTTAAACTGAACGTTGTGATGATGTGAGCTGCTGGAAGCTTCCAAGAATCATCCCAAGAATAATAATGATGGAGCCAATCAATCCTGAGACACAGATCTTGATGACAACAATGGACTCCTCTCAGCCTATGGGAGCCAGTCTATCACCTTTGTTAAGTTACTTTGGGTTGTGGTGTTCAATCATATGCCCCTGGAAGGGTCTCAAATGACACAAAGAGGGTACCCAAAGAAAACCTTGATCTCTTGATGTTGCTCTAATTTCTCACTAAGAACTTTAGTCCTTCGTTCCTTCAAACCCTGAAAATAATCTTGGGAAAGATACACAAGGAAATTTCTTTTACCACCAGGTACTCCTTAATGTTTATATGTTTTGCTTCCTGTCCTGAGAGTAAGCTTGAGAGAGGACCCTATAAAAAGTATGGCATTAAAAGGAACTAAAAAAAAAATTAGCGTCTCCAAAGGGGAGAGAAAAGCATATAATGGCTATCTAGGAGCACCAAAATCAAGCAAACTTCACTGACTTTATAGTTTACTCTTCTAAGATTAGAAATCTTTTTTTTTTTTTTTTTTTTTTTTGAGACAGAGTCTCACTCTGTTGCCCGGGCTAGAGTGCTGTGGCATCAGCCTAGCTCACAGCAACCTCAAACTCCTGGGCTCAAGCAATCCTTCTGCCACAGCCTCCCGAGTAGCTGGGACTACAGGCATGTGCCACCATGCCCGGCTAACTTTTTTTCTGTATATATTTTTAGCTGTCTAGATAATTTCTTTCTATTTTTAGTAGAGAGGGTCTCTCGCTCTTTCTCAGGCTGGTCTCGAACTGCTGACCTCGAGCAATCCTCCCGCCTCGGCCTCCCAGAGTGCTAGGATTACAGGCGTGAGCCACCACACCCGGCCTAAGATTAGAAATCTTTAAGTAAGAATTATTTTTCCCCAATGGACCCCAGAAAGTCACCATAAGTATTCCCAATACTCTTTCATAAAATGGAAAGCAGAGATGTTGAACTAACTTTGTAATTGATTTAAACATTTGTCAGTACAACCTCTTTTTCTCTACCAAACAGTCTCAAAAAAAGGGGAAAAATATTCAGAACTGTATCTGAAGAAAATTAGACTTTTTGGCTCAAGCTGTGCACAGACATCAAAAGTGGGCTTTCATCAATAAGCACATAAAAGATGTTCATCATCATTACTCATTAGTGAAATACAAGCCAAAACCACAAGAGGTACCACTTCACACCCACCAGGGTGGCCAAAATTAAAAAGACAGATAGTAGTAAGTGTGAGTGAGGATGTGGAAAAACTGGAGCCCTCATACATTGCTAGTGGGAATGTAAAATGGAGCCACCAATTTAGGAAATTAGTTTGACAGTTCCTCAAAATGCTAAACATAGAGTTACCATGTGACCCAGCAATTCTACTCCTAGATACATACCCAAGAGAACTGAAAACATGTTCACACAGGAGATAGGATCAAGATGGGCAACTAGACACAGGAAGTATGTGCCTCCTCCACAGAGAAAACCAGAATAGTAAGCAGATTCTCCATTTCGAACAGACTGTCTAGGCGAGAACTCTAGGATTCACCAAGGAAGCAAAGGGAAGCATAAAAAGTGGGTAAAGAGAGGGTTCAGGGCAACTTGCCCAACTACAGACTGGCTAAGAGGTAGAAGAAGCTCTTGGACATAGGAAAACAGTAAGAGAGAAGCCCCCAAGGCACATTCTCCAAGACGAGCTTTTACCATCTCAGCTACAAGAGAACACCCTCCAACCACCCACCTATGCAGGTCTTGGGCCTAACATAGGAAGCAACCTAGAGTTTGCACAGAGATGTTCCTCCAGAAAGGGAACCCACATGAAATCCCACAGGCATCTGAGCCTAGAGAAGCTTGATTCAGATGTCATTCTGAGAGCCTAGATAACAGGGAACTGTGGCTGCACCTGCAGTCACTGTGCAGCTCTGAGGGTGGATTGAGGAGCAGATATAGAGGAGCCCAGGTGCTCCCACATACTCCTGAGAAGGTCCCCACCACCCTGCTGTAGGCTTTTGTTCAGACTAAGATGTCAGCAGATGGCATTTTCCACAGTTTCTTGCCCACACTTCTTACCTAGGTGGGGCCCAAGCCTCACTGGTCCCATGCCCAAGGCACCATTTTGAGAGTTTAACACTGGGCTACACCTTGCTCTTGAACCAAGTCGAAACTGATATGGCTACAGTCCTTCCTACCTAAGGAGGGACAGAGGAGCCCAAGCTCTCCTACATACACCTAGGACAATTCCCACTACCCTTCCAGGAGCTGCTGTAAGACTGAGATCTAAGTGAACCACATTCCCCACAGTTTCTTGTCTTCTGAGGGGGAAGAGATATCAAAAAGTTCAGAAAATCTGCTCAAGGAAATAATCAATGAATTCTTCCCAGGACTAACAAGACAGTTAAACATTCAGATATAGGAGACCCAAAAATCCCCTGGCAAATACATCGAAAAAAGGACTTCACCATGGCATATTATAATCAGAATGACTAACATCAAAGTGAAAGAAAGAATTTTAAGATGAGCAAGAGACAACTATCTAGTCATCTATAAAGGAAATGTGATGAGACTAACAGAGGGCTTCTCAGCAGAAACTTTACAGGCCAAAAGAAAATAGGATGGCATTTTCAAAGTGCTGAAAGAAAAAAAAAAATACTGTCAGCCATGACCTTATATCCTGCCACAGTAAGCTTCATAAATGAAGGAGAAGTGAAGTCTTTCCAGACAAGCAAATGCTTAGAGAATTTGTCACTACTAAATCTACCCTAGAGGAAATGCTCAAAGGGGTCTTAAACATGGAAACAAAAGGTCAATATTCACATTACAAAAACACATGAAATTATAAAATTCAAAGGTCTAATAAGACAATCACACAAAGGATAAAGAGAAAGGAGTTAAATGGCATCATGACAGGAGTTCAGCAAACCACAAAGAGAAAAAGAGAAAAAGAAACAAATAATTTATAAAACAAATAGAAAACAATTAACAATATGAAAAGAAAAAAGTCTCACATATCAATATTAATCTTAAACATAAATGGATTAAATGTTCCACCTAAAAGCTATGGATCGGCAGAATGAATCAAAAAAAAATTTGACCCAACTATGTGCTTCTTATAAGAAACTCACCTTACCCATAATGACACATACAGACTGAAAGTAAAGGGGTAGAAAAAGATATTCTACACAAACAAAAAACAGAAGTGAGGAGTAGTAGCTATACTTATATGAGATAAAATAGACTTTAATCAAAAATCACAAAAAAAGACAAAGGTCATTATATAATGATAAAGGGATCAATTCAGCAAGAGGATATAACGATTCTAAATATATATGCACTCAACATCGGGACACCCATATTTACAAAACAGATATTACTAGAACTAAAGAAACAGATAGACAGCAAAACAATAATAGTGGGGGACTTCACCACCCCCCTCATAGTACTACACAGATCATCAAGACAGAAAATTAACAAAGAAATATTAGACTTAAATTGCACTTTAGACCAAATGGACTTAACAGACATTTAGAGAACATTGCACCCAATAACTACAGAATATACATTCATTTCATCAGCAACTGGAACATTCACTAGGATAGACAACATTTTAATCCACAAAATGAATCTTAACAAATTTTAAAAGACCAAAGTCATTCCCACTGGATCATATCAAGAATTTTCTCAGACCACAGTAGAATAAAGCCAGAAATCAATACAAAGAGGAACTTCAGAAACTTTACAAACACATATAAATTAAGCAACATGCTCCTGAATGATCACTGGGTCAATGAAAAAATAAAGAAGGAAATTAAAAAATTTTTTTAAACACATGAAAATGAAAACACAACATACCAAAACCTGTGAGATGCAGCAAAAACAGTGCTAAGAGGAAAGTTTATGGCATTAAATGCCTACATTAAAAAAGTAGAAACATCACAAATTAATAACCTAACATTCTACCTCAAGGTAATGAAAAAATAAGAACAAACCAAACTCAAAGCTAGTAGAAGAAAAGAAATAACAGAGATCAAAGCAAAGTTAAATAAAATAGAGATAAAAAAATACAAAGGATCAACAAAACAAAAAGTTGGTTCTTCAAAAAGGTAAATAAAATTGATAAAACACTAGCTAGACTAACCAAGGAAAGACGAGAGAAGATCTAAATAAACATAATCAGAAATGAAAAAGGAGACATAACAACAATACCACAGAAATACAAAGGATCTCCAGAGACTATTATGAACAACCATACTCTCACAAACTAGAAAATCTAGAAGAAATGCATAAATTCCTGAAAGCACACAACCTCCCAAGATTGAACCAGGAAGAAACAAAACTCCTGAATAGACCAGTAATGAGTAGTGAGACAGCAAGTTTGAATCAATAATAAGAAAATCTCCCAACAAAAAAAAATTTGAGGACCAGATTGATTCACAGCCAAGTTTTACCTAACATTTAAAGATGAGTTGCTGCCAATCCCACAGAAACTGTTCCAAAAGATTGAGAAGGAGGGAATCCTCCCTCACTCATTCCATGAAGCCAATATCATCTTGATACCAAAGACAAGAAAGGTTGAGGAAAAAAAGAAAACTACAGACCAACATCTCTGAAAAAAACAGATACAAAAACTCTCAAGAAAATGCTAGCAAACTGAATCTAACAGCAAATCAAAAAAAATTCACTACAATCAATTGGGTTTTATTTCAGGGATGCAAGCATGATTCAACATACACAAATCAATAAATGTGACTGACCACATAAACAGAATTTTTTTTAAAAATATGATCACCTCAATAGATGTGGAAAAAGAATTCAATAAATCCCAGCATCCCTTCATGTTAAAAGTCCTTTAAAAATCTCAGCATAGAAGACACACCTCAAAATAATAAAAGCCATATATGACAAACCCACAGTCAATATCATACTGAATGGTGAAAAGTTGAAAGCATTCCCCCAAAAACTGGAACAAGACCAGGATGCCCACTTTTACCACTTCTATTCAATATAGTATTGAATAGTATAGTATTGAAGTCCTAGCAGAGCAATCAGGCAAGAGAAAGAAATACAGGGCATCTGAATTGGAAAGAGGAACTCAAATTATGTTTGTTTGCTGATGATATGATCTTATACCTAGAAAACCCTAAAAACTCCTCTAAGAAACTCCTAGATTTGATAAATAAATTCAGCAAAATTTCAGGTTATAAGCTCAACATACAAAAATCAATAGCATTTCTATGCACTAGTAATGACCAAGCTGATAACCAATTTAAGAACTCAATCCCATTAACAATAGCTCTATAAAAAAAGGCCTAGAAATAAATTTAACCAAGAGTGTGAAAGATCTCCACATGGAGAACTACAAATCACTGATGAAAGAAATCATAGACAACACAAAAAAATGGGAACCTTCCACACTCATGGATCGGAAGGATCAACATCATTAAAATGTCCATACTGCCCAAAGCAATCTACAGATTCAATGCAATTCCTATCAAAATACCAACATCATTTTCACAGAATTAGAGAAAATAATTCTAAAATTCATGTGGAACCAAAAAAAGAGCCAGAAAAGCCAAAGAAATCTTAAGCAAAAAGAACAAAACTTGAGGCATCACATTATCTGACTTCAAATTATACTACAAGTCTATAATAACCAAAATAGTATGGTATTGGCATAAAAGTAGACACATAGATCAATGGAACAGAATAGAGAACCTAGAAATAACACCATATACCTACAACCAACTGATCTTCAATGAAGTGAACAAAAACATACACTAGGGAATGGATACACTATTCAACAAATGGTACTGGGAAAATTAAGTAGCCACATGTAGAGGAAAGAAATTGGATCCCTATCTGTCAGCATACACAAAAATTAACTCAAGGTGGATTAAAGACTTCAATGTAAGACCTGAATTCATAAAACCCTAAATGAAAACCTAGGAAAAACTCTTTTGGACAGTGGCCTAGGCAAAGAATTTATGACTAAGACCCAAAAGCAAAGATAAGAAAGCCAAAAATAGACAAATGAGACTTAATTAACTAAAAAGCTTCTTCACAGCAAAAGAAATAATCAAAAGAGTAAATAGATAACCTACAGAATGGGAAAAAATATTTGCAAACCATACATCTGGCAAAGAACTAATATCCAGATCCAGAATCTACAAGGAACTCAAAACAAATCAGCAAGAAAAAAACCAAGTAACCCCATTAAGATGTGGGCAAATGACAGGAACAGACGTTTTTCAGAAGAAGATATACAAATGGCCAACATATGAAAAAATGCCCAACATCACTAATCATCAGAGAAATGCAAATTAAAACCACAAAAGATATCATCTTACTTCAATTAGAATGGCTATTACTAAAAAGTCAAATAATAATAGATAATGGCACAGATGTAGTGAAAAGGGAACACTTACTCACTGTTGGTGGGAATGGAAATCAGTACAACCTCTATGGAGATCAGTATGGAGATTTTTCAAAGAAATAAAAGTAGATCTACCATTTGATCTTGCAATCCCACTACTGGGTATCTACCCGTAGGAAAATAAATCATTATATCAAAAAGATGCCAGCACTCATACGTTTATCACAATACAATTCACAGTTGCAAAGATATGGAATCAACCTAAGTGCCCATCACCTGATTAGTAGAAAGAAAATATGGAGTGTGTGTGTGTGTGTGTGTGTGTGTATGTATATATATGTATATGAGTGTATACACACACACACACACACACACACACACACATGAATTACTATTCAACCACAGAAAGAATGAAATAATGTCTTTTATAGGAACATGGATGGAACTGGAGGCCCTGAGAAGTAACTCAGGAGCAGAAAAATAAATGCCACATGTTCTTACTTGTAAGTGGGAGCTAAACTATGGCTCCACAGGGACACACAGAGTGGTATAATGGACATTTGGATACTCAATAGAGGGAGGTCGGGAGGAGGTGAGGGATGAAAAATTACCAATGGGGTACAACGTACATTTTTTAGGTGATGGGTACAAAAGTCCAGACTTCACCACTGTATAATATATACATGTAATGGAATTCAATTTGTACCCTCTAATTCTATCAAAATTTAAAAAAAGAAGAAGAAAAAAAATTTAATTTAAACATATATTCACACAGAAATTGTACATGAATGTTTATAGCAGCATTATTCATAACAGATAAAAGGTGGGAAGAGCCTGAATGTACATCAGCAGATGAATGGAATAAACAAAATGTGGCATATGCATACAAGGGAATATTAGTCAGTAATTAAAAGAAATGAAATACTAAATTGCCCACAATGCTACTACACCATGGATGAACTTTGAAAACATTCTACTAAGTAAAAGGAGCCAGTCGCATAAGACCACCTGTTCCATGATTGATTCCATTTTCATAAAATGTCCAGATTAGGCAAATCCACAGACACACAAAGTAGAATAATGGTTGTCCAGGGTTGGGGGGTTCGGGGGACAAGCAGGAATAGGGAATGACAGCTAATGTATAGGGGTTTCTTTTTTGGTGCCAAAAATGTTCTCAAATTGGACAATGGTGACAGTTGCACAACTCTGTGAATATACTAAAAACCATGAACTGTACATTTTTATGTGTGAATTTTATGGTATATAAAATATATCTCAACAAAGTAGCCATTTATGAGATTGTCATAAAAGCTAATGATACACACCAGAGATATTAAGCATGGCAACAGTTCTGGGGTCAAGCTGGAGCCATCAGAAAGTTTTAAGAAAATAAAATAGAAAGACAGTGACTCTTAGAGGGCATGTTAGGACTGCGGACTCTGGGAGTTTTCAGACACACAAAGACACTAATGTTACACGTCTTTTTTTCTTTTTTTCTTTTTTTTTTTTTTTTTTTGACAGCTAGCCAGGTAGGACTTACTTTGAATAAAGCCTAAATATGTATCTTTCAATACCACAATAATTTAAAATTAAGTAATATATACTTAACAAACTTTAAGAAGCAAACCAGTGTCTAACAAAGATAAATAGAATGATTTCTTTATATGTCTCTGTGTTCACCAAGTAGCTCAATTGTGCTAAATGAAGATTGTGATAGAAAATAAAATTAGTTTTTATCATTGCATTCAGTTTGTAGTTATGTCAGGGTAAAAATTATTATATTAAGATCACATATCTGATGTAATAGTATTAAATCAGCGAAGATGGAAATAATTTTAGAATCTTGTAATAACATGGCATACAGTGTATTTCCTAAATGAAAAATAAATAGGATTCCCCTTTTGGATAATTTTATTATCTAATATATTTCTATGAAAATATATTATCTTTATGTTAAAAAAATAAGAGAAGCTACCTTCCTCCCCCGCCCCATTTTCTTTCCCTAACTTAAACTTTGGGGGGTGTGAGTGCATGTGTATATAACTTGATCATCCACAAAATAATTAAACTGTAAAACTCTGTGGACTGTTGGACAAGGGAGACACGGACGGGTGGGTGGGGGGAGGGGAGCGGATGGTGGGTGGGTACAATGTGTGTCGCTCCAGTGACGGAGGCTCTGAAGGCCCTGGCTTCACCACAGTGCAAGGTATCAATGGAGCAAAACAGCACTTGTACCCCATAAATACATACAAATAAAAGATTTTCAAAAATAACTAAAATTAACACACAGGTAAAGTGAACCTGTTGTGGTCCCTGACAGTGAATACAGAATTCACCTAAAAGTCACATATAATGTTCAAAGGAGGAACATTTTCTATTTGAATTCACCCAGAAGCAAGATAACAGTAAGGAACCAGTATGTTCAGATAAGATTAAAGCTATTGGGAAAATGAGGGAGAAGTGAAAGGCACATCACCACGGAGGTTCTTGCCTCTCACCGTCCACCTCTCCTCAGAGAAAACCTGAAACTGAAAGACTATCTCTCTGACCTTTAGTAACCTGATCCAGAATCACCCACAAATATAAGGACAACAAAATAACAAATGGTGATGTTAGAAGTCAAAAAATACCCTTATTGGCTTTTTTTGTGTGTCATAATCTGAGAAATATACAACATATTACTAATATTCCAGGGACATACCACAACCTAGGCCCGGACATCATATTGTTTTTACTGTGGCTAATGTCTGGTGTTTAGGTCTTCATAGGACCGTAAATGAACATTCAATAATAATAGAAGCAGGTAATAAATAGGATCATAGGACAAAAAAGGACCCACAGGGTATAAGGGCATAACAAAACACAGCTTATGCCTGACCCCAGAGCAAATGTATGCATGTCCTTCCCAGTTGCTGTACTAAGATTAGCAAGGGTTGTTAATCCCTTCTGTCCACCCTTGAGTCTCCGAGAAGCTTTTCAGTAAAGTGATATTTTTAAAATTTCCCTTTCATTTATGTAAATATTTTTCTAAATTATGATTTCATATTAGAAACACTAGATTATTTCTCTCACCAGATCATAAACAGCAAGAAAAAAAAGGCTGGCAGAAAAGACCACTCATCCCTCTCCCATTGGCAATGGAAGCCAACTTAATTATTTCCACCTCTCTTGTTTTCTGAAGCAAAATAAATGAATTTTGTCTGACAGTCAAGTGTTTCCAATGCAATTTTTATCCTTCATCTCAGGTGTAGAGTTTAGTCTTTCTACATAAAATGGCAGGACTTTGATTCCCATGGCCACATAGGGCACTTTATAGTCTATCTGATCTTGCCTCACAAGTGCCTTGTCAAGGAAGATGAAAACTACTTTTATTTTATGAATGAGAAAATGTAAGATTCTTAAAATCAGTGATGTTTTCAAAATGCAAATCAGTGATGGAGTTAAGAATAAAAGTTCAATTCCACATTGTGCAGGCCTGTGTGCTTCCAGACCAGTCCTCTCAAACTTTAATGGGCAAACAATCACCTATGGAACCAGTTAAAATGCAGATTCTGCCTCAGTCCATCTGGGATGGTGCTGGGATTTTAAATTTTTAACAAGCTCCTAGGCGATGCCAGAACTGCTGGTCCATGACCATACTTTGAGTAGCAAACTAGATTATCTGTTAGCACTTTTTCATGAAATACCAGCCTCAACTCATTGGAAGAGAAAAAGACTGGAGTTACAACTACCAAGTTGAGATTTGTCCATAAAGCAACATTTATTTTCTCTGTGCCATGTCCTAATTTAAAAAAAAAAAAAAAAAAAAGGAAGAAAATCTAGCTTTCTGGCTTTGCTCAAAGGAGTATCTCCAGAATCCCTGATCTAAAGCATCAGTACCTCATATGTTGAGTTGGTAGGAATTTGGGGTAAATGTTGGTGACCCTTCACATTTGTTAGACTAGCTCAGAATGTCTCAAGGGGTCAGACTAGGAAACTTTCTCCAAACTTAGGTCAATTATGTGACTAGTTAGACTCACAAAAATATATATATATGCTCCTTCTGGGTGATAATAGCAAATAAGAAAAAAACATTTTTAACTAACAGAAATTCACTCCTTTCCAAGATCATGCCAAATGAATGTGCTACTCCCTTCTCCTCCTCCTACATACCCATGCTATTGTCTGCTCCTGACAAGACAGGCAGCTCTAGTAGGCCCAGAATTTGGCTGTCAGGAGCACTACATGCAGATTATCTCTTTAAATGCTATATTTTCAACTTTACCTCCCCCACTATCTTATTTTTGGTCTTTCCTTCTGCTTTCTAGAATGCAGTTATCTATTTTCTATTTAGACCATGGAAGGTACTTGTCACAAAGACAAGAAAAACCCTTATAGTCATTTGGCAATTAGACATACCCTCTAAGACTCTACAAGTGTTATTTAATATAGTACCTGATGCCAACAGATCAAAAGAATTTTACAGGCTTTCTCTAATTAGTAATTTTGACAACTCTATAATATAGTATAGTAAAAGACTTGAAATCATAATGACAGAAAGATTTAAATTATTAAACGACAAAAAATTTGGACAGCTCACTTTAGCCTTAAGGAGACTCCTGACCAACAACAGTAGCATAATGTAATGTTGAGAGAGAAATCTCCTATTTTTGCTGCGGCTGGTAGAGAGAACTATCATACACTGAGTTTGTACTATGTGACAGGCGCTGAGTTAACTGTTACACCAACATTATCTCATTATCTTCTAACAACTCTATGAAAAATGTATTATTAACCCTGATATAAAGGAGAGGCTATCAAGACACAGAATAAAAATCTTTCACCAAAATCACAAAGAGACAAACCTAGGTTATGAACCCAAAGCTCATTTTCCTAAATACTAAGCTATACTGTAAATACATATGATGTAGTTTCTTTTGAATAAAGCTCAGTGAAGACTACATATTTCAAGTCATATTTCAATGTATAGCCAGATGGCAGCTGGCTGGACTGGACAGACGGCAGCTCAGATCCCTGCTTGCACTATTATGTCTCCAACGGGAACGATGCCCACTGAGAGCCTCTGCTGCTGCGGTGCCCAGATTTTGTACCTCGAACTCTGTTCCCACAAGGCCACAAGGCCACAAGGCACCAGACCCCAGGACAGGATACTCGTAAGCTGTCCAGCAATCTAGGACACAGACCAGACAATCAGCTTCTCTGCTTGGGCATTTGAACTGGACCCTCAGGGATAATGAACCGGTTTGAATCAGGAGCAAAAGACAAGAGTCGTACACGACATGTGAAGATGACTGTGGCCATGCATACAAGAAAGGTATGAGTGCTTAGAAAATGGAAATGCAAAGTTTAGAGAACTCTGGTTGGGAAAGAGGTGATTTTTTAAAATGACAGGTAAAAGAAATTCTATGAGAGAACAATCAGATGAAGAAGAAAAACAGAGAGAGCACCCAGGTATAGAGCTAGTATTTGCACCTGTGCTCTTGTGAGTTTGAGAGATGAGTAGTTTCAGTTTGATTGCTCTCATTTTTCTCTTTTTGTTTTACCTTCTCTGCCAGAGTCATGTACCTATTCTCTCTTGTCTGTTTGATGTTTCTGTTAATTAAGACAACTCAATACTCTTCTACTGTATTATTGCTTTTATTGATAAGAACAAACTTAGTTTATTGGGTGATCTTTAATATAGTTCCTCTGTTTTGTTATTATTGCATCTTGTGGCAGTGATTTTCTGAAATAATCTTAGCTTGAATCCATTGCTCAACCATCTGATAAGTAGCTTTACACTGTTAAAACAAATATTCCCTTTGTTTTAAAAATTTATTCTTTCAAATATTTGAGCACCCAGAATTAAGTGAAATATCCAAAGTAGACATAAAATTTCTATATCTGCTCACATCCTAAGAAAACAGAAAACATTGGCACGTACACACAAAAAGACATTTGGTCAGGTTTTTTTAAAATATATTTATGAGGAGGAATTTATGAGATTGAATGGGAAAGAAATGGGGGAGGGAGCTGGAAAATCACCTAAACTCAGGGACACAAATCCAATGCATTGTAGATAAGTATGTCAACTGTAACCCCATAACCTGCTGGAGCCATAGACCATGTGGATCTATGATAGGGACAAGTGAACACAAAAGATAGAAATGGAATATTTAGAAAAAGGAAAGGGATGATGTTATGGGGGGAGCACTTCAGGACAAGAGCAGAGAGGCAAGAGGAAGGATGAAGTTACCTCATCTCAGTTTCACTAGGCAGAAAATGAAGGTTTGGAGAGAATACATGCTCTTATCTCTTTTTTTGCCTTATCTCTATGATTATTATCTAGTGTCATCTATGTACTCGCATAACATGACCTACATAGGAGATATACCATGTTCACAGATGAAATGACTTGATGCTTTAAAGATGGTACTTCTCACCAAATTAATTCTAAACATTTGAGAAAATTTTGATCAAAATCCAAATGTGATATTCTAAATAAAACTTGAAAATCAAATTCAGAAGATTACCTGGAAGATAGTATCAAGGAGAATTGTGCTCTACAGAATATCAAAGCATGCTATAAAGGTAAACTCTGATGCACTAATAAAAAAAATCAATGAAAGAATATAAAATCTGCAAAAACAAGCCCACATACATATAGGACTTTTGATAGTGTAAAGATGATACAAATCAGTGGAAAAAGAAGCTGTTAAATGGCATTGGGCAATTGAATATTCACTTAAAAATAAGTTAGATGCAATCATAAATAAAAGCTATATTTTTAATACTAAAATGTGTAAAATATTTGTGAATATTATCATAAATTGAGGTAAGAATGTCCCTCCTGAGGAAGACAGAAAACTCAAAAGCCAAAAAGAAGATAATGACAAAATTTACTACATAAAAATTTAAAATTTCTGTATGAAGGTACTATCAACAAAATTTTCAGAACAAGAAATACACAGGGAGACATATTTATAATATCCATAATAAAGTACAACTATTCATAACCAATTAACCCTAAAAGTCAATAAGAAACCAATTAAAAATGTACAAATGAATGAACTATAAATATATATGTAAACAAATGGCCAAAACATTGAGAAAGAAGTTCAATCACACTGGCAATCAAGGCACTGCAAAATAAAACAAAGATATATAATATATATTTATAATATATATGTGAGTGTGTGAGTGTGTGTATGTTATGTATATACATACACACGTGACACATACACAAACAGATGTATGTTTTGTTTTTCCATTCTGTCAATTAGGTCGGGAGAAGTTGAAAAAAGTATTTAGCTATAGATATATAATACTCTTCTACTTACATGGTTCTTTTATACTGTAATAAACAATCCCCACAAAATAAGAGAAATGTTGACGCATATAAGTATGAAAAGAATCATGCAATGAACTAGGAAACCAAGAATGTAATCAAACACAAGAAGTTATAAGAAAGAGGGAGAAAAATGGAAGACCTTTCTGATAACTTTCTAAACCATCTACACCACCAGACCACATGATAAGCACAAGAACTTCTGCCTCCCAGCCCAACCGACAAGGGGAGACATCCGCAGCAGGTCACTTTGCCTCAAAGTTACATTAATTTAGAAATGACCCTACCATCAAATATGAAAATACTCCATATTTTTTCTTTCAGTGCTGTTTCCATACCCTATACAAACAAAAAGTGCTCAAAAAACTGTTGATAAAACACAATTCAGGTAGCATGGCATTAAAAGGGATGTCTGACATGATAGACTTCAAAGCCTTATTTTTGTCATGACAGATGCAGTTTCCTTCTGGAATAAATGTGGTGTTCTGGGCAGGAATTCTGTGGCTATGCACAGTGGTGTACCCAGTGTACTTGATACTCAGAGCAGATCATTTTTAATACCCCCTCCTCAACTCTTAAAACCATTTACATCTAAAATCTTCACCTCTAAATTTATGTCTTTCCAAGTACAAGATTCCTCTTTTAATTTATTCACGTTCTCTGTCTTTTGAACCTCTATGTCTTTCATCTTCGGTTGTGTCCTCCAACTCCCTAACCCCTCCTACTTCTTTCAAACTGTCATTGCCACTCTAAGCTTACGTGCCTCCAAAGTCCAGATTACACTTGTCACCATCTTCAAAATCCTTGCCCCAGTGACTTCCCACCACCTCCCACTGCTAACTCCTGGCCTCAGGAAAAGTTATAGGAAGTAAGAAGAAAAAGATGAGATAGAAAGTTTGAGTACTATAAAGGACCTAGTCATAGTGCACAAATGTGCAGGTAACACAATCAGCATAACCTTATGAAAACGTAGAGGGCTCGTTGGCCACTCGACACAGGAGCAGCGAGAGCAGGTGATGAGTGTCCACACCTGACTTCAATGCCATTGAGGTCAACAATCACATATGCAAGGTTTTCCCAATATTAAATATGTATTCCCATTTCAGATCACTTCTCAAATTACAGCACAAAAAATAGGATTACCGGAAATATTCTTGGGACTACATTAAGTACTAAGGATACTGAGACCAAGATCCGTCCTCACCCTGACATGCACGCTACGGAATCCTTTTTCCTTTCCTTCCTGTTTCCACGGCCACCTCAGCTATTACAGAAGCTCCCTAAATCTTCTTATTTCCTGTCTCTCCTTGTTCGACGCTACCCTACATTCTAAAGCTAAAATAATTTTTCTAAAGCATCATTCCAATTATATGATTATCCTGATTGGAAATAGTCAACCATTACCTATTGAAATTAACTAACGCTTAGCCTGGTATTCAACATCCGACAAATTTCCTTTCCATCCTCTTTCCCACCAGTCCCCTATCCACGCACAGATCCTCCCACTTAGATGTGATCTTGTCTTTAGTTCCTGCTCTCTTTTAAATCCCTGGAGTACTCTGTTTACATCTCTCTTGTGGCACCTGTCTTATTCCACTTTCTTTTGTTAAATGTGTCTAATTCTTCCCACTCGCCTCATTAGGTGTTGAGTTTTTTTAGTCCACAGATTGTGTCTTGCTCATCTTTGTATTCACGTTAGCACAATGCACATGGTAAGTGCTCAACGAGTCCACTTTCTTATTCTCTGCTAGCTTCCTGAGGAGGCACGCCACACAGTTCCTACAGCAACACTCAAAGTAGCTAGCTAAAATAATGTAGCATCTGTACTGTGCACACTCAGATTGTGTACAGTTTTTGCTAATATTTGTTAAATCCTAAAATCTGGCACATTTATGTCACTTTTCTGAGAAATCATGTATGCTCTAGCTTGTCTCTTCATTAACATTGTTTTTTATTCTGCTTTTTATCTATGTGACTCCCAAATACATTGTTGCTATACTTGTACTTGGCAATTTATTTACATAAAGTAGGTATTAGTCTTAGTAGCTGACATGCAGCTTTTCAGCATCTGGGATATGGTTACTCCATTCGTCGAGTAAGCAGAAGTGACATTGTCTCCACATTGTCAGCAGGTAGTGCGTGTTGTCCATATGTATGTAGAGACATACCCCGTGACTTGCTATCCCATGGCCATAAGTCAGGGGCCAAAAATCCTTTCACAAAAGAAAAGAAGAGCACAGAGTACAACTGAGCTGAGATGAACATTCCATGAACCCCATCACCTCTTTCCCCACCATGCTTTGTGGAAGACCCAGCAAAGAATCCCTAGAGCTCGGCAACTCCCAGCGTAGAGAGGCAACGGGATGCAATTAACACCCTGCTTTTACTTTTTAATAGCTCACACTACAGGAAGAAATGTCTAAAAGGATATTTAAATTCAGCATAAAATTCTAGCAACCACAATTTTAATTGCATACCAACTGCAAAAATATTTCTTTCATTGTCTATATGTATAAAAGGAAGGCTATAATATACATGCTGTCTGCTTGTTTCAGAACTCAGTTATTAACCTTTAAGAATCTTGTCTAGGATAAAAGCCTCTTTCCTCAGCACATGCATCTCGAGACTGAGACTTCATCTTCTAAAATCCTAACTCCTATTTTGGATCATGTTGAGACTTCAATCCCTGACCTAAAAACACCCTGAACAGTATTTCAGACACAGGAATTTTTTTGATTGATAATTCAAAATTCAAAAACAATTTTTAGAAGTCACAAAAAGAAAAAGCTACCTCTTCTCCAACATACAAACACACGTGTAAAAAAATTGCACAATACGCAATTTGATTACTCAACAGCAAATCATCACAAACGCAAGCAAAGATTGGGTTGCTGTTTCCATAGAGATGACTTTATGTGGTTCAGTTCTTCTGGGAATTTAACCAAATCCCCAGCAGCAGGAGAAAATCATCAGCAAAAACTCTCTAACATATGGCAACTGCCAACAAATCGGTAAGGAGAAAAATACTTTCATTTTCTTTTTCTTTTTACTAAGAGGAATGTCTTCACATCAAGCTGTTTGAAGCAGCACACAGATTTTGTTGGTCACTCTGCATGTAACTCAAAACTCAGTAATACCAGGTTTCTTTGTTCTTACATTAAAAGAGCTATTGGTACCCTGCCAGGCTCCGCAACACACGTGTTCCCAGAATGGCATCTAGACATGAGCAAGAACTGCATAAATCTTCCCACGACTCTCAGTTTTGGTCCTAGGGGGAAACTCTCAATCTGCAGGGTTATCTCTCAGGAAAGAATACACATGGAAGGTTATTCTCTATTACGCTTTTGAAGCTATGCTCATCCTGGAGTGTGTGGGGCGGGGGGGTGTATGTGTGTATGAAACGTTTTTGGTTCTACGTAGGACCCAATGATTAAAGTAAGAGTTTGTGGAAGAAAGATAATAAATGTAGTACTTTTTATTATTTTCCTTAGTTGCATCAAGCCTATACCTGGAAGGCTCCTCTAAGTATAAAGTTAGAGGTCATCTAGTTCAAGATACTTAAATTCTCTCTTCAGTATATATTTGCAAAAACAAAAATTGTGATCAATATGCAATGTGCAATTAATATCCGATGAAAATGGTTGCCACAGAATGAGTAAACACCTCCAACGATAAGGAATGCATTACTTTCCAAGGAGCCCATTCTATTCTAAACAATTTACAATGTCAAAAAGAAGTTTCTTATGCTGAACCTAATCTACTTCCTTTCTACTTGTACCACTGACTTCAGTTTTGTACTTCCAAAGAGATACATTTAAGCCCAATACTTTGTCTACATGACAGCACCTTACAAACCTGAGGCCAGCTCTAGTCTCCTCTTCCCATTCCTCACAGTCCAATCTTCATGCCCCTATAATTCCTCCATGGCGCTGTTTATTTCTCTCCCTACCCCCTCACTCACCTACAGAAGTAGTTTAGATTGCCAATGGCTTCATTCACTCCAGTTTTTCTAATGTAACATAGAGAGTTGGCCTACATTGGGGGTATTAAGCAAAAACGCCATCAGAGTCCAGGCGGGTAACTCAACTGTGTAAAGTATCTTCAGGTAAAGCCTCAGAGAGGGTGACAACTGTGACGAATTAGAGAATTGGTACCAGCCTGAGTATTCAAATATACATATTTTCAAATACCACACACACACGCCACAACTTGATCTGCAGTTGTGATCCTTGGCCAAATTACTCCAATACCAAAAATTAAATTCATAGAATACATCTGAAAATTTGAGAACTTAAAGAAAAATTCCTTGCTTAGGCTGGAAGAGAGGGGAGAGAAGTCATCTACATCAGTAGGCAACTCCAGCCAGTTATTATGGGAATTCAGCAAGTCAACTTTCTCTCAATGGTATCCCAAAAAATACAAACGGAGCTCATTATTCTCTCACTGTTCAGTATCTTTTATCAGGTGAGCCTGCTTTACAGCAGAATGAATAAAGCACAATCAGAAAAGACACATCACGATTGAATAGTAATAAAAAGAAGTTAGCTCTGAATAAAAGATAAGGACCAATTATCACAGAGTATTAAAAAAGAACTTACATTATTAATTTCTACGCACCATTAACTTTTTCCTTTGTTAAGACTTCAAATGTCTTTCAAAAGCATAAGCTGTGCTCTCCTTTATATTTAAAGGTTCTAGTGCTGTGCTCCAAAGTGCGTGCCAATTTGTCCATCTTCCTATAAACCACACAAGCACATTGAGGAGCTAACTGGCTAGGAAGCAGACGTTATGGGCATGTCCCAGGGAAGCAGCCTGCTCTAAGCTCATGTTGAACCATCGAGGTGATGTTATAAATACCAGGCTACAAAATCCTGATTTAACTACCACAAGCTCCAGAGCATAGGGCAGGGCTGGGGAACCTGCAGTTTTAAGGCCACATGTGGCCTTCCAGATCCTTAAGTGCGGCCTTTTGACTGAATCCAAATTTTACAGAACACATCCTTGCTTCAAGAAGCAAGCTTTTTTCTCAGCTTGGTGGGAAAGTATCATTAGTTTAAGATCACATGTGTCATAGTTCTAAAGCACTTGGTTAGGAACATAGCAAGTAATTAGTGGCCTGGTAGCTGGAGCTGTCCACATGCAAACTCCTCTACAAAAGCAGCCCCTAAGCTTATGCCCCCCTGACTGCTTAATTATTGAATCATCATTCATGAGTTTAACCATTTTTGTTACAAATTAGCAATAGAGTTCCATATGCATGCAAATATTCATTCTCTAAAGAAGAATAAACAATTTCTCAGTTTACCTCTATCCATCGTCTTTGATCCAGTAGGTTTATCTGGGACAGTTAGATGGTCTTGGTTGCTACTCAAGGAAGAAGTGTCATCACTAGATAAAGAGTTCAAAAATCCACTTTCTGATGTGACAACACTGTTTTCCAGGGCCTTGAGACTGCTTGCCTCTGAGGGTACAGGTGAATGAACCTGCACAGCAAATGTTATAGATTGTCCCAAATCTTCAGCAGCAGATGAACTGTTAACTATGTCGAGCCAAGACTGTCTTTCTTTACATGAGGAGGAAGAAGAACCGCTGGCTGTCTTTGTTGTGTTTTCCAGGGAAGACAAAGAACACGATGTTGCACTCAATTTGGGTGAGGATGAAGATGCCTGCCGTGCAGCCTATTTTTCACAAATAGAACCAAAAAAGAATAAAAGAAATCATGATGTAACCATCATTTCTACTTTTCATCTTCAATAGAGGTGCCCCAGGGTTCTTTCAAAAAGTGACCAATGATAAAAGAGTCAAAAAGTAAATGTATGATATTTATTTCTGTTTGACAGCCACTAGGACGCCATTCTCCAAAACTGACTTGTACAATATATATATATGTATATATATATATATATATACACACACACACACACATATATATATATATATATATATATATTCACTGTTCTAGGACCTGAAAAGTCTCCGTATCATGATTTACCATGTTCTTCAATGCTCTCCAGAAGCTTAAAAGGCCTCTTTGGGGAATCTGTTAGAATATTGAAATATACCTTGAACAAAAAATTAATTTGTAATCTATCACTGAATTCATACTTACGGAGTAAAAACTTTTGAGAAAGGTGATTGGGAGAAAGAAAGACAAAGATAGAGGCAGACAAGAAGCAAAATCATGTTACCTGAGTGGACTTCACTGATGTGGGCAAACTGTAGGTAGGTAAGCCCTTGAATATTGCTCACATATTCTTCAGCATGTAATAGCATCAGCTTATAAGTACACAGGTTAGGTGAATGTTAACTCATTCACTCTTCAATAATTTAGAAACTGTAATAAAGTTTCACCAAAGAAGACAAGAATACATTTCCAGCCTCCTAATTTATTAAAAAGAAACCAAAAGCTGCACCACAAATGATGAGAAGCGGGTTGAGGACACAGAATCTTCTGATAGCAGTTCCTAACAGGCACTCCAAGGGCACCTGGCATCCTTGGCAACACTCTCACCAGGACACAGAGAAAACATCATGGTAACATCACCAGCAAGAACACTCTCTCGGGAAGGATGACATTTGTTCTGAAACTTTTATCCTTATTACATTTTGATGCTGAAATATACACCTTCTTTTGAAAAGTAGTGATAGCTTGTAAAAGCTGTCTTTATGGAGTTTTCGTTAATGTCCTCCATAGCAAAATAAAGATTCAACAACTCTATGTTGTTCCTCCATTTTTAATTTTGTTGGTCAATAAAATCCAAATATCTAGACTCTAGTGCTCTATGAGTCACCCTGTATCTCCAAAGGCAGGTAAGATGGACATGGCATTGTATGGTTTGGTTTCATTACATCATCCTATGGCTGTGATTCCCAACCCCCAGGCCATGGACAAGTACTGATCTGTGGCCTGTTAGGAACCGGGCTGCACAGCAGGAGGTGAGTGGCGGGCAAGCGAGTGAAGCTTTATCTGTATTTACAACTGCTCCCCATCACATGCCATCCCCTCGTCCCCACCCCAGTCCGTGGAAAAATTGCCTTCCATGAAACTGGTCCCTGGTGCCAAAAAGGTTGGGGACTGCTGTCCTATGGGACATTCCTGTCAATTTCAAGCATTCAAAACTCCAAGGAAGTGGCAGGAAGGAGATTGTTAAAGGAAGTCAAAGAGCAAACTAGGATCCTCTCCAAACCCTCAGAATCATTGCAATTAACTCAGAATAGTTGACTTTGCTCCAAATCAATCCGGCTTCAAGAATTTTGTAGGTGCTAAGCTCTGAGTTTTGATGGGAAAAGCCAATATTTACCCAAGGTGTGCCCAATCAGCTTGCATACTAGACATAGACTATCAAATAATCAATTAATCTACTTTTAAGTCACATGACATTAAAATGTCTAGTTAAGATACTAGGTGATCACATATGTCATCCCAGTAATAACATATTGGCACAGACATGAAAATTTGCCATTGAGGAACATGTCAAGTAGCTTGGAAACTGGTTACCTTAAATCAGACCATTTAACAATCAAGAAATCAAAGTTCTGCAATTCACTAAATAAAAGTCTAGTTATCTAGACAAGGGAATGCACAACCTCCAAACTGTCCAAATAAACACCAGGAATCGTTTACTCATTAGCAGGATCTACAAAATAAATATTAACAAAAATATCTATTCTGGCCCAGTCCAGACACGTTCCCCTATTGTGAGCTATTTTAGTAAAACTGAGCTTCCATGTGATCAGCTTCCTTTTTTGAAAAGAGACCAAGCATGAGCTTTTCCTGTAGCTCCTGCTGCTACCACTTTAATTTGATTATAGCAAACTGGGCTGTTTGAGCAAGAGACTGTGTACACAGTTGCTGCAACACTTTCTGCAAGGTTTTTTGAATCTCAAAACTCTGCTTCAAGGACTGAGGAAAGACCTGGTACATCAGCATCAGCAACATCTGTGAGGCGTATTCCTGTTTGTGGTACAACTCAAACACAGCACTCTCAATTTCTCATTTTCTCTATGCACCATGTAACACTTAAACATTTGATTTTCAAATGGAGAAGAGTGAGCAAAACTAAAAAGAAAGAGAAAGAATGAGAAGAACGGGAGAGGAGGAAAAATGAAATGAGAAAAACACTACATATATTAGTAGGTTAGGAGGAGTTTTCATTGAAAGAAAGATTGACAAAATGCAAATTGAAGTGAACCTGGAGTTCTGTTTCAGGGGATTCAGTATGGGAACATGCTTTGAAGAGAGTGCAGTGCCAAGGCATGCTCTGTTATGTCTCACAGTCTGTAGCTACTAGTAGCCAGTGTCAGCCAGAGAACTCTAAGCTCCGTGCCTCTGTGAACCATTCGTACAACATACTCATAAAACTCCCCAAAGCAAATCAAACAAAGGTAGAAAGGAGTGACAGTCTCTCCTCTCCTCCCCACCTGTGCTTGGCTAAGATTAGCCTGTCATTCATGTGTCAGCTCAAACACCAGCTCCTCCAGCAAGCCTTCTCTGATAGCCTCAGGGCCAGTTAGGAACCTTTGGCTGGTGCTCCTGGGCTTGCTTCTAGCATACAAAGTGGAATGTCATTTTATTTTATTTTTCAACTTCTATGGTAATTATGGATTGGTTTAATTTTTTTTTTTTTTTTTGGTGTGCTACTTGAGAACAGGCTGTTCTTAATCATTTGGCATCTCCGTGTTTTTGCATCTGTACCTGAAACATAGATGGTAACAAATTAATGCCAACAAAGAATGGTCTAGAAATCCAGCAATGTTAAGAAAAGCACCCAGAGTAGTTCAGCCTCTTACTGAGGAGTTCCCTGCAATTCTCCATAAAGTTGGTGTGGATGAGTTATGCTAATCCCAGGATCTAGGGTTACTGGTACCAATTACAATGCAAATAGTCTCACAAAATGTTCTCCAATCTCAAATAAGATTATTATCTTAATAATTTAATTAGAGATTAATGATTGTATGTGGTTTCATTCATTTCAGAACATTTGGGTTTTAAATATTTTATTTTTAAAGAGAAAATTAAATATATTTTAAAGATCTTAGTTTTAATTAAGGGACTATGATATGATTAAATTAATACTGATTTTTCCCATTTTCTAAATAGTATTTTTTATTGAAGATGCTTAATTCAAATGTTAGTTAGCTCTAAAAATCCTTTTTTAAAAAACTCTTTCAAAACACAAGTTTGACATGGTGAAAAAGTTTAAAATGGCCACCAAAATCCTATAATGCAGAAGAAGTGAGTCAGCAGAGAAATCTGAAGTACCACTACTGAAAGTGTATGGAAACAAAAAAGAAAATACAGGCATAACTTAAGACTAGACAAAATAAAACCAAATGATAAAAAAGGAAGTAAGGTACACAGCTTCTTTCCTTTAATTGGCCATATTAATAAAAACAAACCAGTCAATTGTTGCTAAGCCCTAGGAAGTATTATGTTTCATGACTCTAAAAACCAGGAGACCTTGTATCACATACTCCCTCCTCTGTCAGTGATCTTCTGCATGACCTTGGGCAATGAATCCACTCATCGCTCTGATCTTTAGTATCCAGGGACCTTGGAGAAGTCATTTTATCTCGTCCAATTTTACTGGCTTCCTGCCTCCACCATTGCCTCCCTCTCTGCCCCAGTTCATCCTCCAAACAACATATAGAGTATTTCTAAAACATAAAACAGATTACAATATTCCTCTGCTGAAAAACCTCTAATAACTGTCTATGACAAGTAGAGAAGTATCGATAGTCTTCATTAGAGATGAGAAGGCCCGATGGACCCCTAATGACCACTCCAGCTACATCTCCTCCCTACTCATCCACTCCCTGCCAGCCACACTGGCCTTGTTTCTGTCCCTTCAGCACATCTCCAGGTCCTCCTGCCTGAGAGGCTCTCCCTGCACATGCTTTTGGTGGGCTACTTCCTTCCCATCACTTGGACCTCAACTGAAATGTCATTCCTCAGCAGGGTCTTCCCTGACAGGGGTAGATAGAGCAACATCCTCTCCACCCCCATTCCCAGCCATCCCCTAGCACATCGCCCTATTTTATATTCTTCATAGCATTGATCAGTACTTGGGACAATTTGTTTGAATTATAAATTTATTGCCCCTCTTCCTCAACCTGGAACTTAAGATGCTCAAGGCAAGAGGCACTGTCTGGTTCAGCTCAGCATCCCCATATCCGCCACAGTCCCTGGCACATGGCAGACACACAAAAATATCAGCAGCCTGATGAACTCTGATTTGCCAAGAGATTTAAATGATATAATATGAAAGAATATTCTTAATAAAACATAAATAGCTTGTAAGTGCTACTTACGATAGTTACATTTATTTCTCTGGAACTGGGCTTCCTCATTTGTATAATTAATACCAGATTTTTTGTGAGAGTCAAATGAAACCATGCAAAAGCACTAGACAAGTAGTATTTTTCTCATTCACATGGGGAAATATGTGCAGAGCAATAAATTTGTGGAGGTTGTACAGGAAATCCCAATAATCACCCACTCGCCCATCCATCTGTCCATCAAATGTTTAGTTTCAAATATGTACTAGGCACAGTCAAAAATGTTGTGGGTAAACAGAAAGATATTGGACACTGCCTCTGACATTAAGAAATTACTAATTAGAGAAATAAACCAGATACACAAAATCTATAAAACAAGGCAGATTATGATAACAATGTGAAAAAAGCATCAAAAAACAAAGCTCTACAGAAATATAGAGAGTTCAGAAGAGGGCAAAATTATCCTGACATAGAGGACTAGAGAAGCTGTCGTGAAGGAAGACACATGTAAAGCAGTCTGGAAAAATATTGAAAAGGTGAAATTGGGGTTGGGGTGAGAGGCAACTGGTTTTGCAAGTGAAGAAACTTTATAATTAATTACAGGTGCAAGAGCCGGAAAGTCTGGAAAGCTTTTGGGAAATAGGCAGTTTCCCCAGCTGATGGCAAAGGAGAAATCAGCAACAAGACGTAATAGTAGTCTGAAGAAAGTCCAAGATCCTTAAATACCAAGCCAAAGAGTCAGGCATTAATCAGATAAGCAATGAGGATTCAATGGAAGGTTTTATGCAGGTGAATCAATATTACCAGAACTTCACTTTAGGAAGACTAATTTGGAGATGGTTTTTTAAAGGAGGGAGAGAGAGAGAGAGAAAGGGGGGAGGGACTAGAGACAGGGAAAGAAAAATAATACTATTTCAAGAACTCAGGCAAGGGCTACTGAGGGTCTCAACTAGGGAGTGGGAGCGGAAGGCAGGAGAAGGGTGTGGAACAGCCACCCTGCTTTGGCTGATTATTGGGATTTCCTCCACAACCTCCACAAATTTCTTTCTCTGCACGAAATGCTCTGTCAAAAAGCTCCCCATTTGCAACTTTTTTTTTTTTTTGAGACAGTCTCTGTCACTCTGGCTAGAGTGCAGTGGCATCATCATAGCTCACTGTAACCTCGGACTCCTGGGCTCAAGTGATCCTCCCACCTCAGCCTCCCAAAGTGCTAAGATTTATAAGTGTGAGCCACCACGCCCAGCCATTTCTAACTTCTTTAAGAATAGATGGATGTCCTTCCCACTATCAGTCTATCAATATCGTGAGGCCTTCCAAAGAAGAAAGAGGAAAAAAAAAAAAAAGTTCTTCACTCAGGGCAGATCCTGATGTGTTCTTTCTTATCTTGTGGAACGTGGTTCAGCCCATTAGACGCAGACTGCAAACTGGTCTGGTGCTGAAGTTCCACTGCTTACCTTTACTCCATAGCAATTAGAGCAATTGGACATTGAATTAATTTTTTTCAAGATTTTAAAATTTTTGTGATAGTTTTCCGGAATACTATTTTTACACACTGTTAAGTTCATCATCACAAAATGAAAGTTCATTACCCAAAATACTTTTTTTAAGGCAAGAACTTGGGGAAAAAATTATTTTTACCCACAGGCTCATGTATCTAAGTCATGGCTAGCCTATATCATATTGAGCCAAACAATAACATAATTCATGTTCTAGATAAAAGTTACTATGATTTGTTTAAAAATTTTCATCTGGTTAAATAAAAAGCCTAAATATTTTAACCAAGTGCCTTGCATGTCTGTTTTTCAGAAACAAGAGAAAACAAAAACAAAATCTGCTTGGGGAATATGTGAGCAGGAGGAACATATCCTGTTGCTAAGGGGAAAAAAAACTCTAGCTGTTCAACATTTATCTTACTATTTCCAATATATTTCTTTAGAAAATGCTCGCATTAGTGGCTTGCCAAAAGATGCTCAACTTAGAACTTTTAAGAAAAAGCATTTGATTGATGATTCAGAAAGCGTAAAGATTCTTCTGAGTTCAGTGACCTAACTCGCAGGTCTCATAAGCATCCTTTCATTTATTGCTTTAAACAAGCATTCCCTGGGCTTCTGCTGTGCGTCAGGTTAGACTGTCACTGTCACTGCAACTGAGCCATGAACCTTCATCCAAGAAGACAATTTGGTTGCTTTTACTTTCACCAGTAGAGTTCTAGATGGCTGACAATGCCCTTAGCAATCTGTGATCCTAGTTTGCCATTATAAAACTGAAAATCCCAATATCTACAACTAAAATAAATCACAAAACAGTTACATTGGTGGGCACCGTGGGAGGGAGAAGGAATTTGAAGAAGGGATGGAGGCAGGACCAACCAAATATTTGCGTATTACAAGTTAAATTAGGAGAGAGAGACAGAGGCAGAGGCAGAGAGAAAGAAACAGACACAGAAAGAGACAAAGAGAACCTAAAAAAAAATATATGATTATTAAATCAACAACAAGGAACATATACTGAAGACCTACTCAGTACAGTTGATGACCTTTTTAAGAGCAATAAAGGGTAATTCAACAAGAAAGTTGTTAAAACCTGGGAGACACTTTAAGGTCTAGAGATAACATTAATTTTGAGCGATATAAAGAAAATAAATGTTTTTTATAAATTCAGAAACTGATTTTCAAAGAGGAGAAAGATCACGTTAGGAAAAAGCTATGTATATATTAAACAGGAATATGTCATAAGTTCAAAAATTGGTCTAAATTTTACCATATTCAAAGTTTAATTTTATTTATATCTTGCTTCCTTTAGGCTAATCATATTTAATAGAGATTTTAATAACATATTCATTCAACAAATATTTATTTCTTATCTTGGCTGCTAGTTAAATAAATTAGAAAAGTGACCAAAATTCTCCACTGAAAGTGTGAAAAAACGGTAGAGGTCATTATTTAAATGATCAATTTGATACTTTAAAAGGAAACTGACAAAACATAAAGATGAAAACATTATCAAACGGAATAGAAATTCTGGCAGAAAAGGTCTGGGATGTGAATGAGTTACTGTAACCTGTCAGAACCTGTCCGCATTTGGGTCCATGGATGGACAAGTGTCATGGCCCAGTGGAAAGAACATGTCCTATAAGGCTGGACAGGATGGGATTCCCAACTCAGGCACTGTGTCCACTGAGTGTTTAGCTATGCCATTCCACATCTCTGAACCTCAGTTTCCTCAACCATAAAAGGAAGACAGTTATATCTACTTCCTCTTGATCTGAGAATAGAAAACAACTTTTTAAGCCAGGAAAAAAGGCACTAACTGCAATGGAAGTGATGGATAAATATGACACATTAAAATCAAGAACATCTGTTTAGAAAGAGAAATCACGAAACAGAGTTTAAAAAAAATAAAAAGGGAGATTAGCTCACTTTTAGCTGACAAAGGACTAATACATAGAATAATAAATTAAGAAAGTATATAAATCAAGACAAAGAAGAAGAAGAGGGAGAGAAGGAGGAGGAGGAGGGGAGGAGGAAGAGAGAGCTAAAAATGTATGAAAGACTTAACAGACACTTTGCAAAAAAGAAACCCAAATGGCTAATAGACATGAAAAGATGTTTGGTCTCATTAGCAGTCAATAAAATTCAAATTAAACAATACTACTTCTCAGGGCTATTTGGAGGATTAAATGATTATATATTTAAAGCACCTACATAAGTCCTGGTACATGGCAGGTGTAAAACCATAAATCAACTTCCCCAGTGATCCCTGTTTGACCCTTTCTAGGGGCCATCACTGTAACACTAAGTGCATCCAAACATGAAGCGACTCCCCATGGTCTCAACATCCATTAATAATACGAACTTACATTAGGTGCTTCCAAAGCTTAGAACCAAATTTGGACTCCTCTCTAGTGAACATAGAAACCATTCTATATATGATTTTAATGCACTGACCTCATTCCTGGCCTCCTGCTATCTTTCTCACTCTACTTTTCTCCTTATACTGGGTTTTTTTCATCTTCTTTAAATTTATTTTGCATTATTATAGTACACTCATCTAGGCAAGGCACTTAAATTCTTTCGGAGAACAAGTAGGGCATAAACATTATAAAATAAATCTTTGCAAGCATTGGCTTATCACTTAGAAGCCCTTTATACTCCCATGAATCCTCTGAGCATATGTCTGTGGGTCACACAGGAACAGACCGAGTTTGTCACACTGGTGGGTTGCTATGGAGAAGGCTCAAAATCAGCACCCTGAAAATTGCACTTGCTCTTTGGCAGGTACCTTAATGTAGCCTATCTAAAAATGGATTGGTCAAGGTAGTTTCTGCCCAGTTGGAAGGAATGACGTCCACACATTGGATCAATAACCAGCAGACTACTTACCTCGGCACATAGCGAAGGAGACTGAGTCTGGGATGAGTAAGGAGGGGGTGGTGTCTCCGCAGATATTTCGGGATCTTCCTGTTCACTTTCACTGTAACATTCTATAACAAAAATGAAAATGCTTAATGTTTCAATGCTGCCATCACTTGTTCCATAATGCATGAGCAGAGGTTTTTCTCCGTCTAGCTACTGCAATTGCGAGCCACTTCAGAGAGTCCATATCCAGTGAACTACCTGGTGCAAGGGAATTACATAAGGGGGAAAATAAATGGCCACCCCAGGGCTTCTAACATCAAACAGCATTCAATATGCAGAAAGAGGACCAACCGTAGCTCAGGGAAAATAAAATAATTCCTCAAAAGAGGTGTGAATCATACACTAAGAGAACATAAAATCAGTAGTGATTAATTTTAATGATAGGAATCCTAATAAGCTGAAACTGGCAGGAAAACTCAACCATCAACGGTGCACAGAGAGCGAAGGCAAGACCAAGGCGAGTTAGGAGGCCGAGCCAAGTGTGGGGAGAGCCCTGCGGGATGCAGTAGAGAGCAAAGCTGAAGGGTCACTGAAGCCATGTGATGGAAGGCCTTAAATGCCAGGACAAGGAGAAGTCCTGTGTTTAGTTGTTCACCCCTCACAATCTATAAATATGCAATAGTTGCTTATTTTATGCAAAAGAGGACCAAGATGATGGTTAGGACACTGATTTCATGGTATTGTATTGTACTTCCTTAATGTTTTAAATCAAGTTGCCACTTTTTCATTTCTAAATCTAAGATTTTATAATTTTGTTATCAAAAGATAGAACTCCCCACTTCCAGTTCCTGAGTCGTACGTGGCCTGAGCATTTCAGACATACTACCAGCTCTGTGGCCCTGGGACCCAAAGCCCTCCCTCTTCTCAACACTAAGGAGAAGTGGATCTCCTTAGTGTTGCATCATTATGCAGAATTAGACTCTATGAGCTTTTGGACCCTGAAAGCTACAGACTGAGCTAAAAATAAGGCCTGTGTTCCAATCTGACCTTCAGGTTCCTAGCACAGTCTTAGACTCAACACACACCTGGCGGAAACATTAAAATCTCAGGAAATAGTGGGATGAAAGTCATCTGACCAGATCACAACCAGACGGTGCCTATGAGTAACAATTCAGCAACTGGGGCAATCAAACATTTGCATTGGCGACAGAGCTGTCAGTGAAGCCCACAGCTGCACAAGTGTGGGTGAAGTGCGAAAGGCATTCATAGCCAGCATGGGAAGCTCTGTTTCATGTTGGTGAATCTGTGTGAATATGTCTGTCTCCACATATTCTCACGTCATTTTAAATGCCAAAGTATGCTTCATCAGGATCAGACTATACATAGAACCTGACATTGTCTTTTTCATCCTATTTCAACTTATTCTAATATTCTTGCTGAATTTTCAGAAATTTAAAATAGAACATACCTTCATCCTTTGTAGTGGATTCATGATGGATTACAGCTAATCCAAGTTTATTCAACCACCTAAAATTCAAATAGAAAGTAAATGTTTGACCAAAGATGTTGGTTCACCACCCGTTCACTTTCCCCCTAGACCTTGAAGGAAGATACTGTGCCAGACTTCGTTATGAAAGTAAGTCGTAATTCTACTGCCAGCATGAACATTTCCAGAAACAGCATAAGTTTTTGGCATTGAAATCTAAGGCCTTTGGTTTCATAATACTTTACTTACAGAGGTATCCTTTATAAGACAAGAAGTGAGGTGGCCCATCAGCCTGTTGGTTAATGTGGGCAGCTCAATTAGATATTCTAAATATACAAACATATATATCTTCTTCTGTAACTGTGCATTTGAAATCTTCAGCAATCATCAAATCTTTTATCATTGTGTTTTGTAACTTGGCCATTAAAGTTATTGAGTGTTATCTATGTAATTCTTAATAATGTTTGTTTATTTTAGGAAAAAATAATAGGAATATTTTTACTCGATCAGTAAAATATCTGGTGAGAATTTGACAGATATTCCTAAACTGAAGGAAATTGTAATTCCTTGAAGAATTTTATGTAAGGTAAAAATTGACAATGTCCTATGTACCATTTTATTAACAATGAATTCCAGTTAAACATCAATAACAAAAGTAGAACTAGACATACCTTAAGAAACTCAAACTTGGCTTATGATTTCAGATTACTATAGTTCCTTCTCAAGGGTTTAGTTAGGAACATATTTTAAAACACAAATTTTTAAAAGATAGGACACAAAGTATGTCTATTTCATATATTCCTAACTATATAATCTTATAGTTACACAGAAAAAATTATTTTGAGACAGTGAAAATCTAGATGATTTATTTCCTACTTCTTTCCAGTTTTCTGTATTCTTTAAAATACTCTGTATTTTATTATATTCTTTTTTTTAAAAAAAAAAACTAGAGCATTCAACAGTGGCCTAAGTCAGCCAATACTGACAAAATTACAATAACAATGCTATGCATTTATCAGTTCATTTATACTTTTGATTTCTCCCAGTCCTGCAATACCTCATGAACAATGCAGTATGCCACACTTACACCAGGACACAAATATTACACATTCCCATGTCCACAGTTGAAACCTGAATAGGAATCCTTACCCAATCCTCAATCTGCCATGGTCTTGCCATATCCCTTATTTTTTAATAGGAAATTTATAATAAATTTTTTAAAAATAAACAAAATAGGAGTTTCTAAAGAAGGAAGATGAGCTCTAACCCCCTTTAAGGAGTTCCCTTATCTAGTGGCCATTTAAAATTGGACCAATAAAGAGCCCAGATTATGCCATAGGAACCCAAAGATGTTTATCAAGTCTCAGTAGAATAATAGACAAAATAAAGGGACAAAAAAATTATAAGAAAAATGCAAATGGCTAAACAATACATCAAAATAATTCTCAGTCTTGATAGTATTTTATGGAATGTATATTCAAACACAGAAAACTATTTTCACCACTGGATAGAAAAAAATTAAAAATATTGATTTCTAGTATTTAGGAGAAAATGGAAAAATGAACATCCTCATCCTTTGTTGAATTGACCATGAAAATTGACACAGCTGATTTTGAGCAGGCAATATGATGATATTATTCAAAATTTAAACATCCATATCCTTCACCCAACAATTCCAATTATAAATATTGATCCTACACAAACACACTTTAGTGTATACAAATAAATATGGAATAATGTTAATTGCCAACAAGGCTTGTAAGGGCAAAAAAAAAATCCACTGAGACAATATAATTGTCCATTAATAGGAAAATGGATAAATAACTTATGACATTGATTTTATCAACACTATGTTCCAACAAAGCTAATAAAAAGGCTAAAATGGGGAAGAGGGTTCTGTACTAACTTGGAAAAATCCTAACATACTGTTAATTAAAAAGAGCAAGTACAGAACAATATGTTTAGTCTGATCTAATGTACTTTAAAAATTATTAATATATATTTGTATATGTGCATAAATTGGTATACAGAGAAAATTGTTACATATCTAGCTGTTAAAAGTGGTTAACCCTAGGAAGAGTAGTTGAATTGGAAAGTCAAGGCAGGGGTACAAGAAATTTTTCACTTTTTCTACCTCTGTATTGATATTTTTTATAAGAATATGGTTTATGTATTACTTAACTAAAATAAATATTTAAAAATAGGCAAAACACAATAAATTTATTGGTTCACTTTTTTTAAATACCATAACAATTTTTAGCTTACATCTGATTTAGTAATTGTATAAGCTGATCCTCCCCCCAAAAAAGCATCTAAAAGTGAAGTAGGAAAAAAATTTTTAAAAAGATAAAGACAAAATATAGTTTAGAATTGAGAGTGTCTGAAACAAGAAAGGGCATTTCTAAGCTTCATTTCAGAACATGGAAATATAGCAAAATGGAAGAGTATTGACAATAAAGAAAAGATTCCTCTCAGCCCTTACCCAAAACTCCTGTCCTTCCATTGCAACCGTTAGTTACTTGTTGTGAAAACCTGGTGATTGTTTAGAATCTTGTTTGACCATTTTCTTTCTAGGACATACTGACAGCAGCTCAGAGTACCTTCCTTGCTAAGAACATTTTTTAAACATTATGGCAGTAGGAAAACTTCTATTTGTGGCTAAATAGATGGTGCACAAAAGGACTTATATTTACATAAAAGAAGATGACAGATGTTTCCTGGGAGTTTGTTGTATTTTAACTTGATGTGAATATTGTGTGTGTTTTGGAGGAGAACAAGTGTTAAGAAATCAATGTACAAAACAAGAGTGTTTTTCCCACAAACACTGAAAAAGGTAGCTACCGTCTCTGCTTAGAAACCAACTCTTTCATTACGTTAATTACTTATCCCTGTACTTTTAAATTGAGAATCACTGCAGAACATGTGGAGTTTCTATTAAACTTAATTACCTTTCCCTTCATCGTCCCTGAGAGGAATATCACCATCCAGAAACGCAGTTACCCAAGGAGGGGAACTTCTAAAACAAGACTCATCACTGCAAATGCCAACCCTCACTCTCCTACACCCCTTGCATCTCACCGGGTGATACCCAGGACTGGCTCAAACACGCTGTATCGGTAAGAAAGGAGGCTCTTCAGGTGTTATCGCAAAATAAATCTCTAAATATCATCTGCAGTTCTCTTGTGGGATGAGGGAGAAATTTCATTGTTGACTATTAGAAAAAGTCATCTTTGGAATAATAAAACTCCATAATGATATTATAAATATAATGTGATATATTTCAGGCACAGATAAAATGAACCATTTACCTGAGTGGCCAGATGGGCTTTTTTCAAGTATAAAGGTCACTGAGACCCCAAAAACATGGGGTTAAAATACCTCAAGTTCAAATTTCAATGTATATCTTGTTTGTAAGCCGGAAAGATAACCACTAACAGAATCTCAAGTAAAATTAACTGGTCTTCACAGCATAGAGAGGCAGTAAGATCTTGGTTTCGATAACTGTGAAAGGCTTTGATTAACCACCAACAGGATAGAGTATTATATGTATCACATCTATGCTAATCCTCATGCCACTCCGCCACGCAACCACTGCCATTCGATAGGCGTCTGCAACAGGAAAACACAGAGCCGAATGGACCACAAATGTAGACAAACACCGAGGAGGTGAGGAAGGGAAGCTGGCAGGTGAACAAACTCTGCCGTGTGATTTAGAGAGAAAATCTGCCTGAAACACAACAGATTCAGATGACCAGGGGAGGGGGGGGGGGGCGGGTCTCACAGTTTTATCGGTTTAAAAATGTATTTTATATTGTAGGAGAAATTCACTAGGTAACAAAATGCTCAGAAATAATTGTTTTTCTGGTAAACAGTCTCACTCACCTCTTGCTGGAGAGAGGACTACTTTGAGAGAATCAGCCACAGGATGAGTGGAAGGATGTGGCTGGGGAAGAAAGCCAGAGATGCAAGGCACTTACAGAGAGAAAAAGCCAGGGGATGGCAGGGGACACTGGGGAAGGGGCGGGGCAACACTGTTTCACCACCGTTAAAGACTAGAACAGACTACTCAGGACTAACTGACTGTTCGGCTGTCACAGGGCTCCAAGGACCAGTGGACAAGACCTTGTTCCTCCCACATGCTGCTTACAGGATTTAGCTACCAATGCAGATCAAAAAGATAAGTAAAGAGCTTGAACGGTGAAGATTTCAAAATCCTCTCCTTCTGTGTACCTGCTCTTATCTTTCTAAGATGCTTAAGAAAGCTACGGGGGTGGGGGCGGGGCTAAAATCAGAAAGAGAGTAGAAACAAGCTCTCTCTTTGTCCAATCAAATCAGTGACTTGTTTGGAAGACTCAATTAATTCCTTGCCTCGTCATTTCTAACACAGGGCTTCCCAAATTTCTGGTACAAAGCCATTCTGCCCTCATCTGAAGGGCTGTGGTGGGGAGGTGAGTGCAGGGGGCAGATGGCGATGCTTCTAGCTGGACAGGGCTGCTGACCGGATGTCCTGTAGGAAGTGTGTGTGTATGTGTGTGTGTGTGTGTGTGTGTGTGTGTGTCTGCATATTTGGTGAAAGGCAGCTGTATTTTGTTTCTAGGGCAAAAGGGTAGCCGCTTTAATTTTCTAGGGCAAGAGGGTAAAGAAAAATTATACAGGGCATATAGGTAAGAAAATCATTATGAATAAATAAAATAAACTAAGCATAAACTGTATGAATAAAGGGATTATGTGTAGTTTTTTAATTGCTATTGCCCAGCATCTGCTGCATTGGGGCACATAGTAGGTGTTCCATAAACAAATTTTCAACTGGTGATGGGAAAGTAATAAGAGACACTAAGAATTGTGAGAATAGGGCTAACTTGAATAGAATGCCTTCTGATGCCTCAGCTCAGCCCCTTAAATTCAGCCTGATTCAAGTAACAGCCATTGTCATCACATCTGAATCTAGAGCAGTAGGGGACTGTGTAGGGCTGGTAGTTTTCCACGCATACAGCCCACTTAATTAAGCAAAGCAAACCAGAAATGGAGCTAAGCATCTAAGACTTTAAGTTAGACATGCTCTGAGCATGGACATTTTGCAAAATGTTCAGGAGGTTCCCCCAAGAGGAGATAAACACATGAATCATCACGATAATCACACAGCACATGTTAAATGCTGTGGGGAGATTTTGCATGTAGAAAGCTGAGAAATCAGTTACATAATCCTTTCAAATCTTTCTCCTTGTGCTGGAGAGTCTCATTTTCACATTTTCTTATGTCTTCTGTCTATTTCTTTCTCAACTCAGAGGTTTGCTCAGAAGAATCATACAACCTCTTCCTAAAATAGCCATTTTGATATGCATAGTTCTCCAAAATGCTTCCAAATAGTAGAGAAGAAACCAAGAAGACCTTACAACTTCTAAAGAAATTAATTCTTAGGTAGAAATAAATAAAACAGTAATTGATATGAACACATGCTTAAAATTCTAATACCTGACCAAAGTAATATACTCCCATGAGGGTTGGATTTACTGATTTCCTCTACTTACACGTTCATTTCCTGCATGTTCTCAGCTGCAAAATAAAAGGTCTTGATCTGTGGATGGCTGATCTTAAAAGCACTAAAAGGGGGAAAGGTACAAACATATAAGAAATTAGTGTTTGTAGTCATCAATGAACCTAAAAGCAAATAAGTCAAATATAAGCTTTATAAGCTCGTCTGCTTTGTAAATTTACAAAAAAAAATGATTTAGTCACATTAAATACCAATTGTCTAGTCCCTATTTCACATAGGGAGCTGAGGGTCAATTTATTATGTCAGGACATGTAGAACAGGACTCTTAGCTGCTCAATAGTGTCCCCTGAAAACACAGAGGCATATCCTTTCCTTTTCACTTGCTAACTGGTTTCCTATAAAGATACAATTAATTAAAATTTAGAATGATAAAGGTATCACTTCAAAATACTCAGATCAACTCCATCAAGCAAAGTATTTATTCAAATTCAATCATATACACAGAAGAATTTTATTTATATGAGAATAATCAGGTAGGGAACTTCCACATTGTGATAAACATCAGAAACCTTATCCAAGGAACCTTTTATTAGTAAAGGAAAAATACCAGGTCAACTTTAGTTCAAAAGAAAGGTACAAAACATTACAGATAACAAGCAATAAAGTGTTTCCATTGCACCATTTAGACCGGAAGTCCTGTAGCACAGGCCAAGGTTTTTATAAGTAACCAGTCAAAAACCACAACAATGAACACTGCCCATGTGTCACTGGAGATGTGCAACTGCAGAGAGGCAAAGACTTAATGCTAACACCAGTTTATTAACTTTCTTATTAACTTTCTTAGAAGAAAACAACAAATCAATTGCTGCAAGTAGTAACATAAGACAATAAGGAAATGCCCCTTTCTGATGAGACTGGAAAAGATGTCAAAGGGAGAAGAAAATAATAAGAAAAAGGTGAACGATGACACATATGCAAAAGACAGCAGGATGCTATCATGGAAAAAGTGCTTGCTAGGAGTGTGGTCACTTGGGTTTAGAGCCAGCTCCCCCATGAGCTCTAGGCAGGTCACAGACTCGCTGGGCTGTCTCTTTCTCAGTCAAACAAGGACCATGACCTGACAACTTCTTTGGTCCCTGTCAGTTCTCAAATGTTTTGGATGGACTTAAATTATGTCAAGGTATAATCCCGAAGCTTAAGACATCTCAGAGAATTCAGTTCCATGGGTGCTTTGACAGCTCCATGAATTAAGAGAGAGAAACTGTTCCTGCTATCATTTCCGCAACTCTGGTGAGTCTCATTTAACTATTCGTTCTTCTCTTTACAAGGACAAAAACTTGACATCTGACCTCCCTGCCAGTCCTGGATGCGAGCTTGTTTTTATTCCATCTCAGACACAGTCATAAACAACATTCCATGCCAAGGCTTCATGGGGGTTTTAAAATCCATCTGCTTCACGAAATGAAATTCCAGAAAACGAGAGGTTAAATGTTTCCACTGCTATTTAGGATGCCAACCCATAATGCTCAAAACTCTCAGACATTTGAGTGTTTCCTTCACTCACTTCTAAATCACCACATCACTTGATGAACATTATGAAGGGATATTCTCGTAGCTCAGAGTTTTGTGGAGGATGAGAGACAACTTACTGTTTTTTCTTGCATTCAGATGCTCTTTCAACAGTGAAATCAGGCAGGTTGACAAATCCATCAGCTTTCTCTGCCTGAAACAAAGACATACCACAAATAGAAATAAATGCATCAATCCTAGAGTTTAGTTGATTGGATGACACACATGGAACAGAGATGGTAAAAGTGAAATGAGGGAGAATCAAAAGATACCTCCCTCAATCAGTATGAATTAACCATGGACTTGTCCCAGATATGCAGTTTATGAGATAAGTTAAAATTCTACTGATAAGGCACCCAGATCTTTCCATGAGAAGTAACACGACAGAGCTTAGGGAAGGACAACAATGGCAAGCATAGGACCTGCCCTGCCCCCTTCCTGTCTGTGGAAAACACAGATATCCCATCAGAGTCCTCAGCATCCTGCTCCAATAAACCAGCACAGAAGATGAAACCCAATCAGCATTCTTGATGTGGTGGACAGAGCCCTGACTTTGGAGGCAGCCAAACCACATTCCTATCATGGATCTACCACTTATTGGCTGTTATGACTTAAATGAGGTCAGATAAATAAAACACTTAGCAGACACTCAGCCAACATTATTTCCTCTCCCAAGTCTGTAGACAGTGCCTTGGGGACTCAGCCACAGAGCCACGTTTTGCAGAATCTCAGTCCCATAACCCATTCCTAGGAGTTCTCTCTCCATAGGACAGACTGCACAAG
This sequence comes from Varecia variegata, assembly GCA_028533085.1. NCBI lineage: Eukaryota > Metazoa > Chordata > Mammalia > Primates > Lemuridae > Varecia > Varecia variegata. The sequence continues at coordinate 10,102,447 of CM052441.1, read as the reverse complement.
AAAATGATGCTTTTGAGGACATAGCATAAATGTCGCTTTAAATCATCAAAAATATTGTAGGAAATGTAATCATTGTCTCACCTCTCTAAGAATTGGTTAATCTATATTTTATAAATAAAGTTTAACTGAGCCACGGGGAAGCTAGATTGTTTGTCACAGATATAGCTCAAATTTCCTTTTATCTACACTGGTGTCTGTGAGTAGAGAAATACAATCCACAAGATTAAACATAAATGAGTCAGTGGTTATCACAAGATAAGCAGAAATTGATTTTGAAAATACAATCTTAATTTTAAAAGTTGGCTAGCTATTAAATTAATTCCATGGGTGCTTTCAGTTCACTTCATCATTCTGTTCCTTCTCTTACTGCCAACTAGAGTGCAACTTGCATTATTTTCTTCAGAAAAAAATAAACCATGAGATATTCAACCCTATGCCCATCTTCTGTCACCTACATGATTTGATCTAACCAAATTCTTCACCTGAAATGCTTTCTTTTTATAAGACTCAAAACTCAATTCTAGTGGGTACTTCCTTCTTTAAAAATTATATATGCCTACGTGTATACACCAAGTAAATATATAAGTTGATATATATATATATTCAACTTATCTTTTGATGGGCTGCTTAATTACTAGATTGGAGATACCAATTCTATCTCAAAGAGAATATAAAGTATACAAAGAACACAGACTGTGTAAATCAACTTTTTGTACAATGCACAATGCTGTCCAGGCACCATGGCTCACACCTATAATCCCAGCACTTTGGGAGGCTGAAGCAGGGGGACTGCTTGAGTCCAGGAGTTTGAGACCAGCCTGGGCAACATAGCAAGAACCCTGTCTCCAAAAAAAGTTTAAAAAATAGCCAGCACAGTATTTTACGTCTGTAGTCCCAGTTACTCAGAAGGCTGAGGCAGGAAGATTGCTTAAGCCCAGGAGTTCAATGCTGCCGTCAGTTCTGATCATGCCACAACAGAGTGAGACCCTGTCTCAAAACAAGAACAACAAAAAAATCCTTCCTGTGGATTCTCAATTAGCATTACAGGAAAGTATAGTTTTGAAAAACTACGTTAGGTTCCATCAACTCCATTTCTAAATATAAAAGTTGAGTATCCCTTATCTGAAATTCTTGGGACTAGAAGTGTTTTGGACTTTGGATTTTTTCAGATTTTAGAATATTTGCATATGTGTACTGATTGAGCTTCCCAAATCCAAATATCCAATATCTAAAATGCTCCAATGAGCATTTACTTTGAGCATTTACTTTGAGCATCATGTTGGTGTCCAAAAAGTTTCAGATTTTGAAACATTTGGGATTTCTGATTTTCAGATTCAGGATGTTCAACCTATATACCCAAAGAAATTGAAAAAAGGTACAGAAACATATACATGCATGTTCACAGAGCACTATTCACAACAGCCAAAAAAGGTAGAAATAGCCCAAATGCCCATCAACAGATGAATGGATAAACAAATTATCACATATAGCTACAATGAAATATTATTCAACCATGAAAATGAAGTACTAGAACATGCTACATGGATGAACCTTGAAAACATTATGTTAAGTGAAAGAAACCAGACACAAAAGATCACATATTATATAATTCAATTTATATAAAATATCCAGAAGAAGAAATCCATAGAACACAGATTGGTAGTTGGCAGGGGCTAGAGGGAGTAGAGAGAGGGGAGCCACTGTTTAATGGGTATGGGGTTTCCTCTCAATGCCATGAAAATGTTCTGGAACTAGATGGAGGAGGTGGTTGCACAACATTGTGAATGTTCTAAACCCCACGAATTGTTCACTTTAAAATAGTTAACCTTATGTTATATGACTTTCATCTCAATTTTAAAAAACTGTTAGGCTAAGGTGTTTTTACGTATTATATAAATTCCCATAATTGATTTAGAAAAAAATCACTTACACTCACCATTTGTTCTACTTTCTCCTCCCATTCACGTCTATACTCACTGCTCCAGAAAAACTGTAGATACCATGAACTCCACTGACTTCCATGCTGCAAAATCCCATCTACCCTCTTTAGTCCTCACTTAATTGAACTCTACCAGCTGACACCGTAGCCCACTCCCTCCCTCCTGAGATGCCCTCCTGTTTTGGCCTTTTTGACAGCACATTAGTGCTGCTCCCTTTTTCCTCCAGCTACCCATTGCTTTCTTGCAGGGGTCTTCTTCTCCTGCCTGTTTCTTAAACGTCAGGGTTCTCCAGAATTCTGTCCACCACAGACTATTCTCTTCTCATTCTATTAATAATACTCTTTACGGCTCATCATGCACACTGTCATGGTTTCATGTATCATCATTGCACACACAAATCCAAAAATCTATTCCTCAAACTGGGATTCAACCCTGGAGCTCTGTCCTAGATTTCCAACTGCCCAGTGCTCCTGCTCACATGGGTATTCCATGGGCTCCCCAAGAGTGACAAACCCAAGACCAAACTCACCATCTTACTCCATAAAATGCCTGCTCCTCTTTCCTTGTGTTCTCTACTTCAACGAGCAATATTGGTTTCTATCCAGTTGCCAAAACAGGAAATCTGGGAGACATTCCTGACTCTTCCATTCCCTTCTCAGCACCATGTGGATAAACTCAAAGTCGCTTCCTTGCTGCACTGCCACAGGTCTTCAATCCACCCATTACCTCTCACCTCCTTCCACTTACCACTGTTTCTTGAATTACTGCAAAAGTCTCCTGAACTGTTCTCCTTCTCTCTACTTCTGTCCTTTCATCCAATTTAGTGTCCCAATCACAGCAAATCTTTGCATCATGAAATTGAACGTTCTTCATGACACTTGTCTAATGAAAACCCTGCATGGCTCCCATTTGCCCTTGGGTAAGGTCTAAGTGCCTTAGCAGAGGATGAAAGGCCCTTAATGATCAAGCCATGATTAATTCCACAATTTCATGTTTTCCAACATCCTGCCCCCTACTCAACCAAAACAAACAGAAAAATTAAAACAACGTAAAAATAGTACTTCCATGAAGATGAATTAGAATTGGCTCTCAACTTAGGTCGTAATTAGTCTCTAGACAATTTATTTTCAGTACAAGAAGCCCATCTCAAGTGATGACAATAACAAAATCAGTCAATAAAAGTGAAACACATATTATACATATGTTTTCCTAATGAGTCAATGTAAAAGGTAAGTTGTAAATCTTCACGGGGGCACATTGCTTTTCAGCATAACTAAAATAGCTGAGATCCCTTCAAGTTGGAACCCAAATAAATTTTAGTGAAGACACCTCAATGTTTCCCCATTAAATCTTCTCTTTATAAGCAGAGCCTTTTTTAAATTGTTCTAAAGACATTTGAGCTGTATTCAAAATCACAGACAACTGTGTCAAAAGTGGTCCTTGCTTATTTGACGTGCAAAACATGCCTCAAAAATGACAGTCACAGAGGGCAAATCCTGAAGGAATGACAATTTTCTTCTCTTCCTCCTCCCACCCCTCTCAGATCTCTTGTTGCCTATTACATTAACTAAAATAACTCTCTTGAATGATAACCTTCCTCTTCAATGGTTCCTAACTTTCTAAAAAGTTTCCTGAAAGTTCTGTATTGGTACCTGCAAACTTCCCTCTGCATCCTAATGTAATGAAAACCTTATTCTCTTGCCAGAGGTCTCAAACCATACTTTGGCAACGGTGAAAATTTGTCCTACCAAATCTAGTCTTAAATTGGGAAGCAACACACCACATTTGACATTTTCATATAAGTACTTTGCAAAATAGGAAAAATGACTGATTTTTTTTGGGGGGGGGGTAGTTTTGAAAAATGACTTCTTAAGACCTGGAGAAATGATAAGAGACATGTATTCCAGAGGCTAAGTAGGTCAAAGAAAACCAAACCATAAATGAATGAACAATGACATATGGATTATTATGTATTTCAAGATTAAAAAATAAGAAGTATTATCTCTCTATTTTCAAAGACACTATATTTCCTTGATTTTAAAAACCTGATTGTTTTACACTTCAATAATTCTAAAACCAAAAGGCACCTTAGAATCTATGTATATTTTCATTGTAACATTTTCCCCCTAAAGCCTGTTATTAAATAAATTATAGGTCTTAAAATAAATACAATCTTCAGTTCAAGAAAAAAATAGTTTAAAAAAATAAAGATTTCTTTGTAATATACTTTTGTGTTTATAAGTGAATATGAATTTGAAATTCTTGAAATTACTTTAAGTAAATTTAAGAGAGGTTACCCAATGAATATCAGAATCAGGAGAAGCTGCAAAACTCTCCATATCTCCAAATATATCTGTTGTTTTCTCAGTTCTGCCCTGAAATCCCTAGCACATTGAAAACATAAATTCTAAACAGACCTGAGTTGCCCATTGTTATACCACCTTGGAACAGCGGTCACTAAATTCTCATGGTACACACAGATTTGTGACCGCTAGAGAAATTTGAATTATATTCTCTAAAATACAAGCTAAAAGTAAACTGAGCTTGAAGAAAAGGTAAGATAAAATTACTTGTTAAAGTTCTAGTTCCACAGAGAAATAGTCATTCTCACACACTGCTGGTGGTAATACAAAATGGAACCCAATGGAAGGAAATTGGGCAGTAACTAGCAAAAATGCATTTACCTGTTGACCCAGAAATTCCACATCTGAGGTCTGTCCTAAATATACGTTGGAGAATAAGAGCAATGACATGTGCATTTTGGCACTATTTGTATTTTCCAAGGATTGTAAAGAATGTGAATGTGTATCTATCATCAGGGGAGAGCTGAATAAACTATGGTATCCACACACAATGAATAACTTTGAAAAATGACATACATATAGAGTAATCTCTAGGATAGGAGTAGGGAAACTGTGGCCTTCTAGGTTCTTAAGTGTGGCCTTTTGATTGAATCCAAATTTTACAGAACAAATCCTTTTATCTTTATTAACACATTTTTGTCTTTTATATTTTTGTTTTATTTTTTAAATGAATGTATTTAAAATACCAAAGAATAAAATAAGTTTCAGTGAAATAATCCTCCCAGATTGACCAGCACAATTAGAACAGTAGTAAGCCATAAGGGCTAAATTGACAGCTGCTGTGCTCATGATTTAGTTCCAACTTCCCCCACCTGACAGGTGCTACAACCACCTGAGGCTGGTCGGCAAGAGTTCATGACGTCAAGTACACCAGTCTGTTATCAGCTTTTCACAATGGTGCACTGTGGTTCTGTTTGAAGTGGAATTTGTGAGTAGTTGCACAGCTGAACAGTATTTTTTAATTCTGTCTGCTTAACAGCCCATCATGTTAGAGAAGACCAAGAGAACGCTGAAGGAAGAAAACGGATTTTTTAATGAGGATTGGAAATTACAATATTATCTCATTTCTGCTAAAGATAAGATGATTTGCTTGCTCTGTGATACTGCAATATCAACATTAAAGAAATTCAATGCTCATCAGCATTACAACACTCATAATGACCACAAATATTTTAAATTAGAGAGAGAGGCACAAAAGTTTGTATTGCAGAAATTTAAAAATGAAAAGCAAAAGCAAAGACAATTCTTTCAAGCAGCAATAAGACCTAGAAATAATACCACAGAAGCAAGTTATAAAGTAGCTTATATGCTAGGGGGAAAAAAGGGAAGCCATTCAGTGACGTAGAAATTGTGAAAGAATGCGTTGTCGAAGTTGTAGGATGCTTAGACGCTGATAACATTTCAAAGTACAAACAACTGCCTCTTTCGAGGAGAACCATAACTGATCAGCAGCATGACTTAGCCTTCAACTCAACAGAACAACTTCATGCAATACTTCAAAAGGAAAATATACATTATTCCATCATTTTGGATGAATCAACTGATACTACTGACTCGCTGCAGGTTTTATACTTCATTTGGGTCATAACAGAAGATTTTCTTTGCTGCAAAGAGTTACTCACATTGAGTACGCACATTGAGTACTGCAAAGAGTTACGCACTCTTGAAGACAGAACATGGGGAATAAATATCTTCAAAAACTTCCAAGATAAATGTCATGAAGTTGGACTGAATTTGGTAAATTTAGTGAGTGTAGTACAGACGGTCCACCTTCCAGGGCAGGAAAACATGAAGCGTTTGTTTCACAGATAAAATAAAATTATTAACAGATCCAGATGCTCTCATTTCTTTTCATTGTATTAATATCTTGCATCAGCAAAATCTCTATGCTAAAGCTACTATTTTAAGTGACACTTTTCAACAAGTTATAAGTACTGTTAACTATATTCATGCAAATGCAACACGACATCGTCAATTTCATAACATGCTAAAGTTGAACAATGAGGTACTCAGTGTGGATTTCCCATACCATTCTAAAGTGTGTTGGCTACTGCAGGGACAGGTGTTAGCCAAAATTTCATCTCTGCAAGAACAGATAGTTAAATTTTGTGAAGAACACAATCAGCAATGTGAATTATTGAATGAAGATTTCTACAGGAATGCAGCATTTCTGTGTGATAACATGTCAGATCAAAATGACTTGAATATTTCTTTGCAAGGTAAAACTAAGTCTATATATATGTGGCAAAAAATCCAAGCATTTCAGAAAAAGCTACCTTTTTCACAACATTTCTTCTTCAAAGGGAAATTTCTCGGATGAACATTTTCCCCAGTTGGCAAAGGGCATTGAGGAGCAGGATGATATACGTGAATCATTTGAAGAATATGCAGCTGTTATAGACCTCTTAATTAGAGAATACAATGACAGGTTCACTGACTTTGAGAATCATGACATCACACCCAAATTAGCATTTCAGCCTCACCTAGTTGATATCACCAAGGCACCTAAAGAACTACTGAGGGAATTAATTGAGCTCTTAGTAGATGACATTTCAAAGTCATGGTTTGATGCTAAGAAAGATCCAATTGAAATTTGGAAAAATGTAGTAGAATACTCATGCCTTCAGAAACATGCCTGAAATATGCTTTCTTGCTTTTCAACCACTTATTGCTGCAAATCCACATTATCCTACCTAACCCAAATCAAGACACATTTAAGGGCACAAATGACTGACACCCATCTAGAGGATCAACTGAAACTGTGGACCTCCATGCTGCCACCAAATATTCAAAGGCTCTCCAACAAAAAGCAGACACAACAAAGTCATTTAAAGGGTAGTTAACTTTAAAGTTAACAAATAGTTTTCATTTTTTGAAATTATCAAGTACATAGTAGTTATATTTTTACAAAATAATGTACATGTTTAAGTATATCTAATTGAAATTTCTTGAATGCGGCCTTATTTGGTTACAGCTAAATTTACTCGGCCTTCCAACATGAAACGGTTCCCCACCCCTGCTCTAGGACATAGTGGGAAAAGAAGTGAGGTGCAGTGCAACATACATAGTATGCTAATTTTGTGGGATATGACTCAATATACATATTTGCCTGTATTTGTAAAAAGAAACAATGGAAAAATAAACTGAAAAAAATAAAACAGGAGAGGGTGGGAAGAGGATAGAGAACAGAGACACAAGTGAGACTTTCCTGGCCATAACTTGTTACATGGCTTTGACTTTGGAATTAGGTACATGATTGATATTTAAAAAAAAAAAAATCAAAAACAAAAACAAAAAAGGCAACCACCAAAATTAAAAGCAAATAGAAACAAATGAACCTCATTGAATGTAAATACGGTGATATAACCCCGCACAAATAATAATTACTCTAAGAGAACTCAGAATACAGGATTTTGATTATACATAGTCTGTGCCATACAGTCTAAGGACTTTTGGTAGTGACATTGTTATTACCATTTTTAGATAGTTTGGGGTAGTTTTTCTCTACTCCTCCCCCTAGACTTGCACAGAATCTAAAGCTTCCCTCCTTGTCTCCATACAACAGAGCCCACGACACTGCAACTCATCTCCCCCTTCCTTTCAGAAAAGGCAATATGACGATTAGCACACCAGGGCAATCTACCTCCTGCAAGTATTGCAGAGCTGCCCTGATCAGCATCGGCCCTGACAAGCACTGCTCTGAAAGCAAAAAAAGATTATGTTCTTTTTTTCTTTTCTTTTCTTTTGTTCTTTTGTAGATATAAGAAGCATGTCTGGCAATGAGAATGATTGAAATTCTTTAAAGAAATAGAATTATCTTGAGTAACATCTAATATGAGCTAACATTTATCAAACATTTATGCCAGTGAGGTAGTACTATTATCATAGCCTTTAGAGGAAAATTAATCCCATTCTGAATGCCGGAATTTATGAAACTGATCAGTTCTTTACCTAGAACACCAAAGTAGATTGGCACTATAATGTGGGAACTCCATGTGGTATTAATGAAGCGACAGAACTCAGGCCAAGACTCAGCCATCAGTTAAGCAATTCGAATCATAAGGCTGAGAACTTCCGCACAGCTGAAATAAGCCGAGGAGCTGACCTAGGAGGCAAAGAGAGTCTGCAGTGGATGAACGGCACAGAAGACAAAGCCTGGATTTGGAATCAGACTAGCTTGACGCAAACCTCTTCACTGTGTTACCTTAGGCAGAGCACTTAACCTCTCTGAGTCAGCGCCTTCACAGTGAAAAAGCAGATGTAACCAGCTTCTCGAGGCTAAATAGAATTAACATAGATGTGTGTAACACTGTAAAATTATTAAAGCCATAAAAAATTGAAGATTTTATTATTGCTAATGCCTTTAGGAAATCAGGAAAAGGAACAAAAAGAAAACAAAAGAAAAGGAATAACCCAGAAAAAAACATCGATGTAATATAAAGCTTTTTGACCGGTCCTTGTGAGCGGAGTCCTCTGAATAGGGAGGGCTGTTTCTGTGTCTCAATTCTCCCTGATTTTCTTTGCATCAGATTAATGGTTGGAAAAAAATTTTTTTTCATTTCTTTGGAGAGCAATAATATTAGCAAGCTTGCTATATTCATCACACATTATTTGGAGTATATATTTATTAAAATATTGTTGCATTTGAGTTTATCTACTATTACCCTATGAATATAATTAGACTTTGACCCAGAGAGACTTTCTTCTTACAAATGCCTAGAAATAGATATTCCACATAGACAACATTTGGTAAATGTTTGGGGTAATAGATGGAAAGGCCCAATTTCCTACAGAACCCAGATATTCTTGACATTAATTATGAAACTAGGCAAAAGTGTTGTCATCCTAATTGTGATGGTTCTGGGGATACCGAGGCTCCCACAGGGGGAGAAGAAAGGGGCTCTAAAGTAAGGAGATGCTGGTGGTGGACACTCCTGGTGACGCCACCACAGACCCTGGTCCTGACCACCCAGGGCACACCGGCCAGACTTCCCACTGCCAGCACCTGCATCTCCTTGCAGGAAGGCTCCTCGGCTGCCCTGTTCCACTCTGCCACCTGTGCAGGGGCGCTCAGGGGTCACTGCCCCCAGGATGAGCTCTCAACCAACAACTGATGGGATCGGGGTGGGAGCACCCAGCTCCCTTGCCCCCTGGCATGAAAACTCAAGGGTACGTGTTTTTCACAGGCTCTCACAGAGTCCCCAGCAGGATTAAGCTTTGGTCACCCAGAGTCACACTTTCCTTGCTAAGGAGAGCTTTACTAGCTAACTTCCCACCCTCTCTCACTTCCCTATCTACTCCCTTCCCAGGTATTTCCTGGATCACTTCCCAAATAAGCTACTGACACCCCAATCCTCTTCTCGGGATCTGCTTCTCAGAAACCTAAACCAACATGCCATTGCCCTGCAGAAAACATTCCTGTGCAAGGTCCCCATGAACAGCCCAACTGTTCAGCACATAGTCCCAAAGTCACCCAAGGATATGACCACTTCACTAGCACATTCCGCCCTGCTTAGGTGGTGACCAAGAGAGGCTGGCATTCTAGCTGGTCATCTTACCTACGTTCTTCTGTTCTCTCCCTAAGGAATTAAATTTTATGAAAAATGAAGTTACTAATGAACTTTCAGGTAGTTGGAAATACAAAGATAGTCATTACCTTCTGAAATGTCATTTTCAAAAACAATTAAGATGGAAACCTCACGATTTAGAGGACTTTTGTGTTATTCTCTGTGGTGTAAACTCCTCAGCACAGCACACAAGCCTTCTCACGTGAGGTCGTTCACCGTCTGCCCCATCCAGCCCCAGCTCTGCCCTGCTCTTTTAGAAGCCTTAAAACCCGCAGAGTTGCTGTGGTTTTCACGTAGACGGGCTGGTCTCTTCGGCGGCATAGCAAAAAAAGGAAGAAAGCCATAAATAGGAAGGAAAGGTTTTAAATGGATTGGAAGAAATTTGACTAAATCTCACTATTACAGAATAAACATATCTCTTGCTATCTAATAAAGAGCATCTACCATCCATGCTTATTGCAGGAGTCTGGGAAGAATAAATAAAGGTACAACATTTAAGAAAATTTAAAATCAGGTGGCTTCCCTTTCCATACTAGAGATTTAGGAGTCATAAAAATAAGGTTAATTCTTTTAAAATCACAGTCAGTATAACACATAATCTTCCATTCACACACTGTATATTAAGTCTTCAAATACTTCAGGAACTTTCAAATCTCTTCAAGCTGTTTTCATGAGTTTCATGAATATTTTTAAGATACTACTTAACAACAACAAATCCAATTCAAAATTGGACAAAAGACAGTTCTCCCAAGAAGATGCACACCTGGCCAAAAAGCACACAGAAAGACACTCAAGGTCAGTCACTAGTCAATAGGCAAAGGCAAATCAAAGCCACAATGAGGCAGCGCCTCACACCCATTAGGATGGCTATTACAGAAATAAAAACAAAACAGAAAATTACAAATGCCGGTGAGGATGTGGGGAAACCGGAACCCTTGTGTACTGTTGGTGGGAATGTCGAATAGTGCAGCCAGCCACTACGGAAAACAGTTTGGTTTTCAAAAAATTTAAAATAGAATTACCATGTGATCCAGCAACCCCACCTCTGGTATAAACCCAGAGGAATTGAAAGCAGAGTCTCAAAGAGATATGCTTATGCCCATGTTCACAGCAGCCAAAAGGTGGAAGCATCCCAAGTGTCCATCAGCAGGTATGAGTGCTTAAACAAAACACGGTCTCCACACATAATGGAATGTTATGCAGTCTTAAAAAGGAAGGAAATTCTGACACCTGCTACAACATGGATGAACCTTGAAGATATTATGCTAAGTGAAATAAGCCAGTCACAAAAGGACAAATACTGTATGATTCTACTTACATGAGAGACCCAGAGTAGTCAAATTTACAGAGACAGAAATTAGAATGGAGGTTGCCAGGGACTGAGGGGGAAGGAATGGAGGGTTATTGTTTGAAGGGTACAAAGTCTCAGTTTTGCAAGGTGAAAAGAGCTCCGGAGATACATGGTGGTGATGGTTGCACAACGTGCATGTACTTAATGCCACTGAGCCGTGCGCTTAAAACTGGTTAACGTGGTAAACTTTATGTTATGTCTATTTCATCACAATTAAACTTTTGTTAGAATTTAACAAAATTTTAAAGCTACTACTCTGAAATCATTATTTGTCAGTAAAGGATGAAAATGCATTTGCTACAGTAAGTTTTACAAGATTCAAAGTGTGAAACTATCAGTGGTTAATGCTCTGTTAATGAACACCATCTCTTTTACAGGTAACAGCCATCTCTCCACTTCTCTGTTTAACAGATAAGGGACAGGAGGCCTCGAGAGGACTGTGGTTTGCCTTAGGCTGTCATGTGGCTGCAGCATCAGGGTAGAATCTGTCTTCCTGGTTCTGAACCCAGGGATCTCTCTCTTCTACTACAGCATACAATGTCCTTGTGTCTTTTTTTAAGACATTGTTTCAAACATGTCTCCCGAAATTCTGGCTCCTTAAAAAAAAATTCATTTTTTAAAAAAATTTCCACTACATGGCTTCCTTTTGAAATGTTCCTGAAGCAAGCTTTATGGAAGATTAAACACAGCAGCACGGTGACAGATGAGTTTTATCAGTTAGCTTGTCTACAGAGGCAGCTGGGCCCTGTCCCTTAAAAGAGCTTGCTCCAGAGGGATGGTAAGTCTTCAAATAAAGACTTCTCAGGAAAATCCTCAAGTCTAACCAAAAGTTCAGCTTATCCCATGGGTCACTTCTCACTCTATTGCTTGGGAAAAGTGCACACACGCTTACCACTAACTGACGTGTTACCTGAACTCTTCCTCCGAGGTAGAAATGACAGTATTAACGAATACCAGTGTCTTTTAGTCCATTCTCCTGTCTTGTGGCTTGAAATCAGCCTTTACACAAGGCCAGTAGGTGTATTTTTAGAATCTCCAGCACAGGATAAGCCACAGCCACCAACAGAAACCATCTCTGGTGTCTGAAAATCCACAGCCCAATTCTTCTACATCCTAAACTCACAACTTATGCAAGCACATTTCTTCTAAAGCACACATAAAATTGCTTTTCTTTGTGTGTATGCTTTTGACTTTTTAAGATTGCTTTTAGCTGCCATTTGATCTTCTCAAAGTAGCTTCGAATTATGTAGAGATAGTGTTCTCAGTCGAAGTTTACTTGTAGAAAAATGGATGCAATAGAGAGTTACATCACTGACTTATAGGTTTGCAGCTTTATAATAAGGTACAGGACAAGAATCCAGGTGCCATTTGTCCCTCATAGCATGCTGGCAAAATTCAGTTCCCTACCTGCTTCCTTAAAAGAATGACTACATTATATACATACACATATACATACATATATTTATACACATACATGTCAGTATATTTGTACACATATATTAATATTGATATACACATACATTTATGCACATATAAATTAAAAATATATGATTTTATATTTAAGTTAGCATATGTGCTTGTGTATTCTACCTCCTGTTAGCTACTTTAAAGGATTTTAGAATAAAAGGCATTTCTGATTTTAAATTCTATGGATTGAAAAACTACGATATATCCATATATAGTTCTTACAGTCATTAGAAATGATGTTGTGGATATATATGTACTGACATGGAAATATATTTATATGTGTTGCTTAGTGAGAAAATCAAGTAACATCATGCATAGTATCATTTTATTTTTGGAAAACACACAAACAAATGTGTGGAAACATATAAACCAAGATGGTTACAGTGATCATGCCACGGTGGTAGAATCACGTATGATCTTAACTCCTGTATTTCTTTCTGCCTGTTCATTGTCCTTCTTCTTTTTAATTTAGCTTACTTATATTTTCTAATGTTTGCAATAATGAGCATATGCTATTGTATAATCTTCTAAAGTATTTTTTTAGTTACTTTAAATTTCCAAGAAGCAGGACAATGTATTCTATAAAAATAAATAATTAATTAATTGAAATGGACAGAAGTAGTGGAAACACAAACAAAATTACTCTGCACTGTCCACCAGAGAAAAGAGAATAGGGCTGCATCTCCCGAGTGGGTATTTCACTGATGTGAGCTAAGAAGACTATCCTCTAATATACCCCACCTATGTCACTAACTTTGGTATCCTCTTCCAAATCAACAATGCCCAAGCATATCACTATGTCCTGGGAACAAGACAAAAGAAACCAAGCATTTCCTAGCTCTTGGTGTTTCACAATTAATTTTGAAAAGTTTGGAAAGAATTGAAAAGAAAACAATATTGGCAACATAAGCAATTGTTCTCACATTACATGGAGTTAGCAACAAAAAGTTATTGTTAACTACAGATGACCTGACCATAAAGCAATGGCATGAAAACCATTATTTTAGAAATACACTCAGGAATCTAGCTGGGCGTGGTGGCACACGCCTGTAGTCCCAGTTACTTGGGAGGCTGAGTCAGGAGGATTGCTTAAGCCCAGGAGTTTGAGGCTGCAGTGAGCTATGATCGTGCCACTGCACTCCAGCTTGGGCAACGGACGAGACCCCATCTCAAAAAAAAAAAAAATACATTCAGGAATCTAAAAGGAAAATAAATATTAAGACACAATGATAGTAACATAGTCAATAAATAAATTAAACCAAACATCCACTTTAAAAATCTTTTCCACATATGTGAAATTATATTGTTAGAAGTAACAGTATTCAAAAAAGTCATCAATCATTCCTATGTTCAGGTTTCCAAGTGGTAGTTAAACATTTTTTCCCCCTTTGATCCATAAGTCATCATCTTGAGGTAAACTGGTCATTTACAGGGGCTAAAACATCGTATTTTTCTGTTCAGACATAAATATTTCACTTCATTCTCCTTTCTAACACAAATTCTAGAAACACATATTGGCAAAAAGTTCATCAGTTTCAGTAATCCATTTGAATTGTCTTCACTGAAGAAACATTTTAAAACATTGACATTTTGTTTGGGACACACTCAGAGGCTGGTTGTTGGCTCTGAGTGCATCCCAAAGACAATGAATGTGGAGTGCAAATAAATCAGAAGCCCATAATTCTCATTTTGGTGGAACTCTGGGAACATACCAGGTGCTCAACAATGCTTTCTAATTGATAATTAAGTAATATAAGGATTAATCCCCTCAAAAAATACTGGTGCCTACTCTGTACCTACTACTTCTAGGATCCAGAGACACAGTTTAAATCAGAGAAGTAAAGAATATGTGCTAAGGTGCTTACATGGTAGTGGGAAAAAGAAAAAAATATATAATAAGCTAGGATTAAAGTATCATAAATTCTTACAGAATCTTTTCCAATCTATGGTAAACTCATTCAGACATTTTTCCAAAACATAGGCTATTAGATGTTTTCTGATGAAAGGTACAGAAGAGTTAATGTCTCTTTCCCAAGCAGAATTAACCCATTCTTTATCTTTTTTAAGCTGAATTAAAGGCACTCTATATTTACTGAAACTTTCAGAACAGTCATCTCATGAAAAGAGACGTGAAAAGTCGTATCATGATTTTCAGGTAACATTTTCTACCAGGGTAAATTCTGCTCAATCTAAAAACTGCTTGATCTTTGCTATAGAGAGTCTCATAAAACTGATTTCAAGAAAAATATCTTCCAAATCTAAGCTCTTATAAAATTCACATGAAGTGCACATGCAGCTAAAGACAGAAAATATGATGTAGATAACGTGAATCCTCAGACACGTGGAACCATTCAGACAGTCAAGGAAAACTGCAATCACACTTGCACAAGCAGATCGGATTCACAAAGAACTGAAAAGTCTGCATAATAAGTATGCAACCAAATATTAACTTACGAACCTCATCGGTTTGCCTAAAGTTTTTATGAAATAGTTGGGTGATTCACCTTTTCTAGAGGACGCCCCAGAGTTTCCTTGAACTGTGGATGCTACAGCATCAGCACAAATGGTACAATAAATGGGAACTAAAAAACACAAGTTTCTAGTAAATGTATCCAAAGAAATAGTGCACAAAACTAAAATAAACCAAAAAAGTAAATGACAATGAATCAAAATGAAATTCCACATTTGTCTGTCACAGATTCTTGGTCCCTCAATTTTCATAGTATTTTCCCAGTCTCCCTAGGCTCTAAAATCATTCTTATTTTAGCCCCAAATTTTTTGTGTCCTGTTTCCAAGCACTCTTCGTACCTTGTCCTTTCTTATTATATTAGTGTAGTGTGTCCAAAATTCTCACTGTTAGTACTCTAATCCAGGAGTTCATATCTGAACGCCTGCATTTTCCCACCATCTCCTAACTGGCTTTCTGAAAGATCTCCCATCCTCCAAAACATCCTATTTATTGCTGCTAGGTTAATGTTTTTCACATGCCAATTTCACTAGATCATCTTCCGGCTGAAGAACATGCAGTGGCTCCCTACTGCCTGCTGGATCAAATCCACATTCCTGTGCTGCGTGTCTGAGGCCTTCATTTATTGGCCTTGGGTCACTTCTAGATGGAGAAGCCAGGCAGCCTAGGGGGAAAAGCTTGATTTTGGTGTTGAAGAATCTTGCTTTTAAATCCCAGCTCTGCCATTTACTCTTTATGAGACTTTGCACGAGTTACTTAAATTCCCTGAGCTTCAGTAAACTCGCTTGAAAAATGAGAATAATAAAATCTATCTTGCTCGGTTATTATGAAAATTCAATATAATGCCTAGCACAGTAGGTTGGCACAGCTCATGTATATTTTCATCCCTTTGTTCACACGAGTCCCCAGACTAGAACGCCGGCCCCCCACTCTCTACTCCTCAAAAGTCCTAATAACACGTTAGCAAAATGGGAGCAGCTGTGCGGGCTGTATTTGGGATCATGGGGCCTTTCTAACAAACCTCAAATCGCTCTTTCTCCCGTATCTGTTTTTAAGAATAGAGGTGGAAATCCTTTACTGGAAAGTTATTTTCTGTCAAAACCAGTCCTTATTCATGACCCCATGTCTCAAAATTGCCATGGGCAATGTAAGTGCTGATGACTCCTAATTCTCATTTATTCATGAAACCAACAACTATTACTTGAGTGCCTATCCAATGTCAGACACTGAGTAAGGTGCCAAAGACACACCTGTGGTCTTGCCCTATAGAGATTATTATCAATGATGGAAAACAGCAAATCTGACAAACAGGTACCTAAAAAGAGGCCAAGTACGATAATGAGAAAAGTGTAGTCTGCTCAGGGAGCAGAGGTGGCCAAATTTAGGTCAGACGATAAGGCAAGGTCACCTCAAAGAAGGCTATTGAAACTAAAATTTGACCTATGAGGAGGAATAAGATTGATGAGATTGGTTGGGAGAAAGATCTCAGGGCGTGGAGACAGTTTTCTGAGCACAGAAACAGCATATGCAAAGGCTCAGGGAGAGCCAGCCCAGATGATGACGAGAATTAGAAGAAGTTCCATCCCTGAAGCTCGGGTTGGGGTGGGGAGTGTGAGCAAGTATGAAAGGTACCTCTCAAGGAGACTCCCATAAGCCAGGAAATGAACTTGCACTTTCTCATAAGAGCAAGAGAAAACAAGATAGTAGATTTGAAATCCAGGATTTTACACAGCCTGGGTTTTTATGGCTGTTAAACTTGCATATGGTTCTGTGGGACTTGGCGTGCAATCGACTGTGATATGTCACGTTCTAAGCTCATAAAATGTGGTGTGAAAAATGGCAGATGAGTCCGTGGACTTGACCTTTCTCAATGGATATTGGGTAGGACTGTTTGAAGCAGCAACGTGTGGTAAAAACGAAGGTAGACTATGCATGAATTACTGGATAACAACAACAACACCAAAACCAGGAGAGAGGTGAGGTTGGTGTGGCTTCCTCAGGCACTGTCAGGGAGCGATAGAAACAAGCACAGGGATGCAAGGAGATCACTTGTGATTTCAAAGGAGAATTGCCCTAGATTTTATTTCTAGAGCTGTTCTCTCAGAACCCTGTTGAAGGCAGACCACAGGGTGGTCTCAATTGTGTCATGTACCCTGGTCCCCAGATGGAGTCGGGGGTGGGGGGGACAAGGGGGCATGTTGCAACAATCATGGGCTCAGGAGTCACAGGCGCTCGGACGTGAATCTGTTTTCTTCCACTTACTACTTGTGTGACTTGGGACAATTTACACAATCTCTCGGAATCTCAATCTTCCCGACTTTCAAAACACGGAGACAATTACTACTTCTGAGGGTGTTTTTGAGGAGTAAATAGGAGCAGGTGTGAAACGTATCTGGAATCGTCTATCCCTTGGCATAGAGTAGACACTCAGTAAGAGGTGGCTTTTACTAAGATGCTATTGGCTCTGTTGCCTCTCATGTCAGGCTATGTAAGAAAGTGTCAATGACAGGGCTTGTCCTTCCTCAAGATTAAGGAATATGGAAGGTAGAATAAGAAGTCTGCTCATCAGGCATAGGTGCTTTGAGAGCATCTTTTTTGAATCTGAATTCTTTGAGTGGCAGAAAGTAAATAAATCATTTTAGCTTGAGGGTATGTGCTTGGCCCTTATTTCATAGTTGATATTCACACAGATAGCAGGAACATGCTAATTAAGTGTTCAGTGAGTAGCCTTTTTTCTGTCACAACAAACATATAATTAAGATGTCAGGTTATATGTGTGTGTGTGTGTGTGTGTGTGTGTGTGTGTGTGAGAGAGAGAGAGAGAGAGAGAGAGAGAAAGAATGAATTCCTCTATGGAAGGGTCCTTCTGTTACATACCATTAACTTAATCCTATAGTCCCCTGAGATAACAGCAAGTTTATTCTCCACTGGATGTTGCTAATCTAACTGCGTTCAAGTGCATGACTTGCGACCTGAATCCTGCTTTCTGTGTTGGCATGAAAGCAAGTCAGGACAGGAGTGCTCGAGTGTGTTTTGAGGCTGTATCCTTTTCCTCTCTCGTCTGCTACCTGTGGAGGCGTGAGGTCCCTGACACCTAAAATAGGTAACTCATTGCTCCCCTAAGAGATGCATAAACCAAATGAGCTGATGGAACCCAATATGTAAGCATGTGTGGTTCAGAAGGACTTGCTTTAAACTCTGTGAAGACAGAGACAGCACCCAGAATGTATCATTTGTCACAACTAGCCAAAAGCAAGGGCCTAAAATAATATGAAACAAGAAAGAAAAATTTATATTAACCTTAATTCCTCTTAAGAAGGAAGCTGTATTTGTTTAGGAAAACTCCCTTATAATAGAAGGCGAGACCACAGCACAGGTTGCCTTAATTTGGGTAAAAGTATTCATTCTAGGTGAGATGAAGAATGAACATACCCAGGTGGGGAGAAGAAAAGAGAGAAAAGAGAGTGGGCAACTGCACACTTTGCGTCGTGACTTTCTTGGGAATCCCCTAAAACTTTGATAAAGTTGTTAAAACTCACCAAACTCTTGGGGAAAAAAACATATTTTTATGGAACTCGATGAGGAGCTTTGTACCATGTTTCGAACGGTGTGAAGCTAAAGCAATAAGCTTGGGAACAGGGGGAGCAGAGAGGGGGACAGGGGAGTGTGCTTGTTCCTGGGCACTGAAACTGGATTCCAACACAGTTTAAGCAAGTCTTTAACAGATAGGTGCCGGTGCCCAGGGGCATGTGGGGAACACAGATTTTTGATGAGTGTCCAGTGAATGTAAATTTATCAACTAAAACTTTGGTCCACAAACAATGTGCAGCACTTACTTTGCATTTATAAAGTTGCAGGTGTTACAGCTCTGTTGCTTGAGTGGTGGGCATGCACAAGTCATTTCAAAAGACTGGTGTCACAGAAAAAGAATTTTCCTGGCTTATAGACAATTCCTAAGTACTTTTCCCTTAATTGATTAAAGGATCTCCATTGCTGATCTTCACTATACCGCAAAGAAACTCAAGCTGTCCTGAGATCAACAGTCAATTCCACTGGGGTTAGTGGTGAGAGTTCCTCCTTGGAAAAGTCTTTACCCATTCACTATTCAACATCATGGTTTTCAATATGTTTCAGGCCATGAAAGACCAGTGTGCCTTCTAACAATAACTTCATTTCCAGCTGTTTTCCACAGGAAACTAGCCTGTGAAGCAGACCACACCAGAGTACTGCCTATTACAGGGTAAACTAGGCAACTGTCTTATCAAGTGTTGACCGAGTACGAGTAGTGTAATGCCATCCCTGAACACACCAAAGAACAAAGAGACAACAATCTCCAGTACAAAGCTGGCATCCAGGTTGGCGATTCCAAACCAACCCACCTAATAAACAGAGGTACAGGAAAGGACAGAGAAGAAAGTAAAGGAGGAGGAATGGAAATAGCTTCACTGAACTGAATCAACTGACATCCTCGATCAGTTGTAAAGCTGATTCCCTTTTTAGTAGAGAGATCTTAACAAGGTAAAGTTCCCATATTAAGTGATGTCCACATAAGTCCTGAAACTACTAGAATCTCTCGGAACAGTAACATTAACAGAACCTGAAAGCCTCTTTCAGCAAGGAGATCAGTTTCGACACCTCCTTCCTCCCCAGCTAAAGAGTAGTTGAGCAGGATGGTTTTCTACCCCATAAAATTCAATAGAATAACCTACATATCTACTGGACCAGAACTGGTGTCTATAACTTATGTGTTTATTAGCTCTGTTCCAAGTCCCAGAAATCAAAATTAACTTTCCCATGGGGATCACCCGATCTGTGATCTTTAATGCACCTTTTGTTAAAGAGGCTGGAAACAGGAGGAAGAAAGCTACTCACCATTTGATTGCTATACCAGTACAGGGACGACCCCTTCAGCACCACCCAGAACTTTTTCCATTTGTTGCTTAGGAAACTTCCCTTTTCCTTTTTCTTATACAGCCATCCTTGGCAGTCAGCATGTCCCAGATCTTTACATGATATCCTCCTCCGACTCATGGTGAAAAGACCTGCAACAATTACGTGAAGAGGTTAAAGTATTACCCTTATTTATATGACACAGTGAAAGGCAACTTTTAATTGTTTACCTCCTGGGAGTTGGGTTTTCCACTAAGATTTATGCAAAGTTAATGCAAAATGGGGTGGGGGGAGGTATGTGTCTGTTTGATTTTAAAAAATTCATCTGATGCTTAGAAGGTTTAAGATATGGCCAAAGTAACAGGGAGACTAATATGCAAGTATTAGTCTAAGAATATCATTCGCCAAGAATAAATTGAACAAATTAAAACCCTGAGGCTGGCAAGCACATCATCGCAGTTACCCAGCTCCTTTCAACAATAATAGCAGTAGTTCTGCAAGAGACGTTGAAGGGTTAATGCCCACCTAAAAAACACAGCTACTTCCCGACTCCCAGCCAGCTTTTCTATTGACATACCACGAGGGATTAATCCAAATGAACAGCATGTCGTCATTTCTTCAAATCGATTCAGAAATAACCCAGATTAATCTGCCCTCCACCTCCTCATATCAGCGGTAAAACAGACAAAAATCTGATCCCAAGGAAGGCATCCGCGAGAAAATCCACACTCACGAGCAAGGGGATAAAGAAACAAAAGAGATCTAATTACCTTGAGTTTTCTTCCTCGGCTTCTGACGCAAGGGAACCTGCTGAAAATGCAGGAAGGAAAGAAAAGAGGAAATTTCTGATTGTGTTGTAACATTTGTAAAGAGAGAAGGAGGGAGGAGGTGGCAGTGTTTATGAGCAGGATGGAATCTAAAAAAAACTCTCCAGGCAGAGCTAACCGGGGAGCTTAGAGCTGAGGCACAAAATGTGCTAATTAGAATCAATATACATCGAGCTGAACCTGAAAAAAAAAAGTCACAGAGCATTTATCACTAATGTTTCCTGTTCCCACCCACAGGCTGCTCTCACTACCACTTTGGTTATGATAGCACGGTGTGCACGGAAGTTTTTAAAAAATCATAAAATAGTTCCCCTTTTATATTTTGGTGAGAGGAGGAAAAATACATCCTGCTTCTATTCTTGCAATTTCTAAATAACGCCGATTATTTAAATAAATCTCAAAGATAAGTGTTACCATCTCAAAATATTACAGGTTCATTTGGGACTATTAAATTCATGGTCCTGCTACCACATAGGGTTACACCTAAACCACATGAATTAAATATCCCTGAAGAAGAAATTCCACAACCTCTTTCAGTGAGATCTCCATCACTGTGGATCCTCCTCAATTCTTATTTATAGCCAAATTTAAATTTTTATTCTCTTTTGAAGTATCTCTGAATATTTCTTACATGTTTTATGGAAGATAAATTAGTTACCACCTACTATTTTGTACTAGCTTTTCAAATATTCAAGTCAGACAGACATAAGATAATATATCTGAAATACACATTGATTCACAATACATTTTAAACAAGTGTAAAAGAGCAGATTATCAGCAAACATAGGAAACAAAAAAAATGCTTTCAAATGGCCGTGTGTGTGTGTGTGTGTGTGTACAGAGAGAGAGAGAGAGAGAGAGAATTTTGGCTTAAAGAAGTTTCCTTTTTCCTCTACAATACCTAAGCTGAATTTATTCAGGTTTAAATGACAATCTTTTATGTTAACATGTAGAGAACTCAGAAAAAAATAATACACAATTGAAAAGCAGTTCTAAAAGTTGCTGTGTAATCTTATAACAGCATCTTATAAGTTATTCTAGATGTGCCTGGCCTGTATTCTACATATCTAATTATTGATCTAATAGCTATTGTATATGGTTCTATTATATGTTTGAAGAGGGAATATGATATGGTGGATTAGGATAGGATTTTTAAATCTAGAGGCCCAGAATCAATTCATGGCTGTCATAATCAGTAGCTGTGTTACCCAAGAAGTCAATCTCTGAATCTGCTTCCTCATTTGTAAAATGAAAACATTTATAATAATTCTAATTCTATAGGTCTCATAAAGATTTGGCAAGATTTATTTGTGAAAATGCTCTGAGAACTAAACAACATTACTTTACATGATATGTACTATATCATTAATATAAACAAGCACTTCATATCTAATAAACAAAAGAATTCATAATCATTTTTTATGATAAGCATGACTTGTGTTTTCTTCAGCAGTGATAATGAAGCTAAAGTGCTTAAATTATGTTTCCTGGAGAATATATATCCCAGAAAATACTGCTCTGACTTTTTATTTTATAAATGTTAGAATAAAATTTTATCTACAAAGAAATTAATCATCCATAAATACAAAGGCAATAATTCCGCTAAGCTTTACGCAAAGCTAGACATGTTATGACCATGGCATGTTACTAAAATCCAAACATGTTATCATGGAAAGGTCCTAGTCTCTGCCCCACTTCACAAATATCTCCACACTGACCTGCCTCTTGGTTTAAAATCCCTACCATTCTCGCAAATTGTTTTCTGAGGTCTTTTTGATGTGCCAATATCTGAAATCAATAAAATCCAACTAGTGCGTATTGGCAAAGTATTTTTGCCCAAATACATATGATATTTGAGTAGCTATAACTTAGCTGAGTGAGAACCAGCACTAAAGGCAAAGAAGAGAGTAAGTGATGTTAGACAGCGGGTAAAACTTGGGAAACCTGCAGTGCAGGGGTCCCCAGAGAGTACTTAACACAAACGAAGAGCCAGGGGAGTAGGGAGAAAAGGGAATTGTAGACAGTCATTCCTAGAGTGCTCGGGCCCCATACGAGCAAGACGAAATTACATTAGTTCAAAGAAAAAAGGCAGCTTTTAAAAGAACAAGTGAGAGTAAAGTCCCTAGAGGACAGCTTCAAGCTCTGCAAAAGCAGCGGGAGGTGGCGTTCATGCCAACGCTCAGACTGGGTACCGCGAGTCTGTCTCCTCCACCCAATCCCTGTGAGCTCCCAGTGGGCCAGGGGACTGTCCAGCTTCACCATCAAACCCCATGGTTGCTTCCAGGGAAAGCCCCAAATCAGAATGTGAGCTTTGTCTCAATTTCACCTAAGACCAGCCCTTGGTCTACGCTAGGTTCTTGTGCCTAGGATGGGAAGAGAAGGACAATACCTCAAGCAAAGTGAGCACCCAACTCAAAGAAAGGTCTTTTTTTATTTTCTTAAGGAGGGAGAGGAGTTTAGTCATTGAGTTAAACCTGCTTTGATAGCACTTCTCCTAAAAAAAATTATTAACAGTTAAAACTGTTCGGCCTGGCCAGAAACAGACTGCATATTACAGAAATAACAAATTCAGGGAGTCTCAGTTTCATTTGATATGTACTTGCATATGAAACCTAAATTGGTTTATATGAGAGAATGAAAATACTTCAAGAACTTCGTTGTGTCTGAGATACATTTTACTCCTCACAACAGGAAGTGGAACCGGAGAACTAGTCAGTTTCAAAAAGATCTTACATGTGGTTTTTTAGCTAGGTAAATGAAAAAAAAAAAGCAAGCAACCAGTTGAGCATTTTATGAGACAGTTTTTCAATAGGGAAATTATAACTCATTATCATCATAAATATTCAGAGCCTAATAAGATATTTTCTCATACTGTTTTCTTCCAGTTTGGATGTTGTAGGTAAAATTGAAGAATTATTCTAAAAATCTGCACTTGCTCTAACTGGGTTCTAAAATTGTGGGAAAATTTTTCTTTGAAAATATGTACTTCCTCTTTGTTGAAGAAGTATATTTTTCTTTTACTTTTTTTAAGATGGTTCCAAAACTTCATTTGGCCAGCAATCACCCAAAAACACACAGAAATACAAAGGAAACTTCTTTGATGTTGAATGATGGAACTAACACCCAGATTACAGCTAACTATTATATTGACTTATAATCCATACAGTAGTTGTTAAATCTTGAAGACACCGTTTACCCCTCGATGTATTAAAATTCACAGGGAGACAGTTTGTTATTACATCAAACTTCATAGTGATAGTGGCCTTTAGCAAAGATTATATAGTGATATGCTGGTACATGGTCTCTCTGGTTGCAAGAGCCCTGATTTGTATTAATAGCATTTGCCAGTTTGCAAATTTTCACATCATTGACAATGTCAAGCTACCTAATCCTCACATCATTGACAATTTCAAGCTACCAATACTTTAACAACCAAGCCACAGAAATTCCTGACTATTTTAGAGCCAGGCCAAATCAGCATAGCACTGACAGACTGTTAGGGCTGTTTATCCACAAACGGCTGACATCTCCACAAACATCTTTCCTCCCTCCTGGAAAACTAAGCTCAATTTTTAAAAGGAATTGTAAAGCTTTTAATTAGTAAAATTTTACCTGTGAAAATACATGAAAAATTTGCTTAATTTTTTCAGAAGACTAATCACCTTAAATATTAATTAATATGAAATGAAAATCTGTAGTGGTGAATAATGGAGACAGATAATAGAGAATCTAGTAATAATAGATGCAGTAACAAAAGGCAAGACAGCTAAGAAATCTGTATAAAGCTCATATTCACATCATGTTGACCATGTGCCAGGTGCGGCTCTGAGTCTTTTCACAGACACCCGTATTGATTCTCAGAACCACCCTTCTGGCTTAAGTACTATTATTATACCCATTTTAAAGAAGTGGAAACCAAAGCAAATGGAGCTTCAGTATTTTGCCCAAAGTCATGAAACCAAAATGCAAATAGGCATTTCAAGAACAAAACCCACAGAGTAGTAGACTGTTAAGGTATTTGCTCTTGTTGTTGCTGTTTTGTAAAGGAGAAGCGCAGGCAGACACGGACTAGAGTGGAAGGGGAGTTGGATACCATGGCACTTTCTGCCTAGAAAAGAAACAGAAGAAGAAATTAAAAAGGGATAACTAGGTAAAAGTGAAGGAAGGAAAAGAAAGGAGAAAAGAAGCTGAAGGAAAGGTGCAAGAGAAGAGGGGACGAGGAGGAGGAAGATAGAATGTAGGAAATGGGGAAGAGCAAAGTGCCAGGGAAAATCCCAGCGTTTCTAGCTTAAACAACTGAATAAATGACAGCAACATAGAGAACACAGGTGGAAAAATATGTATATGGGCTCAGTAATAGAAATATTTACACCGATAGACATGTGAGGCATCTAAGTGGAAATAGTTGTTATATTGTAGTATTTAAGGGTTTAGGGATTTGGAGAAAAATCTAGAATAAAGATACAACAATGTTCCTCATTAATGTATAAATAGTAGAAGTCTGGAGTTTGAAGAAGATCATCTGCAGAATGAATAGAGTAACAAAGATTCAACATCAGAATTGAAAGAAAGAACAATGTATCACAGAGAAGCAACAGAAACCTAGTGAGGAGACTGTGCAGTTACAGCCAATGAAAAAATAAAGAAACCCAGGAGAGGGAGAGACCCAAGAGAAAGTTGGGTCCAAACCTTTAAACACAGGCAGTGTGACAGAAAAAGGAAAGAGTGATTAGAGATTTGGCAAAAACAAGTTTCATTACTGTGTGGGGCTAGAAGACCCTTCCAGTGGGTGGAGGGGACTGAATGGGAACAGAAGAGATAAAGACAGCACTGCAGACTACTCACTCTTTCAAGAATTTTTTCCTGAAAAGAGGAGTCATGAGAGTGACAAGACGGCATGTGCCAATGGACAGAGGTCACCACATGCCTCCTTCAAAACCAAGCTTCTGTGCTTAAACTCTCCATTGCAGTAAAATACAGATGCATACTTAGAAAGCAGTTCAACAATACCGAATAAAAAACCTCAACTGCGTTCGTATTCTGACTCATTGATTATACATTTCTTTCTTCCTCTTTTTTCTTTTTGACATTATTTTTGAGGGAATAAAATATACAGTTGTGTGTCTGTGTGCCCTTCCTTTTTCCATTTCCCTCTCGTTCTCCCCAGGTTACCTGAATGTAATGTTCATCATTCCCTTGCATTTTTACTCTTTGTAAACAATATTTCAACAAAACTATAAAGAATAGCATTAATCTAGACATTTTGTGTTTTTTTGATAGGTTAAATTAAGTTTTATTTCTTTTCCTTCATTTTACAATAACCTCTCATAACTATCTTTTACAAAAGAGCAGGGTGTGTATGATACAAAATTATTAGTTGTGTTTTCTACACAAGTTGGAAATTATCAATGTATCATATGAGGGTTCTCCTAATAGGGAACCAGATTTTTTTTTAAAGTCATTCTATGTTTACTAAGTAGAGAAATTCTGCAGTAATCGTTCACCTCTACTACATTCACACTCCAGGTATTTTCTTGTGGTCAACAAACTGGCTCAAATGATTTAAGTTATCCCACCATTTAAAGAGAAAAGTCTCTACAATAATTTTAAACCAAAGTGTTATCTTAATTTCACCACTGGTTGCTTTTTTCAGAGGTTCTTCTAGTTCTTCCTTTGACACATAATAATAGCTTTTAACCTCATTGGGAGCCGGATTCCACATCACATTCTTCCTCACAAACAGAATGTAATCAATTTCATGTTCACCCAGACACTGTCAGACTGGGCCTTTTGGTGAATTCGTGTCAAATAATTAATTTCTTCTGGGGGAAGCTCTTCCAGGGGAATTTTAGACCTTTGTGCTGCTCCCCGTACTCCAAGAGCATCGTTTTCCTCAAGCTCACCTGGATTATGTAACCAGTGGCTGCAACATGTATTGGTAAAACAATCTGGAAAAGTAATCTTAGCATCTGACCTCTGCTGTAGCAGGAGCTTATTTTCGGTGTTGAATAAGAAGACACTAAAAGCTGGATGCAATAACCCTTTCTTAACGTTTTCATTCAAGTGACAGTTCTTCTAGGTCTCAGCCCCAATTTTATTTTCATTTTCATCAGTAAGGATACACATTTCTGCCAAGATTCGAACCTGTTGCTTATCGAGATGGTTGGTATTTATCTCAGGCCAATGTTACAAAATGTCTGATCTGACCTAGAACACTGAGCAGCCTCTGGGCCCAGACACCAGCCCGTTTTGGCGCACTGACATTTAGTTTTTGATATTGTGCTTTTGTAATTTTTTTCCATGTTGATACATGTTGCTGTAGTTCATTTTCAAAGCTATATAGTACTGCAGTGAGCAAAAATGCCACAATTTCTCTCTTCATCTATTGATGTATATTTAAGTTCTTTACAATTTACACTACCACAACAACATTGTAGTTAACAATTTTGTATAACTTCCATTGTGCATATATATAGGTAGCTGTCAGGGCTAAGTATTTATCTGGAAGTGGAATTGTATGGTCATAGGATATGTGCATCTTTAACTTTAAATATTCCCAAATTTCTTTATAGGACACTTCATCCCCCGCTGCAATACATAAAATTTTTAGTCCTCTACAACCAGGAATGCATTTTGCTTTCCTATCTCAGAATTTCAGAAATCTTTCCCTATATCTCTTTCTACCTATTTCTTTCTTTATTTTTTCTCTTTCATTAATTTTGGCTCTTAATTCATTATCCTTTTTTCTTTAAATTTCTTTGATTTTACTGTTATTCTTTTTCTAATTCATAGAAGTGATGTTTACCTCATTCATTTATATTTGCTTTTAATCTCCATTAAAAAGTGGGCAAAAGGCATGGACAGATATTTTTCAAAAGAAGAGAAACAAATGGCCAACAGGCATATGAAAATGCTCAAAATCACTAGTCATCAGAGAAATGCAAACTAAAACCACAATGAGATACAACCTTGCCCCTGTCAGAATGGCCATTATTAAAAAGTCAAAAAACAATAGATGCTGGTGTGATGCTGTGAAAAGGGAACACTTATATATTGTTGAGGGGAGGATGTAAATTAGTACAACCTCTGTGGAAAATTGTATGGAGATTTCTCAAAGAACTGAAAGTAGATCTATCATCTGACCCAGCAATTATGCTACTGAGAATCTACCCAAAGGAAAAGAAATCATTTTATAAAAAAAGACACACCTGAACCCAAATGTTTATTGCAGCACAATTCATAATTGCAAAGATATGGAACCAACCGAAGCGCCCACAAACTGATGAGTAAATAAAGAAAATGTGGCATATATGTGTACCATAGAGTACTACTTAGCCATTAAAAAGAATGAAATAATGTCTTTTGCAGCAACTTGGATCAAACTGGAAGCATTATCATAAGTGAAGTAACCCAGGAACCGAAAAACCAAATACCATGTTATCATGTATAAGTGGGAGCTAAGCAATGGATATGTGTGGTCATACAGAGTGACATAATGGACGCTGGAGACTCAGAAGGAGGAGGATGGGGGGGAGTACAGGATGAAAAATTACCTATTGCGTACAAAGCACATTATTCAGGTATATTAAAAGCCTAGATTTCTTCACTATACAATTTATCCATGTAACAAAAAAAATTTGTACCCCCTAAATCTATTAAAATAAATAAATAAATAAATAAAAGATATATCATAAAACAAAAATACAGGTAGGGCTATAAATGTACCCCTGAATTCTACTTTACTTATATTTTTCTGGTTTTCCATTCTAAATCATTTCTTTATACCCAATGAGATATTCTAGTGTGTATTTGTAGGTTTCTTAACATATGGGAATTCTTACTAATTTTTTCTTTTTGATTTTTAAATTCATTGCATTTTGTTCAAAAAACATGATCTTTATGATATCATTTCTTGAAATTTTTTAGATTTGTAACTTATTA
Organism: Varecia variegata; assembly: GCA_028533085.1. Taxonomy (NCBI): domain Eukaryota; kingdom Metazoa; phylum Chordata; class Mammalia; order Primates; family Lemuridae; genus Varecia; species Varecia variegata. The sequence continues at coordinate 10,073,634 of CM052441.1, read as the reverse complement.
CGTAATCAAATTTTGCGAACATTCTATGTAAGACTAAATCAAAATTATTCATTTTGTTTTCCAAATCTTTTATATCACTCTTTCATTTTTATTACTGGAGTTAAAACTTCGTTAGTATTTCCACCCTTTTATTTTCAACTTTTTTGTGTGGTCGGTTGGTTGATTTGTTTTCTTCCCTTTCTTCCAAGTCATTTCTCTGATGTTTAATTTAGTATTTTCAAATTCATCATGGATATAACATACAACATATAACTCAGGACATTTTAACTCCTGCTTAAATTCCTACTCTGTTGTTATTGCAGTCTAGATGTTTATTTTCCATTAAAAATGTTAGGATTATTATATTCATCAATTATAAATGTATTATGATTAAATTGTTATTTATCAATCAGAAATCATAAGTTTATCCATTTCTGTGGTTGCCTTTGTTTCACTTATCACATATCATCCCATGAGAAGCACTTTTCTGTTTAGTAGAGTACCTCTTTGAATAATCCTTTTAATGAAAAGTCTGTAGGTAGTAAATTCTCTATGTGTATTGTTGTAATGCCCTTATTTTGCCCTCAAAATTGAATGATACTTGAGGTGAGGGATTAAAGTATTTTCACCTGGCACTTTGAATATTTTGATCATTTGTCTTCTAGCAACTATTGTTATGGATGAGATTTCTGCTATCAGTGTGTCATTCATTGTATATATTTTTTCTTTTTACTCTTTTAAGACATTCTCATTGTCCTTGATTTTCTGTGATTTTTACCACAGTATGGCCAGTTATGGATTTATTTTTATTTATACTGCTCTAACCTCAGAGTGAATGTTTGATTTGATACCTTAGAACTTTTTTCAAGCATGGGAAATTAACAGAGATCTTCCAATAGTGCTTTTCTGCCATTTTCTCATTCTCTTCTTTTGGGACTATTATTAGATGTATATTAGAGATGAGTGATTTTTCTTCCATGTCTTAGCTCCTTTTTCTTAATTTTTAATCTCTTGACCTTTCTATGCCATTTGTGTCTTGTATAAATTTTTTGGATCTGCTTCCAAGTTACTAGTACTTTTCTGAAAGTGGCCAAAGTAGAGTTTATGTCATCTATTGAGCTTCCTATTTCAAGGAATATATTCTCATGTCTAATATTTCCACATTTTTTCAAAACTCACTTATACTTTATTACTTGTTCCTAATTTTCTTCCAAAAATTGTTAAAAGATTCTTTGAACCTCATGCTTACATTTTTAGTCAGGGTTGTAAAAATTTATTTAATTTAAAATGAAGTTATCTTCTAATTTTTAATTCTATAGCCTGTCTTTCTCAGCATCATTATTTTGAATGTGTTCTGGGATTTTTCTTAGTCAATTTAGACTACTATAACAGAATACCATAGACTGGGTGGTTTTAACAACAAATATTTATTTTGCACAGTTCTGGAGGCTGGAGAATACAAAATCAAGATATGGGCAAGTCCGGTGCCTGATGAGAGCGCTCTTCCTGGTCTGTAGAAGGCAATTTTCTCATCATATCCTCACATGGCAGAGGAGACAATCATATTTCTGTGGTCTCTTCTTATAAGGGCACAAATCCCATTCATGAGGGCTTCACCCTCATCACCTTATTACCTCCCAAAGGCCCCACCTTCGAATATCCTCACTTCAGGGATTAGGGCTTCAACATACGAATTTGGGGGGGGGTACACAAACATTCAGTTCATAACAGAATTTAAATTTGCAGAATTGCTAATAGAAAGGTTTTATGTCTTTGCCTCTCTCTCTCTCTTTCTCTGTGTGGGAGGGTGTTTCTGTCACTCTGTCTCTCTCTTTCCCTCTGTGTTTATGGCTCCCTCTGTTGTGATTTGGATATTACCACCACCTAATGAAGAATTAGTCCAACAATCATGTCCTTATTTAATTGTACAGAATCTTGTATAGGCAGTCCCAGACTTATGATGGTTCAACATACAATGATTTTACAATAGTGCAAAAGCCATATGCATTCAGTAGAAACCATAGTTTGAATTTTGATATTTTCCTGGGCTAGCAATATGCAGTGTGATACTCTTACATGAGATATTTAACACTTTATTCTAAAATAGGATTTGTGTTAGATGATTTTGTCCAACTGTAGGCTAATGTAAGTGTTCTGAGCATATTTAAGGTAGGCTAGGCTAAGCTATGATATTCAGTAGGTTAGATGTATTAAATGCATTTTTGACTTACAGTATTTTCAACTTATGACAGGTTTAGCAGGACATAACCCCATTGTAAGTCAAGGAGCATCTGTATATCCAGTCACTGGTCCAGCAGGTGACTGCTTCTGCTCCTGGTTTGGAGCCTGTGTCTGTATTTCTTCCTTCCTAGGCCCACACCTTGCCCAATGTGTAACCTCAGGCAGTGGTTTGGCAACTGTCTTCTTTTTATTCTTGGCCCTTTTCACAACTGGGGAAGCCCCACTAACCACTGTCATCAAGGAGTAGCTCTCCCCACATTTAGTGGAGCCTTTTTTACTCCCAACCCCTTAACCTGCAGCAGGAGTCGATCTACTCCCTGCTTCCAGATCAGGTGCCATGGGGCGCTCAGCTTCAGTCATGCTATTGCTGCTCATTTCTGATCCACAGAGATGATTACCATGTTTCTGAGACTATCCCTTTTTGGTTTTCTGTTTCTCTTTGTCTATCACTACTATATGTTTGAAGAAGAATGGACTGTCAAAATGTGAACTCACAGGACCATCCTCTAACAGAAGTCAATCATTTCATCTGTAAGATTCCATCTAAAACTCACAATGCAAATGATAAGCTAGGCCCTTCCTATATTGGCCTCAATATACCACCAAAACTTATCTATTTCCTATCTCCTTAAACTTTTCTCTATTCTTCAGAAAGATCAGGCACTTTAACATCTCCATACTTTTGAATACTTTATTTTCCCTCCCCCATTCTTCACCTGGTGAATGCTTACTCATCCCTTGAGATCCAGGTCAAATGTCACCTCCCCCTTAAGCCTTCTCTAACTTTAGAAGGCAATTGGTTCTTGTAATGATCTCATATTCACCCGGTGTTTTTCATGTATAGTCACTATAATAACTGATTTATGTTGTCTCTAAAGATCTTCATGGTAGGTACTATTTTTGTCCTCCTTTTCACAGATGAGGAACGTCAGTGTGGTATGGTTAAGTAACTCCTTCACAGATCATGCATAACTAAGCAGTAGAGCCGGAATGGGACCCAGGCCAGCCAGACTTCTAATCCTATTGTTTAATTACATGTTCCTCTGATGTTCAGTCCTCTATATTCCCACCATGCTTTGCTGGTGTTTCTGAAACAGTTATTATCATCTGTTTATCTGTGTGAATACTGTGGTGCATACATGTGGTAACACCATCCACCCAGTTGCCAAACCCAGAACCTGTGAGTAAGTTCAGACTGGCCCTTCCCTTCTCGTACACATTGACTCATTCATCACACCTGTCTGGGTTGCTTCCCAATGTCTATCAAATGTCTCTTCCCTCTCCCTCCCCACTATTGCTGCCTTAGACCTATATCAGTTCTCTCTTAAACAATAACCAGCTCATTGCTGGTCTCCCCATCTACAGTCTAGACCCTCAAAACCCCATTCAACACACCACTGAACAATTATAACACTGCTGAAAATACTTCAGTGACTTCAAGTTAGAATCAGTGCTCTGGAACATGTAATGCCCTATAAATGCAGCACGTAGACCAATGACTGACACATGGTAAGCACTCAAAAAATATTTAACAAAAAGACTATCTTATATCAATGTTTCTTCCCTATGATGCCCTTGGTAAGAATTATGCCTTCTTATGTGCCTGGCACAGAGTGGAGATTTGACAAATATCTAGAAAGCCATCTACTGCTTGATTACTCAGAGCTGCAAAATGCCTCCTCTAGTAAATAACATCAGCAAAGTTACACAACACAAAAGTTGTTCTAATACTTTTCTCACTCCCAAAGTGCCACATTCATACAGAAAACCCCATAGGATGGACTGACCTTAAACTTGAACCCACACAGAGAGTTGATTCTTTGTGTTTCCTTGAAGGTAAAATGGACCTTTGATGGGAAAATCTCTATTTATCTAAAATACTATTTCCTTAATAACATGGTACTTTTCTCTAGCATCCTGTTTCAACTGATACTCCAAATACTGAGAATCTAGAAACCAAGAAATATAGAATACACAGGGGTGGGGGCACGGGGATGGAAGTGAATGAGCTCCTCCCATCCTACCCACTAATCGAGTTCCCAGATGGCCTTTGTGCCCTTCCCTCCTGAAGTCCTGTGACAGCAAATGTGTTCAATAGTCTCCTGAGTTTGACCTGTGTGCGGAGAAATTTGGGCACCATTATCTCAGCATACATATAGTCTAAAAACAAGCTACCAAAGTTTTAGCTCTTTTTAGTTGATCAGAAATGTGAAAAACAAACTCCTCATTCCATCCCTGAATATCACCACATCTCTGAGACTCACACCATGAGCACAGAAGGCAGGTCTCATGCAGGCAGAAATCATGCCTGGGCTGTTCACTGAACATAGTCACATGAAGACCAGGCAATATATGTTTTGTGAGTAATGAATGCAGAGCTTTCTTGTGAAGCAAACATAGCAAGTGCCAGTTTGCTGTTAAACAAATAGGTGAGAGCCCAGGCAACAGCAAATAACCAACCACAGTGCCAGACGTAAACATTCACTCACATTCACTAAACTTTTCCACATCAGCATGAAAACAGAGCAAAGTAACCATGATTTATATGCATAAGCTTTTGTTTTGGGACAAAAATTTTAGGAGCTTTGGGGGAAAGAACTATGTATATAAGAGTGAAAGAAATGATCTGTCTCATTCCCTCTGAGCTTTGTCACCCTTAAATCAAAGCTGTTTTCCATTCTTAGCTAAAACATTGTTACTGAAATCTATCTAAGACCAAAGAACTTTCTAATCGAGACTTGAAGATTTACACGTGCTAGTATTTATTATTTATTTATTAATATTTATTTTAATGAGAAACTAATCATAAAAGAAAACTAAACAATAGTGATTTAGTGCATAATACTTTGTTAGCACCATAGCGTGATGCATGGAAAACCTTATCATTATCAAGGACTACATAAACAAATTCTTAGACATGTTTGGGGATTGTACTGAATCTAATAATTATATGGAAGATTTCCCAATGCACTATGATCCAGACCCTAAAGGTGGTTATCTTAATTCTTTCAGGCCACAATTTGTAAATTAAATCTTTAGTTTATTCAACAACCAGTTGCGGCACAATTCCTCCATGCCAAGAACCAGAGGTTCAATGGCAAGCAAGCCCCACACCGTTTCCAAACATGGAAGATAGACAATTCAACACGGGCAATGAGGTCTGCATATGAGTGTTAAAATGGAGTACAAAAGAAACACCAGGTGAGGCAAGTCTCCCAGAACTGGGAGTCAGGGGAGGCAACACATTAGTCAATAAAAATCAAAGACTTGAATAAATGTTCCTTTCTCTCCACATCCACACCAGCATCTATTGTTTTTGACTTTTTAATAATGGCCATTCTGACAGGGTAAGGTGGCATCTCATTGTGGTTTTAATTTGCATTTCCCTAATGATTAGTAATGTTGAGCATTTCTTCATATGTTTGTTGGCCATTTGTCTATCTTCTTTTAAAAAACCTCTCCTTATGTCTTTTGCCCACTTTTTAATGGGGTTGTTTGGTTTTTTTCTTGCTGATTTGTTTGAATTCTTTATAGATTCTGGATATTAGCCCTTTATTGGATGTATAGTTTGCAAATATTTTCTCCCATTCTGTAGGTTGTCTATTTACTCTGTTGATTATTTCCTAGCTGTGCAGAAGTTTTGGAAAACAGTATGGAGATTCCTCAGAGGAATAAATGTAGACTTACCATTCAACCCAGCAATCTCACTACTGGGTTTCTACCCAAGAAAAGAAGTCATTTTATCAAAAAAAAATACCTGCATCCAAATGTTTACTGCAGCATAATTCACAATCACAAAGATGTGAAATCAACCTATGTGCCCATCAATTCATGAGTGGATTGAGAAAATACTATATATATATTTATATACACACACACACACACACACACACACACACACCATGGAGTACTAGTCAGCCATAAAAAAGAACAAAATAATGTTTTCTGCAGCAACGTGGATGTAACTGGAGACCATTGTCCTAAGCAAAGTATCTTTGGAATGGAAAGAAAAACAAACACCACATGTACTCTCTAATAATTAGGAGCTAATCAATGGGCACACACAGGTATAAAGAGAACTAAAGGTCACTGGAAATCAAGATGGGGGAAAGGGGGAGGAGAGGAGGGGTAAAAACCTACCTATTGGGTACAATGAACACTGTTCAGGTGATGGGAACACTAAAAGCACCAATTTAATCATTGTATTATAAAAGGCATCCATGTAACAAAAACATCTGTAGTCCCTTAATATTTTGAAAGTTTAAAAATCAAAGACTTGAAAGATAAAGACCTGAGCATAACAGGATCTGATACAGCAATGCAGATATGGTCCAGTCTGCATCCACCATGGAGGGGGAGATAACGACTATAACAGTGGCAAAGTCACATCACACAGGGCCTTGTAAGTTGTGCTTTAAGCTCTGAAGTTTGCCTGAAGGACAATGGGACATTGAACCGATGTAAGCAGGCAAGTGGCATAATCAGACTGGTGTCTGAGAAAATTTGCTCTGGTGGCTGTGTAGCAAGTGAACCCGGGCAGAGGCAAGAGCCCAGCAAGGAGCAGGAGAGGTGAGTGCTGTGGCTGTGAACACGGGGAAATTGTTAAGAGATAGAGACTGTGGAGCTCAGTGTCTTAATACTTTTGTTTCTACAGAATACTCTAGCTTTGAAAATTCTGTTGTTTCATTTAGAAAAGAGAAAAGACTACCGTCAGGTAACAAACAACTCGGCTTAGCAAAAAAGATCAATGCTGTTCTAGTACACACATAATAAAATTTTGAAGAGTACTTAGAATTTAGATTTAAATTCCGAGCGATTTTCTTAGCACCATTTCCCATACCAACCTTAATGATAACTATCAGACTAAGATCAACAAAAGTGCTTTAAATGTATATTCCTTCCCCCATGGGATGGTAAGCTCTTTATCTTCCTACCCCAGCACCAAGCAGGGTGCTCAGCCCAGATAACTCAATAAACATTAGTTTAGTGGAAATGAAGTGTAATACAGGATGTGATTAGGTCAAATGTGTCAAACCTACTGAAACTACCTAGCATAAAAATAGGTCTCCTGTGCTACATTTTATTTAGAGAACAAATGACAGCAGAAAATTGAACTAATTTTCTGAATGGAAAGATAAAGTAGGGTAACTGCTGAAAAGCAGCTGGAAGAAATGCTTGAGAGAAATGTTCAGCAGTACTGCCCAGACACGGATGGCTGTGAGACAAAAATAACAGGCACATAGACACACAAGGAGGGCTGGCTGATTGAGCCTGGGAGTGGAGATGGCTCATGAAATGAGAAAGATCCATAAATAGCCAGAGTTCCCACTAAGAAGGATAGAAGTCATTTGTGCTCAGGACCAAGGGGGACCAGGTTGCTTACCACACTGGTAATGGCTCTAGATTGGAATTATACAAATGATATGATAGTCCTTTGGTAATCACATCTGTGATATTACTCCAACACCCAGGGTTATATATATGTATATCTATTTTTTTTCAGAGACTGGGTCTTACTCTGTCGCCCAGGCTGGACGCCGCTACAGCCTTGAACTCCTGGGCTCAAGCAGCCCCGGAGTAGCTGGGACTATAGGTGTGTGCCACCACACTTGGCTTATACTCTTTTTTATTTAAAGATTTAGAGATTTTAACTTGTCTAAAGTCAATTAAATCTCCAGTTCCTATCTGGTACAGTGCCTGATTCATGATAGAATAAGGATAGGTAATGGGTGAATATTAAATGAATTCTTCAAAGAATGAATGACTTTGTTAAAGTGTTTAAATGTTCTCTTATTATCGTCATTTCCATTTCTTCTTAAACATATAAGATGAAATTCTTCCAGTTGGAAGGCTACATTCTTTCAGTGGAAAGAGTGAAGCAATGTAAGAATTAAACATGGCATTACGTTTCCCAAGGATCAGACAATCCTAATTCTTTTTATTTCTTTGTTCCGTATAACACAAACACACATGCTTATAATCACATGCATTTTTTTCTTTTTAAAAAATTTCATGAACTTTGGTTACTCTGAACTTTAGTCTTCCTGACTCTGTTTTTACAGATCTGTGATATTCATTTGCTTTCACCGTTGACCATAGGACCTTCTTTTAACAGCCAGTATATATGCCTTCACATCTGCTTTTAGCAAAAGTCTTTAACTGCAACCACATTTACAGCTGACCCTTGAACAACACAGGAGTTAGGGGCACTGACCCCCTGTGCAGTCAAATATCTGGGAGTAACTTTTAACTACCCAAAAACCTAACTACTAATAGTCTACTGTTGACTGGAAGCCTTATAGATAACATAGTCAATTAACACATATTCTGTGTTATATGTATTATAAACTGTATTCTTACAATAAAGTAAGCTAGAGAAAAGGAAATCATAAGGAAGAGAAAATGCATTTACTATTCATTAGTTGGAAGTGAATCGTCATAAAGGTCTTCATCCTCATCATCTTCACATTGAGTAGACTGAGGAAGAGGAGGAAGAGGAGGGGTTGGTCTTGCTGTCTCGGGAGGTAGAGATGGAAGAAGTGGAGGAGGTGGCAGGCGAGGCAGGAGAGGCAGGCATACTCATTGTACCTTTATGAAAATATATCATAATTTCTCACTTTCTTGCTTTTCCAATTCTCTAAAAATGTTTCCATACTGAGATACATTTGCTTTAGTTTCAGTGCCCATATCATAGAAAGGTCCATGTTGTACAAGAAGTCAAAATCAGTCTTGAATAATCAGAACCCTTCTGTCAGACTGTCAATTTTTTTTCTAGGACTGCTTCTCCTATGTCTCCTTCCTCATCGTCTGGCACTGGTTCAGAAGCACTCAACTCCACCAAGTCATCTTCTGTTAATCCCTCTGGTGTGGTGTCTATTAGCTCTTGAATTTCTCCAAGATCCATATCTTGAAACTCTTCACCCCCCCACACACACTTTTTTGTCACATCCACAATCTTTCATGATTTCCTTGATTGACTTTGTCATAAATTCTGTGATTCATGCACAACATCTGGACACAGTTTTCTCCAACAGAAATTAATTGTTTCAGGCTTGAGGGCTTTCACAGCTTTTTCTGTAACAGCAATGGCATCTTCAATGGTGTAATCCTTCCAGAGTTTCATAACGTTCCCTCTATCAGGGTTATCTTCCATAGCGTTGACAACCCCGTTGACAACCCTTTCCGTAGAGTGCTGTGTGTAATGAGCCTTAAAGGTCCTTATGACCCCCCAACCCAGAGGCTGAGTTAGAGACATCGTATTTGGGGACAAGCAGACCACTTTGACACCTTTGGTGTTGAACTCGTGGGGTTCTGGATGGCCAGGGTCACTGTCCAATATCAAAAGAATTTTACAAGGCAGTCCTGTATTGCCAAGGTACTTCCTGACCTCAGGGACAAAGCATTGATGAAACCAATCCAGAAGAAAGGTTCTTGTTGTCCAGGCCTTCTTGTTGTACAACCAAAACACTGGCAGCTGGTGTTTATTTTTGCCCTCCAAGGCTGAGGGGGTTGGGAGGTGGGAAACCTTAGAGATAAGGGTAGTCCTGGTCATAAACCTGACTGCTTTTGCACAAAATGGTAGAGTTAGCCTATCCCTTCCTGCCTTAAATCCTGATGCTCCCTTCTCTTCCTTACTAATAAGCGTCCTTTGCAACATTTCTTTTCCAGAATAGGGCACCTTCATCTGCATTAAAAACCTGTTCAGGCATTTCTTAATGGCATCTGGGGACTCATTTGCTGCCTTTTAATCACATTAGAGTCTACAGGTATGCCTTTCTTATAGCAATCCTGTACCCACCTAAAAGCTGCAAGTATCTTGCAAAAAGGGCAAGGTTTTTGTACCTGCTGACATAGCCGCAGCGGCAACTTCATGAATTTCCTTCTCTTTTTTCTCAATGGGCCTTATGCTGGATTCACTGGTCTTATAATGGTGGACAACCACAGCTTCAGACCTCAATCTACAGTACGTATCAAGCAATTCAACTTTTTCCTATCGTATCATGACTTTTCTCTGCTTCTTGGCAGCACTTTCAGCAGCACTTCACATGGATCCTATAGTGTTATCCCAGGTTTACAACAGTGCATTAAACACAGTGAAAAATACACAAAAACTGTGAGAAGGAGATCACTTTTTACTCCAATATGCAATTTAATGGAGAGACACTGACTGTGGGAAATGATTGGTGTCATATGGCGTTTTAAGAGGATATGGATACTCACATACTCTCAACACCTGAGTTCATCAAAATGACAACAGGAGGTGGCTACAAAATTATTACAGAAGTACAGTATTTATACAGTTAATTTTATGCAGTTATGATTTAACACTGCATCTTTACATTTGTGTACATTTCTCTCAACTACAAATGTCACCATGTATACTGTGTGTTTGCGTGCAAAATTTTTGATAAATTTTAACTTTTTATAATATATTTGTATATACTTTATGGTAGTAAATGATAAAATAGATTAGTATCTACATGTATTTTATGGATCCATGACATACCAAACTTTTCCTTAATTTTTTAGAGGCTATGTGGTTAAACTGTGAGTTTTTTCAAATTGTCACAAATCTCCAAAAAATTTTCCAATGCATTTATTGGGAAAAAAATCTGTGTATAAGTGGACCAGTGCAGTTCAAACTCATGTTGTTTAAGGGTCAAGTGTATTCTCTTAGTTGTTCCTCTTATTTATCTTCATTGTAATCATTCACATTTTTGTTATCAAAAAACACCCACCATTCATGTCCAAGGGATCACACCTTCCTTTACTCCAAATTTTAGTTGGCAAATTTCCTACTGTACATGAATGACTATAATTTCTGTTTTTTATTTTTGATTCCTGCAGTCCTGGCTCTCAAAATTTCCACCATTTTTCATCACTAACACACTTTTCCTCCTTACTTATAAATACCAAAATTAAAGTGCTTTCACTGTCTTCTATACTTCTGGGATATGAAACTGTTAGCAAGACAGAGAATTTATCCGCTGACCTCCAGGCTGCTGCTGTCTAGTTAACCTACTTTTTACATCACTATTACCACAGCCTGCCTTGACATCCCTCTTCTAATTTGCATCAGGAAACCATTGTCCACATTCTTGATTTGGCAGGAAGTGTGCACCATATTCTACCAAAAAAACCACTTCTGATTCTCCTTTTGGCTCCTCTCCAAAAACTCTGTCCTATGCATCCGCTGTGAGGTCATTAGATTTGCCAAAGATGCACACCATACAATCCCACATGATTCCACAACCCCTTCTGTTGGAAACATCATGTTACTGATATAAACTTCCTAATTTTCCCCTCATAGGTTTCCTCATCTAATAGAGATAATATACCTGCTCAATTTACTTACCTATCTTAGGCAAAACTTATGGCCATACATTTTTTTCAAATCCACAATTTCAGCATAATTAAGAGAATTTTTGCTATAGAGGTTGCATGAGAGACTACATTAGTATCATAGCATCTTCTTAAAACGGAGATAATTTATGTATAGTGTATTAAAATCATGGTTATGTTTCTTTATCTTTCAAAGTAAATAGCCAGAGGCCTTAAATGCTTGATGACCATAAGACCCTTGAAACCTAACAATAAGGTCATTTGATTCCATCGTTGCCAATGAAATGGGGAAAATAAATAGTGAGCCAAACCTAAACTTGTCTATTATGTTGCTCATTCATCAAGCTGACAACATCTACAGCCTGAGGTGTTCCAAAGGGTACTTACAAGAGTGTTGCCATCGGTAGCCATGTACGACATCAGATTGGTAGAAACAAAAGCTGGAAAAGAAAAGATTTTCAGTTAAATATGGGATTAAAGTGTTCATAAAAGCATAGATCTCTTTGGGTGGAGGGAGAAGGTATTCCTGTTATGATGGATAAATTTCACAATGAAAGCAATTCATTCAATGGCTTTTTATTACAGAAATTAATAAGCCAACTGTTTAAAATTGAGTTCATAAAATAAGCCAGAATTTCATCTGCACATTTGTCAGTATCCTTACACATTTAATATTGAATTATATATACATTTTTTGAGAAGTGAAAATATTTTCCTCTTCATGATGAACAACGCAATGTAAGATGTGGAAATATTTGAGGCATTGCTATTATCCAATTTCAAAAATGTAACCAACCCCCCGCCTCAGAAGTCCCAGCTTTAATACAGAGATGAGCCCCTTTTGATGTAGCACACTTTGTAGTGGATTACCTGAAAAACAAGACACTCTGTGATTTCAAGAAAAGCAAATGAAAACAAAAGGAAAAAAACCTTCATATTTTCAGTTTTTGACAAGTAAGAACTTGTTAAAGATCCAGAAGCCACTGAAACTCTCCCTAGAGCAGAAAGCGTTTCAACTTTTTCCCAGTGACACCACAAGTACAGATGCATGCCCAGATTGACTTCATTTCTTACACCAGTGGTCCCCAAATTATGAAGAATGGATGCCCCTATTTAATGTCAAAAATGCCTAATTTATGTTACATAGGTATGAATAAGACATTTATTTGTAAAATGCAAAAGAAGAAACCATAATAAAAAGATTGATAAATTTAATTACTTAATTTTAACTAATTTATTAATATGTTTTTAAAAACACTAAAATCTTAATATAAAAATCAAATCACAAGCTGGTGAAAATATCTGAAATATACATTTCATATAGAAGAACCATAATATAGAGAGTGTTCTTACATGCCAGTAAGAAAATAAATTGTAAAGTAATAGAAGAATGAAAGAAGGAAAATTCAGATAAAAATACACAAATAACTAATGCATAACCTCATTAGTAATAAAATAAATGCAAAATAAAACCTCATGATTCCATTTTTAATCTTCAAGATTTGCAAAAAGAAAAAAAAATTAAGCGATAGAAGCCAAGTTTGGTGGAGGTGGAGATGTACTAAAAAGAATACTCTCACATGTTGTTGGGACATCAAATTATTACAGACTTGATGGAGGGCAATTTGTCAATGATAACGATGACAGTCACAGTGGCAGCTGACATTCTCTGAGCCTTTACTATGTGCCATGAACTGGGCTAAGCACTACCTTACCAAGCATGAAAAGAGCTTCACAATGTATTATTAATTTAAAAGTAAGTTAAAAAATGTGGCTGGGCATAGTGGCTCATGCCTGTAATCCCAGCACTTTGGGAGGCCAAGGTGGGAGGATCTCTTGGAGCCAGGAATTCGAGACCAGCCAGGGCAACATAGCAGTACCCCTGTCTCTACAAAAAAATAAAAGAATTAGCTGGGCATGGTGGCACACACCTGTAGCACTAGCTACTTGGGAGGCTGAGATGGGAAGATTGCTTGAGCCCAGGAGTTCGAGGATGCAGTGAGCTATCATTGCACCACTGCATTCCAGCCTGGGTGACAGAGTGAGACCCTATTCTCTTAAAAAAAAAAAAAATTGTACAGTGATCCCATTAAGTTTTTGTCATAAAAAGATAGATTTATACACATCCATACTCACATATCAATGCACTGGCAGGGGAGAAGTTTGAATATATTTTCAGAGAAATGTGTATAGTAATTATGGAACTTGGAATAACCAGTGATTTACTTTTTATTCCCCTATATATTTATTTTTTACAATAAGCATTTATAAAATTAATATGTTTGGATAAAATACTATAAATGTTTTATTGACTCCTTATAGCAAGTATTTTTAGTATGCATTGATTAAGAGAAGACATAATAAGCAAAAGCTAGTTTGAATTCAGCAGCACTTTTGAGTAGAGAAGGAAATATAGTGTAGAAGTGGAGAGTACCAGCTTTGGATTGGACTAGACTGGATTTAAATCCCAATTTGGCAATTTACTAATTGTGTAAAATCTGTGACAAATAACTGATGTTCTGAGGCCTCAGAACTCCCATCTGTGAACTGGGAATAATAATAGTATTTCTTCCTTAGAGTTGCATGAGAATTAAATGAAGAAACATCTTTATAATGCTCACAGCAGGGTCTAACATGTAATAAATTCTCAATAAATTATTTTATTACCATAAAATATACTCGTTCCTTAAGTAAGCATTTATTAAAGTTCAACTATGTATACCTTCTAAATAATATATAAAGCATCGCTGTGAAACCTTTCCTGACTCTACCCAGATAGCTAATCAGCCCCTTCCCTGTAATAATATAATAGCTAAATTTATTGCATTAATTAAGCAGTTGCTATGTGCTAGGCCCATTGATGATTTTCATGCATCATGCCATATAATTGTCAGAGTCACTTTATGAATAATTTACTATAATTAGCCCTATTTCTTAGAAGAGGAAATTTAAGCAACTTAGATGAGGAAGTTAGCACATGAATGTGTCAGAACTCCAACCCAGACTGCAGAGCCGTTCTCTTAACCATCCCAGTACTATCCCAGCTCTCCCACAAGACATTTCTCATAAATGACTGCACAGTGGCCCCGGTAGTGTAACCAGATTCTGTGGGCATTTCTGCCTCCCCAGTTGGACAACGAGTACATTAAATGTAGTGGCTGAGCCCCAGTCTTCTTTATGCCCTGGTGCCTAGCCCAGTGAAGGGCACAGACTACGGCACAGACTAGGCGAAAGTTGTTGAAATAATTTTTTAAACTAATAGACCACACCCTTGGATGACTTTATTTCAGTAGAGTTCTGAATCCTTTCACTCAGCCAGATTTCTAGAAACAAAACAAGCACAGAATTGGCAGGAGATAGTAGGAAGCAAAGAGAAAACATTGACCTCTAACTCTTCTCCTAAGCATTGAGATTTGTTAAAACTGCACTACTCTGGCCACTAACATTAGGCCTTCCTTGGATCCTGAAGAATCTTTCATTTGTGCACATTCTACCTCCTTACATCCTACTACCCCTTAGGGGTGTCTACTCCATCCACACCCATTGCTACCGTCCTAGACCAGGGCACAAGCACCTCTCTCTCAGACCACTGCAAGAGCGTCCTAGCTGATGTCCCAGCTTTCTCTCTGGCCCAGAATGGTGAGGTTTTTTTCAATGCACATCTGACTATTCATCTCTGTCCTTAAATCCCCTATAATGGCCATTGGTCTTGAGATAAAGATCAAAGTCATGAAAATCTCCTATAAGGGAGATTTTACACCAGCCGGACTCTGCCTCCTCCCCAGCCCTTTCCTGGATCATCCCATGTCTCTTCCTCTCCATCTCCCTGTCTCACTGGCTTTTTGAAATTCCTTAAATACAATTTCCCCCAATCTCAGAACCTTTGCCTATGCTTTTCCTCAACAGTCCTCACCCAAGATGGCTTATACCGTCTAATTCTTTAACCCTCTGACAGAATGTCACTTAGTCAAGAACACATTCCCTGATCCTTGTGAGAAATCAATCCCCTTTTATATGCTCTCATATCACCTTATCTTTTATCCATAGACGTTGTCGTCATTGTAGTGAATGATTAATTTTGCAGTTATTGGTTCTCTCATATCTAACTCCTCACTATAATATAACCTACCTGGGGGCAGGTGCTGTGTCTGGATTTGTTCACTTGTGTACTGCTTTATTCCCTGTCTTTGTACACAGGGTGATTCAATAGATATTTGTTGAGTAAATGAATTAAATATACAAACAATAAAACCAATAAACTATAGACAAATTTTCATAAGGAAAGTCTATAAATTCCAAATTTTTGTTTTGTGGAATATTGTCATCATGAACATCCCATGAGAAATCTCCTTCCCAATCTGCAGGATATGGAAATGAAACCATGTTGAGGTCAGACTTCCTTCAGTCAAAGAGTAAATGGGTAAAAATAATATGCAGTCAGTGGCATGGGGGGTGGAGGTGTGATGGGAGAAAGTTAGGAAGGAGGCACCTTTGTGGAGGTTATCTGTGAGTCTTTAGTTAATAATTTTGGAGTTTTGGGACTTCTCTTCTTGAAGTAGTCAGCATATACGAAATCTAAAATTTTACCAAAATGATCCAAAGTTAATTTGGGGCAGAAGGACCATCAAAATAATCTAAGCTCAACTCTTGTTTCTCCTTTTCCATACAAAGCACATAGCCATAATCAGGAAAAATTTGGAAGTGAAATGGTAGCTATGGAGACACATGCAAATACATTTGATTATTGTTTGGACAATGAGAACTGGTTAAGCTAACCAGGTTAACCAAAGTACATGGTATCCTTATGTTGATAAGCTAAATAGGTAGCTCCAAGGTTTTGATGAAAATATATATAAAGCACACAATAAATGTAATTTGTGAAAAAAATAACAATAATAATGCTGGCAAAGGTGTTTTGAAAGTAATAGGTTTTTGGTGTTCCCAACCCTTTCTGAGAATATCAGTTTAAGTAAAGTGCCTATAAGTAAAAAAGTTGAAGGAAAAAATAGTAGCTATTTGATATGCCTTGATAAAGAATTTTGGTATTGCCAGAAATTTTTAAATGTATGAGAACCTAATGACAGGAAAACAAAACACTTTTGTAAATCAAGAGGTTTCTAGTTCTTTGCTTTCAACAAAATTAAAAAAAAAAACCTATTTGAATTGTCTGTTGACAATTGTCAAAATTGTCACAAAATTGAGCACTTGTCAAAAAGTGCTCAATTCTCATCTATTTACTTATGTGAAAAATATTTCTAAGTGCTTACATACATAAAAATCAGTGATAGGATTAGAATTAGTTCTGAACTCTTCCTCATTCTAGCAATAAATAATATTCATCCATGAGTATGTTACATAATTAGGGGGGAAAGTGTCAGCTGTCTCATTAAGTAATGCATATTTAATAAAAATTTTTATCTCTTTTATTTAAAACGTTATTGGCCAAAATGTGCAACATATTCATGTTGCCTGTTAAATTATGTACCAATAATAATTGTAATAATAACTCACTCTAAATTAAATCTTTTTTGGCTTAGATAATTATGTCACCAAAAAGGTTTTTTTTAATTAATTGCAATTTAAATATGTATTCTTTTGGCCTAAATCTATGACAGAATTATCAATAAGAGAGTTTCAAGTATAAAAATATAATATAATAGGATAGAAATCCATGGGACAATGGAATGAAAATATGAGTTCCAGGAGAAAAGAAAACAATGTAAAATTTGTAAGTCCTAAAGATTACTTCTTTGAAAAAAATAATGAGATATATCAACTCTGTGGTATTTATATTGCATAGGTTACGTTTAAAGAGAAATGTAATCTTTTTTACCATCAATATTTGCAATATGCCAGAAACCACATCTTTTTCAACTACACGTACACTGAAAACTTTAGGTGGCAATTTAAAGCATAAAGGGGTGTGTAGGGGGTCCACATTATTTTATGGGTATACAACACAAAAAATGTGTTTTAAAACTATTGCACTAAAGCACATGGATTAGAGTCATTTAAATTTGAGTCCCAACTCTGCCATTTATTAAAAATGTGGAAATTTATGGAAATTACTTAATTTCTCTGACTAGCAGATGCCCCATCTGTTAATAATAACAACAAACTCACAGGGTTTTGTGAGAATTAGATGAAATATCTTATGAGAAACACTTAGGCATAGTACGTGCTCAATAAGTGTTAGCAATTACCTAGCATTGGAGCAATTACCTAGAAATTGCTTTGGTATACAAAACTATTCTTACTAATGGAATTAGAACACAACTAGAGAGTTTGAGCAAGTGTGATACCAGGTTTCATCAAATAAAATAGCTTTCACACTTCAAGGTTCATTAAACTCCCTCGCCGGCTCTCCCAGCAACAGTTTTGGTATCTTGCTCCAGAATTTAAGCGAATACTTATCTTTATCATATTTAAGACAGTTAACATCTTTAAAGAATGATTTCTTAACACACCACAACATGAGACATTGCCAAACCAATGGAAGCGTTAATATTTTTTAAGTTTGTGAAATGAAATAAAATGCATTCTTGATAAACTCTGTAACTGAAAAGTAGAAAACATATTTCTTTATCAAATGAATAAAGTTAATATCAAAGAAGAGATTTTCCTTCATATATACAAATGAAGAATCATTCCATTTTGTTTCTTAAACCAAGTGTATTCTAGGAATTTTAGAAATTGTTTGGTAAGTTAGTTAAGGCAGAAATACGGACTCCAGTCCTATATCATTTAAAAACCTGAAAATAAACCAAGAATATCAGTATGCAACAAATGCTCTATTGATAAAGGAGGCTAGTATAATTGGTATTTTTTTAAGAGCCAAGAAAAAATTTTACTAAAGGGATTTAAAGGTTCAATTGATCCAAAAGTAACTGTCTTGGTTATTCCCCAATAGACATTTTAATATTTGAAATGATTGTGGCAAAATAAGCACCAAGCCTAATGTTTTAAACATTTTTTAAGAGAAGACAATTTATCATAATTTAGAGATGATTTTCCAATTGAAAGAAGGTATGGGTTAGGTTGACTCTTCTTTTTCACAAAGGCTTAAATGAAAACAAAACAATTCTGAACTAAAATTTTTAAAACCCACAGACTACTTCATAACTTCCTTATCCTTTAAAAGTAGAATGGTAGCATTTCACAAGACATTATCAGAGCAGCACATGTACTTACAGAAAGTCCACAAACACAGGCAAACAATGTGGATTATTCTTATACAGAAAGAGCTAAAGAGGAAACAAAATGTCAGTCATTCTTGAGGTAGAAGTCTCGATCGTCAACAAGCATGGAATACATGTGGCAGCAAAAGTCTGCACAGCTGGCAAACGCACTGCATGTAAGCAAGCATCTTCTGTCACAGCAATGCCATGGAAAGCAGAAAAGAATATGCATCTTTGCTCATATATAAAAGCAAAGGACAGGAAATAATCCATTCGTTTTGCCAATTAGCAGGAGATACTCTTGTCAAGGCAGAGTGGGACAGGAGAAAGCAAATGCAACACGACCATTAGCGTGTGCAAAGTGATGTATGGGGTGGGAGTAGGGGTCTGGGGTTATTACTTTGTCCAGGAAATTTATGCAGGGGGAAATGGCTTTATCCAAACTATTTCAAGCTTTTTCCTTTTTAGTTTAAGCTCCAACTATCATTCTGATTCCAATCCGTTTTCTACTTGGTTTAGAAAATTCTCATTTTTTCTTTCTCTTTCATTTATTTTCTCTTTTTCATTGTTGTCTTTTCTAGTCATTGCATTTCTTTTCTGCCTTCTCTCCACTTTGACGATAAATTGCCAGATGGTTTTAAGAACCACAGCTTTTTTTTTTTAAACAGAGAAACTATGATGCCTAAAATTACTTTATTTTCAACAGCACTAAAATACTGCAATACATCATCTAAAGAGATTGGCAGGCCTCTTCCCAACTTTCCCTTCATGCATTCCCACATAAGCTGTCAGCCCTGACAATCAAGGCTCACACATACAAAATCCACAAATCTAAGGGAAATAAAAACCTTCTTTCAAGGCTGGGCGAGGTGGCTCACACCTGTAATCCTAGCACTCTAGGAGGCCGAAGCTGGAGAATCACTTGAGTTTGAGACCTGAGCAAGAGCAGGATCCCATCTCTACTAAAAATAGAAAAAAAATAGCTGGGTGTGGTATCATGCGCCTATAATCCCAGCTACCTGGGAGGCTGAGGCAGAGGATCACTTGAGCCCAGGAGTTCAAGGCTGCAGTGAGCTACGATGACGATGACGAGGTGAGGCGACGGAGCAAAACCCTGTTTCAAAAACAAACAAACAAAAAAAAAAAAACCCCTCTTTCAGCCAATCATGTCAATCTCTGCTCCCAGCAGACCTTTTTACCATGGTAATAAGGTCCATGGTCCATTACCAAAAACCATGGTAATATGTTTTTGTGCTTGGTGAAGTTCAGACAGTGTGTACACCGCTCTTAAGGTAGCCAATCAGTTTCCTTCAGCTTTGCCAAATAAAAGTTCCACTCAACACTCTACACCAAAGGGAAGAGGGATGCCCCGTGCAGCAGGGGCCCACCTATTCCCACGATAGGAGCATCGCTGGCTGTGAGGCAGCCAAAGAAGAGAAAACAATCATAAAAGCTGCCAGCCACCTGCACCTGTTGCTCTGGACTTTCAGCCAAAATTCCTCTTCTGTCTGGCTAGCCCTTTCATTAGGAAATATCACTTCAATGGGCCTTATGGTTTTGCAAAGGTAACGCCCACAGCCTCGCCAGACAGGAGAGGTAGAGACCACAGGAGCCGAACTGCTGGGCAGAATAGCGGGAAAGGTTTACCAAAAATAGGGCGACTTCCCTTGGAGGCTCTTATAATGATATTTGGCCATATGTCATTATCCAAGTCTTCACAGCAACTCTGTAAAGTAATATTACTTACATTTTTACTGACGAAGAAACTTACCTAAAGAGGAGGTGGACTAAGCAGTGGACAGAACTAGCAAGTTCTAAAGACAGAATGTGAATTCAGATCTTCAGACTCCAAGTCCAGAGCCCTCTGGTCATCAGCAGCTGTCCCAAAGTGATCTTTGCCTTTTCAATGTCTCCTTAGCAGCACGCGTAACTTTTTTGCAAACAGTAGAGCTCATTACGTTCTTACAGAATGAATGCATCTAATAATTCTTACAGAAACTCTGGGCCACACACACAGTAGGCACCTACTGTCTGTTGACTTATATGACCCTGCAACAACTTAAGGACAAGTTAGAGGGGGTAAGCTATTTACCAAATGTGGACAATTCAGAAGAGACCTAATGTGACTCACAGTTATAATGTGGCTGCCCAAATGGCTACACATGGGATCACAGATCGGCTGCCACTGTGTGGTTTGGAAGGATCTGATCAGCAAGGCGTGTATTGCTCTTAGAAAAAGACATTGGAAAGCCAAACACATCTTGGTTTGGAATTTCTCATCCTAGCAGAGGCTTCATTCAGAAATAATGTGAGGCTGACTTCCTGGTAGAATCCTAAATGGGCAGGCTTCTGTCCACATCGTCCTGCTAGCAACACAGGCACAGGGACCTGAATTTTGCATCTTCTAACAATTCTGGGTTAGTGTCTCCAAAATTTTTCTAAAGCAAGAGTAAGAGATGTAGCTAAAATACACCTATTTATTCTTTAGGAAGAACTGTTAAATTAAGGTCATTTTTCAATACCTCCCCAAATTGAGATATTTGTTGACACAATCCACACAAGCTAATGCCTTCAGGAATAGATTAGCTGTCTCTGGAATCATAACATGTGTACAAGGAGACACCTAGTGGAAAAACACGTAACTACGCTATTTGGCTTGAGACTAAAAATAAAAACATCGTTTTGACTCCCTAATTTGACATTCTTTTGATTTCAATAGAGAATTTTTGAACATACTAGAATCATAAACACAGAAATCTAAGTTTTCTAAAAGAAAATTTTGTGCTTTTTTCTCCAGGAAGTGTTTGCTCTTTTGTTGTTGTTGTTGTTTTTTTAGTTAGACTATCTTACCGTATAAAGTTCTGAGAAGTGATACAAACATTACAGAGCTGATTGCAATTGGCCAGCCACTTTACTTCACCTTTCCCTGAACACATATGTGCTCATTTTTTGTTTCCACCCCTTTATAGACTTTCCGTCTGAGATTTTCCATTTGTCTTTGGGTTGTTTTGTTCTTGCTTTTAATTAAGGAAAGTCAAAGACTTCTCTTTTTTTCCAGCCAGCTTCTTGTGGTCCCCTCAGCTTCCTGTGGTCTACCCACTCTCATCATTACATCCTCACTTTCTCACTCGCATGTCACCTACACACCGTGCTCCACCCACATGCTCACCTTCCATTTACACACACACCTGCCACTCTCGCTCCTGCCCTAGATCTCACGTCAAAAGGAAAAGTCAGACAGCACAAAATATAAGGAATCATCTATTTTTTTTTCTTACTTTGTAGAACTAACATAGTTATTTCAAAAGTTTAGATTAGAGATTGATTTTTAATTAAATGTAATAGATAAGTTTAATTGCAATTTATATAACCCCATGGGCTCAAACTCATAGAATTTTAGATCTGGAAGGGAAATGTGTGCTCCAGCAGCCAGATTGACATTTACATGACATTTACAAAGTCCAGCTCCTCTGAGAGTGCCGTGCTGTAGAGAACGATGTGGAGAGACCCAGGAGAATGACAAGCCAAGGGACACCAAGGCTCCAATTGTGCCAAACCAATTCCTGTCATGAGCAAAACAAAGAGGTCCTTACCCTGCCACTTTCAGTAAGTAAGGAGGTCCTTACTTCCTCCACTATATATTTGATAGCAACATGTTGAAACCTTTTCCTTTGATATTAAGAATAAATCAAATATGATCTTTATCATTTAACAACATTGTATCAGAAGTACTGGGGAAAATCTAGTAAAATTTATACTGATTAAAATGTAAGAAATTAAGACTGTCAGTGTTTTCATATTATATTATTTTACATATAGAAAGAATCTACACATGAATTATTAAAAGTAAAAGGTGCACATAGGAAAGTTGCTAGATACAAAGTCAATATATTAAGTTAATAACATTTATACATACCAGCAACAGTTTGAAAATTAAATTTCTAAGAAGACTTGTGATAGCAGCATCATAAAATTTCAAGTACATTAGAATGAATCTAATAAAAGAGTAAAAGACTTCTATGAAGAAATCTATAAAACATTGTTGAAAGAAACTAAGGAAGATCCAAGTAAGTGGAAGGATACATCATGTTCATTAACTGGAAGACTCAATATTGTAAAAGATGACTGTGGTTAGTGATTTTCCTTTGCTGTTATTTTTATTACTCTATGGATATAAGGTTGTTATCCTACCTTTTATTCTAGAAATTGTATTGTCTTGCCTTCTGTATTAGATCTACAATATACTTGCAATGGAGTTTTTATTATGGTCTCAAATAAGGGTCAAGTTTCATTTTTTAAGTTAATAACCAATTGTCTCAGTATTATTTATTGAAAATAATATCACTTCACCACTAGCTCTAACCATAAAGGAAAAAGTATAAATTGGAACACATTAAAATTAAGAAGTCTTATTCACCAAAAGACAACCAACCTCAGGGATTAAAAAAACAAGCAAATTGAATGAGAAGTAATACATGCAAAACATATAACCTGCACAAGGCTATATATCCAGAATATATAAAGAACTCCTACAAATCAATAAGGAACAGGCAGAAAACCAAAGAAAAAAATGGGAAAAGACTTAACAAGCATTTCACAAAGGAGGATAATCAATTAGCCAATATACATTTGAAGGTCCTTAACCTCATTACCAGTCAGGGAAATTCAAGGCAAAATTGCAATGAAACAACATTAAACACCCAACAAGATAGTGACATTTTAAAAGATTGACACTTCCAAGTGCATCAAAATTGTAAAAGCCAATGAATTCAAACACTGCCGGTGGGAAGCCATTTTGGAAAATTGGCAATATCTGCTAAAGTTGATCACATGCACAGTCTATGCCCATAAACCTTACTCTTAGGTGTCCATGCCTCAGATATGCATGCACATGTACACTGAAAACATGTATAAGAATATTTCTATCCACTTTATTCATGGCTAGAATGTTAAAAACAGCCCAAATGTCTATCAACAGGAAAGCAAATAAACAAATTGTGATATAGTCATACAATGGACTACCTCGCAATAAAAAAGAAAAGACTACTTCCATCCACAGTGACATAACATTGAGAGAACAGACAATATGATTCCATTTATATAAAATAATAACACAGGCAAAACTAGATCACAGTGTTTAGGGAAGTGTACTTGGGTCACAGAATTATAAAGGAACACAGGACGTAATGACAGCAAATGGCAGGAGAGCAGTTATCTTTGGAAGGAAGGATTATGTATTGGATTTGGAAGGATTAAGTATTGGAAGGGGCACAAGAGGGGATTCTGGGGTCCCAGCAGTATTCTATTTCTTGACTCAAGTAGTAGCTGCAAGATTTTATGCTTTATGATAAGTTATCCAGCTATTTAAATTTGTTTTATGTACTCCACTGAATATATATTTCAGAATAAAAGTTATTTTAAAAAGCGAGAACTAGCAAAGAGTTATCTAAAAGAGGAAACACAGAAAACAAAGTTACAGAAGGTTAAAAATAAAAAGATAGAAACAGATACCCCCGCAAACATACACCAAAGGGAAGCTGTGGTAACAATTTTTAATATCTAAAATATAAAATTCATGGCAAAAAATGTATATACAAGAGAAATGTTATAGCTTTTTGTAAAAAGGCAGAAAATACAGCCTTCATAAACATACAAATATATTGCCTTAAAATATATTGAGCAACCATGACTCATAGAACTAGAAAGAAATAAAGCAATAAATAAAAAGAAATAAATAACAGCAATTACAGTTGAAGATTATAGCACACATCTCCCAGGAAACAATAGCTCAAGCAGACAATAAGTAAAGGGAGATGCAGATGACCCAAATTAGTAAATTCAGCTTACTGGATACATAGAACTCTACTTGAAAAACAAAGAATATGCCCTCCTTTCCAGCACACATTGTCTATTGTCAAAAACTGACAAAGTACTGTATTACAAAGGAAGCCTTGATAAATTTCACAGACTCAATTTAATACAGATCATGTTCTTTGGATATAAAGCTTTAACTATAGAAATTAATAATGAAAGCATAGCTTTAAAAAGTCTATATGTATGTAAACTAAATTTCTTACTCCTAAAAAATTGGGTGATAAAAAGGAAATGAAATGTGAGATTTTTCATATTTCTATATATAAATAAATAGAATTTATCACCAATGAAAACATATGTCAGAATTTTTAGGGACGTGACTAAAGCATTTTTAGAGAAAAATTTATACCTCAAATACAGTTATCAAAAGACAAGAAAGAATGAAAACAAATAAGCTTAATACACAAAATGAGAAAAATAACCAAAGAAGAAAATAATAAAAATAAAGGCACAAATCAATGAAATAGAAAAATACAGAGATTATTAAAACCAAATGCTAGTGCTCTGGGGAAAAAATTTATAAGACAGAATTCCAGAAGGACAATGAGGGGGAAAAATTAGACACAAATAAAACCCTCCAAGTTACAGCTCTTAATCTGCCAACTATTTAGCCTGTAATTGCTAACTTCAAAAATTTCATCTAGATGTAAGTAAATAGTTAAGAAGAAATCTAACACTATAGAGAGATTGCCTGATAATCCATCTTGCAATCCTACTTTCTTGAAAAAAATGAAATATTCTTTATCTAAGTCTCATTTATTTATTCATATATGGGTTATTGGAAGTAAAATATCTAATTGAAATTAAAAACAAATTATTCAGGAAATCAGAGAAAATTATTTGCCCCATAATTTTTCCAGGCACCATCATCTAACATTTGAAGACTGTTACAACATATACAGACAATTATATACACTTGAAATTCCAAATCAAAGAAATAGGAAAATGACTGTCAGATTTCAGAGTCTACTGTTTTTCTTCTACCTATTAGTCCCGTCCCCTTTGAGCACAAGCTCCCATTTCTCAAGCTCACCAGAGGGTCTTTTATTGGGGCATCTATGCATTTGTGTCTGGCCAGCTCCTTTTATTTCAAGGAGCTGCCTCTTCTCTTTGTGGCACCCAGTCATGGGCCCCACCTCCCCAGCACAGGTGTAAGCACGGGAGGTCAGTGGGCCAATCATTCATTCATTCATCAAACGTGTGTTGGCTGCCTACTTGCCAGGCACAGTTTTAGATCTGAAGATTCAACAGTGAACACAATAGATAAAACTTCCTGCCTCATAGGATTTATATTTCATGGAGATAGATAATTAACAATGAAATTATATAAAATACATGGTATATTAGAAGGAGATAAATGAAGAAAAATAAAATACAGAAGATTATTTTAAATAGGTGGACAGGAATAATCTCACTAAATAGCTGACATTTGAGTAACGACTTGCAAGAGGTCGGGGAAACAGCGTATGGATATGCAAGGGTGGAGCAGTGGTGTCTCAAGACAGCAACAGCAAAGGCCCCAGTTGGGACTGGAGTGTATGTGGCTTGTGTGAGACGCAGCAAGGTGGCCAGCGTGGCTGAGGCTGTGAGCACAGTGAGAGGAGACTGGGAGGAGATGAGGTCAGGAGTCAGGGGAGGCCAGATCACGCAGATCATGGGTGGTCCTTTAAGCCATTGTCGAAGAGTTTAGCTTTCCTTGAAGCAAAACAGGCAAGCTTTGCAGGGTTCTGATCTGACAAACACATTAACAGCTCTGGCTCCCGCATTGAGAACAGACTGAAGGGGCGAGAAGACATAAACAGAGAAACCAGATAAGATGCTACTGGAATGAATGATCCGGAAGAGATGATAATGTCTTGGACCAGAGTGCCAGTGGTGTAAGAGTAAGAAGTAGAGGGATCAAAGTACTTATCCCCTGTGCCACAACAACCAATTCAGAAAAGAGAACATGAACCAACTCAAGCTAATCAGGAAGTTCTGCCTTAAGTATTGGGAAAGAGACTTGTCCTTTTTTCCTGGGGTGTTAGCCATGAATGCCTTGCAAATCTGGTGTTAGCAGTGGCTATTTTGGTCACCTGGTGGACAGAATAGATGGAGAATGAAGCCAAAACAGGAAGAAGCAAAACCCAGAGAGAGAGTAGGAAAATCTTCTATGGCACATCATGCTCCATCAGGCATATTTAAAAAGATGTACACCTCAGTATGTCCTGTGAATTTTCAGAATTCCAAAGATACACAGAAAATTCTAAAGGTTTACAGACAGGATAAACAGGTACCATCTACAAGGAAACAAGAACAAGAGTGGCATCCGATGTCTCATAGGCAACATGGGATGCTGAAGGATGTTGGGGAAATGCCTTTGAAGTGTTGAGTGAAAATAAATTTGTACATAAAGTTCCAAATCCAGTCAAACACAATCAAGTATGAGAGCAAAATAAACATATTTTTAGACATGTTTGTTTATTCCTTATGTACCCTGTGTGAAAACATTGCTTGATAAAATACTTTAATAAACTGACAAAGAAATTTAAAGAGAAAAACATGAGATACAAGATGGAAAAGAATGTGAGATTAAGATTCAGAGAAAGCTAAGTATACAATAAAAAAAAAAGAAAGTACAAATAAAGTACAGGCAATCTATTGAAACTATTCAAGTATAGTTTTAGATTCCTAGTTTGATATACCTTGAATTGATTTTTGCAATCAATCCTCACTGTATTTGGAGTTACACTTAATTTCAAGTTATGGTTTTATTGAAAAGAAAAAATAAAGTACTATGTATAATACAAATAAAGTCCATAGACATATAAAGACTAAAATATTACTAGACATTTTTCCATTGTTGATTATAGCTATACCTTCATTAATTCCTTCTCAATAATCCTTGTTTTATTTATTTCTATGTAATGTCTCTAAGTAAAAAATGTGAAGTTGACTTAAAAATATTAGAACAACTTGCCTATCTAGTAAAACATAGGAATTACAAGTGTGACTGATTTAGGAAGGAAAGTTATTGTCTATAGATGCCAAATAAGAGAATTTTACAGCAAATTTCATCAAAGAAGAAATTATTAGCTCTCTATCTAGTTCTCCTCCCCGCCCTAGGCCCCCAGGAAGACCACCCAGCCCCATGCAGTTAGGAGAGGCCATGTGAGTGGTTCTAGCCCATGGGGTCTGGGCAGAGGTGATGACTGTCACTTCCAGGCTGGAAAAGAATATGAGTGTCCCACACCCCTTTCCCCTGTCACAGCAAACCCTGAAGCCACCTATTGACCTGATGCCACAGGATGGTGAAGCTTCCATCAGCTGGCTCCCCTGAGTGGCTATGTGGAGCAGAGGAGCCTGGATCCTCATCAACCAGCACCGAACGTGTAGTGTGAAAAAGACATAAAAGTTTGCTGTGTTAAGCCACTGAGACTTCAGGATTAATTTCAGCATAGCCTAGCCTAGCCTAACAAGAGCTCCTTGTTTCTCATCAATTATTAACAAAAGCCTTTCTAAATCTCTTTAAGTTTTGTTTACATTTTTTTCTGTGTAAACTGACATATACCCAAGGTACTTAGTTGCCCTTTTTAACACTGGCTGGAAGGTGATTTTATCAGGAAAGACGTTGATATCTCTACTGAGGATAATAAACTAAGGGAAAATGAAAATGCCCAGCAACAGGAAACCATTTCCTCCCTGAGTAAGCTTGTTCCTCTCCACCCCTTTTTCCTCACTGTCTACAAACAATAAATGCGGAAAATTTTCTGGGAAAATGTCCTATTAATTTGTGGAAATAACCTCAGAATATTTTTGATTTTCAGCTAACACCTCATTATTCTTGGAATTGGATTCTGTCCCTTAGGAAGCTATACTCATGGTTTTGAACTAAAATTTTTAAAAAGCACCAATATTATTAACCAGGAAAATAGTAGCTCCAATGTTAACCTTCCCTCTGGATAATCTGAAAAGCTTGCCCATTCTGTTTTCAAAGAATAATCTCCACGTCAGTATTCTTTCAGCTAGCCAATTCTGCCTTTGTAATCCAGTTGTCATCGTTCCTGTTCAC
Organism: Varecia variegata; assembly: GCA_028533085.1. Taxonomy (NCBI): domain Eukaryota; kingdom Metazoa; phylum Chordata; class Mammalia; order Primates; family Lemuridae; genus Varecia; species Varecia variegata. Next base: position 10,044,969 of record CM052441.1, on the reverse strand, counting down.
ATTGTTATATTTTGTACAAAAAAACTACAAGCTTTCAAGAGGAAAACATATGTGGTCATCTATTTCTTCATTGCCAACACACAAGATTTTAGCATAGAGTTTATTTAAGAAATCCTTGGAGTCCAAGTTGTTTCCCAATTAGAGGTAGGAGGCTTGGCCCCACACGTTTCTGTTCTGGAAAAAGTCCATTGACACCTTGAATCACTTAGTGACATAAATCAAAATTAAGTAGGTCTTAGAATATAACTTTCATAGGCACAGCTAGTAAAAGATAACGGGAAAAATATAACCTTATGTTCAAAATGCATTCACATAAACCTTTACGATATTTACTGCCCAGCAGGAATATGTCAAAATAATTAGACAACTATTCTGTACTTAAGAATTCTGTGTAGAACTCTAAATAATCAGAGGGCCAGCAATTGAGGCACATGTGCATGAGAACTAAATATGGACTATTTGTTCCCACTACACAAACTTAGACTAAGAACTATGCCTTCAATATATCAGAGTGAGGGGGTAAGCAAGATTCCTTCGCTATTGCTTAAGGATGGTAGTAAAGATGAAAATTGTTAATATGCTTGTATGTCAAGGTGGAGGACATTTTATCATCTTAGTAGCTGGTTCAAGACTTCCTCTTAAGTAAACATTTGGCTTTGCTAGAAAAATATCATACCAAGCCCCTTTGTCATAAAATCTAAGATCCAGAAGTGTTTGAATCGGTGTAGAAAGGCCTGCGTGAGGTGATGAGAGGAAGATGGGAGGAGGAAACTGGAACATAAAAGAAGTGACACCACAGTGTAATCAAAGAAGTGACACCACAATGTCAGTTTCAGTAGAAAGCAGTAAAGAATCCGAGATTCGCCTTCGTGTTGGCTTCAGGCGCAACCACGGCAGTATGTAAGGATACCTGAAGAGCTAAGTGGTTGGGAGTTCATAGGATTCATTGCAAAATGCACTCTACTCTTAAAGGATTAGTGCCAAATGTATAACAATCTCCAAGAGACACAGATGCCCCAGGCTGATGACAATACAATTCACCATCACCATAACTAACATTTACTTAGTGCTTAAAGATGTAGCAGATGTTGTTCTAAGCGCTATATTCATATTAACACATTAAGTCCTTGCACCAGCTTTAGGAGGTACTATTCCTGTCTCCATTTAACAGGTGAGGAAAGTGAAGCACATAAAGGTTAAGTAACATGCCCAAGGTCACACAAATACTAAGTTGTGTCAGAGGCAAGATTCAAACCCCAACCATCTGAGTTCAGAGCCTGCCCTTTGCACCATTATCCAGGGCAAGAATTTCTATAATGCTTACCAAGATTAAATTATACAACTTGGTCATTAGTGATACAGCTGGGTATCATCCTATCTAAGTATAAAGTTTTATATTACAAGGGACTATAGAGTTCATCTAATGCAGCCTTCCAATCAATGCAGAGTTCCCTCACAACCTTTTTCTGATAACAAGCCTCTCACCAGATACCCTCCATGATAGGAGGACCCCTCATCTGAGAGTCAGAGAAAAAGTACTTGACAAATTTTGAAGACATTAAACACACCCATTTGTGTCAATTCCTTAGGGTAACCAATTTTGTAAACCATCAATGAAAAGTGTGAATATGAAAAGCATCACTTAAAATTCCTCAACAAAACATCAACTTTGATGGTAAATAAAGCATTCTTGACCACAGACGGCAATGCAGGAGTCCCCTGGACTGTCTCATCAGTAAACACACATCTTTTGTACACATGTTGAAATAATAGGAATTTATACATCTGAAGACATCTGAAGAGCTAAGGTATACACCAAAATAATTTGTATGTCAGTAAGCTGGACACCCAGGACAATGGGTTTTAATAACTACAGAAAGAAAAAGAGAAGGGCAGTAGTCACCAAAAAGCACCACAGTGACTAATGGGTTATGAGTAACAATGTTTCAAAGATAGTTGCAACATAATTGGAAATGGTAGAAAGTACACACTGGGGAGAATGATGATTATCGTCTGGATCATAGACAAATAATAGCATTTAAACTAATGTACTAATACTTTCAGGAAAATAACCAGAATTTCAGTTATATAAATAGAGTCACAAAAAGATGTGTCTTTGTTAGACAGCTGGGAAAAGAATGTTTCCCTTGACTTCCCCAGCAGGTTTAGCATTCTGTTTCACCTTAAAAAAAATAAATAAATAAAACCAAAGAAGAGATAGATGTCCCAGTGAGGAACTAAGACATGTAATTCTTTTTAAATCATTTTATAAGGAGAAAATCAAAGAAATAATCAGAAGAATTACACACGTATTCACAGAACTCCAGAGTTGCTTAGATCACTAGGGATAAACTTTAGAGGTGGGAACGTCTTAAGATTATCTTACTTTTCTACTATAATTATTAAATATAAATATTTTATGATAATTATTAATAAGTTTAGATCAGTAATGGCTATGTTTCTACAGCATTCAATTTACACTTGAGCATGAGCACACACAGTTGCTTGTAAAATAGATCCTTCACATCCTTATAGTTCTATGGTACTTTGATAGTTATAGTATGTTCCTTACCCTAAGAGGGACAAAAAAAAATTAATTCATTAAGTAAATTAATAAATAACTTTAGTAAACCACCCTCTCCCCTGAAAAGTAATCTCCAGAGAACCAAATATAGTTGGTATTTTATCAATACTATTAACTTCCTGCTGCATAAATCCTAGCCTAGAGATACACATATCTAGGCTCTACTAATTTGGTCTACAAATTAAAGTAACAAAGTGGAGTTTAGGCCTTTCGGGCCATAAATATCACTAAGAGAAAGAATTTGGTTCAAAGAGTTTTCAGTTATGTACCAAAAAGTTAGGAACTTCCTTGGTCCAGTTCTGTTGCCTCTGACCTTTATAAAAGGAAGAAAGAAGAAAAGGAAGGAAGAAGAGAAGGAAGGAAGGAAGAAGAGAAGGAAGGAAGGAAGGAAGGAAAGAAGGAAGGCAGGGAGGGAGGGAGGGAGGAGAAAGCATGTCATGAGATTCTACCTGGACTCAATCTCCTAGCAGGAAATCAGATTCCTACCACATGGAATCCAAGAGGGGGCAATAAGATAGTAAGTTGGTCATCATGTCAACTCCCCAGTGTCTCTCCCAGAGAACAAGATAGGAAATTCTATCTCTTAGGAAAGAAGACCTGGGTAGTAAGTTATTGGGAAATCGTTAAACTGAGATCCCTGAAATTGAATGTTTTCTAAAAGATAAAGTGAAAGTAATGTTCTAACCCTTTGAAAATCCCCCAAGATACATTTTTCTTCACTTTTAAATGCCATGAACGATGTGCACATGGATTGAGAACTTCCGTCTGTTTTCCTGGAATTTTTCCAGTGGGAAAATGCTTCAAATTAGTAATAAGAATCCCATTTATTGCCTAAAAGTATAAATTTATAAAAATGCAGATTCTTCTTTTTTTTAATGTATATATTTGTATCTCACAGTAAAATAGGATGGCAGGAAAACATGATTTGTAAAGGACATATTTCAAGGTCTGTTTTTTAATGACTCAACTAATTTAAGTATTTGGATTTCTAACTTTTTAAATTTTTCTCCAACTTTTTATTTTCAAAATGTGCCAAACTATAGAAAAGTTGTATAAATAATTAACAATGAATACTTTGATTCCCAAATTATTAATATTTTGCCACATTTGCTCTGTCTATATGTATAAATATTTTGCTGAACCATTTGAGAATTTCTTGCAGACAGAAAGATGGTTGCCTCCTAAATATATCAGCATGTACCTCCTAAGAGCAATTATCCTACCACAGTTACATAATAATGAGCACACTCAGGAAATTTTAAGTTGGCATAATACAATTATCTGATATACAGTCCAAATTTCCCAATTGTCTCAATAATGCCCTTTTCAGTGTGGAGGATTTATTTTATTTTAAATCCAGGATCCACTCAAGGATCACTGTAGCATCTACTGTCACACTTCTGTAGTCTCCTTTTGTCTTTCATGACTGACATTTTTGCAGAGTCCAGGCCAGTTGCTTTGCATAATGTCCCTCAATTTTGATTTGTCCAGTTGGACCTTCACAACTAGACTTAGTTTAAACATTTTTGGCAGAGGTACTCACAGAGGTTGGAATGCTTTTCTTCTTTTTACACATTAGAAAAAGCACATAATAGGTTGGGTTAATATTTTCTTTCAATTGCTTAATAACACTTAGTGATTGCCTGCTAGAAACTAAATTTAGTGTCACAGTTAGCAATTTACAAAATGCTTTTGATATGGATTTATTCAATTTGTACTATAATTCTATGAGGTAGGGTTTTTGTTGTTGTTGTTGTTGTTGTTGTTGTTGTCATCTTTTCTCTTTGAATAGAAATGTATCCAAGTTCATATAACCAGTAAGATTACTTCTGTGGCCAAAATGTAAGTACAGAAATACTCTAAAGTTCACCCTAGAGTAAGAAACCCTCTATTTTTATGTCAAATAAATCTAGACTTTTTTTCTCTTTTGCAACCTGTAATCTTCATTGTCCAAACTCTGAACCATGCCATCCTTATTTTGTTGTGTTATATTATAAGGTAATGGGATGTTACGCTTTATCTAAACATTTACAACTACAATAATTTGAAATTATAAATAGTTAAACCAGAAGCAATGTAAAAGTAAATGGGTGTTCATTTAAACGTGAGTGATAATGTTAAAGTTGCACTGCAGCTAAACTAATAATGCACCAGCTCTTTCCTTCTCCCCACAACAAGATTTTATATCACTTCCTTCTACTTCTCAAGCAGTGAAAACAGCATTTCATGATGTAATAATCAGCATGTTTACAAGAACTTCTTAGCCCATTAAATTAGGTAGTTTTTCTTATCTTCTTTTGCCCTTGGGCCTCACAACCCCAGTGTTGTTTAGTTCAGGGACAAGTCAAGAAAAGTTTGGGAATTGGTGTATGTAACTTGAGTCACAACCAATAACATGAATTCCTAAGTAGACATTCTAGCCAGAAAGAGAAACAAACATGTTTCTGCAACCTGTAGGTCATGGGGACTGAGGGGGTAATATTGAAATTTAAAAAGCAATCCACCCAAGTCCAGGTAAGGATGACTGCAAATGCTTATCTGGTGGTATGACTGAGATATACCATCTAAATCATTTGGAGTTCAGAAAGATCTTGAAGAAAATAGGGTGCTATTTTCCACTGACAAAAACCACTTTACCAAGCCTCAAGCTGAGACGACAGATCAAGATCCATTTAATTCTGCATCCATGCACAATTTCCCTAACACTCAGGGATTTGAATATCTCATTTCAAAGTAAAAGAGTAGTTTAAAATGTCTAAATAATGAGTGTAATATTATTGTCCTTGTCCAGTGTTCACTTTCATAAAGAAGCAGGGACAGAATCCTGAATAATATTCAAAGAAGGAACTGAACTCTTTTCAATTTTCACAGAGTTCTTCAAGTGTAACATTATTTTCTTTTGAATTGGCATATTATGCGCCCTTTTATTTTTTAAT